>CM076907.1:1049182-2249182 GCA_039519145.1 Kokia cookei | reverse complement strand
TAAATAAATCCAGTTGCAGGTATGTAAGGTGTTGTATGGATGAACTTCAAAGAGGCTTAAGTCCGACAAAGTACTGGATGTTCTCCAAGAAAATAGAATAAATATGGAGGCTTTGTCCCTGTTTTCTACAAATAATTTACAGTGTAATTTGTAAAATACTTGGTTTTTGTCATTGAATCATAAGCTTTTGACTTTGAATAACAATGTTGGATTTTGACTTTGCATCTTATTGTATCGGTCATGGTATTGAACATGTTAGTCAATGGCTGTTCATAGGAACTTCATATTTTTGAAATTGATAAATCTTTTCTATATTAAACATGTTAATCAACGGAGGAAAGGTTTACAAACATAGAGATCGAATCTTAAACCTCATACTGATCAACTTAAAACTTATAAAGTTTGCCACTGAACAAGTGATGTGATTAGAAATTATTTAACAATAGTAAAGCTATGATGGACTGGTTCTCTTAATCATATAATCATTTTATGAGATGATTTGGAACAGTCAATCTCCGCATTTAAGGATTCCCAAATTCTTTGCCACTGAAATTCCATAGTTATTGTATCAATCAACGGCTATTGAATACGTCCAAAATGTCTTGGAATGATCATGTGCTCTGTCCTTGCATAACTCAAGGCGATTAAAATGGCTCTCGAGGTGTATGATAAGCTGTGTCAATTGTTGAATTTGACTCGGTTAGTGCTGTGTCAAGGGTGATGAATTCATCCTCTGGACTGTAAACGTGATCATTTGAGAAGAACAGCCAACGAAGAGAGTGAACTACATCGGCTAAGCGATGGAAGCGAAGAAGAGAATGAAAAACCTGGAGAGAAAACAGGGCTACTCTTCTTATTCATACGACTCTGAAAACAGAGGTCAAACATTATCTATACAAGGACTCAAAAAATTAAAAATAATTCTAAAAAGTGTGATGAGGGATCAAAATAAAAATTTGTGATTAAAATAAGTGTACAACATCATAGTCATTGGTCAAGTTAACAGTGAGTCATCAAAATCAAACGTTACTAAAATTAGGTGGTTAAAAAATAAAACTATCTCACCACATTGTTAATTTAAAATTTTTTTTTTATTTCAATTATCAAATTAAAATTTTTACTAAATTTAGGTCACATGTGAGATGTAGAAAGTGGTGGCAAATTGCTTCAATTATTGAATGATAAAAATTAGTGTATAACAATGTTTATTCAAGTAAGTATGAAATAAAAGGAATGGCCCATGCAAATGTCATCAGCCACATGACTTTCAAAGTCGGAAAGTTTGAACCAATTCACAAAGCAATCTGAACACCAATCCGTATCAAGTAGTTTATATTCTATTTCGACTAAAATTTCAATGATCTTTTATTCTTTCGATGTATTTTGATCAATACCAACTTGAATCAACGTGTATCGATCCAAATCAATTTATACAATTCTATATTTATATATAAATATATTCTTATGGATGTAATCGAGATATATTTACTTGTATATATAATATATAATTTATTATTTTAACCAAATAATATATAATTTATTAACAAACTAAAATTAGAGTATAAATATATGAGTTTGTATTTGATACATTGATAATTTATTTTTTTATTTTACAAATAACCTTGAAAGATTACGTGTCTACTTTTCATGGGAAGTCTTTGGGTGTTCCTAATTGAAACAAGAATAGTGGATGGGTGTCCCTACTGAAACTATTCAGCGTTTACCCTGAAGTCTCCCATTCCATCATCCTTTTAACATATATGAAATCATACATGCAACAAGTTAACGAGCGGTGGCCCATGCAAATGGTGCCCAAAAGTCTGAACCAATTGAGGGTAGATAGAATACGACAAAAACCAACCCCAAGTAGACGCATTTAACTAAAGCAGGCCCATGGAAATCATTGCCACATGACAGTAGATAGAATGCGATAATATCATCATTCTAAAGTTATATATTGCACTCTGCTTCTTCATGGTGAGCCGCGCACTCTCATTTACAAATCCTTCTTATCAGTTAACAATTCGTTTAATGTTGATGGAGCCATCAAAAAAATATTTTCAAGCGTCTAGCTCTTTTTTCCTTGTGATTCTTCTCTCATTCTTCAACTTGCAGGGTCTTAACTTGCTTCGTTTAGCAACAGCAAGCCATGTAGTTAGAGGAAATGACACCGATCAACAAGCCTTACTCCCGTTTAAAGCCAAGATAACTGGTGTTCAACTCAACATTATGGAGTCCTGGAATAGCTCCATTCACTTTTGTCAATGGATCGGTGTTACATGCGGTCGCAAGCATCATATGCAACAAGTCTCCCATTCCATCATCCTTTTAACATATATGAAATCATACATGCAACAAGTTAACGAGCGGTGGCCCATGCAAATGGTACCCACGTGACTTTTATATTTCGAAAACTACTTATATATTGCATTTTAGTTTTTGTTACCCAAAATCTCGAATACAGAGTTTTTAATTTCAAAGAGCAAACCGATAAATAAATCTTAAATTAATCTAATAAGACACTCACAAAAGAGTTATAAAATATTTTTTATAATTATCACGAAACTCTCACTAAGACTCATATGCAATTACATCTTGTCGTCCTCAGAGAAAAGTCCTTACTGATTAGCATATATTAAAATAGGGATACAAGGTCTTTTAAATAAGGTAATATTATACTAAAATATCCCTAGAATAATCAGAGTTTAACTGGAAAAAAAAAAAAATTCTGCTTGATATCCAAAATAGAACTGCCAAATAGAAAAAAAAAAAAAAAAAAAAAACCATCGCCACGTTGTGACATCGTGTTTGCCTCATTGTGACATCTCAAGTTACGTCGTCACAACGTCGTGATCCTCCTCATCTCCGAAAATACGAGTCACATAAACTGCACAGCTTAGCCGTTCGAGGCTATATGATTGTTTAAAACGCTTCCATTACGTTCTGATGATGATCTCTATCATAAGGAGATTTGAAAACCCCAAAAATGGCAGAGAAAATCAATGTAATTGACACATGTAAGCTTGCAAGAAATGGGAATTTCCATTTGCTATCATTGAACACTCTGTTTGAATGCCTTGACAACGGGTTTCTCATAAAAACTAGTTTCATATGTAGTTTTTTCATATTGGGATAATCAAAATGTTAGCTAAAGAACCCCTAAATTCACTAAAAAATGGGTTTCAAGCAAAAACCACAAATTCCATAATCGAAATTCAAGTAAAAGTTTTGTCAATGAAGCTAATTTACAAGCAAATATAGCATGGAATAGTAACCGACACTTCCAAAAAAAATTTAAAATCAAGAAAAAAAATTGGACAGATGGGTTTGGTTTTTGGCAATAGATCTGGTTAAAACATAAGTTTCTTTGGGTTAATAGGTTTCAAAGATTCAAGATTTGAGATAAATTTGTATCTAAAGATGTTGGAATCAAAAAGGAAAGAAGATTAAGATGAAGAAGAGAAATGTGTGGAAATGAATTTAGGGTTTTTTCAGCTAAGGTTTAGGTTTAAAAATTTTAATTAATTAAATTTATTTAATTAAAAATTTATTCTCATCCCATTTGAAAATTCAAGTTAGCACTTAAAATCTAGTTGGACTGCCACGTAGGATTACCGTTAGAGAGATAACAGAACTTAACGGCAGAGTAATCACTTCGTAACAAAATAATAACATAAGTGACTAAAACGTAATATTTAAAACATAAATGACTAAAATATAACTTGAGGCAAACAAAAATAACTATTTTTATAGTTTGCCCTAAATAAAATTGTGTTTTCAAATCATGCATGCTAATTCTATAATGATAAACTTTCATCCCTGGTTTTCAAAATAAACAAATATCTATTGGTCAAACTTTCTTTTTGAATTTAGAGGTTGCTCTTTGTTGAATTGTGGAATATAGGTTATAAATAACTCCCAATTTTTCAAAATATATCTTTTCTAGATTTTTTTTACTTTTTTGGAAATTAAAATAATTAAAAATACAAAATATTAATAATTTTATAAAATTCAAAAAAATAATTTATTATAATAGTATTTTTTTTAAAATTTAAATATTTTTTATAGTCAATCAATTTGAGTGATGGATTATAGGTTATTAAAATATATAAAGCCGAATTCACCGACTTAATTGACTCACAATTATGATTTTAAATTTTTGGTAGAAATTATTATTTTAAATTTATTTTAAATATATTTATAATATAATATATAGTATACTTTTAATTACCTAAACCCAAAGTTCAATTACCCAACCCAGCCGACAATCCATTCATACTAGCACAAGATTTATTTAATTTTGCTTAACATTACCCGACCAATTTTAAGATAAATTACACCTAAGGTCATCAAACTATTAGTAAGTTTATATTTTGATCACTGAATTAATTAGTATATGACATTTTCTATCCGCACCACTTATACCGACCGAAACATCTCCTTTCCTTTCTCTTCAATATAATGAATCTGCAAACTAAAATTTGGATAGCTTTCTTCTTCAATCTCCGAAACCATCAGATCGACTTGGATCTAAGATATGTTATTCTACTCGTCAATGGATACTAATCCATCGTACCGATAATCGAATAATTTTCATGTTTTACATTAGGATATGTTGACATCAATAGATTTTAGACAAGAACAAACTAATTGACTTTTTACTTTATGAATTTATACATGATTAAACATCATTCCAAGTGTTTTGCTATTTTCCCTTGAAACATATTATTGATCTACAATAATATAAACACAAGAAATCTATGATGGAGAACTAATAAATTTTGATATTACATTCAAGTTTTCACTATTTCACTTGATCTAGAAAATGGTCATGCTTATGAACAAAATTGATCAACTCGCATTGCTTGTTCCGACATTAAAATGATATTTTTTTATACAAGCGGATAATTATATTATAATAAGGAAGGAGGAAAGAGTTGACAAATACTAGAATCGGACTCTAGATCTCATATTAATCAATTTGAAACATACAAAAGTTTATCGATATACAAGTGATGTGATTAGCAATTACTTAACAACATTAATGGGTAAAAAATAAAGATAAAACAATGACCAGCAATCAATTATTTGCAATAGAGAGAATATAGTCTAAAAACTAATCCAGGAAGAAACAACAGCCCCTAAAACAGCTTGGACCGTGAGATTCAAAGCATATTCCATCAATGACCATTCATTTTTCTTTCTCCCACTTGAACTTGATCCCCTATCTTCTTCTTTGATAAACGCTAACCCATTTGTCACACCACCGCTTTGTGGTTGATTGAAATAACCCATTTTCGAATTCTCAAAGTTCATATTATTCACACACCCAACATGGTAACAGTGCTTCCCACAACTCGAAATATAAGCCCACCCTTTCAATTTCCCTTTAGAAATTTCCTTGTTTTGGCATATCAAACACTTGGTTGAGGCCTTCACCTCAAGGTTAAGTCTCAATGACTTTCCCTTGAAATTGCCATCCAAGGTGCTTGGGAGCGTCAAGCAACAAGGATGCAAATATGTTCCCTTGGATTTATACACGAAACCTTGAACATCTTTGCCACATGCTTTACAAGTTTTGCTTTGTTTCCCTTTCTTTTCGAACTTGAAGTTGGTGTTTTTGAAGAATGAATGGATGGCTATAGGCTTGGCCACCCCACAATTTTCGTGAAGATGAAAGTCACACTTCTTGTTATTGCATTGATAACAAGAACCGAAGCCTAGTTCTTTGCATCCGTCGCACTGATATGGCGTTCCGGAATAGCTTAGCTCAAGCTTGTGGTGATGGCTGAAATGGTTTATCTCCGTGATCTTCATATCTTTGCCTTTGCCCTTTTGCAGCTCTTGTTTTCCACTGTTTCTAAAAAATCGAAACATGGATAAGGATTGAAGATAAAGACTGAACCATAACAAACTCGCTTGATTGAACTTTCGACACAGAAAATCAAGTCACTCTATAGCTCAAGTTGCTCGAATTGGAGCTTGACTCAATACTAATTATGTCAAATCTGAATTCTTTTAACCCAAACTCAGATTGTTTACAAACACGAATATCTCATTTACACTCTAATCATGCTCATTCCGAACATAAATTTGCATCTAACAATCAATCTAAACACATACATGCAATAAAATGTTTTAAAGATGACGATTGGAATTGGATTTCGACAAAGCTAATCAAGTAAAACCATGGAGATAAGTATTAGGAAGGGCTAAGAAGACTTACCAGCAACCAAGACGAAAGATTATAGTAATTGGTGTGAGACCGAGCTTGGTAATTCAGCAGCAGGCTTTTAGGGGGTCAATTTAAAGCTCTATAATAAAACCTGAGGATTAATTTTATTAATTAATTAATTGAAGTTTACTCTCCTCCATTTCCAGGAAAATTCACAATTATATTGTTATGAGAATTTTTCCTGTTTCCAATTTTCTCAAGAATTGACTAATTAACTATTGGCTTATACTTGTTCCAATTTTCCAAGAGGCTTCACAAGTACACCTCAGGATTGATTTTATTAATTGATTAGTTGAAATTTGAGCACCTCCTTCATTTCCAAGAAAGTTCAAAATTATATTGTGTTATGAGAATTTTCTTTGTTTCCAATTTTCTCAAGAATTGACTAGTCAACTATCGGCCTACCCTTCTTCCAATGTGAGAGATTTGTACGAGAAATTTTATTTGTATTAAGGTTTTCGAAAATTCAAAAAACTTGTTTGGTCAAACTTTCTTTTTGTATTTAGATGTTGCTCTTAGTTGAATTGTGTAATATAGATTATAAATAACTCCCAATTTTTTTTTCTAGATTTTTTACTTTTTGAAACTTAAAATAATTAAAAAAATACAAAATATTAAAAACTTTATAAAATTCAAAAAATAATTTATTATATCTACACTGCAAAAATACATAGATTTTTACCTTGTTCCACTCTGGCTCTCTACACTGTAAAAACCACAGAAACAGACCCAAAATTGAAGTATCTACAGTACTAAAAACCTTGTTCGATAAGCAAAGGTTAAATGTTAGAAGATTAAATTTGTTATTAGATTTATAAAGAAAACCTACATCAAATTTCAAACATCGGTTAACATCGAAAGACCAAAAAAATTGATTTCGAATAGTTTAGTGATTAATAAGAAAAATTAAAAGTTTAGTGACCAAAACAAAACGTGGGCAACAATTTAATGACTATTTCAGTACTTTACCCGTTAGTATGATAGTAACATTAACTTTTGACCCCTCTAAAATTTATACTTCAAGTATGTATATCTATATATATATATATATATATATTTGGGAAAACTGCCTAGTTGGTCACCCAAGTTTTGGTGATCTTTCTTGTTAAAAAATAAGCAATAATGGAAATTATCCACGCTTTTTGAATCAAGGCAAAGCATAGCAGGTTTAGCTCAGCCGGTAGAGCGTGCATGGATTTTAACATGCGGACGAGGGTTTGAATCCCTAATCAATTTTAACTTTTTCTCATCTATAATATCCAACTAAAACTCTATCATATTTCGACATTTTAATTAAAATAAAATACAAACCCAACTAAAAGCTTATGACGTTAGGGTAATTTTAATTAAAATAATCAAAATACTTTCGTCTTAATCAAATTATTGATAACATTTATTGTTTCGAAAATTATAATACAAATAAATCTTTTAATTGTTTCAATCTAATCTTAACTCTAACCTATTTGAGTTCACTTTCAAGTATAGTATTGATCTATCAATTGATTCATTCGTTTTTAATCGTATCAATTATTCAAAGTTTTGTTTGTTCTTTTTTTCAATGATGAATTTCAAAAGTATAACCTTTTTTGGCGTGCTTTTGTCATGCCTTTTGGTCTCAAAGAGTTAAAAAATTGAAGTTGTGGTTGAAGGAGCAACTTTCATTGCCCAAACCGATGAAGATTTTATTTGTGTTACCCTTGATTGGTGGTCTACAAACAAGTGTGATTATGATCAATGTCCGTGGGGTCAAGCTGGACTTTTTAATTTGATAATTTTATATTATATTTTGAGTATATATCGATTAAAGACTATTTATTTACTTAGATGTTTATTAATTTGTATTATATATTCTTTTTATAGGATTTGAAAAACAAAATTCTTGAAAAAGCCGTAAAAGGTGAATATTGGAGTTATTTTAATGAATGTTTTGCTTACTATTTTTTTTCACTGGTATGAGTAGCTTTTAATATGCTAATTAACGCTGATGAATAATTATGGTTTCAACATTTAATCATTTGAGAATTAGAGTTGGAGGTTCGTTGCAAGATCAAGTGGTGTGCAATGTTCGAAATAATGTTGAGAATTGCCAACCATTCCAGAAACAAGACATGGGCTTCTTATTTGGTTTCTCCATTAGATATCTTGCCATGAAGAGATGGGATGAACTCAATGAATTTTTCAATCAAACTCGGTATAATTTTATGACATCTATAATGTTTTAAAATAATAATTATGATATGAGCTACTAATGTTATATTTATATATTGCAGAGTCAGAGTTACATTGGGTTTAAATGCTCTTATTGGAAGAAAAGAATCTGAAATTGAAAAGTCTCTTTGGGTTGGTGATTGGTATTCACACAATGCTCGAGATTTCATGAGTTATACAATTTCCAAAGGATATAAAATTGACTCTTATGAATTAGGTTTTTAATTAATATTAATATTTTTATGTTTTCAAATTATATTATATATGATTAACTTTCATCAAATGCAAAATTTCTTTTCTTTTTTTTTTAGGAAATGAATTGTGTGGATTGGGAGTTAGTGCTAGGATTGAAGCTAAACAATATGCAAAAGATATGGCAACACTTAAAAATCTTGTAAAGGAGATGTACCCAAATCCTAAAACTCAACCTAAGATTTTAGGCCCGGGAGGTTTCTATGACAAGAAATGGTTCGATAATTTTTTGGATGCTTTAGGACATGATGTTATTGATGGAGTAACACATCATATTTATAATCTTGGACCTGGTATCTATCTATATGTCAATTAAAATATTTTTTTATTAATTTATTGTTTTGCCATCATTTGTTTAATTTTATTGATGATTAATGTAGGTAATAACTCAGATGTGGTTCGTCGTGTCCAAGATCCGTTTTACCTTACTCAAATTGCTCAAACATTTAAAGATATTTCAAATGCTATTGACAAATTTGCACCATGGACTGGTGCATGGGTTAGTGAATCGGGTGGAGCTTATAATAGTGGTTGCTAATTAGTACCGTATACATTTGCGTTTGGCTTTTGGTAAGTGTTTTTTAAATCTTTTATTAGTTGATTATTTTTAAGGCCCTATTAAAATCTGATGATTAACTTTTGACTCCAAACAAGTACTTGGACCAATTGGGAATGACATCAGTCTATAACCACAAAGTTTATTGTAGGCAAGCTTTGACCGGGGGCAATTACGCTCTTCTTAATACTACTACATTTGTTTCTAATCCAGATTATTACAAGTAACTTTCATATATTTCTCACTATATTTTTTGTTAATTTCATTTTTTTTAATTTTATTTGTTAAAATATCTTTTTCAGAGCTTTTTTGTGGCATAAAGTTATGGGAAGTAAAGTTTTTTCGGTCACGCATAAAGGTTCTCCATATTTGCGTGTATACTCTCATTGTGCCAAAAAGGAGGTAATTTTTATTATTTTGGTTGATTCAATTAATTTTAATTTAATTTTTTTATTTATTAAATTTTTGTTTGGTTGCAGCCTGGGATTTCTTTTGTTTTCATCAACTTATCGAAAAATACATCTTTTGAAATCGATATTTTCCATGATCTAAATTTAAATGGTGGGAGTCCAAATTTTAAATTTAAAGGCATAAAGAGCGAGAAGAGTATCATTTGACTCCAAAAGATGGAAACATCTTAAGTAGTGTCGTACTGTTGAATGGAACACCATTGGAACTTTCAAACTCGTTGGAGATACCAAAGTTGAAGCCGAAGCTTGTGTATGGTTTGAAACCCATTAGCATCGCTTCTCATTCAATCGTGTTTGTAACCATAAGAGATTTCAGTGCACCTACATATTCTTAAAATTTTATTTCTTTTAGGAGCAAAGTTTATTGATTTTATTCATTAGGCCAATTTAGGATTTTTAGGTTTTGAGGAACAAGATTTATTAATTTTGTTCATTAGTTCAATTTACGTTATCATATTATTTTTTTTAATTTTTAATTTGTTCCTTCTGATGAAAATAAATTATTTTTTAATTATTAACTATTCGTTTTTTATTTCTTTGTATTTTTTTTACAATTTTTTAAAATTAATATTTAAACAGTAAATGAAAACAAACTTTTTTAAATAAATACAAATAATAAATAAATATTGTTTTTGGCTTATTAAATTAGCCTTATCTGCATAATTCTTGTAGCTTATTGTATGAATATGAGATAATCATATTTTCTTTTCATGAATTTAGATCCATTTATGTGATTGAGTTGAGTCGGTTTTCGATTAAATTTATATATGGATACAATATAGTGTTATTCGTTGTTACTTAAACTCAATTCGGTTTAATATATGAACCTTTAATTTTATGTAAGTTTAATTACTTTTTGTAAATAGTTAACTGAAACTCATTTAAAATTTTGGTAACATATTTATATTTAAATAATTTTAGATTCTCATATATTATTTTTTTTATTTTTTATAAAAATGTTTTATTTGTTTACATGCTTTTTGTTAAAAACTTTAAACTTAGATAAGATATTTGTTAATGCTTACTTTGTAATATATATATATATATTATAATTTATATAATTTTATGTGATATAAATTACATAATATATAATGCAATACAACTTTTAAAATGGACAAACTTTTAATATTGAAGGTGAAGACAGATAATGGTAGAGCTAAGGGAATAGACAGAGGTCCCGACCTCCTTTAAAATAGAAAATTTTTCATTCAAATTCTTTGTAATTGATATAAAATCGATTTATATGTAACACGTCTCATTTTCATTTATAGCAATGGCCTATCAAGGGCTTTTCATGAAAGGGTAAATAGATGCAACCATGGTAGTTGCCTAAGCTTACGGTGTTATTGTTTTGGCTTATTAAATGAGCCTTATCTGCTTAATTCATGCAGCTGTGTGTACCAATATGAGATATTCATATATTCTTTTCTTGAATTTAGTACACCTATGTTGCAGGTGTCTATCATTGAATTGAGTTGGTTTCGGGTTAAATTTATGTATGTATATGGTATGGTGTTATTTATTATTGCTTAAATTCAATCCGGTTTAATATATGAATTCTCAATTTTGTGTAAGTTCGATTACTTTTTATAAATTATTAATCTAAACCCATGTAAAGCTTTGATAATATATTTATATGTAAAGAGATTTAAATTCTTATATATTATTTTTATTTAAAAAAAATATTTATTTGTTTATATGCTTTTTGTTAAAAATTTTAAATTTAAATAAAATATTTTTTTAATGCTTAAATTGTAATATTATATATATATATATATATATAGTGAAAATAGGGTTTTCTTTTAAGAGGAGGGAGTGTCTCGAAAGGTGAGAAAAAAGATGTGTTTAGGTGAAAATTTTGTAGGAGGGATTTTATTTGTATTAAGGTTTTCAAAATTTTAAAAATGAATTTATTTCTTTGAGTAAATATATTGAAGAATTTTAATATTTTTATGTAGTTTGAAAAAGAAATTTTAATAACTCGAATTTATTTTTATTTGATTTAATACACATGATTCTATTATATAATAAAATTTTAAACTTCAAAAAGTATTTTTATTTAATTATAATATAGATTTTTTTTAATTTTATTTAATTAAAACTATTTATAATGTTTTTACAAATATACCGATATTCATATTTAATATTTTTATATTATTTAAAATTTTCATCCAAATGTACTTTTAGGGTTTTAGTAGAAAAAATAAAAATTAAAGTTTTTTAAAATTAGACATGTGACGATATTTATTAAATAAAATTTAATATGTATACTGTATGCATATATTAAAGGTATTCTATTATATTTATTAAAATAGTCTTTAAATAAAATTTAAACGTGCTTTTCAACTTTTTAGAATTGCATGGTTTTCCAAAGGCGAATTTTATTCTATAATGATTAACTTTCATCCTAAGCTTTCAAGATAAACTAATATCTATCGATCAAAACTTTGGAAATTAATTTTTATATTTTTACCATAATAAAAATATAATTTAATTATTTTAATGATATATATTTTTATATTTTAAAAGATTAAATTAAATTTTTTTATATTTTAAAAGATTGATAAGTAATTTTATTTTTATTAATTTAAAATTTTATAAATTTTAAACGAATTTAAATAAAAAAATTTATTTTAAAGGCGTCGGACCGTGTCAGCCCCTAGTTGAATTGTATAATATAGATTATAAACAATTCTTAAATTTCAAAAAAAAAAATTAAAATGTAGAAAAAAATTCAAAAAATATTTTTTTCTAGATATTTTACTTTTTGGAACTTAAAATAATTAAAGATACAAAATATTAAAAATTTTATAAAATTCAAAAATATTTTATTATATATATATTTTTTAAAATTTAAATATACTTTTAATATTTAATCAATTTGAGGGATGGATTATCGATTATTAAAATATATAAAGTCGAATTGATGGATTTAGCTGACTCACGATTATTATTTTTAATTTATTTCAAATATAATATATAATATTATTTTAATTACCTAAACCCAAAGTTCAATTACCCAACCCAACCAGCACTCCATTAATACTAGCCCAAGATTTAGTTATTTTTACTTAACACAAACTCAATTACCCTACCATTTTAATTAAAATGATAAACTATACTAAATTATTAATAAATTTATATTTTAGTCATTGAAATTCAAAAAGTTACAAGATAGCCACTAGATTATTTAAAAATTTTGATTTAAGTCACTAAGTTGTTAAAGTCGTTGTTATATGATTTTCTTTATTCACATCATCTATACCAATTGAAAGCTCTTCTTTCTTTTCTCTTGAACGTCATGTATCTACAAACTAAAGTCTAAGCAACTTTTTTATTCGATCTTCAACACTAATCGTCAAATCTACTTGAATTTAAGGCATGTTCTTTTACTCGTCGATGGGTACTGATCCATTGTACCGATCGTCAAATTGTCCCTTGAGCTTGCTAGCCAAACTTTTGAAAAAAAAAAAATAATAGTCCAATGTCTTAAATGAAAACTTTAGAATAGTGTAGTAATCATTTTGTAACTTTTAAAGTAAAGTGACCAAAACATAAACTTACTAATAGTTTAGTGACATTGAGAGGAATTTCCCCCTTTAATAAATTAACCCAAGCCCAATTAAAAACAACCGGTTGCTCCAAAGCCCATCCCTTTTTGCAGATACCAAACCCTAGCTCTTTCCCACCCAAAATCCCAAACCAATCCCTTTCCCACCGGGTGCTTACGTTCACGTCGTCGACTGCTTCGCTTCACGCTGCTTTCTTCATCGTCTCCATCAATTTCTTTCTCTTTTTTTTGTTTCAAAGGTCGGTTGAAGACTTTAAATTTGGATTAATTGTTTTCTTGGATTTAAAATTTGAGTTTTGATGTGTATTTAGCAGTAGGCGTGTAAGGCTTCAAAATTTTACCTTTTTCTTTTCTTTTTCGATTGAATTGTGATTGTTTAACTTGATATACTGCTGTTGGTGTTAAAATTGATTTTTTAACCTTAAAAAATCATTGTACAGGGAAAGAAGGAATTGAAAAAATAAGTTTAAATTGTGCTGGGAATATATAATCAATAATTTAAAAGAAAAAAGAAAAAAAAAACCCTCTTTCGTCACTGGCTGGTAGTAAATTCTATCATGTTTATGTTACTATTATTTATTTGTAGTTGATTAAATTTTTTTTAGATTTTTTTCTGCTTTTAAATTGAATTCATGAATTTAGTTGTTATTAGTTTCTCAATTTTTTTTTCTGGTTAAATTTAGACCGCAGTCTTTTGGAAGTTTGTTGAGAAAAACTTAGCTATTCCATTTATTTTGCTGGCTATTTTGATTTTGTACTATCGCACCATATTCATAAGCTGCTTCATCCGCAACTCAGGTTGTAACAGTGAAGTTCTGGTGATTGCTACCTTAAAAATGTCATCATTAAGGAATGCTATCAACAGACGTGCTCACAAGGAACGAGCTCAACCGTGAGTCTCAGCTTTTTTCCCCCTTTATTACAGCCATGCATTCTACATAGCTTATCCTTATTTTGCATTTGCTTTCGTGCTGTTCAATACTCGGTTATATTTTAGGTCATCGAGGAAAAAGTTTGGGCTTCTTGAGAAACACAAGGATTATGTCGTCCGTGCAAAAGCATTCCACAAGAAGGAAGAAGCGTTACGGGCAAGTTTATTTGTTTATTGCATTCAATTTCTTGCTGCTTAGATTATAGTGAATGCTCAGTAATTTCTTCCTTTTTTGGTGCTCTTTTTCTCGATTTGCTCTACAGAAACTCAAGGAGAAAGCTGCATTCAGAAACCCAGATGAATTTTACTTTCAGATGATAAAAACGAGAACCATGGATGGAGTTCATAAACCTGAGTAAAATACAGCTTTCTTGTTTATACTGTTTTCTGTTCACGCTTGCAATTCTAGAAAGCTTATTTGGTCTTCTTTTCTTATTTTCCGAATTCTTTATTTGTATAGGAGTCAGGCTAACAAATACACTCAAGAAGAACTCATGCTAATGAAGACTCAAGACATAGGATATATACTACAGAAATTGCAAAGTGAAAGGAAGGTACCAATGAATGATTTTTGGTATATCAAGGGGTATATGATATTTCCGACATGGTTATGGTGATGAAAATTATTTGCAACTAATCATCGCCACTATTTTATTCTGCTACAGAAAATTGAGAAGCTAACTGCAGTGTTGCATTCTGTTGATAATCATCCATCGAACAGACACATTTACTATGCCGAGGATAGGTTTGATTTCTTAATATTAGTATATCACCTTTTTTTTTTATTCCTTGTCTCTGGTTGTTAGCTAGAAAAAGAAATTGTGAGATGTTGTTGTACAAACTAGTATAGGGTGATAACCTTTCAAGTAAAAAAGTGATTTACCTTTAGTTTGCCTTCTTTGAAATTCAACCAAAAAGTACCTACTCATCTTCTATTGTTCTGCCACATTTTTTATATAATATCCATCATGACATTTGATTGGTTAATCTCTTTGGAATTTTTAGTAACATTTATCATATTAATTTGTGATGCTTCTAAAGTGTCAGAAATGCATCCATGATTGGCCAAAAGAGAAACCAAAAGAGAAATATAGTTGAAATTGCTTGTTTTTGTTTTCATTGGTTACAACAAATACTCTGATTTTGCATCCGTGGTTGCTTTCATTGGTATGGTTGTTGGACCGGTAAAATTAGTTGAAATATAGTTCTTGAGCCCTAAGATATAGAACACTTTATGGTATATGTTCTCTCTATCTTCACAAACTGAAAAAAAAAAAAAAAAAGAGACCTTTTGACGAATCAAAGTAAATTTTATAGCTATTGATACTATATATTGTTTTGAAATATAAGAAATATGTATTCATATAAATTCTTCTTTACAGGGAAGAAGCTAGAGAATTACAGTCACAAGCTTCAGAAAGCAGAGTTACTCCCCCTTCTGGTGATATACCTGGTCTTATTAAAAGGTTAGTTAATTGACAATGTGTTTGGTAAATAACTGGAATGGCCATTGACAATATGTTTCACTGCCATAAGTTGTCTTCATCTTGACCATGATTGCCCATCTTTACACATTTTTGTCCTTTCACACGTAGGAAGACAGCTGCTTCTTACAGGGAATTAGAAGCCAGGAAGAGTAGAGTGAATCAGCTGGAGAAGCTATATATGGAAATGTCACTGAAGAAGGAATTACAGGTAAGGGTAATATTTTAGGGTTTAATTGCATCAGACGTACTCAAACTATAGTCCAGAATATAAACTATTACCCAAATCCAAACTTCAAAACGTAGTAATTGAACCTTTATGGTATCATTATTGTATTAATCAAGTCCTTCTGTCAACCTAACCATCAGCATAGGCATTAAATACATGTGTACTTATCGGATAGATAGTTTGGGTTTCAAGTGTTGAAAAAATGGAACTCACTTTAGATCCATGCTGTCCATATGATAGGTATACACGTATTTAAAATTCGAGCATGTGTTTTAAATATGCTTTATGTCAAGTCTAAACTTGTATTCAGTGTCTAAGCTGACGTTAGACTTATGGGAGGACATGATTGATACGATACTGATGCTTTGACGACTCAATTAAAATGTTTCGAAAGCTTATGAACCAATTTAAAATCTAGATTATAGTCTAGGAACATCTAGTGCAATCAATCCAATATTTTAAGAAAGTTCCAATATAATGTGGACAATGCATTTAAATTTTCAAATTGATTTCATGGTACAGAAAAGGGGTCGGAAGCGGAAACTCCATGAAGACGAGTTAGTATGTCCAACCTCCAAGCCAGTGTATAAATGGAGATCAGAAAGAAAGAGGTGACAAAGATGATTGTGTTGGTGAAGAAGGCAATTTGGCTTTCGCAGCTTTCCCCATGTTGTGAAAGAGATCTAAGCCATAAAAATTGTAAGTTTTGTATTGTTACGATTTTCAGGGGCATGCGACCAAATATATGTTATGAGAATTATTATTACTTAAATATGTTTTTTTATTATGTCTGAACTTTATTGAATTCAATTTAATCTTAAATATTTGACAATATAAAGAATCCAAATACTTATTTAAAAGAATCAATTGCTGATCTGTATAAATCGATTGTTATGTAACACGTTTAATTTTAGCTTTCTTCAAGATCAACAGCCTGGTTTCGTCATTGACTGTTACCTACACGATACTTGCGGGTGCTGCACAGAACTTTTTTGAGGATGTGAGTTGTGGTCAAGTTCCAAATTCAAAAACTTATTCGATTTTGGTGAGAGGCATTAGAACTATACCATGCAATCAAAAGAATGAGGTGGAACCGTATATTGTCCACTGTAATATCCTACTTAATGGTATGACTGAAGCTGCTAGAGAAGGGAATCATTCTCTCACATCTTTCAAAGCAATGGCCTACCAAGAGTTCTTCATGAAATGGTAAATAGATGCAATCGTGTTAGTTGACTTGTCTTGGACAATTGTATAACATCAACCATCAGGCATTTATCAAAATCATCTAACAATGAAGGGAAGGTTTAAAATAAATGCCAACATTCTACAAGTAAAACGCTACCTTGTTCCATTCTGGCTCTCTACACTGTAGAAATTGCAGAACAGACCCAAAATAGAAGTATCTACAAGCACTAAAAACCTTGTTCGGTCAGCAAAGGTTAAACATTAGAAGGTTAAATTTGTTATTAGATCTATAAAGAAAACTCACATCATATTTCAAACACCGTTAACATTAAAAGATCAGTGATCAAAAAAATTGATTTCGAATAATTTAGTGATTAATAGGGAAAATTAAAAGTTCAGTGACCAAAACAAAACGTGAGCAATAATTTAGTGACTGTTTCAATACTTTACCCATTAGTATGATAGTAAAATTAACTTTTGACCCCTCAAAAATTTATACTTCAAAGTATGTTTATTCATATATATATTTGGGTAAACTGCCTAGTTGGTCACCCAACTTTTGGTGATTTTTATTGTTTAAAATTAAGCAAGAATGGAAATTATACATGCTTTTTGAATCGAGGCAAAGCATAGCTGGTTTAGCTCAGTCGGTAGAGTGTGCATGGATTTTAACATGCGGGCGTGGGTTTGAATCCCTAATCAATCGCCAGTACGTTCCCTAATCAATTTTAACTTTTTCTCATCTATAATATCCAACTAAAACTCTATCATATTTCGACAATTTTAATTAAAATAAAATACAAACCCAACTAAAAGCTTACGATGTTAGGATAATTTTAATTAAAATAATCAAAATACTTTCGTCCTAATCAAATTATTGATAACATTTATTGTTTCGAAAATTATAATACAAATAAATCTTTTAATTGTTTCAATCTAATCTTAACTCTAACCTATTTGAGTTCAATTTCAAGTATATTATTGATCTATAAATAATCAATTGATTCATTCGTTTTTAATCGTATCAATTTATTCAAGTTTTGTTTGTTCTTTTTTTCAATGATGAATTTCAAAAGTATAACCTTTTTTGGCGTGCTTTTGTCATGCCTTTTGGTGTCAAAGAGTTAAAAGATTGAAGTTATGGTTGAAGGAGCAACTTTCATTGCTCAAACTGATGAAGATTTTATTTGTGTTACCCTTGATTGATGGTCTACAAACAAGTGTGATTATGATCAATGTTCATGAGGTCAAGCTGGACTTTTTAATTTGATAATTTTATATTATATTTTGAGTATATATTGATTAAAGACTATTTATTTACTTAGATGTTTATTAATTTGTATTATATATTCCTTTTATAGGATTTGAAAAACAAAATTCTTGAAAAAGCTGTAAAATGTGAGTATTGGAGTTATTTTAATGAATGTTTTGCTTTTTTTTTTTTTTTACCGGTATGAGTAGCTTTTAATATGCTAATTAACGTTGATGAATAATTATGGTTTCAGCATTTAATCCTTTGAGAATTAGAGTTGAAGGCTCGTTGCAAGATCAAGTTAGAAAGACATCTCATTATTAGTTTTGTTCTTCTTTTTTAAATCCTATAAAAATTCTCTTTTTCTCTATGTTTCATTTTTAAGTTTTTATTTTCTTAAAAAAAATATTGAGTATGATTTCTTTCATAATCATGCTCGGCTAATTTTCCAAAAAGCCAAAGGCTAAAGCAACGACTCAATCCCGATCGTGAGAATTGAAAAACACTTTCTACCTTCTGATATATTTCTCAATTTTCTGCAAACTTGGATTGACAATCGGTCTTTCCTTTTAAAATCCTTACACTTTCAAGTTCAAAAAAGGCCCGTTGGTTTGAAGGTTGTTTCGATTTATAGTTGAGACGAAGGATCTGCTTGTAGCACATTCGACTTCCTGTGAACACACTTAGTGGCGGTCCGCTAAGGGAAATTGAGATTGGATTCGATTCTCATCGAGACAACATAGTTTGAGTCGGGTTTTTCCAGATTTTAAATTGTTTTATTCTAACGGCGATAGTTGTGGTTAGTCTAGCCAGAAAACTGAAATTCAAAAATTGATTTTGGATTTTTGGTTTATCAGAGAGAAAAACAAGTTACAAGGGTTGGGCCTTGTAGACTATAACCGGCATTTATCCGGAGTAAAATCTTATTCGATGATCGGTTGGGAATGAGTCAAAGCGAAGCCTGAGGCTAATACTTAAACTGAGTTTCTTCTTAAATTTACTTTCGTTAAATTCTTAGATTTAAATTTCCATTTTTTCATTTTACTTTAATTAAACTCTTTCGATCAAAACTCTCCTTTTTATCTCGTTTTGCCTAAATCAAGAGCTAAAAGCTTTCTACATCAGAATTTCCTAAGTCCCTGTGGATCGACCCTTTTTCTCTTTACTACGCTATTTAATTATTTCTTTCGAGATTAAAGATTATTATTTTGACAGTATATGACGCTTGTCAGAAATTCTCATTTGTTTCCTCACTTAAGCTTTGTTTAATAAAATGGAAAGCGAATTGGAAAGACGGAAATATAAGCTTTGTTTGGTGTAAAATATTTTTTAAAAATTACGTAATTTTGAATTAACAAACAGGTTTTTCTAATTTTTTTTCCTCTTATTGTTGCAATTTTGAATAACTGGTTTTTATGTGTTAGGATAAAAAATAATCATCTCTTTTATTTTCTTTCTTTTCACTCTTCTTCCCTCTCAATTACACTTAAAATTTATTTCCTGAAAGGCACATTTCTACTACATTTCTAATTATATGATATGGTTAAATAAATCCTTGTTTCTTTAGTTGCAGTATCTAAGGTGTTGCATGGATGAACTTCAAAAAAGCCTAAGTCCGACAAAGTGCTTGATGCTCTCCGAGAAAATAGAATAAATACGCTTGATGCTCTCCAAGAAAATAGGATAAATATGGAGGCTTTTTTTCCTGTTTTCTACAAATAATTTTCAGTGTAATTTTTATAATACTTAGTTTTTGTCTTTGCATCATAAGTTACTAGACTGTGATCAAGTCAGGCTTCTGTTTGATTTTGACTTTGCATCTTATTGTATCAGTCATGGTATTGAATATGTTAGTCAATGGCTGTTCATGGAAACTTTATATTTCTGAAATTGATAATCTTTTCTATTTTAAAAATGTTGGACATGAGTACGTTCAAGAAATCCTTAATTTGCATGGTGGGAACAGTACGGCTGTTACATAAATTCAAAGGTCTAAGAAATCTTTATTTTTTTTCCAATGTTTTGAGGGTAAAAATATAATGGAGATTTTTGTATTAGGAGTTGGATTGCAAGTTACAAGATGGTAACTAAACTATTCAAAAGTTTTTATTTAAGTCTTTGTATTAGGAGTCAGATTACAAGTAACAAGATGGTAACTGAACTATTCAAAAGTTTTTACTCAAGTCATTGGACTGTTAAAATCGTTTCTGTTTGCACCACCTATACCAATCAAAAGGTCTCCTTTTTTCTTGAACATCATGAATTTGCAAGCCAAAATTTAGATAGCTTTCTTCTTCGATCTTTGAGACCGTCAAATCAACTTAGATCTAAAGTATGTTATTCCACTCGTCAATGAATTCTAATCCACCGTACCGATGATAAAATAATTTCCATGTTTTATGTTAGGATATGTTGACATCAATAGATTTTCAGACAAGAATAAACTAGTTGGCTTTTGACTTTATGAATTTATAAATGACTAAACATCATTCCAAGTGTTTTGTTATGTCTGATTCCTCTTGAAATATAGTATTGATCTACAATGATATAGAGTCAAGAAAGCTATGATGGAGCACTAATAAGTTTAGATATTACATTTAAGTTGTTACTATTTCACTCCTTGCTTGTTTTGACTTTAAAATATTTTTTTACACAAGTCAACAATTACATTATAATGGGAAAAAGAAAAAGGATTTACAAACATAGGGATGAACCATAAACTTCATGCTAATAAACTTGAAATCCATAAATGTTTATCACAAAAGTAAAAATCAAACACGATGTTGATATGCAAATATGATCATTTTTTGCTAATGTAATTTTTTCTGAATAATCTCATTATAGAATCTGATCATATTTTTTTTTTATAAATTGTCTAGAACTACTCATAATCCCTTCCCAACTCATAAATGGGAAGACGATACGTTTTAGCGCATTCGAACCCACGACCTCTTGCTTTGGCAACAATATCCATGCTAATCATGCTAAGACTCAACCAGCTTCTATGAATGTAATTTACACCAAGCATAATGTTTCCTGAACAATATACCTATTGATCGGAAAACTAAATGTAATTATAGAATGACTAAATCGATGAGTACCAATTTGTAATTCCTATATTCTACAACAATCTAAGACAATATGGATGCCATTCTCTATGACACCATCAAATAAAATAATAATTTGAGTTTTAAAAAAATAAAAATCACTTAAAAAACTCGGACACAATAAAAGTGGTTATGCCAATCTATTTGGCTCCACCACTATTCTACCATTGGTCCTCCCCAAAGTTTATTTTTTGCAGCACGAAATACATGAAAATATTAGTATTGGAGGTGATATTTATATGGGTGACACTAAATAAATCGGCTCCACTTAAAACTTTGATTTTTTAATTTCTAGCAACTAATGATTGGTTGACGTGGCAAGTTGGTCACGCCAATCTCTTTGGTTCCACTCATTTTCACTATTCATTTCAAGTCATTTACGTATATAATAATAATGTTATTTTTGTAATTAATAAAAAAATTCGGGATATTTTTATAAAAAACGAAATTTCATAGGCTTATGATTTACTCACGGTTCGAGAAATGGCATTTCTTCAAGGGTATTGACTCAACAAGTAGAAAGAAGCAACAAATCTGGTTATCCATCAGCCATCAAATGATTTTTGAAACAGCAAACTATATTTTCCAACTCTGTTCCAGAAAGAAATGAAAGGGAACGAAACTTTGTTTAGACGTTGGACATTTAAACAACAATAGTGAATGGTGGCTCCACCAATTGACAACTATCCTTCATTTTTTTTTTCTACATGAAATTAATGTGAAGCGTAGAAAGTGGTGACAAATTGCATCAATTCGTTGCTTAATAAACGTTCAGCATTGAATTACCATTTCTAACGTTTCATGTATATCGTCTGGCTTATTCATTGGGGCAATATCACTTTCTTTATGGGGGATTCATCCAAAAATCATGCCAAGGAACCCTTTGTCACTTAATAAAAAAAATTTCATTTTGAGGGGTAGAGCACAATTTAACCATATATTAATTTGTAAATTAAACACTTATTAAGAAAGTTGCATAGCAAGGTTTCCATTGGGGGCAAGGCCCCTGAATACTCCCTTAAATTCGCCCCTGCCAACGTATGCATGTAAGTATTTTTTGAAGGGACTTAATAGAATTGGTATGCATGTAAATGGATCTGTCCTTTAAATTTTTTTAATTCCAAAGGGCCATGACTCTCGAAAACTTAAATTTTTTTAATTTAGTTTTTTCTAAATTTACATTATGGTATTTTCAAAAATATAAGTAGGTCTTTCAAAGTTTAATATTTTTACAAATTTTTTTTTTTTTTGTATATATATTATAGCCGCTTTAAAATGGTAAATAATTTATAAAATTTTAAATTAGTAATGGTAAAATTATACTTTAACCCCCTAAAAATGATAAAAATTTAATTTAACTCTTTAAAAATAAAAAAATATATAAATTATTAAAATGATGAAATTATATTTGTACTATCGTAAAAATATATAATTTAATTTTGACCCAAAAAAATTTTATAGCTCTGCGACTGATAATATCATAATTCCAAAATCATATGTTGCACTCTGGGGCTCCATAGTTGTGACCCTACGAAACTATCCAGCGTTTACTTTGAAGTCTCCGCTTATCAGTTATTTATATATGAGAACAATGTTAATTAAGTAAACATCGTATATGCTATAAGTTAAAGAGCGGTGGCCCATGCAAATGGTGCCCGAAAGTCTGAACCAATTGACGGTAGATAGAATACGATAAAACCAATCCCAAGTAGACGCATTTAACTAAAGCAGGGCCACCGAAATCATAGCCACATGACAGTAGATACAATACGATAATATCATCATTCTAAAACTATATATTCCACTCTGGTTCTTCATGATGAGCCACGCACTCTCGTTTACAAATCCATCTTATCAGCTAACAATTCGTTTAATGTTGATGGAGCCATCAAAAGAACATTTTCAACCGTCCAGCTCTTTTTTCCTTATGCTTCTTCTCTCATTCTTCAACTTGCGGGGTCTTAACTTGCTTAGTTTAGCAACAGCAAGCCCTGCAGTTAGAGGAAATGACACTGACAAACAAGCTTTACTCCAGTTCAAAGCCAAGATAACTGGTGATCAACTCAACATTATGGAGTCCTGGAATAGTTCCATTCACTTCTGTCAGTGGCCTGGTGTTACATGCGGTCGCAAGCATCAGAGAGTCACCAAGTTGGAATTGAATTTCCTCAAACTCCCCGGCTCTTTATCACCCTACATTGGGAACTTGAGCTTTATGAGGGAGTTGAGTCTTGTGGGCAACAGCTTCAGCAACCAAATTCCTCAAGAAATTGGTCGTCTAAGAAGACTAGAAGCATTAGACCTGGCCAATAACTCCATCAGTGGTGAAATTCCTTCTAATTTATCTGCTTGTTCTAAACTTATATTAGTTGATATGACAAACAACCAGCTAACGGGAGAAATACCTTCTTTGCTGGGTCTCTTGTCAAACCTGAAAGTATTGGGTTTTTTCCACAATCGTTTGAGAGGGAGTATCCCACCTTCGTTGGGGAACTTGTCATCCTTGGAGAAACTTGGTTTGGAGAATAATGCATTGAGTGGGATTATACCTGAAGCTTTTGGACAACTGAGAAATCTTTCACATTTTTCCATATCCGGAAATGCGATTTCTGGTGTTGTTCCTGTCGCAATGTTCAATCTCTCCAATATTAGAGGCTTTGATATTGGCGTAAACAAGATTCAAGGTACTCTTCATTCTGATTTAGAAATCAATATGCCTCATGTTCGGTACTTTTCTGTAGGGGAAAACCAAATCTCTGGGCAAATCCCAGTTTCAATATCCAATGCCACATACCTTAATGAACTTCAATTTTCTGGAAACAGATTAACTGGAAATGTGCCTTCATTAGAAAAGCTAGATAAACTGTCTAACCTTGAACTAGCCAAAAATTATTTGGGACATGGGAGAGAAAGTGACTTGAACTTTCTCTGCAGTTTAGTTAATAATACCAATCTAGAATATTTATATATTGATACAAATAATTTTGGAGGGGAATTTCCTGAATGCATTAGTAATTTTTCTAAAACTCTTTTACAATTAGGAATATATGATAACAAAATATCGGGAAGAATCGCGGATGGGATTGGAAATCTCATCCATTTGGAGGTCCTTGTGGTGTCAAAAAATCAACTATCAGGTCCCATTCCCTTCAATATTGGGAGTCTGCAAAATCTAAAAATATTTTTAGCTAGTATTAATTTTCTCTCTAGGACTATTCCTCAATCTACTGAAAATTTAACAGAGTTAATCCAACTTGATTTAAGTTTTAACAATCTCCAGGGCAGCATTCCTTCAGGTCTAGGTAATTGCAAAAAATTGCTTCTAATGGATCTTTCCTCTAACAATCTTAGTGGACCAATACCCCCTGAAGTACTAGGACTATCATCCATGTCCATTGCACTAAACTTATCGTCAAACTCTTTGACTGGTGAGCTTCCTGTTGAAGTAGAAAAACTGAAAAATCTAGGCCAACTGGGTATTTCTCACAACAGGTTATCTGGTTTGCTTCCAAACAACCTAGGTAGTTGTGTAAGTCTAGAGAAGTTGTTCTTGGAAGGCAATTTGTTTGAAGGACCCATTCCATCATCTTTGAGTACATTGAGAGGTCTTGAGGCACTGGACTTATCTGACAATAATCTTTCTGGTGGGATTCCAGAATTTATTGTGCGATTTGGGGCATTAAAGTATCTAAATCTCTCTTTCAATGATTTTGAGGGAGTAGTACCAAGTGAAGGAGTATTTAAGAATGCAAGTGCTACTTCTGTTGAGGGAAATAGTAAGCTTTGTGGAGGCATCCCTGAGTTACACTTGTCAAGATGTAACTCCAAAACACCAGCAAACACTTCCCCTGAATTGAAGATCACAATAATTGTTGTGATTTCAGGAGTGACTTTAGTATTCTCTATTTTCCTCGTCATTTGGTTTAGAAAGAAAAATGAGCAGAAGCCAACGACAACTCTTGTAGAAAATTCCCTTTTACAGTTATCATACCAAAGCATCCTAAGGGCTACGAACGGATTCTCCCTTCAGAATTTGCTTGGTTTGGGAAGTTTCGGATCTGTATACAAAGGAATTCTTGAAGCGAATGGAGCAATTATTGCAGTAAAGGTGCTCAATCTTCTGAATCATAGAGCTTCCAGGAGTTTCTTGGTTGAATGCGAGGCTTTGAAGAACATTCGATATCGATTATCAAGGCAACGACTTTAAAGCGTTGGTTTATGAGTTCATGGAAAATGGAAGCTTGGAGGATTGGCTACATCCATCTGTTGGCATGAATAAACCAGAGATGATGAGAAACCTAAACTTCATTCAAAGACTTAACGTGGCCATAGATGTTGCCCACGCACTCGAATATCTGCACCATCGTTGTGAGACGCCTATCATTCATTGTGACCTCAAGCCAAGCAATGTTTTACTCGATGGGGACATGGTTGGTCATATAAGTGACTTCGGCTTAGCAAAAATCCTTTCTGGAGATAAGCCTAACCATTCTACTAATGAATCAAGCTCCCTTGGATTAAGAGGAACTATCGGCTATGCTCCACCTGGTATGTCCACTTTTTTCATTTATTTCATTATTAAAAAGAAAAAGAAATCGATCTAAAAGCAGTCTTGTTGTATATTTAGAGGTTTTCCACCACAATTATTTATATATGTATTTTGTGCCGAATTAATTATAGAATATGGCATGGGAAGCGAGTTGTCAACAAATGGCGATGTGTATAGCTATGGCATCCTCTTGTTAGAGATGTTAACAGGGAAAAGGCCAACGAATGAAAGGTTCAAAGAAGGTTTAAGTCTTCACAACTTCGTCAAAACAGCTTTGCCCGATCGAGTGGTTGAGATTATAGATCCCATTCTTCTTCAAGAAGGTGTCAGAGGAGGAACAGACGCTGACATGCATCTCCCGTGCTTGAATTCAATATTCGAAATAGGACTCACTTGTTCTACCGAATCACCGAGTGAGAGGATGGACATGAGTAATGTTATTACCAAGCTTTGTTCGATTAGAGACAAGCTTCTTCGTCCAACTCGGTTACGTCATGGTATTTGAACTTTGCATGCTACTGAATCAGCAGGTAATGATGTCTTTTCTCAGGTGTGTTTTGTGTAAAATATTTTTAAAAAATGCATAATTTTGAAGGGTTGACTTTATGCATTAAGATGAATTTTTCTTATTTTTCGCTCAACCAAGCCCACCCTTAACGCAAATTTCTACTATTCTAATGATATGATGTGCTTAAATAAATCCAGTTGCAGGTATGTAAGGTGTTGTATGGATGAACTTCAAAGAGGCTTAAGTCCGACAAAGTACTGGATGTTCTCCAAGAAAATAGAATAAATATGGAGGCTTTGTCCCTGTTTTCTACAAATAATTTTCAGTGTAATTTGTAAAATACTTGGTTTTTGTCTTTGAATCATAAGCTTTTGACTTTGAATAACAATGTTGGATTTTGACTTTGCATCTTATTGTATCGGTCATGGTATTGAACATGTTAGTCAATGGCTGTTCATAGGAACTTCATATTTTTGAAATTGATAAATCTTTTCTATATTAAACATGTTAATCAACGGAGGAAAGGTTTACAAACATAGAGATCGAATCCTAAACCTCATACTAATCAACTTAAAACTTATAAAGTTTGCCACTGAACAAGTGATGTGATTAGAAATTATTTAACAATAGTAAAGCTATGATGGACTGGTTCTCTTAATCATATAATCATTTTATGAGATGATTTGGAACAGTCAATCTCCGCATTTAAGGATTCCCAAATTCTTTGCCACTGAAATTCCATAGTTATTGTATCAATCAACGGCTATTGAATACGTCCAAAATGTCTTGGAATGATCATGTGCTCTGTCCTTGCATAACTCAAGGCGATTAAAATGGCTCTCGAGGTGTATGATAAGCTGTGTCAATTGTTGAATTTGACTCGGTTAGTGCTGTGTCAAGGGTGATGAATTCATCCTCTGGACTGTAAACGTGATCATTTGAGAAGAACAGCCAACGAAGAGAGTGAACTACATCGGCTAAGCGATGGAAGCGAAGAAGAGAATGAAAAACCTGGAGAGAAAACAGGGCTACTCTTCTTATTCATACGACTCTGAAAACAGAGGTCAAACATTATCTATACAAGGACTCAAAAAATTAAAAATAATTCTAAAAAGTGTGATGAGGGATCAAAATAAAAATTTGTGATTAAAATAAGTGTACAACATCATAGTCATTGGTCAAGTTAACAGTGAGTCATCAAAATCAAACGTTACTAAAATTAGGTGGTTAAAAAATAAAACTATCTCACCACATTGTTAATTTAAAATTTTTTTTTTATTTCAATTATCAAATTAAAATTTTTACTAAATTTAGGTCACATGTGAGATGTAGAAAGTGGTGGCAAATTGCTTCAATTATTGAATGATAAAAATTAGTGTATAACAATGTTTATTCAAGTAAGTATGAAATAAAAGGAATGGCCCATGCAAATGTCATCAGCCACATGACTTTCAAAGTCGGAAAGTTTGAACCAATTCACAAAGCAATCTGAACACCAATCCGTATCAAGTAGTTTATATTCTATTTCGACTAAAATTTCAATGATCTTTTATTCTTTCGATGTATTTTGATCAATACCAATTTGAATCAACGTGTATCGATCCAAATCAATTTATACAATTCTATATTTATATATAAATATATTCTTATGGATGTAATCGAGATATATTTACTTGTATATATAATATATAATTTATTATTTTAACCAAATAATATATAATTTATTAACAAACTAAAATTAGAGTATAAATATATGAGTTTGTATTTGATACATTGATAATTTATTTTTTTATTTTACAAATAACCTTGAAAGATTACGTGTCTACTTTTCATGGGAAGTCTTTGGGTGTTCCTAATTGAAACAAGAATAGTGGATGGGTGTCCCTACTGAAACTATTCAGCGTTTACCCTGAAGTCTCCCATTCCATCATCCTTTTAACATATATGAAATCATACATGCAACAAGTTAACGAGCGGTGGCCCATGCAAATGGTGCCCAAAAGTCTGAACCAATTGAGGGTAGATAGAATACGACAAAAACCAACCCCAAGTAGACGCATTTAACTAAAGCAGGCCCATGGAAATCATTGCCACATGACAGTAGATAGAATGCGATAATATCATCATTCTAAAACTATATATTGCACTCTGCTTCTTCATGGTGAGCCGCGCACTCTCATTTACAAATCCTTCTTATCAGTTAACAATTCGTTTAATGTTGATGGAGCCATCAAAAAAATATTTTCAAGCGTCTAGCTCTTTTTTCCTTGTGATTCTTCTCTCATTCTTCAACTTGCAGGGTCTTAACTTGCTTCGTTTAGCAACAGCAAGCCATGTAGTTAGAGGAAATGACACCGATCAACAAGCCTTACTCCCGTTTAAAGCCAAGATAACTGGTGTTCAACTCAACATTATGGAGTCCTGGAATAGCTCCATTCACTTTTGTCAATGGATCGGTGTTACATGCGGTCGCAAGCATCATATGCAACAAGTCTCCCATTCCATCATCCTTTTAACATATATGAAATCATACATGCAACAAGTTAACGAGCGGTGGCCCATGCAAATGGTACCCACGTGACTTTTATATTTCGAAAACTACTTATATATTGCATTTTAGTTTTTGTTACCCAAAATCTCGAATACAGAGTTTTTAATTTCAAAGAGCAAACCGATAAATAAATCTTAAATTAATCTAATAAGACACTCACAAAAGAGTTATAAAATATTTTTTATAATTATCACGAAACTCTCACTAAGACTCATATGCAATTACATCTTGTCGTCCTCAGAGAAAAGTCTTTACTGATTAGCATATATTAAAATAGGGATACAAGGTCTTTTAAATAAGGTAATATTATACTAAAATATCCCTAGAATAATCAGAGTTTAACTGGAAAAAAAAAAAATTTCTGCTTGATATCCAAAATAGAACTTCCAAAAAGAAAAAAAAGAAAAAAAAAAAAAAAAACCATCGCCACGTTGTGACATCATGTTTGCCTCATTGTGACATCTCAAGTTACGTCGTCACAACGTCGTGATCCTCCTCATCTCCGAAAATACGAGTCACATAAACTGCACAGCTTAGCCGTTCGAGGCTATATGACTGTTTAAAACGCTTCCATTACGTTCTGATGATGATCTCTATCATAAGGAGATTTGAAAACCCCAAAAATGGCAGAGAAAATCAATGTAATTGACACATGTAAGCTTGCAAGAAATGGGAATTTCCATTTGCTATCATTGAACACTCTGTTTGAATGCCTTGACAACGGGTTTCTCATAAAAACTAGTTTCATATGTAGTTTTTTCATATTGGGATAAT
The DNA here is from genome assembly GCA_039519145.1 of Kokia cookei. Lineage (NCBI taxonomy): Eukaryota > Viridiplantae > Streptophyta > Magnoliopsida > Malvales > Malvaceae > Kokia > Kokia cookei. The sequence goes on along the minus strand of CM076907.1, from coordinate 2,219,317 downwards.
CAAAATGTTAGCTAAAGAACCCCTAAATTCACTAAAAAATGGGTTTCAAGCAAAAACCACAAATTCCATAATCGAAATTCAAGTAAAAGTTTTGTCAATGAAGCTAATTTACAAGCAAATATAGCATGGAATAGTAACCGACACTTCCAAAAAAAATTTAAAATCAAGAAAAAAAATTGGACAGATGGGTTTGGTTTTTGGCAATAGATCTGGTTAAAACATAAGTTTCTTTGGGTTAATAGGTTTCAAAGATTCAAGATTTGAGATAAATTTGTATCTAAAGATGTTGGAATCAAAAAGGAAAGAAGATTAAGATGAAGAAGAGAAGTGTGTGGAAATGAATTTAGGGTTTTTTCAGCTAAGGTTTAGGTTTAAAAATTTTAATTAATTAAATTTATTTAATTAAAAATTTATTCTCATCCCATTTGAAAATTCAAGTTAGCACTTAAAATCTAGTTGGACTGCCACGTAGGATTACCGTTAGAGAGATAACAGAACTTAACGGCAGAGTAATCACTTCGTAACAAAATAATAACATAAGTGACTAAAACGTAATATTTCAAACATAAATGACTAAAATATAACTTGAGGCAAACAAAAATAACTATTTTTATAGTTTGCCCTAAATAAAATTGTGTTTTCAAATCATGCATGCTAATTCTATAATGATAAACTTTCATCCCTGGTTTTCAAAATAAACAAATATCTATTGGTCAAACTTTCTTTTTGAATTTAGAGGTTGCTCTTTGTTGAATTGTGGAATATAGGTTATAAATAACTCCCAATTTTTCAAAATATATCTTTTCTAGATTTTTTTTACTTTTTTGGAAATTAAAATAATTAAAAATACAAAATATTAATAATTTTATAAAATTCAAAAAAATAATTTATTATAATAGTATTTTTTTTAAAATTTAAATATTTTTTATAGGCAATCAATTTGAGTGATGGATTATAGGTTATTAAAATATATAAAGCCGAATTCACCGACTTAATTGACTCACAATTATGATTTTAAATTTTTGGTAGAAATTATTATTTTAAATTTATTTTAAATATATTTATAATATAATATATAGTATACTTTTAATTACCTAAACCCAAAGTTCAATTACCCAACCCAACCGACAATCCATTCATACTAGCACAAGATTTATTTAATTTTGCTTAACATTACCCGACCAATTTTAAGATAAATTACACCTAAGGTCATCAAACTATTAGTAAGTTTATATTTTGATCACTGAATTAATTAGTATATGACATTTTCTATCCGCACCACTTATACCGACCGAAACATCTCCTTTCCTTTCTCTTCAATATAATGAATCTGCAAACTAAAATTTGGATAGCTTTCTTCTTCAATCTCCGAAACCATCAGATCGACTTGGATCTAAGATATGTTTTTCTACTCGTCAATGGATACTAATCCATCGTACCGATAATCGAATAATTTTCATGTTTTATATTAGGATATGTTGACATCAATAGATTTTAGACAAGAACAAACTAATTGACTTTTTACTTTATGAATTTATACATGATTAAACATCATTCCAAGTGTTTTGCTATTTTCCCTTGAAACATATTATTGATCTACAATAATATAAACACAAGAAATCTATGATGGAGAACTAATAAATTTTGATATTACATTCAAGTTTTCACTATTTCACTTGATCTAGAAAATGGTCATGCTTATGAACAAAATTGATCAACTCGCATTGCTTGTTCCGACATTAAAATGATATTTTTTTATACAAGCGGATAATTATATTATAATAAGGAAGGAGGAAAGAGTTGACAAATACTAGAATCGGACTCTAGATCTCATATTAATCAATTTGAAACATACAAAAGTTTATCGATATACAAGTGATGTGATTAGCAATTACTTAACAACATTAATGGGTAAAAAATAAAGATAAAACAATGACCAGCAATCAATTATTTGCAATAGAGAGAATATAGTCTAAAAACTAATCCAGGAAGAAACAACAGCCCCTAAAACAACTTGGACCGTGAGATTCAAAGCATATTCCATCAATGACCATTCATTTTTCTTTCTCCCACTTGAACTTGATCCCCTATCTTCTTCTTTGATAAACGCTAACCCATTTGTCACACCACCGCTTTGTGGTTGATTGAAATAACCCATTTTCCAATTCTCAAAGTTCATATTATTCACACACCCAACATGGTAACAGTGCTTCCCACAACTCGAAATATAAGCCCACCCTTTCAATTTCCCTTTAGAAATTTCCTTGTTTTGGCATATCAAACACTTGGTTGAGGCCTTCACCTCAAGGTTAAGTCTCGATGACTTTCCCTTGAAATTGCCATCCAAGGTGCTTGGGAGCGTCAAGCAACAAGGATGCAAATATGTTCCCTTGGATTTATACACGAAACCTTGAACATCTTTGCCACATGCTTTACAAGTTTTGCTTTGTTTCCCTTTCTTTTCGAACTTGAAGTTGGTGTTTTTGAAGAATGAATGGATGGCTATAGGCTTGGCCACCCCACAATTTTCGTGAAGATGAAAGTCACACTTCTTGTTATTGCATTGATAACAAGAACCGAAGCCTAGTTCTTTGCATCCGTCGCACTGATATGGCGTTCCGGAATAGCTTAGCTCAAGCTTGTGGTGATGGCTGAAATGGTTTATCCCCCTGATCTTCATATCTTTGCCTTTGCCCTTTTGCAGCTCTTGTTTTCCACTGTTTCTAAAAAATCGAAACATGGATAAGGATTGAAGATAAAGACTGAACCATAACAAACTCGCTTGATTGAACTTTCGACACAGAAAATCAAGTCACTCTATAGCTCAAGTTGCTCGAATTGGAGCTTGACTCAATACTAATTATGTCAAATCTGAATTCTTTTAACCCAAACTCAGATTGTTTACAAACACGAATATCTCATTTACACTCTAATCATGCTCATTCCGAACATAAATTTGCATCTAACAATCAATCTAAACACATACATGCAATAAAATGTTTTAAAGATGACGATTGGAATTGGATTTCGACAAAGCTAATCAAGTAAAACCATGGAGATAAGTATTAGGAAGGGCTAAGAAGACTTACCAGCAACCAAGACGAAAGATTATAGTAATTGGTGTGAGACCGAGCTTGGTAATTCAGCAGCAGGCTTTTAGGGGGTCAATTTAAAGCTCTATAATAAAACCTGAGGATTAATTTTATTAATTAATTAATTGAAGTTTACTCTCCTCCATTTCCAGGAAAATTCACAATTATATTGTTATGAGAATTTTTCCTGTTTCCAATTTTCTCAAGAATTGACTAATTAACTATTGGCTTATACTTGTTCCAATTTTCCAAGAGGCTTCACAAGTACACCTCAGGATTGATTTTATTAATTGATTAGTTGAAATTTGAGCACCTCCTTCATTTCCAAGAAAGTTCAAAATTATATTGTGTTATGAGAATTTTCTTTGTTTCCAATTTTCTCAAGAATTGACTAGTCAACTATCGGCCTACCCTTCTTCCAATGTGAGAGATTTGTACGAGAAATTTTATTTGTATTAAGGTTTTCGAAAATTCAAAAAACTTGTTTGGTCAAACTTTCTTTTTGTATTTAGATGTTGCTCTTAGTTGAATTGTGTAATATAGATTATAAATAACTCCCAATTTTTTTTTCTAGATTTTTTACTTTTTGAAACTTAAAATAATTAAAAAATACAAAATATTAAAAACTTTATAAAATTCAAAAAATAATTTATTATATCTACACTGCAAAAATACATAGATTTTTACCTTGTTCCACTCTGGCTCTCTACACTGTAAAAACCACAGAAACAGACCCAAAATTGAAGTATCTACAGTACTAAAAACCTTGTTCGGTAAGCAAAGGTTAAATGTTAGAAGATTAAATTTGTTATTAGATTTATAAAGAAAACCTACATCAAATTTCAAACATCGGTTAACATCGAAAGACCAAAAAAATTGATTTCGAATAGTTTAGTGATTAATAAGAAAAATTAAAAGTTTAGTGACCAAAACAAAACGTGGGCAACAATTTAATGACTATTTCAGTACTTTACCCGTTAGTATGATAGTAACATTAACTTTTGACCCCTCTAAAATTTATACTTCAAGTATGTATATCTATATATATATATATATATATATATATTTGGGAAAACTGCCTAGTTGGTCACCCAAGTTTTGGTGATCTTTCTTGTTAAAAAATAAGCAAGAATGGAAATTATCCACGCTTTTTGAATCAAGGCAAAGCATAGCAGGTTTAGCTCAGCCGGTAGAGCGTGCATGGATTTTAACATGCGGACGAGGGTTTGAATCCCTAATCAATTTTAACTTTTTCTCATCTATAATATCCAACTAAAACTCTATCATATTTCGACAATTTTAATTAAAATAAAATACAAACCCAACTAAAAGCTTATGACGTTAGGGTAATTTTAATTAAAATAATCAAAATACTTTCGTCTTAATCAAATTATTGATAACATTTATTGTTTCGAAAATTATAATACAAATAAATCTTTTAATTGTTTCAATCTAATCTTAACTCTAACCTATTTGAGTTCACTTTCAAGTATATTATTGATCTATCAATTGATTCATTCGTTTTTAATCGTATCAATTATTCAAAGTTTTGTTTGTTCTTTTTTTCAATGATGAATTTCAAAAGTATAACCTTTTTTGGCGTGCTTTTGTCATGCCTTTTGGTCTCAAAGAGTTAAAAAATTGAAGTTGTGGTTGAAGGAGCAACTTTCATTGCCCAAACCGATGAAGATTTTATTTGTGTTACCCTTGATTGGTAGTCTACAAACAAGTGTGATTATGATCAATGTCCGTGGGGTCAAGCTGGACTTTTTAATTTGATAATTTTATATTATATTTTGAGTATATATCGATTAAAGACTATTTATTTACTTAGATGTTTATTAATTTGTATTATATATTCTTTTTATAGGATTTGAAAAACAAAATTCTTGAAAAAGCCGTAAAAGGTGAATATTGGAGTTATTTTAATGAATGTTTTGCTTACTATTTTTTTTTATTGGTATGAGTAGCTTTTAATATGCTAATTAACGCTGATGAATAATTATGGTTTCAACATTTAATCATTTGAGAATTAGAGTTGGAGGTTCGTTGCAAGATCAAGTGGTGTGCAATGTTCGAAATAATGTTGAGAATTGCCAACCATTCCAGAAACAAGACATGGGCTTCTTATTTGGTTTCTCCATTAGATATCTTGCCATGAAGAGATGGGATGAACTCAATGAATTTTTCAATCAAACTCGGTATAATTTTATGACATCTATAATGTTTTAAAATAATAATTATGATATGAGCTACTAATGTTATATTTATATATTGCAGAGTCAGAGTTACATTGGGTTTAAATGCTCTTATTGGAAGAAAAGAATCTGAAATTGAAAAGTCTCTTTGGGTTGGTGATTGGTATTCACACAATGCTCGAGATTTCATGAGTTATACAATTTCCAAAGGATATAAAATCGACTCTTATGAATTAGGTTTTTAATTAATATTAATATTTTTATGTTTTCAAATTATATTATATATGATTAACTTTCATCAAATGCAAAATTTCTTTTCTTTTTTTTTTAGGAAATGAATTGTGTGGATTGGGAGTTAGTGCTAGGATTGAAGCTAAACAATATGCAAAAGATATGGCAACACTTAAAAATCTTGTAAAGGAGATGTACCCAAATCCTAAAACTCAACCTAAGATTTTAGGCCCGGGAGGTTTCTATGACAAGAAATGGTTCGATAATTTTTTGGATGCTTTAGGACATGATGTTATTGATGGAGTAACACATCATATTTATAATCTTGGACCTGGTATCTATCTATATGTCAATTAAAATATTTTTTTATTAATTTATTGTTTTGCCATCATTTGTTTAATTTTATTGATGATTAATGTAGGTAATAACTCAGATGTGGTTCGTCGTGTCCAAGATCCGTTTTACCTTACTCAAATTGCTCAAACATTTAAAGATATTTCAAATGCTATTGACAAATTTGCACCATGGTCTGGTGCATGGGTTAGTGAATCGGGTGGAGCTTATAATAGTGGTTGCTAATTAGTACCGTATACATTTGCGTTTGGCTTTTGATAAGTGTTTTTTAAATCTTTTATTAGTTGATTATTTTTAAGGCCCTATTAAAATCTGATGATTAACTTTTGACTCCAAACAAGTACTTGGACCAATTGGAAATGACATCAGTCTATAACCACAAAGTTTATTGTAGGCAAGCTTTGACCGGGGGCAATTACGCTCTTCTTAATACTACTACATTTGTTTCTAATCCAGATTATTACAAGTAACTTTCATATATTTCTCACTATATTTTTTGTTAATTTCATTTTTTTTAATTTTATTTGTTAAAATATCTTTTTCAGTGCTTTTTTGTGGCATAAAGTTATGGGAAGTAAAGTTCTTTCGGTCACGCATAAAGGTTCTCCATATTTGCGTGTATACTCTCATTGTGCCAAAAAGGAGGTAATTTTTATTATTTTGGTTGATTCAATTAATTTTAATTTAATTTTTTTATTTATTAAATTTTTGTTTGGTTGCAGCCTGGGATTTCTTTTGTTTTCATCAACTTATCGAAAAATACATCTTTTGAAATCGATATTTTCCATGATCTAAATTTAAATGGTGGGAGTCCAAATTTTAAATTTAAAGGCATAAAGAGCGAGAAGAGTATCATTTGACTCCAAAAGATGGAAACATCTTAAGTAGTGTCGTACTGTTGAATGGAACACCATTGGAACTTTCAAACTCGTTGGAGATACCAAAGTTGAAGCCGAAGCTTGTGTATGGTTTGAAACCCATTAGCATCGCTTCTCATTCAATCGTGTTTGTAACCATAAGAGATTTCAGTGCACCTACATATTCTTAAAATTTTATTTCTTTTAGGAGCAAAGTTTATTGATTTTATTAATTAGGCCAATTTAGGATTTTTAGGTTTTGAGGAACAAGATTTATTAATTTTGTTCATTAGTTCAATTTACGTTATCATATTATTTTTTTAATTTTTAATTTGTTCCTTCTGATGAAAATAAATTATTTTTTTATTATTAACTATTCGTTTTTTATTTCTTTGTATTTTTTTTACAATTTTTTAAAATTAATATTTAAACAGTAAATGAAAACAAACTTTTTTAAATAAATACAAATTAATAAATAAATATTGTTTTTGGCTTATTAAATTAGCCTTATCTGCATAATTCTTGTAGCTTATTGTATGAATATGAGATAATCATATTTTCTTTTCATGAATTTAGATCCACTTATGTGATTGAGTTGAGTCGGTTTTCGATTAAATTTATATATGGATACAATATCGTGTTATTCGTTGTTACTTAAACTCAATTCGGTTTAATATATGAACCTTTAATTTTATGTAAGTTTAATTACTTTTTGTAAATAGTTAACTGAAATTCATTTAAAATTTTGGTAACATATTTATATTTAAATAATTTTAGATTCTCATATATTATTTTTTTTATTTTTTATAAAAATGTTTTATTTGTTTACATGCTTTTTGTTAAAAACTTTAAACTTAGATAAGATATTTGTTAATGCTTACTTTGTAATATATATATATATATTATAATTTATATAATTTTATGTGATATAAATTACATAATATATAATGCAATACAACTTTTAAAATGGACAAACTTTTAATATTGAAGGTGAAGACAGATAATGGTAGAGCTAAGGGAATAGACAGAGGTCCCGACCTCCTTTAAAATAGAAAATTTTTCATTCAAATTCTTTGTAATTGATATAAAATCGATTTATATGTAACACGTCTCATTTTCATTTATAGCAATGGCCTATCAAGAGCTTTTCATGAAAGGGTAAATAGATGCAACCATGGTAGTTGCCTAAGCTTACGGTGTTATTGTTTTGGCTTATTAAATGAGCCTTATCTGCTTAATTCATGCAGCTTTGTGTACCAATATGAGATATTCATATATTCTTTTCTTGAATTTAGTACACCTATGTTGCAGGTGTCTATCATTGAATTGAGTTGGTTTCGGGTTAAATTTATGTATGTATATGGTATGGTGTTATTTATTATTGCTTAAATTCAATCCGGTTTAATATATGAATTCTCAATTTTGTGTAAGTTCGATTACTTTTTATAAATTATTAATCTAAACCCATGTAAAGCTTTGATAATATATTTATATGTAAAGAGATTTAAATTCTTGTATATTATTTTTATTTAAAAAAATTATTTATTTGTTTATATGCTTTTTGTTAAAAATTTTAAATTTAAATAAAATATTTTTTTAATGCTTAAATTGTAATATTATATATATATATATATAGTGAAAATAGGGTTTTCTTTTAAGAGGAGGGAGTGTCTCGAAAGGTGAGAAAAAAGATGTGTTTAGGTGAAAATTTTGTAGGAGGGATTTTATTTGTATTAAGGTTTTCAAAATTTTAAAAATGAATTTATTTCTTTGAGTAAATATATTGAAGAATTTTAATATTTTTATGTAGTTTGAAAAAGAAATTTTAATAACTCGAATTTATTTTTATTTGATTTAATACACATGATTCTATTATATAATAAAATTTTAAACTTCAAAAAGTATTTTTATTTAATTATAATATAGATTTTTTTAATTTTATTTAATTAAAACTATTTATAATGTTTTTACAAATATACCGATATTCATATTTAATATTTTTATATTATTTAAAATTTTCATCCAAATGTACTTTTAGGGTTTTAGTAGAAAAAATAAAAATTAAAGTTTTTTAAAATTAGACATGTGACGATATTTATTAAATAAAATTTAATATGTATACTGTATGCATATATTAAAGGTATTCTATTATATTTATTAAAATAGTGTTTAAATAAAATTTAAACGTGCTTTTCAACTTTTTAGAATTGCATGGTTTTCCAAAGGCGAATTTTATTCTATAATGATTAACTTTCATCCTAAGCTTTCAAGATAAACTAATATCTATCGATCAAAACTTTGGAAATTAATTTTTATATTTTTACCATAATAAAAATATAATTTAATTATTTTAATGATATATATTTTTATATTTTAAAAGATTAAATTAATTTTTTTTATATTTTAAAAGATTGATAAGTAATTTTATTTTTATTAATTTAAAATTTTATAAATTTTAAACGAATTTAAATAAAAAAATTTATTTTAAAGGCGTCGGACCGTGTCAGCCCCTAGTTGAATTGTATAATATAGATTATAAACAATTCTTAAATTTCAAAAAAAAAAATTAAAATGTAGAAAAAAATTCAAAAAATATTTTTTTCTAGATATTTTACTTTTTGGAACTTAAAATAATTAAAGATACAAAATATTAAAAATTTTATAAAATTCAAAAATATTTTATTATATATATATTTTTTAAAATTTAAATATACTTTTAATATTTAATCAATTTGAGGGATGGATTATCGATTATTAAAATATATAAAGTCGAATTGATGGATTTAGCTGACTCACGATTATTATTTTTAATTTATTTCAAATATAATATATAATATTATTTTAATTACCTAAACCCAAAGTTCAATTACCCAACCCAACCAGCACTCCATTAATACTAGCCCAAGATTTAGTTATTTTTACTTAACACAAACTCAATTACCCTACCATTTTAATTAAAATGATAAACTATACTAAATTATTAATAAATTTATATTTTAGTCATTGAAATTCAAAAAGTTACAAGATAGCCACTAGATTATTTAAAAATTTTGATTTAAGTCACTAAGTTGTTAAAGTCGTTGTTATATGATTTTCTTTATTCACATCATCTATACCAATTGAAAGCTCTTCTTTCTTTTCTCTTGAACGTCATGTATCTACAAACTAAAGTCTAAGCAACTTTTTTATTCGATCTTCAACACTAATCGTCAAATCTACTTGAATTTAAGGCATGTTCTTTTACTCGTCGATGGGTACTGATCCATTGTACCGATCGTCAAATTGTCCCTTGAGCTTGCTAGCCAAACTTTTGAAAAAAAAAAATTAATAGTCCAATGTCTTAAATGAAAACTTTAGAATAGTGTAGTAATCATTTTGTAACTTTTAAAGTAAAGTGACCAAAACATAAACTTACTAATAGTTTAGTGACATTGAGAGGAATTTCCCCCTTTAATAAATTAACCCAAGCCCAATTAAAAACAACCGGTTGCTCCAAAGCCCATCCCTTTTTGCAGATACCAAACCCTAGCTCTTTCCCACCCAAAATCCCAAACCAATCCCTTTCCCACCGGGTGCTTACGTTCACGTCGTCGACTGCTTCGCTTCACGCTGCTTTCTTCATCGTCTCCATCAATTTCTTTCTCTTTTTTTTGTTTCAAAGGTCGGTTGAAGACTTCAAATTTGGATTAATTGTTTTCTTGGATTTAAAATTTGAGTTTTGATGTGTATTTAGCAGTAGGCGTGTAAGGCTTCAAAATTTTACCTTTTTCTTTTCTTTTTCGATTGAATTGTGATTGTTTAACTTGATATACTGCTGTTGGTGTTAAAATTGATTTTTTAACCTTAAAAAATCATTGTACAGGGAAAGAAGGAATTGAAAAAATAAGTTTAAATTGTGCTGGGAATATATAATCAATAATTTAAAAGAAAAAAGAAAAAAAAAACCCTCTTTCGTCACTGGCTGGTAGTAAATTCTATCATGTTTATGTTACTATTATTTATTTGTAGTTGATTAAATTTTTTTTAGATTTTTTTCTGCTTTTAAATTGAATTCATGAATTTAGTTGTTATTAGTTTCTCAATTTTTTTTTCTGGTTAAATTTAGACCGCAGTCTTTTGGAAGTTTGTTGAGAAAAACTTAGCTATTCCATTTACTTTGCTGGCTATTTTGATTTTGTACTATCGCACCATATTCATAAGCTGCTTCATCCGCAACTCAGGTTGTAACAGTGAAGTTCTGGTGATTGCTACCTTAAAAATGTCATCATTAAGGAATGCTATCAACAGACGTGCTCACAAGGAACGAGCTCAACCGTGAGTCTCAGCTTTTTTCCCCCTTTATTACAGCCATGCATTCTACATAGCTTATCCTTATTTTGCATTTGCTTTCGTGCTGTTCAATACTCGGTTATATTTTAGGTCATCGAGGAAAAAGTTTGGGCTTCTTGAGAAACACAAGGATTATGTCGTCCGTGCAAAAGCATTCCACAAGAAGGAAGAAGCGTTACGGGCAAGTTTATTTGTTTATTGCATTCAATTTCTTGCTGCTTAGATTATAGTGAATGCTCAGTAATTTCTTCCTTTTTTGGTGCTCTTTTTCTCGATTTGCTCTACAGAAACTCAAGGAGAAAGCTGCATTCAGAAACCCAGATGAATTTTACTTTCAGATGATAAAAACGAGAACCATGGATGGAGTTCATAAACCTGAGTAAAATACAGCTTTCTTGTTTATACTGTTTTCTGTTCACGCTTGCAATTCTAGAAAGCTTATTTGGTCTTCTTTTCTTATTTTCCGAATTCTTTATTTGTATAGGAGTCAGGCTAACAAATACACTCAAGAAGAACTCATGCTAATGAAGACTCAAGACATAGGATATATACTACAGAAATTGCAAAGTGAAAGGAAGGTACCAATGAATGATTTTTGGTATATCAAGGGGTATATGATATTTCCGACATGGTTATGGTGATGAAAATTATTTGCAACTAATCATCGCCACTATTTTATTCTGCTACAGAAAATTGAGAAGCTAACTGCAGTGTTGCATTCTGTTGATAATCATCCATCGAACAGACACATTTACTATGCCGAGGATAGGTTTGATTTCTTAATATTAGTATATCACCTTTTTTTTTTATTCCTTGTCTCTGGTTGTTAGCTAGAAAAAGAAATTGTGAGATGTTGTTGTACAAACTAGTATAGGGTGATAACCTTTCAAGTAAAAAAGTGATTTACCTTTAGTTTGCCTTCTTTGAAATTCAACCAAAAAGTACCTACTCATCTTCTATTGTTCTGCCACATTTTTTATATAATATCCATCATGACATTTGATTGGTTAATCTCTTTGGAATTTTTAGTAACATTTATCATATTAATTTGTGATGCTTCTAAAGTGTCAGAAATGCATCCATGATTGGCCAAAAGAGAAACCAAAAGAGAAATATAGTTGAAATTGCTTGTTTTTGTTTTCATTGGTTACAACAAATACTCTGATTTTGCATCCGTGGTTGCTTTCATTGGTATGGTTGTTGGACCGGTAAAATTAGTTGAAATATAGTTCTTGAGCCCTAAGATATAGAACACTTTATGGTATATGTTCTCTCTATCTTCACAAACTGAAAAAAAAAAAAAAAAAAGAGACCTTTTGACGAATCAAAGTAAATTTTATAGCTATTGATACTATATATTGTTTTGAAATATAAGAAATATGTATTCATATAAATTCTTCTTTACAGGGAAGAAGCTAGAGAATTACAGTCACAAGCTTCAGAAAGCAGAGTTACTCCCCCTTCTGGTGATATACCTGGTCTTATTAAAAGGTTAGTTAATTGACAATGTGTTTGGTAAATAACTGGAATGGCCATTGACAATATGTTTCACTGCCATAAGTTGTCTTCATCTTGACCATGATTGCCCATCTTTACACATTTTTGTCCTTTCACACGTAGGAAGACAGCTGCTTCTTACAGGGAATTAGAAGCCAGGAAGAGTAGAGTGAATCAGCTGGAGAAGCTATATATGGAAATGTCACTGAAGAAGGAATTACAGGTAAGGGTAATATTTTAGGGTTTAATTGCATCAGACGTACTCAAACTATAGTCCAGAATATAAACTATTACCCAAATCCAAACTTCAAAACGTAGTAATTGAACCTTTATGGTATCATTATTGTATTAATCAAGTCCTTCTGTCAACCTAACCATCAGCATAGGCATTAAATACATGTGTACTTATCGGATAGATAGTTTGGGTTTCAAGTGTTGAAAAAATGGAACTCACTTTAGATCCATGCTGTCCATATGATAGGTATACACGTATTTAAAATTCGAGCATGTGTTTTAAATATGCTTTATGTCAAGTCTAAACTTGTATTCAGTGTCTAAGCTGACGTTAGACTTATGGGAGGACATGATTGATACGATACTGATGCTTTGACGACTCAATTAAAATGTTTCGAAAGCTTATGAACCAATTTAAAATCTAGATTATAGTCTAGGAACATCTAGTGCAATCAATCCAATATTTTAAGAAAGTTCCAATATAATGTGGACAATGCATTTAAATTTTCAAATTGATTTCATGGTACAGAAAAGGGGTCGGAAGCGGAAACTCCATGAAGACGAGTTAGTATGTCCAACCTCCAAGCCAGTGTATAAATGGAGATCAGAAAGAAAGAGGTGACAAAGATGATTGTGTTGGTGAAGAAGGCAATTTGGCTTTCGCAGCTTTCCCCATGTTGTGAAAGAGATCTAAGCCATAAAAATTGTAAGTTTTGTATTGTTACGATTTTCAGGGGCATGCGACCAAATATATGTTATGAGAATTATTATTACTTAAATATGTTTTTTTATTATGTCTGAACTTTATTGAATTCAATTTAATCTTAAATATTTGACAATATAAAGAATCCAAATACTTATTTAAAAGAATCAATTGCTGATCTGTTTAAATCGATTGTTATGTAACACGTTTAATTTTAGCTTTCTTCAAGATCAACAGCCTGGTTTCGTCATTGACTGTTACCTACACGATACTTGCGGGTGCTGCACAGAACTTTTTTGAGGATGTGAGTTGTGGTCAAGTTCCAAATTCAAAAACTTATTCGATTTTGGTGAGAGGCATTAGAACTATACCATGCAATCAAAAGAATGAGGTGGAACCGTATATTGTCCACTGTAATATCCTACTTAATGGTATGACTGAAGCTGCTAGAGAAGGGAATCATTCTCTCACATCTTTCAAAGCAATGGCCTACCAAGAGTTCTTCATGAAATGGTAAATAGATGCAATCGTGTTAGTTGACTTGTCTTGGACAATTGTATAACATCAACCATCAGGCATTTATCAAAATCATCTAACAATGAAGGGAAGGTTTAAAATAAATGCCAACATTCTACAAGTAAAACGCTACCTTGTTCCATTCTGGCTCTCTACACTGTAGAAATTGCAGAACAGACCCAAAATAGAAGTATCTACAAGCACTAAAAACCTTGTTCGGTCAGCAAAGGTTAAACATTAGAAGGTTAAATTTGTTATTAGATCTATAAAGAAAACTCACATCATATTTCAAACACCGTTAACATTAAAAGATCAGTGATCAAAAAAATTGATTTCGAATAATTTAGTGATTAATAGGGAAAATTAAAAGTTCAGTGACCAAAACAAAACGTGAGCAATAATTTAGTGACTGTTTCAATACTTTACCCATTAGTATGATAGTAAAATTAACTTTTGACCCCTCAAAAATTTATACTTCAAAGTATGTTTATTCATATATATATTTGGGTAAACTGCCTAGTTGGTCACCCAACTTTTGGTGATTTTTATTGTTTAAAATTAAGCAAGAATGGAAATTATACATGCTTTTTGAATCGAGGCAAAGCATAGCTGGTTTAGCTCAGTCGGTAGAGTGTGCATGGATTTTAACATGCGGGCGTGGGTTTGAATCCCTAATCAATCGCCAGTACGTTCCCTAATCAATTTTAACTTTTTCTCATCTATAATATCCAACTAAAACTCTATCATATTTCGACAATTTTAATTAAAATAAAATACAAACCCAACTAAAAGCTTACGATGTTAGGATAATTTTAATTAAAATAATCAAAATACTTTCGTCTTAATCAAATTATTGATAACATTTATTGTTTCGAAAATTATAATACAAATAAATCTTTTAATTGTTTCAATCTAATCTTAACTCTAACCTATTTGAGTTCAATTTCAAGTATATTATTGATCTATAAATAATCAATTGATTCATTCGTTTTTAATCGTATAAATTTATTCAAGTTCTGTTTGTTCTTTTTTTCAATGATGAATTTCAAAAGTATAACCTTTTTTGGCGTGCTTTTGTCATGCCTTTTGGTATCAAAGAGTTAAAAGATTGAAGTTATGGTTGAAGGAGCAACTTTCATTGCTCAAACTGATGAAGATTTTATTTGTGTTACCCTTGATTGATGGTCTACAAACAAGTGTGATTATGATCAATGTTCATGAGGTCAAGCTGGACTTTTTAATTTGATAATTTTATATTATATTTTGAGTATATATTGATTAAAGACTATTTATTTACTTAGATGTTTATTAATTTGTATTATATATTCCTTTTATAGGATTTGAAAAACAAAATTCTTGAAAAAGCTGTAAAATGTGAGTATTGGAGTTATTTTAATGAATGTTTTGCTTTTTTTTTTTTTTTTTACCGGTATGAGTAGCTTTTAATATGCTAATTAACGTTGATGAATAATTATGGTTTCAGCATTTAATCCTTTGAGAATTAGAGTTGGAGGCTCGTTGCAAGATCAAGTTAGAAAGACATCTCATTATTAGTTTTGTTCTTCTTTTTTAAATCCTATAAAAATTCTCTTTTTCTCTATGTTTCATTTTTAAGTTTTTATTTTCTTAAAAAAAATATTGAGTATGATTTCTTTCATAATCATGCTCGGCTAATTTTCCAAAAAGCCAAAGGCTAAAGCAACGACTCAATCCCGATCGTGAGAATTGAAAAACACTTTCTACCTTCTGATATATTTCTCAATTTTCTGCAAACTTGGATTGACAATCGGTCTTTCCTTTTAAAATCCTTACACTTTCAAGTTCAAAAAAGGCCCGTTGGTTTGAAGGTTGTTTCGATTTATAGTTGAGACGAAGGATCTGCTTGTAGCACATTCGACTTCCTGTGAACACACTTAGTGGCGGTCCGCTAAGGGAAATTGAGATTGGATTCGATTCTCATCGAGACAACATAGTTTGAGTCGGGTTTTTCCAGATTTTAAATTGTTTTATTCTAACGGCGATAGTTGTGGTTAGTCTAGCCAGAAAACTGAAATTCAAAAATTGATTTTGGAATTTTGGTTTATCAGAGAGAAAAACAAGTTACAAGGGTTGGGCCTTGTAGACTATAACCGGCATTTATCCGGAGTAAAATCTTATTCGATGATCGGTTGGGAATGAGTCAAAGCGAAGCCTGAGGCTAATACTTAAACTGAGTTTCTTCTTAAATTTACTTTCGTTAAATTCTTAGATTTAAATTTCCATTTTTTCATTTTACTTTAATTAAACTCTTTCGATCAAAACTCTCCTTTTTATCTCGTTTTGCCTAAATCAAGAGCTAAAAGCTTTCTACATCAGAATTTCCTAAGTCCCTGTGGATCGACCCTTTTTCTCTTTACTACGCTATTTAATTATTTCTTTCGAGATTAAAGATTATTATTTTGACAGTATATGACGCTTGTCAGAAATTCTCATTTGTTTCCTCACTTAAGCTTTGTTTAATAAAATGGAAAGCGAATTGGAAAGACGGAAATATAAGCTTTGTTTGGTGTAAAATATTTTTTAAAAATTACGTAATTTTGAATTAACAAACAGGTTTTTCTAATTTTTTTTCCTCTTATTGTTGCAATTTTGAATAACTGGTTTTTATGTGTTAGGATAAAAAATAATCATCTCTTTTATTTTCTTTCTTTTCACTCTTCTTCCCTCTCAATTACACTTAAAATTTATTTCCTGAAAGGCACATTTCTACTACATTTCTAATTATATGATATGGTTAAATAAATCCTTGTTTCTTTAGTTGCAGTATCTAAGGTGTTGCATGGATGAACTTCAAAAAAGCCTAAGTCCGACAAAGTGCTTGATGCTCTCCGAGAAAATAGAATAAATACGCTTGATGCTCTCCAAGAAAATAGGATAAATATGGAGGCTTTTTTTCCTGTTTTCTACAAATAATTTTCAGTGTAATTTTTATAATACTTAGTTTTTGTCTTTGCATCATAAGTTACTAGACTGTGATCAAGTCAGGCTTCTGTTTGATTTTGACTTTGCATCTTATTGTATCAGTCATGGTATTGAATATGTTAGTCAATGGCTGTTCATGGAAACTTTATATTTCTGAAATTGATAATCTTTTCTATTTTAAAAATGTTGGACATGAGTACGTTCAAGAAATCCTTAATTTGCATGGTGGGAACAGTACGGCTGTTACATAAATTCAAAGGTCTAAGAAATCTTTATTCTTTTTCCAATGTTTTGAGGGTAAAAATATAATGGAGATTTTTGTATTAGGAGTTGGATTGCAAGTTACAAGATGGTAACTAAACTATTCAAAAGTTTTTATTTAAGTCTTTGTATTAGGAGTCAGATTACAAGTAACAAGATGGTAACTGAACTATTCAAAAGTTTTTACTCAAGTCATTGGACTGTTAAAATCGTTTCTGTTTGCACCACCTATACCAATCAAAAGGTCTCCTTTTTTCTTGAACATCATGAATTTGCAAGCCAAAATATAGATAGCTTTCTTCTTCGATCTTTGAGACCGTCAAATCAACTTAGATCTAAAGTATGTTATTCCACTCGTCAATGAATTCTAATCCACCGTACCGATGATAAAATAATTTCCATGTTTTATGTTAGGATATGTTGACATCAATAGATTTTCAGACAAGAATAAACTAGTTGGCTTTTGACTTTATGAATTTATAAATGACTAAACATCATTCCAAGTGTTTTGTTATGTCTGATTCCTCTTGAAATATAGTATTGATCTACAATGATATAGAGTCAAGAAAGCTATGATGGAGCACTAATAAGTTTAGATATTACATTTAAGTTGTTACTATTTCACTCCTTGCTTGTTTTGACTTTAAAATATTTTTTTACACAAGTCAACAATTACATTATAATGGGAAAAAGAAAAAGGATTTACAAACATAGGGATGAACCATAAACTTCATGCTAATAAACTTGAAATCCATAAATGTTTATCACAAAAGTAAAAATCAAACACGATGTTGATATGCAAATATGATCATTTTTTGCTAATGTAATTTTTTCTGAATAATCTCATTATAGAATCTGATCATATTTTTTTTTTATAAATTGTCTAGAACTACTCATAATCCCTTCCCAACTCATAAATGGGAAGACGATACGTTTTAGCGCATTCGAACCCACGACCTCTTGCTTTGGCAACAATATCCATGCTAATCATGCTAAGACTCAACCAGCTTCTATGAATGTAATTTACACCAAGCATAATGTTTCCTGAACAATATACCTATTGATCGGAAAACTAAATGTAATTATAGAATGACTAAATCGATGAGTACCAATTTGTAATTCCTATATTCTACAACAATCTAAGACAATATGGATGCCATTCTCTATGACACCATCAAATAAAATAATAATTTGAGTTTTAAAAAAATAAAAATCACTTAAAAAACTCGGACACAATAAAAGTGGTTATGCCAATCTATTTGGCTCCACCACTATTCTACCATTGGTCCTCCCCAAAGTTTATTTTTTGCAGCACGAAATACATGAAAATATTAGTATTGGAGGTGATATTTATATGGGTGACACTAAATAAATCGGCTCCACTTAAAACTTTGATTTTTTAATTTCTAGCAACTAATGATTGGTTGACGTGGCAAGTTGGTCACGCCAATCTCTTTGGTTCCACTCATTTTCACTATTCATTTCAAGTCATTTACGTATATAATAATAATGTTATTTTTGTAATTAATAAAAAAATTCGGGATATTTTTATAAAAAACGAAATTTCATAGGCTTATGATTTACTCACGGTTCGAGAAATGGCATTTCTTCAAGGGTATTGACTCAACAAGTAGAAAGAAGCAACAAATCTGGTTATCCATCAGCCATCAAATGATTTTTGAAACAGCAAACTATATTTTCCAACTCTGTTCCAGAAAGAAATGAAAGGGAACGAAACTTTGTTTAGACGTTGGACATTTAAACAACAATAGTGAATGGTGGCTCCACCAATTGACAACTATCCTTCATTTTTTTTTTCTACATGAAATTAATGTGAAGCGTAGAAAGTGGTGACAAATTGCATCAATTCGTTGCTTAATAAACGTTCAGCATTGAATTACCATTTCTAACGTTTCATGTATATCGTCTGGCTTATTCATTGGGGCAATATCACTTTCTTTATGGGGGATTCATCCAAAAATCATGCCAAGGAACCCTTTGTCACTTAATAAAAAAAATTTCATTTTGAGGGGTAGAGCACAATTTAACCATATATTAATTTGTAAATTAAACACTTATTAAGAAAGTTGCATAGCAAGGTTTCCATTGGGGGCAAGGCCCCTGAATACTCCCTTAAATTCGCCCCTGCCAACGTATGCATGTAAGTATTTTTTGAAGGGACTTAATAGAATTGGTATGCATGTAAATGGATCTGTCCTTTAAATTTTTTTAATTCCAAAGGGCCATGACTCTCGAAAACTTAAATTTTTTTAATTTAGTTTTTTCTAAATTTACATTATGGTATTTTCAAAAATATAAGTAGGTCTTTCAAAGTTTAATATTTTTACAAATTTTTTTTTTTTTGTATATATATTATAGCCGCTTTAAAATGGTAAATAATTTATAAAATTTTAAATTAGTAATGGTAAAATTATACTTTAACCCCCTAAAAATGATAAAAATTTAATTTAACTCTTTAAAAATAAAAAAATATATAAATTATTAAAATGATGAAATTATATTTGTACTATCGTAAAAATATATAATTTAATTTTGACCCAAAAAAATTTTATAGCTCTGCGACTGATAATATCATAATTCCAAAATCATATGTTGCACTCTGGGGCTCCATAGTTGTGACCCTACGAAACTATCCAGCGTTTACTTTGAAGTCTCCGCTTATCAGTTATTTATATATGAGAACAATGTTAATTAAGTAAACATCGTATATGCTATAAGTTAAAGAGCGGTGGCCCATGCAAATGGTGCCCGAAAGTCTGAACCAATTGACGGTAGATAGAATACGATAAAACCAATCCCAAGTAGACGCATTTAACTAAAGCAGGGCCACCGAAATCATAGCCACATGACAGTAGATACAATACGATAATATCATCATTCTAAAACTATATATTCCACTCTGGTTCTTCATGATGAGCCACGCACTCTCGTTTACAAATCCATCTTATCAGCTAACAATTCGTTTAATGTTGATGGAGCCATCAAAAGAACATTTTCAACCGTCCAGCTCTTTTTTCCTTATGCTTCTTCTCTCATTCTTCAACTTGCGGGGTCTTAACTTGCTTAGTTTAGCAACAGCAAGCCCTGCAGTTAGAGGAAATGACACTGACAAACAAGCTTTACTCCAGTTCAAAGCCAAGATAACTGGTGATCAACTCAACATTATGGAGTCCTGGAATAGTTCCATTCACTTCTGTCAGTGGCCTGGTGTTACATGCGGTCGCAAGCATCAGAGAGTCACCAAGTTGGAATTGAATTTCCTCAAACTCCCCGGCTCTTTATCACCCTACATTGGGAACTTGAGCTTTATGAGGGAGTTGAGTCTTGTGGGCAACAGCTTCAGCAACCAAATTCCTCAAGAAATTGGTCGTCTAAGAAGACTAGAAGCATTAGACCTGGCCAATAACTCCATCAGTGGTGAAATTCCTTCTAATTTATCTGCTTGTTCTAAACTTATATTAGTTGATATGACAAACAACCAGCTAACGGGAGAAATACCTTCTTTGCTGGGTCTCTTGTCAAACCTGAAAGTATTGGGTTTTTTCCACAATCGTTTGAGAGGGAGTATCCCACCTTCGTTGGGGAACTTGTCATCCTTGGAGAAACTTGGTTTGGAGAATAATGCATTGAGTGGGATTATACCTGAAGCTTTTGGACAACTGAGAAATCTTTCACATTTTTCCATATCCGGAAATGCGATTTCTGGTGTTGTTCCTGTCGCAATGTTCAATCTCTCCAATATTAGAGGCTTTGATATTGGCGTAAACAAGATTCAAGGTACTCTTCATTCTGATTTAGAAATCAATATGCCTCATGTTCGGTACTTTTCTGTAGGGGAAAACCAAATCTCTGGGCAAATCCCAGTTTCAATATCCAATGCCACATACCTTAATGAACTTCAATTTTCTGGAAACAGATTAACTGGAAATGTGCCTTCATTAGAAAAGCTAGATAAACTGTCTAACCTTGAACTAGCCAAAAATTATTTGGGACATGGGAGAGAAAGTGACTTGAACTTTCTCTGCAGTTTAGTTAATAATACCAATCTAGAATATTTATATATTGATACAAATAATTTTGGAGGGGAATTTCCTGAATGCATTAGTAATTTTTCTAAAACTCTTTTACAATTAGGAATATATGATAACAAAATATCGGGAAGAATCGCGGATGGGATTGGAAATCTCATCCATTTGGAGGTCCTTGTGGTGTCAAAAAATCAACTATCAGGTCCCATTCCCTTCAATATTGGGAGTCTGCAAAATCTAAAAATATTTTTAGCTAGTATTAATTTTCTCTCTAGGACTATTCCTCAATCTACTGAAAATTTAACAGAGTTAATCCAACTTGATTTAAGTTTTAACAATCTCCAGGGCAGCATTCCTTCAGGTCTAGGTAATTGCAAAAAATTGCTTCTAATGGATCTTTCCTCTAACAATCTTAGTGGACCAATACCCCCTGAAGTACTAGGACTATCATCCATGTCCATTGTACTAAACTTATCGTCAAACTCTTTGACTGGTGAGCTTCCTGTTGAAGTAGAAAAACTGAAAAATCTAGGCCAACTGGGTATTTCTCACAACAGGTTATCTGGTTTGCTTCCAAACAACCTAGGTAGTTGTGTAAGTCTAGAGAAGTTGTTCTTGGAAGGCAATTTGTTTGAAGGACCCATTCCATCATCTTTGAGTACATTGAGAGGTCTTGAGGCACTGGACTTATCTGACAATAATCTTTCTGGTGGGATTCCAGAATTTATTGTGCGATTTGGGGCATTAAAGTATCTAAATCTCTCTTTCAATGATTTTGAGGGAGTAGTACCAAGTGAAGGAGTATTTAAGAATGCAAGTGCTACTTCTGTTGAGGGAAATAGTAAGCTTTGTGGAGGCATCCCTGAGTTACACTTGTCAAGATGTAACTCCAAAACACCAGCAAACACTTCCCCTGAATTGAAGATCACAATAATTGTTGTGATTTCAGGAGTGACTTTAGTATTCTCTATTTTCCTCGTCATTTGGTTTAGAAAGAAAAATGAGCAGAAGCCAACGACAACTCTTGTAGAAAATTCCCTTTTACAGTTATCATACCAAAGCATCCTAAGGGCTACGAACGGATTCTCCCTTCAGAATTTGCTTGGTTTGGGAAGTTTCGGATCTGTATACAAAGGAATTCTTGAAGCGAATGGAGCAATTATTGCAGTAAAGGTGCTCAATCTTCTGAATCATAGAGCTTCCAGGAGTTTCTTGGTTGAATGCGAGGCTTTGAAGAACATTCGACACCGTAATCTTGTCAAGGTATTAACAGCCATTTCAGGTATCGATTATCAAGGCAACGACTTTAAAGCGTTGGTTTATGAGTTCATGGAAAATGGAAGCTTGGAGGATTGGCTACATCCATCTGTTGGCATGAATAAACCAGAGATGATGAGAAACCTAAACTTCATTCAAAGACTTAACGTGGCCATAGATGTTGCTCATGCACTCGAATATCTGCACCATCGTTGTGAGACGCCTATCATTCATTGTGACCTCAAGCCAAGCAATGTTTTACTCGATGGGGACATGGTTGGTCATATAAGTGACTCGGCTTAGCAAAAATCCTTTCTGGAGATAAGCCTAACCATTCTACTAATGAATCAAGCTCCCTTGGATTAAGAGGAACTATCGGCTATGCTCCACCTGGTATGTCCACTTTTTTCATTTATTTCATTATTAAAAAGAAAAAGAAATCGATCTAAAAGCAGTCTTGTTGTATATTTAGAGGTTTTCCACCACAATTATTTATATATGTATTTTGTGCCGAATTAATTATAGAATATGGCATGGGAAGCGAGTTGTCAACAAATGGCGATGTGTATAGCTATGGCATCCTCTTGTTAGAGATGTTAACAGGGAAAAGGCCAACGAATGAAAGGTTCAAAGAAGGTTTAAGTCTTCACAACTTCGTCAAAACAGCTTTGCCCGATCGAGTGGTTGAGATTATAGATCCCATTCTTCTTCAAGAAGGTGTCAGAGGAGGAACAGACGCTGACATGCATCTCCCGTGCTTGAATTCAATATTCGAAATAGGACTCACTTGTTCTACCGAATCACCGAGTGAGAGGATGGACATGAGTAATGTTATTACCAAGCTTTGTTCGATTAGAGACAAGCTTCTTCGTCCAACTCGGTTACGTCATGGTATTTGAACTTTGCATGCTACTGAATCAGCAGGTAATGATGTCTTTTCTCAGGTGTGTTTTGTGTAAAATATTTTTAAAAAATGCATAATTTTGAAGGGTTGACTTTATGCATTAAGATGAATTTTTCTTATTTTTCGCTCAACCAAGCCCACCCTTAACGCAAATTTCTACTATTCTAATGATATGATGTGCTTAAATAAATCCAGTTGCAGGTATGTAAGGTGTTGTATGGATGAACTTCAAAGAGGCTTAAGTCCGACAAAGTACTGGATGTTCTCCAAGAAAATAGAATAAATATGGAGGCTTTGTCCCTGTTTTCTACAAATAATTTACAGTGTAATTTGTAAAATACTTGGTTTTTGTCATTGAATCATAAGCTTTTGACTTTGAATAACAATGTTGGATTTTGACTTTGCATCTTATTGTATCGGTCATGGTATTGAACATGTTAGTCAATGGCTGTTCATAGGAACTTCATATTTTTGAAATTGATAAATCTTTTCTATATTAAACATGTTAATCAACGGAGGAAAGGTTTACAAACATAGAGATCGAATCCTAAACCTCATACTGATCAACTTAAAACTTATAAAGTTTGCCACTGAACAAGTGATGTGATTAGAAATTATTTAACAATAGTAAAGCTATGATGGACTGGTTCTCTTAATCATATAATCATTTTATGAGATGATTTGGAACAGTCAATCTCCGCATTTAAGGATTCCCAAATTCTTTGCCACTGAAATTCCATAGTTATTGTATCAATCAACGGCTATTGAATACGTCCAAAATGTCTTGGAATGATCATGTGCTCTGTCCTTGCATAACTCAAGGCGATTAAAATGGCTCTCGAGGTGTATGATAAGCTGTGTCAATTGTTGAATTTGACTCGGTTAGTGCTGTGTCAAGGGTGATGAATTCATCCTCTGGACTGTAAACGTGATCATTTGAGAAGAACAGCCAACGAAGAGAGTGAACTACATCGGCTAAGCGATGGAAGCGAAGAAGAGAATGAAAAACCTGGAGAGAAAACAGGGCTACTCTTCTTATTCATACGACTCTGAAAACAGAGGTCAAACATTATCTATACAAGGACTCAAAAAATTAAAAATAATTCTAAAAAGTGTGATGAGGGATCAAAATAAAAATTTGTGATTAAAATAAGTGTACAACATCATAGTCATTGGTCAAGTTAACAGTGAGTCATCAAAATCAAACGTTACTAAAATTAGGTGGTTAAAAAATAAAACTATCTCACCACATTGTTAATTTTAAATTTTTTTTTTATTTCAATTATCAAATTAAAATTTTTACTAAATTTAGGTCACATGTGAGATGTAGAAAGTGGTGGCAAATTGCTTCAATTATTGAATGATAAAAATTAGTGTATAACAATGTTTATTCAAGTAAGTATGAAATAAAAGGAATGGCCCATGCAAATGTCATCAGCCACATGACTTTCAAAGTCGGAAAGTTTGAACCAATTCACAAAGCAATCTGAACACCAATCCGTATCAAGTAGTTTATATTCTATTTCGACTAAAATTTCAATGATCTTTTATTCTTTCGATGTATTTTGATCAATACCAACTTGAATCAACGTGTATCGATCCAAATCAATTTATACAATTCTATATTTATATATAAATATATTCTTATGGATGTAATCGAGATATATTTACTTGTATATATAATATATAATTTATTATTTTAACCAAATAATATATAATTTATTAACAAACTAAAATTAGAGTATAAATATATGAGTTTGTATTTGATACATTGATAATTTATTTTTTTATTTTACAAACAACCTTGAAAGATTACGTGTCTACTTTTCATGGGAAGTCTTTGGGTGTTCCTAATTGAAACAAGAATAGTGGATGGGTGTCCCTACTGAAACTATTCAGCGTTTACCCTGAAGTCTCCCATTCCATCATCCTTTTAACATATATGAAATCATACATGCAACAAGTTAACGAGCGGTGGCCCATGCAAATGGTACCCACGTGACTTTTATATTTCGAAAACTACTTATATATTGCATTTTAGTTTTTGTTACCCAAAATCTCGAATACAGAGTTTTTAATTTCAAAGAGCAAACCGATAAATAAATCTTAAATTAATCTAATAAGACACTCACAAAAGAGTTATAAAATACTTTTTATAATTATCACGAAACTCTCACTAAGACTCATATGCAATTACATCTTGTCGTCCTCAGAGAAAAGTCCTTACTGATTAGCATATATTAAAATAGGGATACAAGGTCTTTTAAATAAGGTAATATTATACTAAAATATTCCTAGAATAATCAGAGTTTAACTGGAAAAAAAAAAAATTCTGCTTGATATCCAAAATAGAACTGCCAAATAGAAAAAAAAGAAAAAAAAAAAACCATCGCCACGTTGTGACATCGTGTTTGCCTCATTGTGACATCTCAAGTTACGTCGTCACAACGTCGTGATCCTCCTCATCTCCGAAAATACGAGTCACATAAACTGCACAGCTTAGCCGTTCGAGGCTATATGACTGTTTAAAACGCTTCCATTACGTTCTGATGATGATCTCTATCATAAGGAGATTTGAAAACCCCAAAAATGGCAGAGAAAATCAATGTAATTGACACATGTAAGCTTGCAAGAAATGGGAATTTCCATTTGCTATCATTGAACACTCTGTTTGAATGCCTTGACAACGGGTTTCTCATAAAAACTAGTTTCATATGTAGTTTTTTCATATTGGGATAATCAAAATGTTAGCTAAAGAACCCCTAAATTCACTAAAAAATGGGTTTCAAGCAAAAACCACAAATTCCATAATCGAAATTCAAGTAAAAGTTTTGTCAATGAAGCTAATTTACAAGCAAATATAGCATGGAATAGTAACCGACACTTCCAAAAAAAATTTAAAATCAAGAAAAAAAATTGGACAGATGGATTTGGTTTTTGGCAATAGATCTGGTTAAAACATAAGTTTCTTTGGGTTAATAAGTTTCAAAGATTCAAGATTTGAGATAAATTTGTATCTAAATATGTTGGAATAAAAAAGGAAAGAAGATTAAGATGAAGAAGAGAAGTGTGTGTAAATGAATTTAGGGTTTTTTCAGCTAAGGTTTAGGTTTAAAAATTTTAATTAATTAAATTTATTTAATTAAAAATTTATTCTCATCCCATTTGAAAATTTAAGTTAGCACTTAAAATCTAGTTGGACTGCCACGTAGGATTACCGTTAGAGAGATAACAGAACTTAACGGCAGAGTAATCACTTCGTAACAAAATAATAACATAAGTGACTAAAACGTAATATTTCAAACATAAATGACTAAAATATAACTTGAGGCAAACAAAAATAACTATTTTTATAGTTTGCCCTAAATAAAATTGTGTTTTCAAATCATGCATGCTAATTCTATAATGATAAACTTTCATCCCTGGTTTTCAAAATAAACAAATATCTATTGGTCAAACTTTCTTTTTGAATTTAGAGGTTGCTCTTTGTTGAATTGTGGAATATAGGTTATAAATAACTCCCAATTTTTCAAAATATATCTTTTCTAGATTTTTTTTACTTTTTTGGAAATTAAAATAATTAAAAATACAAAATATTAATAATTTTATAAAATTCAAAAAAATAATTTATTATAATAGTATTTTTTTTTAAATTTAAATATTTTTTATAGTCAATCAATTTGAGTGATGGATTATAGGTTATTAAAATATATAAAGCCGAATTCACCGACTTAATTGACTCACAATTATGATTTTAAATTTTTGGTAGAAATTATTATTTTAAATTTATTTTAAATGTATTTATATTATAATATATAGTATACTTTTAATTACCTAAACCCAAAGTTCAATTACCCAACCCAACCAACAATCCATTCATACTAGCACAAGATTTATTTAATTTTGCTTAACATTACCCGACCAATTTAATTTAAGATAAATTACACCTAAGGTCATCAAACTATTAGTAAGTTTATATTTTGATCACTGAATTAATTAGTATATGACATTTTCTATCCGCACCACTTATACCGACCGAAACATCTCCTTTCCTTTCTCTTCAATATAATGAATCTGCAAACTAAAATTTGGATAGCTTTCTTCTTCAATCTCCGAAACCATCAGATCGACTTGGATCTAAGATATGTTTTTCTACTCGTCAATGGATACTAATCCATCGTACCGATAATCGAATAATTTTCATGTTTTATATTAGGATATGTTGACATCAATAGATTTTAGACAAGAACAAACTAATTGACTTTTTACTTTATGAATTTATACATGATTAAACATCATTCCAAGTGTTTTGCTATTTTCCCTTGAAACATATTATTGATCTACAATAATATAAACACAAGAAATCTATGATGGAGAACTAATAAATTTTGATATTACATTCAAGTTTTCACTATTTCACTTGATCTAGAAAATGGTCATGCTTATGAACAAAATTGATCAACTCGCATTGCTTGTTCCGACATTAAAATGATATTTTTTTATACAAGCGGATAATTATATTATAATAAGGAAGGAGGAAAGAGTTGACAAATACTAGAATCGGACTCTAGATCTCATATTAATCAATTTGAAACATACAAAAGTTTATCGATATACAAGTGATGTGATTAGCAATTACTTAACAACATTAATGGGTAAAAAATAAAGATAAAACAATGACCAGCAATCAATTATTTGCAATAGAGAGAATATAGTCTAAAAACTAATCCAGGAAGAAACAACAGCCCCTAAAACAACTTGGACCGTGAGATTCAAAGCATATTCCATCAATGACCATTCATTTTTCTTTCTCCCACTTGAACTTGATCCCCTATCTTCTTCTTTGATAAACGCTAACCCATTTGTCACACCACCGCTTTGTGGTTGATTGAAATAACCCATTTTCCAATTCTCAAAGTTCATATTATTCACACACCCAACATGGTAACAGTGCTTCCCACAACTCGAAATATAAGCCCACCCTTTCAATTTCCCTTTAGAAATTTCCTTGTTTTGGCATATCAAACACTTGGTTGAGGCCTTCACCTCAAGGTTAAGTCTCGATGACTTTCCCTTGAAATTGCCATCCAAGGTGCTTGGGAGCGTCAAGCAACAAGGATGCAAATATGTTCCCTTGGATTTATACACGAAACCTTGAACATCTTTGCCACATGCTTTACAAGTTTTGCTTTGTTTCCCTTTCTTTTCGAACTTGAAGTTGGTGTTTTTGAAGAATGAATGGATGGCTATAGGCTTGGCCACCCCACAATTTTCGTGAAGATGAAAGTCACACTTCTTGTTATTGCATTGATAACAAGAACCGAAGCCTAGTTCTTTGCATCCGTCGCACTGATATGGCGTTCCGGAATAGCTTAGCTCAAGCTTGTGGTGATGGCTGAAATGGTTTATCCCCCTGATCTTCATATCTTTGCCTTTGCCCTTTTGCAGCTCTTGTTTTCCACTGTTTCTAAAAAATCGAAACATGGATAAGGATTGAAGATAAAGACTGAACCATAACAAACTCGCTTGATTGAACTTTCGACACAGAAAATCAAGTCACTCTATAGCTCAAGTTGCTCGAATTGGAGCTTGACTCAATACTAATTATGTCAAATCTGAATTCTTTTAACCCAAACTCAGATTGTTTACAAACACGAATATCTCATTTACACTCTAATCATGCTCATTCCGAACATAAATTTGCATCTAACAATCAATCTAAACACATACATGCAATAAAATGTTTTAAAGATGACGATTGGAATTGGATTTCGACAAAGCTAATCAAGTAAAACCATGGAGATAAGTATTAGGAAGGGCTAAGAAGACTTACCAGCAACCAAGACGAAAGATTATAGTAATTGGTGTGAGACCGAGCTTGGTAATTCAGCAGCAGGCTTTTAGGGGGTCAATTTAAAGCTCTATAATAAAACCTGAGGATTAATTTTATTAATTAATTAATTGAAGTTTACTCTCCTCCATTTCCAGGAAAATTCACAATTATATTGTTATGAGAATTTTTCCTGTTTCCAATTTTCTCAAGAATTGACTAATTAACTATTGGCTTATACTTGTTCCAATTTTCCAAGAGGCTTCACAAGTACACCTCAGGATTGATTTTATTAATTGATTAGTTGAAATTTGAGCACCTCCTTCATTTCCAAGAAAGTTCAAAATTATATTGTGTTATGAGAATTTTCTTTGTTTCCAATTTTCTCAAGAATTGACTAGTCAACTATCGGCCTACCCTTCTTCCAATGTGAGAGATTTGTACGAGAAATTTTATTTGTATTAAGGTTTTCGAAAATTCAAAAAACTTGTTTGGTCAAACTTTCTTTTTGTATTTAGATGTTGCTCTTAGTTGAATTGTGTAATATAGATTATAAATAACTCCCAATTTTTTTTTCTAGATTTTTTACTTTTTGAAACTTAAAATAATTAAAAAATACAAAATATTAAAAACTTTATAAAATTCAAAAAATAATTTATTATATCTACACTGCAAAAATACATAGATTTTTACCTTGTTCCACTCTGGCTCTCTACACTGTAAAAACCACAGAAACAGACCCAAAATTGAAGTATCTACAGTACTAAAAACCTTGTTCGGTAAGCAAAGGTTAAATGTTAGAAGATTAAATTTGTTATTAGATTTATAAAGAAAACCTACATCAAATTTCAAACATCGGTTAACATCGAAAGACCAAAAAAATTGATTTCGAATAGTTTAGTGATTAATAAGAAAAATTAAAAGTTTAGTGACCAAAACAAAACGTGGGCAACAATTTAATGACTATTTCAGTACTTTACCCGTTAGTATGATAGTAACATTAACTTTTGACCCCTCTAAAATTTATACTTCAAGTATGTATATCTATATATATATATATATATATATATATTTGGGAAAACTGCCTAGTTGGTCACCCAAGTTTTGGTGATCTTTCTTGTTAAAAAATAAGCAAGAATGGAAATTATCCACGCTTTTTGAATCAAGGCAAAGCATAGCAGGTTTAGCTCAGCCGGTAGAGCGTGCATGGATTTTAACATGCGGACGAGGGTTTGAATCCCTAATCAATTTTAACTTTTTCTCATCTATAATATCCAACTAAAACTCTATCATATTTCGACAATTTTAATTAAAATAAAATACAAACCCAACTAAAAGCTTATGACGTTAGGGTAATTTTAATTAAAATAATCAAAATACTTTCGTCTTAATCAAATTATTGATAACATTTATTGTTTCGAAAATTATAATACAAATAAATCTTTTAATTGTTTCAATCTAATCTTAACTCTAACCTATTTGAGTTCACTTTCAAGTATATTATTGATCTATCAATTGATTCATTCGTTTTTAATCGTATCAATTATTCAAAGTTTTGTTTGTTCTTTTTTTCAATGATGAATTTCAAAAGTATAACCTTTTTTGGCGTGCTTTTGTCATGCCTTTTGGTCTCAAAGAGTTAAAAAATTGAAGTTGTGGTTGAAGGAGCAACTTTCATTGCCCAAACCGATGAAGATTTTATTTGTGTTACCCTTGATTGGTAGTCTACAAACAAGTGTGATTATGATCAATGTCCGTGGGGTCAAGCTGGACTTTTTAATTTGATAATTTTATATTATATTTTGAGTATATATCGATTAAAGACTATTTATTTACTTAGATGTTTATTAATTTGTATTATATATTCTTTTTATAGGATTTGAAAAACAAAATTCTTGAAAAAGCCGTAAAAGGTGAATATTGGAGTTATTTTAATGAATGTTTTGCTTACTATTTTTTTTTATTGGTATGAGTAGCTTTTAATATGCTAATTAACGCTGATGAATAATTATGGTTTCAACATTTAATCATTTGAGAATTAGAGTTGGAGGTTCGTTGCAAGATCAAGTGGTGTGCAATGTTCGAAATAATGTTGAGAATTGCCAACCATTCCAGAAACAAGACATGGGCTTCTTATTTGGTTTCTCCATTAGATATCTTGCCATGAAGAGATGGGATGAACTCAATGAATTTTTCAATCAAACTCGGTATAATTTTATGACATCTATAATGTTTTAAAATAATAATTATGATATGAGCTACTAATGTTATATTTATATATTGCAGAGTCAGAGTTACATTGGGTTTAAATGCTCTTATTGGAAGAAAAGAATCTGAAATTGAAAAGTCTCTTTGGGTTGGTGATTGGTATTCACACAATGCTCGAGATTTCATGAGTTATACAATTTCCAAAGGATATAAAATCGACTCTTATGAATTAGGTTTTTAATTAATATTAATATTTTTATGTTTTCAAATTATATTATATATGATTAACTTTCATCAAATGCAAAATTTCTTTTCTTTTTTTTTTAGGAAATGAATTGTGTGGATTGGGAGTTAGTGCTAGGATTGAAGCTAAACAATATGCAAAAGATATGGCAACACTTAAAAATCTTGTAAAGGAGATGTACCCAAATCCTAAAACTCAACCTAAGATTTTAGGCCCGGGAGGTTTCTATGACAAGAAATGGTTCGATAATTTTTTGGATGCTTTAGGACATGATGTTATTGATGGAGTAACACATCATATTTATAATCTTGGACCTGGTATCTATCTATATGTCAATTAAAATATTTTTTTATTAATTTATTGTTTTGCCATCATTTGTTTAATTTTATTGATGATTAATGTAGGTAATAACTCAGATGTGGTTCGTCGTGTCCAAGATCCGTTTTACCTTACTCAAATTGCTCAAACATTTAAAGATATTTCAAATGCTATTGACAAATTTGCACCATGGTCTGGTGCATGGGTTAGTGAATCGGGTGGAGCTTATAATAGTGGTTGCTAATTAGTACCGTATACATTTGCGTTTGGCTTTTGATAAGTGTTTTTTAAATCTTTTATTAGTTGATTATTTTTAAGGCCCTATTAAAATCTGATGATTAACTTTTGACTCCAAACAAGTACTTGGACCAATTGGAAATGACATCAGTCTATAACCACAAAGTTTATTGTAGGCAAGCTTTGACCGGGGGCAATTACGCTCTTCTTAATACTACTACATTTGTTTCTAATCCAGATTATTACAAGTAACTTTCATATATTTCTCACTATATTTTTTGTTAATTTCATTTTTTTTAATTTTATTTGTTAAAATATCTTTTTCAGTGCTTTTTTGTGGCATAAAGTTATGGGAAGTAAAGTTCTTTCGGTCACGCATAAAGGTTCTCCATATTTGCGTGTATACTCTCATTGTGCCAAAAAGGAGGTAATTTTTATTATTTTGGTTGATTCAATTAATTTTAATTTAATTTTTTTATTTATTAAATTTTTGTTTGGTTGCAGCCTGGGATTTCTTTTGTTTTCATCAACTTATCGAAAAATACATCTTTTGAAATCGATATTTTCCATGATCTAAATTTAAATGGTGGGAGTCCAAATTTTAAATTTAAAGGCATAAAGAGCGAGAAGAGTATCATTTGACTCCAAAAGATGGAAACATCTTAAGTAGTGTCGTACTGTTGAATGGAACACCATTGGAACTTTCAAACTCGTTGGAGATACCAAAGTTGAAGCCGAAGCTTGTGTATGGTTTGAAACCCATTAGCATCGCTTCTCATTCAATCGTGTTTGTAACCATAAGAGATTTCAGTGCACCTACATATTCTTAAAATTTTATTTCTTTTAGGAGCAAAGTTTATTGATTTTATTCATTAGGCCAATTTAGGATTTTTAGGTTTTGAGGAACAAGATTTATTAATTTTGTTCATTAGTTCAATTTACGTTATCATATTATTTTTTTTAATTTTTAATTTGTTCCTTCTGATGAAAATAAATTATTTTTTTATTATTAACTATTCGTTTTTTATTTCTTTGTATTTTTTTTACAATTTTTTAAAATTAATATTTAAACAGTAAATGAAAACAAACTTTTTTAAATAAATACAAATTAATAAATAAATATTGTTTTTGGCTTATTAAATTAGCCTTATCTGCATAATTCTTGTAGCTTATTGTATGAATATGAGATAATCATATTTTCTTTTCATGAATTTAGATCCACTTATGTGATTGAGTTGAGTCGGTTTTCGATTAAATTTATATATGGATACAATATCGTGTTATTCGTTGTTACTTAAACTCAATTCGGTTTAATATATGAACCTTTAATTTTATGTAAGTTTAATTACTTTTTGTAAATAGTTAACTGAAATTCATTTAAAATTTTGGTAACATATTTATATTTAAATAATTTTAGATTCTCATATATTATTTTTTTTATTTTTTATAAAAATGTTTTATTTGTTTACATGCTTTTTGTTAAAAACTTTAAACTTAGATAAGATATTTGTTAATGCTTACTTTGTAATATATATATATATTATAATTTATATAATTTTATGTGATATAAATTACATAATATATAATGCAATACAATTTTTAAAATGGACAAACTTTTAATATTGAAGGTGAAGACAGATAATGGTAGAGCTAAGGGAATAGACAGACGTCCCGACCTCCTTTAAAATAGAAAATTTTTCATTCAAATTCTTTGTAATTGATATAAAATCGATTTATATGTAACACGTCTCATTTTCATTTATAGCAATGGCCTATCAAGAGCTTTTCATGAAAGGGTAAATAGATGCAACCATGGTAGTTGCCTAAGCTTACGGTGTTATTGTTTTGGCTTATTAAATGAGCCTTATCTGCTTAATTCATGCAGCTTTGTGTACCAATATGAGATATTCATATATTCTTTTCTTGAATTTAGTACACCTATGTTGCAGGTGTCTATCATTGAATTGAGTTGGTTTCGGGTTAAATTTATGTATGTATATGGTATGGTGTTATTTATTATTGCTTAAATTCAATCCGGTTTAATATATGAATTCTCAATTTTGTGTAAGTTCGATTACTTTTTATAAATTATTAATCTAAACCCATGTAAAGCTTTGATAATATATTTATATGTAAAGAGATTTAAATTCTTGTATATTATTTTTATTTAAAAAAAATATTTATTTGTTTATATGCTTTTTGTTAAAAATTTTAAATTTAAATAAAATATTTTTTTAATGCTTAAATTGTAATATTATATATATATATATATAGTGAAAATAGGGTTTTCTTTTAAGAGGAGGGAGTGTCTCGAAAGGTGAGAAAAAAGATGTGTTTAGGTGAAAATTTTGTAGGAGGGATTTTATTTGTATTAAGGTTTTCAAAATTTTAAAAATGAATTTATTTCTTTGAGTAAATATATTGAAGAATTTTAATATTTTTATGTAGTTTGAAAAAGAAATTTTAATAACTCGAATTTATTTTTATTTGATTTAATACACATGATTCTATTATATAATAAAATTTTAAACTTCAAAAAGTATTTTTATTTAATTATAATATAGATTTTTTTAATTTTATTTAATTAAAACTATTTATAATGTTTTTACAAATATACCGATATTCATATTTAATATTTTTATATTATTTAAAATTTTCATCCAAATGTACTTTTAGGGTTTTAGTAGAAAAAATAAAAATTAAAGTTTTTTAAAATTAGACATGTGACGATATTTATTAAATAAAATTTAATATGTATACTGTATGCATATATTAAAGGTATTCTATTATATTTATTAAAATAGTGTTTAAATAAAATTTAAACGTGCTTTTCAACTTTTTAGAATTGCATGGTTTTCCAAAGGCGAATTTTATTCTATAATGATTAACTTTCATCCTAAGCTTTCAAGATAAACTAATATCTATCGATCAAAACTTTGGAAATTAATTTTTATATTTTTACCATAATAAAAATATAATTTAATTATTTTAATGATATATATTTTTATATTTTAAAAGATTAAATTAATTTTTTTTATATTTTAAAAGATTGATAAGTAATTTTATTTTTATTAATTTAAAATTTTATAAATTTTAAACGAATTTAAATAAAAAAATTTATTTTAAAGGCGTCGGACCGTGTCAGCCCCTAGTTGAATTGTATAATATAGATTATAAACAATTCTTAAATTTCAAAAAAAAAAATTAAAATGTAGAAAAAAATTCAAAAAATATTTTTTTCTAGATATTTTACTTTTTGGAACTTAAAATAATTAAAGATACAAAATATTAAAAATTTTATAAAATTCAAAAATATTTTATTATATATATATTTTTTAAAATTTAAATATACTTTTAATATTTAATCAATTTGAGGGATGGATTATCGATTATTAAAATATATAAAGTCGAATTGATGGATTTAGCTGACTCACGATTATTATTTTTAATTTATTTCAAATATAATATATAATATTATTTTAATTACCTAAACCCAAAGTTCAATTACCCAACCCAACCAGCACTCCATTAATACTAGCCCAAGATTTAGTTATTTTTACTTAACACAAACTCAATTACCCTACCATTTTAATTAAAATGATAAACTATACTAAATTATTAATAAATTTATATTTTAGTCATTGAAATTCAAAAAGTTACAAGATAGCCACTAGATTATTTAAAAATTTTGATTTAAGTCACTAAGTTGTTAAAGTCGTTGTTATATGATTTTCTTTATTCACATCATCTATACCAATTGAAAGCTCTTCTTTCTTTTCTCTTGAACGTCATGTATCTACAAACTAAAGTCTAAGCAACTTTTTTATTCGATCTTCAACACTAATCGTCAAATCTACTTGAATTTAAGGCATGTTCTTTTACTCGTCGATGGGTACTGATCCATTGTACCGATCGTCAAATTGTCCCTTGAGCTTGCTAGCCAAACTTTTGAAAAAAAAAAATTAATAGTCCAATGTCTTAAATGAAAACTTTAGAATAGTGTAGTAATCATTTTGTAACTTTTAAAGTAAAGTGACCAAAACATAAACTTACTAATAGTTTAGTGACATTGAGAGGAATTTCCCCCTTTAATAAATTAACCCAAGCCCAATTAAAAACAACCGGTTGCTCCAAAGCCCATCCCTTTTTGCAGATACCAAACCCTAGCTCTTTCCCACCCAAAATCCCAAACCAATCCCTTTCCCACCGGGTGCTTACGTTCACGTCGTCGACTGCTTCGCTTCACGCTGCTTTCTTCATCGTCTCCATCAATTTCTTTCTCTTTTTTTTGTTTCAAAGGTCGGTTGAAGACTTCAAATTTGGATTAATTGTTTTCTTGGATTTAAAATTTGAGTTTTGATGTGTATTTAGCAGTAGGCGTGTAAGGCTTCAAAATTTTACCTTTTTCTTTTCTTTTTCGATTGAATTGTGATTGTTTAACTTGATATACTGCTGTTGGTGTTAAAATTGATTTTTTAACCTTAAAAAATCATTGTACAGGGAAAGAAGGAATTGAAAAAATAAGTTTAAATTGTGCTGGGAATATATAATCAATAATTTAAAAGAAAAAAGAAAAAAAAAACCCTCTTTCGTCACTGGCTGGTAGTAAATTCTATCATGTTTATGTTACTATTATTTATTTGTAGTTGATTAAATTTTTTTTAGATTTTTTTCTGCTTTTAAATTGAATTCATGAATTTAGTTGTTATTAGTTTCTCAATTTTTTTTTCTGGTTAAATTTAGACCGCAGTCTTTTGGAAGTTTGTTGAGAAAAACTTAGCTATTCCATTTACTTTGCTGGCTATTTTGATTTTGTACTATCGCACCATATTCATAAGCTGCTTCATCCGCAACTCAGGTTGTAACAGTGAAGTTCTGGTGATTGCTACCTTAAAAATGTCATCATTAAGGAATGCTATCAACAGACGTGCTCACAAGGAACGAGCTCAACCGTGAGTCTCAGCTTTTTTCCCCCTTTATTACAGCCATGCATTCTACATAGCTTATCCTTATTTTGCATTTGCTTTCGTGCTGTTCAATACTCGGTTATATTTTAGGTCATCGAGGAAAAAGTTTGGGCTTCTTGAGAAACACAAGGATTATGTCGTCCGTGCAAAAGCATTCCACAAGAAGGAAGAAGCGTTACGGGCAAGTTTATTTGTTTATTGCATTCAATTTCTTGCTGCTTAGATTATAGTGAATGCTCAGTAATTTCTTCCTTTTTTGGTGCTCTTTTTCTCGATTTGCTCTACAGAAACTCAAGGAGAAAGCTGCATTCAGAAACCCAGATGAATTTTACTTTCAGATGATAAAAACGAGAACCATGGATGGAGTTCATAAACCTGAGTAAAATACAGCTTTCTTGTTTATACTGTTTTCTGTTCACGCTTGCAATTCTAGAAAGCTTATTTGGTCTTCTTTTCTTATTTTCCGAATTCTTTATTTGTATAGGAGTCAGGCTAACAAATACACTCAAGAAGAACTCATGCTAATGAAGACTCAAGACATAGGATATATACTACAGAAATTGCAAAGTGAAAGGAAGGTACCAATGAATGATTTTTGGTATATCAAGGGGTATATGATATTTCCGACATGGTTATGGTGATGAAAATTATTTGCAACTAATCATCGCCACTATTTTATTCTGCTACAGAAAATTGAGAAGCTAACTGCAGTGTTGCATTCTGTTGATAATCATCCATCGAACAGACACATTTACTATGCCGAGGATAGGTTTGATTTCTTAATATTAGTATATCACCTTTTTTTTTTATTCCTTGTCTCTGGTTGTTAGCTAGAAAAAGAAATTGTGAGATGTTGTTGTACAAACTAGTATAGGGTGATAACCTTTCAAGTAAAAAAGTGATTTACCTTTAGTTTGCCTTCTTTGAAATTCAACCAAAAAGTACCTACTCATCTTCTATTGTTCTGCCACATTTTTTATATAATATCCATCATGACATTTGATTGGTTAATCTCTTTGGAATTTTTAGTAACATTTATCATATTAATTTGTGATGCTTCTAAAGTGTCAGAAATGCATCCATGATTGGCCAAAAGAGAAACCAAAAGAGAAATATAGTTGAAATTGCTTGTTTTTGTTTTCATTGGTTACAACAAATACTCTGATTTTGCATCCGTGGTTGCTTTCATTGGTATGGTTGTTGGACCGGTAAAATTAGTTGAAATATAGTTCTTGAGCCCTAAGATATAGAACACTTTATGGTATATGTTCTCTCTATCTTCACAAACTGAAAAAAAAAAAAAAAAAGAGACCTTTTGACGAATCAAAGTAAATTTTATAGCTATTGATACTATATATTGTTTTGAAATATAAGAAATATGTATTCATATAAATTCTTCTTTACAGGGAAGAAGCTAGAGAATTACAGTCACAAGCTTCAGAAAGCAGAGTTACTCCCCCTTCTGGTGATATACCTGGTCTTATTAAAAGGTTAGTTAATTGACAATGTGTTTGGTAAATAACTGGAATGGCCATTGACAATATGTTTCACTGCCATAAGTTGTCTTCATCTTGACCATGATTGCCCATCTTTACACATTTTTGTCCTTTCACACGTAGGAAGACAGCTGCTTCTTACAGGGAATTAGAAGCCAGGAAGAGTAGAGTGAATCAGCTGGAGAAGCTATATATGGAAATGTCACTGAAGAAGGAATTACAGGTAAGGGTAATATTTTAGGGTTTAATTGCATCAGACGTACTCAAACTATAGTCCAGAATATAAACTATTACCCAAATCCAAACTTCAAAACGTAGTAATTGAACCTTTATGGTATCATTATTGTATTAATCAAGTCCTTCTGTCAACCTAACCATCAGCATAGGCATTAAATACATGTGTACTTATCGGATAGATAGTTTGGGTTTCAAGTGTTGAAAAAATGGAACTCACTTTAGATCCATGCTGTCCATATGATAGGTATACACGTATTTAAAATTCGAGCATGTGTTTTAAATATGCTTTATGTCAAGTCTAAACTTGTATTCAGTGTCTAAGCTGACGTTAGACTTATGGGAGGACATGATTGATACGATACTGATGCTTTGACGACTCAATTAAAATGTTTCGAAAGCTTATGAACCAATTTAAAATCTAGATTATAGTCTAGGAACATCTAGTGCAATCAATCCAATATTTTAAGAAAGTTCCAATATAATGTGGACAATGCATTTAAATTTTCAAATTGATTTCATGGTACAGAAAAGGGGTCGGAAGCGGAAACTCCATGAAGACGAGTTAGTATGTCCAACCTCCAAGCCAGTGTATAAATGGAGATCAGAAAGAAAGAGGTGACAAAGATGATTGTGTTGGTGAAGAAGGCAATTTGGCTTTCGCAGCTTTCCCCATGTTGTGAAAGAGATCTAAGCCATAAAAATTGTAAGTTTTGTATTGTTACGATTTTCAGGGGCATGCGACCAAATATATGTTATGAGAATTATTATTACTTAAATATGTTTTTTTATTATGTCTGAACTTTATTGAATTCAATTTAATCTTAAATATTTGACAATATAAAGAATCCAAATACTTATTTAAAAGAATCAATTGCTGATCTGTTTAAATCGATTGTTATGTAACACGTTTAATTTTAGCTTTCTTCAAGATCAACAGCCTGGTTTCGTCATTGACTGTTACCTACACGATACTTGCGGGTGCTGCACAGAACTTTTTTGAGGATGTGAGTTGTGGTCAAGTTCCAAATTCAAAAACTTATTCGATTTTGGTGAGAGGCATTAGAACTATACCATGCAATCAAAAGAATGAGGTGGAACCGTATATTGTCCACTGTAATATCCTACTTAATGGTATGACTGAAGCTGCTAGAGAAGGGAATCATTCTCTCACATCTTTCAAAGCAATGGCCTACCAAGAGTTCTTCATGAAATGGTAAATAGATGCAATCGTGTTAGTTGACTTGTCTTGGACAATTGTATAACATCAACCATCAGGCATTTATCAAAATCATCTAACAATGAAGGGAAGGTTTAAAATAAATGCCAACATTCTACAAGTAAAACGCTACCTTGTTCCATTCTGGCTCTCTACACTGTAGAAATTGCAGAACAGACCCAAAATAGAAGTATCTACAAGCACTAAAAACCTTGTTCGGTCAGCAAAGGTTAAACATTAGAAGGTTAAATTTGTTATTAGATCTATAAAGAAAACTCACATCATATTTCAAACACCGTTAACATTAAAAGATCAGTGATCAAAAAAATTGATTTCGAATAATTTAGTGATTAATAGGGAAAATTAAAAGTTCAGTGACCAAAACAAAACGTGAGCAATAATTTAGTGACTGTTTCAATACTTTACCCATTAGTATGATAGTAAAATTAACTTTTGACCCCTCAAAAATTTATACTTCAAAGTATGTTTATTCATATATATATTTGGGTAAACTGCCTAGTTGGTCACCCAACTTTTGGTGATTTTTATTGTTTAAAATTAAGCAAGAATGGAAATTATACATGCTTTTTGAATCGAGGCAAAGCATAGCTGGTTTAGCTCAGTCGGTAGAGTGTGCATGGATTTTAACATGCGGGCGTGGGTTTGAATCCCTAATCAATCGCCAGTACGTTCCCTAATCAATTTTAACTTTTTCTCATCTATAATATCCAACTAAAACTCTATCATATTTCGACAATTTTAATTAAAATAAAATACAAACCCAACTAAAAGCTTACGATGTTAGGATAATTTTAATTAAAATAATCAAAATACTTTCGTCCTAATCAAATTATTGATAACATTTATTGTTTCGAAAATTATAATACAAATAAATCTTTTAATTGTTTCAATCTAATCTTAACTCTAACCTATTTGAGTTCAATTTCAAGTATATTATTGATCTATAAATAATCAATTGATTCATTCGTTTTTAATCGTATCAATTTATTCAAGTTTTGTTTGTTCTTTTTTTCAATGATGAATTTCAAAAGTATAACCTTTTTTGGCGTGCTTTTGTCATGCCTTTTGGTGTCAAAGAGTTAAAAGATTGAAGTTATGGTTGAAGGAGCAACTTTCATTGCTCAAACTGATGAAGATTTTATTTGTGTTACCCTTGATTGATGGTCTACAAACAAGTGTGATTATGATCAATGTTCATGAGGTCAAGCTGGACTTTTTAATTTGATAATTTTATATTATATTTTGAGTATATATCGATTAAAGACTATTTATTTACTTAGATGTTTATTAATTTGTATTATATATTCCTTTTATGGGATTTTAAAAACAAAATTCTTGAAAAAGCTGTAAAATGTGAGTATTGGAGTTATTTTAATGAATGTTTTGCTTTTTTTTTTTTTTTTTTTTACCGGTATGAGTAGCTTTTAATATGCTAATTAACGTTGATGAATAATTATGGTTTCAGCATTTAATCCTTTGAGAATTAGAGTTGGAGGCTCGTTGCAAGATCAAGTGATTTACAATGTTCGAAATAATGTTGAGAATTGCCAACCATTCCAAAAACAAGACATGGGCTTCTTATTTGGTTTCTCCATTAGATATCTTGCCATGAAGAGATGGGATGAACTCAATGAATTTTTCAATCAAACTCGGTATAATTTTATGACATCTATAATATTTTAAAATAATAATTACGACATGAGCTACTAATGTTATATTTATATATTGCAGAGTCAAAGTTACATTTGGTTTAAATGCTCTTTTTGGAAGAAAAGAATCTGAAACTGAAAAGTCTCTTTGGGTCGGTGATTGGTATTCACACAATGCTCGAGATTTCATGAGTTATACAATTTCCAAATGATAAAAAATTGACTCTTATGAATTAGGTATTTAATTAATATTGATATTTTTATGTTTTCAAATTATACTATATATGATTAACTTTCTTCAAATGCAAAATTTCTTTTCTTTTTTTTTTTTTAGAAAATGAATTGTGTGGATTGGGAGTTAGTGCTAGGATTGAAGCTAAACAATATGCAAAAGATACGGTAACACTTAAAAATCTTGTAAAGGAGATGTACCCAAATCCTAAAACTCAACCAAAGATTTTAGGCCCAGGAGATTTCTATGACAAGAAATGGTTCGATACTTTTTTGGATGCTTCAAGACATGATGTTATTGATGGAGCTACACATCATATTTATAATCTTGGGCCTAATATGTATCAATATATCAATTAAAATATTTTTTATTAATTTATTATTTTGCCATCATTTGTTTAATTTTATTGATGATAAATGTAGGTAATAACCCAAATGTGGTTTGTCGTGTCCAAGATCCGTTTAAGTGAAGAATTTAAGGGAGAGATTTTATTTGTATTAAGGTTTTCGAAATTCTAAAATTTGATTTACTTGTTCGGATAAATATATTCAAGAATTTCAATATTTCTATGTAATTTCAAGAAGAAATTTTAATAGCTCAAATTTATTTTTATTTGATTTAATACACATGATTCTATTATAAGATAAAAACTTAAAGTTCAGAAAATATTTTTATTTAATTATAATATATATTTTTTAATTTTATTTAATTAAAACTATTTATAATGTTTTTACAAATATACCAACATTCATATTTAATATTTTTATATTATTTAAAAATATTTATCCAAACGTACTTTTAGGGTTTTAGTAGAAAAAAATAAAAATTAAGGTTTGAGGGATCGATTATTGATTATTATTTTTAATTTATTTCAAATATAATATATAATATTATTTTAATTACCCAACCCAACCAACAATCCATTAATACTAGCCCAAGATTTATTTATTTTTATTTAACACAAACTCAATCACCCTACTATTTTAATTAAAGATAAATTATATCTAAGGTTATTAAATTATTAGTAAATTTATATTTTAGTTATTGAAATTTAAAAAATTACAAGATAGTCACTAAATTATTTAAAAATTTTGGTTTAAGTTACTAAATTGTTAAAATCGTTATATAGTTTTTTTTATTCACATCATTTATACTAATAGAAAGGTCTCTTTTTTTTTTTTTTTTGGTGAAAGAAAAACCTCAAGAAGTTAGGTTACATGATTAAAACTAAGAGATTGCAAAATCCTATCTTTATCAGCGTTAATAATAGCTAAGACCTCCTCCGGAGGGTCTTCAATTATATCAAGCGCTTCCTTCCTCATAAAAGCTAATTTGGTGACGCAATCCGCACACTGATTATCGTCCCTCGGGATGTTTCGAATAGTCCAGTGCTCCTCTTGCGATAGAATGCTACGAATCCTTCTGGTCAGGACACAGTTAGAAAAGTTTGAAGTGCTATCGCGAAAGGTCTCTTTCTTTTCTCTTGAACATCATGTATCTATAAACTAAATTCTAAACAGTTTTGTTCTTTGATCTTCGACACTGATCATCAAATCTACTTAGATCTAAAGTATGTTCTTTTATTCATCGATGGGTATTGATCGTCAAATTGTCCCTTTAGCTTGTAAGCCAAACTTTTGAAAAAAAAAAAAAAAAACCTAATAGCTTAGTTTTTAAAATTAAAATTTCAAAATAGTGTAACTTTAAAAGTGATAACCTTTCAAGTAAAAAAGTGATTTACATTTAGTTTGCCTTCTTTGAAATTCAACCGAAAAGTACCTACTTATCTTCTATTGTTCTGCCACATTCTTTAAATAATACCCATCATGACATCTGATTGTTTAAGCTCTTTGGAAGTTTTTGTAACATTTACTTATGTATATCTAAATATATATTTGGGTAAATTCCCTAGTTGGTCACCCAACTTTTGGGGATCTTGTTTGAATCAACGTAAAGCAGAGCGGGGGTGGCTCAGCCGGTGGAGCGTGCATGGATTTTAACATGCGGATGTGGGTTCGAATACCACGGTCTATGTGTTATTTTTTATTCTTATTTAATTTATCAATCACTCCTAATCAATTTTAACTTTTTCTCATCTATAATATCCAACTAAAACTCTATCATATTTCGACAATTTTAATTAAAATAAAATACAAACCCAACTAAAAGC
Organism: Kokia cookei; assembly: GCA_039519145.1. NCBI lineage: Eukaryota > Viridiplantae > Streptophyta > Magnoliopsida > Malvales > Malvaceae > Kokia > Kokia cookei. Next base: position 2,175,049 of record CM076907.1, on the reverse strand, counting down.
TTATGACGTTAGGGTAATTTTAATTAAAATAATCAAAATACTTTCGTCTTAATCAAATTATTGATAACATTTATTATTTTCTAGAGTTATAATATAAATAAATCTTTTAATTATTTTAATTTAATTTTAACTCTAACTTATTTGAGCTATAATAGAAGTGTATTGTTTAGGATAATTTAATTTTATTATTTATTTACGCCATAATCTTATTTTATATTAAAAATTCTCTAACCATCGAGAGAAACTTTTCAAAAATTTCGTTTAAAATTTGCCGACCGACGCTCAAGCTCTCCTCCCACATCTTCGCTGCCGACCAAGTCTCTCCTCCTCCGCCCCAGCACCCGTCTCCGCCTCCAGGCCCTGACCCAAGGTTTCTCTTGCCTTGAAGTTTCCGAAAGTCCAGGAAATTAAGTAAGGTAATTTTAGAAGCCCTGAACTTGAAGATTGATTTCTACCTGGGACATTAGATTTTCAGTTATCTGGTCTCTGCTATATTTGATTTTTGTGTGTTTCCTTTCAACTGTTTGTTACTCAGTCTCACCTCATAAGCTCTCTCTGTTTACTTTGTTGAGAAGGCGAATTTTTTAAAAGGTATCGAGTTAGAGGAAATTCAATCTTTTTCCCTCATTGATTTTCGGTTTAATTGTAGTTTCTGATTGATGTAATTTTTGTTCAATTGTAATGCCTGCTTAATCGTCATTGTTTTTTCCGTCAATTGTAATTTCTGCTTAATTTATTCTTCCAGACCTTAGCTAGGGTTTTTGATTTGTTCGCGAATGGGAAAGAACGATTTCTTAACCCCCAAAGCAATCGCAAATAGAATCAAAGCCAAAGGTCTCCAGAAGCTCAGATGGTACTGTCAAATGTGCCAAAAGCAATGCCGAGACGAAAATGGGTTCAAATGCCATTGCATGAGCGAATCTCACCAACGTCAAATGCAGATCTTTGGGCAAAACCCTGACCGGATTGTATCTGGGTACTCTGAAGAGTTTGAACAGAACTTCCTTGACCTCATGAAACGGAGCCACCGGTTCAGTCGGGTCGCTGCCACTGTTGTTTACAATGAGTTTATTAATGACCGACATCATGTTCATATGAATTCGACCCAATGGGCTACATTAACTGAGTTCGTTAAGCATTTGGGAAGGACCGGGAAATGTAAGGTTGATGAGACACCCAAAGGTTGGTTTATAACTTATATTGATAGAGATTCAGAGGCGCTTTTTAAGGAGAAAATGAAGAATAAAAGGATTAAATTGGATATGGTAGAGGAAGAGAAACACGAAAGGGAAATTCAGAAGCAAATTGAGAATGCTGAGCAGTTAAAAAAACCTTCGGAAGCTGTGGAGAATGAGAAAAAAGATATAATCAAAGAGGTGAATTTAGAGAATGGAGTGAAAATAGGGTTTTCTTTAGGAGGAGGAAGTGTTGCGAAAGGTGAGAAAGGGGAGAGTTCGAGTACTGCTCGGTTGGTTTTCGAAGATGAAGAGAACGAGAAGATGAAGGCAAAGTCGAAGATTGAGAGGAAGGAAAATAGTGGGAGAAAAAATGCTTTAGAAGAGTTGATGAGGGAAGAAGAGAAAGCAAAGGAGAGGAGTAATAGGAAAGACTATTGGCTTTGTGAGGGGATCATTGTGAAGGTGATGAGTAAGGCATTGGCGCAAAAGGGGTACTATAAGCAGAAAGGAGTTGTGAGGAAAGTTATCGATAAGTATGTAGGTGAGATTGAGATGCTTGAGAGTAAGCATGTGTTACGAGTTGATCAAGAAGAGCTCGAAACTGTGATTCCACAAATTGGGGGTATGGTAAGGATAGTAAACGGAGCGTATCGTGGGTCGAGTGCAAGGTTGTTAGGTGTGGATACAGAGAAGTTTTGTGCAAAGGTGCAGATAGAGAAGGGAGTATATGACGGCAGAGTGCTTAAGGCTATCGAGTATGAGGATATTTGCAAAGTTGCTTAATGAGTTATGCCTGGAATTCTGGTTTTGAAATGCATGGTTCTTGTCTGGTAATGTATCCATTGCTTGATAAATGCTAATAGTCCTTGTTGAAACTTTATCAGTTATCTGGAAAACTTTCAGCATTCTACCTCTACATTTGTTACTTCTTTTGTTGCCTTATGGAATTGTTTTGTAGCTTGTGAATTTGATAATATTTGCCTCCAAGTTAATGTCAAATCTGTGGAATGATTGTTGTGTGGTAAGGTGCTAGACAACCTTGCCAAATGTGAGCAAGGTTCCCATTGATAACAAAGCCCCATATCCAACTGAAATAGCTAGACTTCTGCCTCTAGCAAAGCTTGATTCTGCTAGAAATTTGTTTCATGCTCTTATTAACTCGGATCCGAGTTGGATGATTTGTTTAGTACTAATAGTCTCCAAAACTTGTATATGAAAGATGGCTTGTTCACTATAATGCTTTGATCATCCACTGTGGATGTCTGTCAGCTGGCTAAACAAAGGCTATCTAATGATTGATTGTTTTTGACGTTTTATCCCTACAAAGTTATGGCAGGCCTAAAATTAGTTTAATTTAAGTTAGTTATTTATAAATATGGGCGAGCTTGGATAGTATTTTAAACTCATATTTTGGGTTGACTCAAGTTTTATAAAGCATGTGTTAGTATTAAGGGTGTGCATTTGGTCAATTCGGATTTTTATTTTTTTTTAGTTGGAAAAGTTTTTACTTGTAATTTTATTTATTATTAGACTTTAGTACAATATAACCCGAATCTAACCTGATGAGGCTTATAAACACCCTTTTGGGATCCTAATGACATGATACTAGTTGGGAAAGGGTGGAGGGTTGAACCCCTACCTCTTATCAGTCCACACTTAGGTTGTCATAAATAAAAAAAGGAATGCCATAGGCCTTGAATGAATTGATGGGTCAATTAGTTGGCACCTCTTTATTTGAGTAGTGGATCAACCTCCAACCGCTCTCATCTCATCAATAAATTTAATTCATCAAATTAAAAAAAAATTAAATTTATATACCAAAAAAAAAGGGATTTAAATTTAAATCCCATCTAATAAATATTATTAATCAAATCTTTCCTAAAAAATGCATAAAATAATATTATTGCATACCTTAATTCATGGGTTGGAATTTCACGGCCATGTTACTCCTTTCACATGAAATTGGAAAATTCACGATTTTATTTTGGAAGAAGTTTGTGAAAGGTCATTGTTGGAAATAGATGAAATCTACAAATAAATTTGGTATTTTTTTTGAGAGTTTTTTCTTTCATTGTTTTCAAAAACTCTAGTATTGGTACGTCTGGTTGGATTACCAAAGAAAAGGAAGAGTTCACCATTAGTAAGGTTTGAACTTGTACATTAAACGAGGCATAAGTGTAAGTTGAATACTATTTAGGCTAACTCATCAACAAATGCCTTATACGTATATTATATGATATAGGTTCGATTCATACTATGCGCTATGCGAATAGTTCACCATTAGTATGGTTTAAACTTGTACCTTAAATGAGGCGTAAGTGTAAGTTGAGTACTACTTAGGCTAGTTCATCGACAAATGCCATATCTATATATTATGGGGCATAGGTTTGATTCATACTACACGCTGTGTGAATAGTTCACATATTAAGACATCCGATGAGACATTTTAATTTTGTCTTTAAGCACTCAAGCTTTCGGGAAAATTAAGAGACAAAACTCTCGATATTGAACCTATTGAGGAATTTATCAGCTTTGAGTGAACTAAACTTCGTAATCCTCTCAAAAAGGCAAAAAAAAAAAATCCCTTAATAAATGTATTTATTTTTTTAATATTAATAATATTTATATTACATTTAAATAATTAATTATTAATTTATTTAAATCAATTCAAATTATGAAAACCATGTTTAAAACTCCCCCAATGGAATTAGTCTCTTTCTCGTGTTAAAGACAAATCCATCAAATGGAGTAAATCAAGTAGTCAATAATTTGATATATTCAAACACTGTTCTGAATCTAAAAACCTAATAGAAAATTGAAAAATAAAACACAAGTCATCACCGGTTAAACCATGAACCACTACCAAAATGGTCCCCTTGAATCAATCAAGTCAGCCATTAAAGTTGGCGGTGTGGCTCATCGGCCTAGATAAGTTTGCTCTCCTACCCCAACCATACGCCTTTAATATTATATATATAATCATATATACAATACACTCTATCCCATTTCCATCACATGCCCCATTCCATACACTGTCGCCACCTTCGCTCACTTTCCTTCCATAGTTCTAATCTTTGAGATCTCCGAAGACCCAAAGATCCAACTCTCCCAAACCTTAAAAAGCTTCAAAGGGTTTCTCCCTTTAGCTATAACAAAAACTGGGTCTCAGTTGTTTTGATCTAAAAAAGGATGAAGGTCATTCTAGTTTCTCGGAGTGGGAGAGAGTTCATCAAAGGTGGCCTTGAGCTTAATGACTCGGTACTGTCATTTTTTTCATCTTTCTTATGATTTATTTTTTTAATAGTTTGCTTTGAAAAAAAAAATGAAAGGAAATTTTATTGTTTTTCTTTTTTTAAAAAATTGTTTTGCAGGCTACTGTGGCTGATCTGCAGGAAGCAATTCACAAGAGAAGTAAGTGTTTTTCTTTTAGTAGTAAAAAAAATTTAGCTTAATTACTTGCTATGTTTGTTAATTAAGTGTTACTTAATAAACTAGGAGGAAATATTCTATATAGTCTCTTGTTTTTAACTCTGTATGGGTGGGGAATAATTGCTTGTTTGTGTGAATTTCCTGTACTTTTTGCTTGTTTATGTTTTGGGTTTTCTCTTTGCTTCAAATATTGGCAAATAGAGTCAATGATATGCTCTTTTTACCCCTTTTTGTTCCATGATTGTGCTAGAGATTCATTGCTTCTTATGTGTTTTATTGTCATACTGTATTGCATCGATCATGTATTCATGATGTTCATATTTTGTTTGACTCTTCAGTGATGTAAGCAGCTAAAAACATCGAATAAGGCAATGTTCGAAGCTAGAAATTTTACATTGGGGCCTAGGTATAATTTTAAAAAATTGGGCGAGCTAAATGATTTGGTGTTAAAATGGCTTAAAATGGACTAATTTGAAGTATTATATTTTTAAGAGGGGCTAGAAATAGAATTAGACCATTTAACCAAGCGGGACTAAGGCCCCTTCCCCTCTGGTGATATTTCCATTGGGATACTTGACTGATGTCACCGAGGTAAACATTTTTTTGGTTCCTTAAAATGTATTCTTCTAGAGGGTCACTACATAAACTAGTGAGTAAAGGGGTTCTATGGGAATTTTTAGATTTGTCATCGGAGCTTTTGGTTGCTGATGTTTTGACTTAATTCCTCAAGAGATGTGTGTTTTTTGTTGCATCGGTGTAGGTTTCGATAGACAATAGTTATTTAGAGTCTTCCTAACTGAGTTCTCTTGTGTTGTACTAACAGCTAAAAAGTTCTATCCTTCAAGACAAAGACTAACACTTCCCGTGCCATTGGGATCAAGGGAGAGGCCTGTTGTCCTTAACTACAAGAAGAGTCTTAAAGACTACTGCGATGGAAACGAGAACACCTTAACCATAGTGTTCAAGGACTTGGGTCCACAAGTGTCGTATCAAACACTTTTCTTCTTCGAATACTTGGGTCCCTTGATCCTCTACCCCGTCTTCTACTACTTCCCCGTATACAAGTACTTCGGATACGAAGAAAAGCGTGTCATCCACCCCGTTCAAACATATGCTTTATATTACTGGTGTTTCCACTACTTCAAACGAATCATGGAAACATTCTTTGTTCACCGTTTCAGCCATGCAACGTCCCCACTATCAAATGTTTTCAGAAATTGTGCTTATTACTGGACCTTCGGTTCATACATTGCTTACTACGTCAACCACCCACTTTACACACCTGTTAGTGATCTTCAGATGAAGATCGGGTTCGGGTTTGGTATAGTTTGTCAACTTGCAAACTTCTATTGTCATATTATACTGAAGAATCTACGCAGTCCTGACGGTAGTGGAGGGTATCAAATTCCTCGTGGGTTTCTGTTCAACATCGTGACTTGCGCGAACTACACAACAGAGATTTACCAATGGTTGGGTTTCAATATCGCTACACAGACCGTTGCTGGCTATGTATTCCTTGTGGTTGCTACCTCTATCATGACGAATTGGGCCCTTGCAAAGCATCGTCGATTGAAGAAGGTATTTTTCTTTTACCTTTCGAACTACTGAATCAAATAGATTTCGCGCGTACCATCTAAGTTACCTTCATTTTAAGCTGAAAGTTGATTGGATCGAACATATATTGGCTTTTATCTAGTTTGCATGGCACATACTGGATTCAGATTTCTTTTAGTAGTTTCAGTATGCTAATCAAATGCATATGTAAAGCTTTCTGTGTATACTGTATAAACTTCTGTAAGTTCATATATGATACATCCGTGCTCACTTGCATACACCTCTTGAATCGAGCTCGGATCGAACGTAGGCAAAGCAATTCATATCGTAACAAATTAACTGTTTAGCAATCTTCATATCATTTTGGATCAAGTTCTTTAAAACCCATGCTCGGGGCTTATACTTTAGTTTCCATTGCAGTGCATTACTCTGTCCATGGTCTATTTTTAAGTTTAAACTTGCCTTTTACTTCTTGTCGTTCACAGCTATTCGACGATAAAGATGGAAGGCCGAAGTACCCCCGAAGATGGGTTATTCTTCCTCCATTCCTGTAGAACGGATCGATGAGCATCGTAGTTTTCGACGTTGAAACATGGTTTCCGAGTTCATTGAAAGATCAATTCTTGTTAGATTATGGAATTTTAGTTTCTGGTGAACCAACATAATTTACTTGAGATGCACTAGGATGCTTTTTCTTTTTTCTTTTTTTTTTATGTAAAATCAGTGCTGGTTTAAACTATTGCTGTTGGTTATTATTTCAATTGATCTGGTTTTTATTTTCTTATTTCAAATCTTGCTGTTCGGGTTCGGTTCAATTTGATTCAGTCATTTTCGAGTCGAGACAAATTAAGTCAATAAACGAGTTGAGTACGAATATCTTAATGCTCGGTCTAAATAAATCGTGCTACTCATCATTAGTATTGAAAAATCTAAGTCATTAACTACTTTCTAGGCATGATGTTTGTAATATTTGTTAATTTGGCTTAATAGTATGTTGAAGTTTATTATTATTTTATTTAATATGATTTTATAAACGAAATTATTAAAAAAATTATAAAAATTTTCAAAAATAAAATCAAAATTCAAAAAATAACATAAATATATATAAGTTATTATTGGGTTGTTATATTAAAAATTTAATATTTTAATCAATATTTTTGATAAAAAAATTAATTTGACTTTTTCTTTTGTTAAAAGATCGAGTGCTAAATAAATTAGTAAAACATATAAATATTAAATACTAATTTTTTTTGCATATAATAATTTCCAAAATCATAACTTGTAAGTTTCAAATTTCATTTTAATGAAGAAATTATGATAGTGAAATTCTGCCAATGATGGGATTACAGCAACAGCCTGTCTGTCAACTACTCCAAATTGTTGTGCTAACACTTTGATGAGTTATTATTACATTTTATTTTACAAGTCATCTATTTAGCATCATATAATTTAATAAAAAAAAATTAAAATTCAATATAATATACACAAACAAAATGAACTTAACTTGATATAAAAAATATTAATAATGTATAAAAAATTATCTAATTATAAAAATATTTAAATAGGAACACGATAAATATATTATCAAATCTAAATCTCAACCGTTGAAAAACAAAATCTAAATTTATGAAAACTAATTTAGTGGGTAAGCTACTTTTGATCCAAAATTTATTAATTTGAGAATTGAATTCAACATCATCTTTTAGGGTAAATTACAATAGAGGTCACCCAACTATGTTTTTTTGATCACTCAATTATGAAAAGTTACAAAATAATCACTTAATTATTAGTAAATTTCTTTCTTGGTCACCCAATTATGAAAAATTATAAAATGGATACTCAACTATTTAATTGTCTTTTTCTTTTTTTTGGTCACCCAACTATCTTGAATTTTTTGGTGTTTTCATTTTTACGTTAATCAGTTGGTAACTAAAAAAGATAAAATATTGGGGTGACCAAAAAAAAATTACTAATAATTAGATGATCATTTTTGAAAAAAAAAAAAACTATAGTTGGATGTCCTCTATTGTAGTTTACCCCTTTCTTAACCTCTACTATGCTGAAATTTGGAAATTAATCCTTCTACTTTAGTTTAACTTAACTTAATTTAATTTTTTTTTATCTTTTTAATGTTATTAATTGTTTTTTTGTTATAATTAAAATTAAAAAAAATGCAAATTTGCTTCAAAATTTGGATGTGTTTATTATCATATAAATTTTGAGTATTATTTTCCAAATCTAATTTAATTAAATTATCCTCCAAATATTTGAATTTGCACTAAGTATAAAATGATTTCATAATAAAAAATTGGAAAAATCATCCTCCAAATTATCCATTATCAGGCCTTGGCCACAAAATGGAAAAATTATATTTGATTCCATTTATAAATGATCAAATTAAAAGTTATTATTTAATAAAATTATACTTTGGTCCTCTCAAAATAAATATATATCTATTTAGTCCCTTAAAAATGATGAAACCATAAATTAATATAAAATGAAATTACACTTTGACGTCACAACAAAATTATAATTTAATTTCACCCCTAAAAAGTTTCTAATTTAGCCTCTGAACAACAACTAATAGTATTATTAATTTAGACTTACTAATAACTTTATAAAAGTAAAAAAAGACAAAATTACGTCAAATTAGAAAAGGATTAAATTCGAATTTGAGTATAGTAGAGTGTCTAAAATGAAAATTAGACCATTTATAACAACAAGGTATTATTATGAATCACTAAATTTAGTAATATTTTCTTCTTATCTAAAACAAAAAAGGCTGGAAAAATGTGAGAATGAGTCAATGAGAGCCTAAAGAATCGCTCTCTCCATAAAAATTTGAAAGGCCAGTATTGATTCCCGTTCCCTTTAAATATTTGATTTTTGGCGTTTCTTTCACATCATCCCCTCGTCTTTCGAAGCATTTCCTCGCACTCTCTTTTATCCTCACTTTCTCAGCCATCAAAGGCACCCTTTTTTTTCTTAAGGTCCTTTTCTCAATCTCCTTTTCTGGGTTGTTTTTTCATTTTGGCATTGGTTTTTCTGTGGCTTTGATTTGTTTTATGAACTGGGTTTTTCTTTTTTCTTTTTAATCAAAATGCAGAAAATGAATCCCATTTTTTGGCATTGGGTTCGTTTCATTTTTGTGTTTTAATGGTGTTTTCTAAAGGATGCTTGAATCTTGATTTTATTGAACTTTTTTTAAAAAAAAGGGTAGAAGATTGGATATTTAATGGAAAACTTAAGCATTTTTTTATAATGGATTTTCTATGAATCGCAGGTTGTAAAAGATGGCAGATGGTGAGGATATCCAGCCACTTGTTTGCGACAACGGAACTGGAATGGTGAAGGTAAAAAAATTTATTGAAGCCCTGAAATTTTATGTTTTTCTAATCAAAATTATTGTTAATTCATGTTAATGTCCTTAAATATTTATGTTTAGGCTGGATTTGCCGGTGACGACGCTCCGAGAGCCGTGTTCCCTAGCATTGTTGGCCGACCTCGTCACACCGGTGTGATGGTTGGTATGGGCCAAAAAGATGCATATGTTGGTGATGAAGCTCAATCGAAAAGAGGTATTTTGACATTGAAATACCCTATTGAGCACGGTATTGTGAACAATTGGGACGATATGGAAAAGATTTGGCATCATACATTTTACAACGAGCTTCGTGTTGCCCCGGAAGAGCACCCAGTTTTACTTACCGAAGCTCCCCTTAACCCGAAAGCTAACCGTGAGAAGATGACTCAAATCATGTTCGAGACCTTCAATGCACCTGCTATGTATGTTGCCATCCAGGCTGTGCTCTCCCTGTATGCTAGTGGTCGTACAACCGGTAAGCATTGTTTGAAATTGGTATCATGGCATCTGTTTGATTCTGCTCGGAGGACTTTGTGAAATTTTTGACTTGTTACAGTCGTAATGAGCTGAACTCAGTTGAATGTTTTGGCATTTTTTCTGTAGGTATTGTGTTGGATTCGGGAGATGGTGTTAGCCATACAGTCCCTATTTACGAGGGTTATGCCCTCCCGCATGCTATTCTTCGTCTCGATTTGGCTGGTCGTGATCTTACCGAAAACTTGATGAAAATTCTGACTGAACGTGGCTATTCGTTCACCACCACAGCTGAGCGGGAAATTGTAAGGGACGTGAAGGAAAAGCTGTCATACATTGCTCTCGACTACGAACAAGAGCTAGAGACCTCCAAAACAGACTCATCGGTAGAGAAAACCTACGAATTACCCGACGGTCAGATTATTACCATCGGTGCCGAACGTTTTAGATGCCCTGAAGTGCTTTTCCAACCATCTTTGATCGGTATGGAAGCTGCAGGCATTCACGAGACAACATACAACTCCATAATGAAGTGCGACGTGGATATTAGGAAAGACTTGTACGGTAACATCGTCCTCAGTGGCGGTACAACCATGTTTCCCGGTATCTCCGATAGGATGACCAAGGAGATCTCCTCATTAGCACCTAGTAGCATGAAGATCAAGGTTGTCGCACCACCTGAGAGGAAGTACAGTGTCTGGATCGGTGGCTCGATCTTGGCTTCCCTAAGCACCTTCCAACAAGTAAGCTAACCGTACTTGCATGCATAATCATCTAGTTAATTGCTCGATAATCTTGAAAATAAACCGATTTGCTTGCTGTTTTGTTTGCAGATGTGGATTGCCAAGGCGGAGTACGACGAATCCGGTCCGTCAATCGTTCACCGCAAATGTTTCTAAACGGTTCCAATGGGAGAATATGATCAAATGGAGAAAGCAATGACTGCCATTAGTGCAGCTCTGCATTGTTCTACCTTCCTTATTTCATCTATTTGTTTTATGTTTATGAACATTGAGAGAAAGCGAGGGGTTTCATTGTCTTCTAATTCTTTTATTTGTTATAAATGAATTTGATGTTAATAAATTTTTCGTTCTTTATTTCTAATTTATTCATTCTTATCTCGAATTATTTGATAATCGAAATTTTACTATCAATTCGAATTAACTGATAAATGAAGGGTTTATGTTTTCTTTTCATTGTCTTCAAACAATTCGGTGATAAAAAAAAATTGATGTCAAATAATTTAACGATTAAAACAGAAAAAATTAATAACAAAAATAAAAAAAATTAATATTCATATTTATTTATACCGTAATAATATGATTTTACATTTATGGTTACCTGTTTACTTCAAAAAGGAGAAATTATTTTTCAAAATTACATAACTGCAATACTTTTATATTTTTTCAAACTTGTATTATAAATTACTTAAAGAAAAAAGTGTACCATAAATGAATCATTGTTTTAAATTTTGGTAAAACCACAATTTGGCATAAAAATTATTTCATTGAAATGATTAAGTGATCCATCAAATCATAGTAGATTTATTTATTATTTTTAATAAAATTATTAACTAAAAAAATATCATGCGAAATCAAATCATTTTACATATCTATAAGAAATATTTATCGTATTTTATTTAGGTTTCACTTATAAATTAGTATATAAGTTATACATTTTTTTATATAGTGGTCTTAAATTTATTTTTAACCATATAAGGTACTTAAGTTATTATTTTGTCCTCAAAATTTCATTAGTCAAACTGTTAAATATATTTTAAAAGAGATTTAACCTATAAATTGATATTTAAATTATATCTTTTTTTTTTCTCATTTTGGTACTTAAAATTATTTTTTTTAAGTGATATTTTTTTACCGAACAAGAACTAGATCGATGGTCGAATTTATCAGACCACCAATTTTTGATTTGATCAATTCATCCGGTTTGATCAAATAAATTGTTTAAAAAGTAGAAAATTTTATTTAATTAATTTTTTAACTTGATTCAACCGATCTGTATTGATTCAACCTCTTATCTCCAAATCAGTACCCAATAATTTTCGATTTAATTCTAAAAACATTGGAAATAACTTTCCCTTTTAAAAAATACGTGCTAGTAATACCGAACATGATGAAACTTTTTATATTCAAAAGGGAAACTTTAAAATAATTCAAATTAAAAATGAACCAAAGCATCAATGAAATCATCCAAGCTTTAAATGATTTGAGAAAATAACCCCAAAATGACTTAAACTCGAGACAATTTATCCAAAAACTAAATTAGCAATTCTAAATAATCCAAACCCAAAATGATTCAAAGTTGAAACAAGTTAAACCTAAGACGACTCAAACTCGAAACATACCAAAATGCATAATGAATTGAACCTAAAATAATCTACAATTTTCAAAATCCGAATTGATCCAATTCAAGACCATGGACCTAGTTTGAAAGGATATATGAAAACAAAAACAAAAAGATAGCATCGTTTTGGAATTCAAAAAGTTGGAACAGTAAAAATGTAAGAAAACATAAAAGTGTTACCTCAATATTACAACTGAGAAAACCTGAATGTTCTGGCCGTGATATTGTATAAAGAAAAAAGCTAGGATAAGCTGAAATCAGCTAACTGTAAATTCTTGTTTTCCTAAAAGAATGTTTTCAAGCTAATGTTATCGAATCAGCTACATTGCTTCTCTCCGTTCATTGTTGCTCGAAGGATTGGGGAAAAGCGCAACCTCAGGAGTTAATTTCCCACATTCGAGTTCCGTATCCGACGGACATGAAGGCAAGTTCCCAAAGCATGTTTGGTATGCTCAATAGGTTTACCTTGGATCCAGGAATTTCGGACCAGTTTATGGATACCTCCAGCACTGGAATACGAAACCATTTGCAGAGGAAAACTAATTCAACATCGAAACACCATCTGCACATGTAATAATCCAAGATGATAGGTCAATCATGGTAAATTTCAAAGACAAAAGTTGCAAATTTGTTCGAATTTAGAGATATCAAGGAGAAGGGATGCAGAACGGAGAGAAATTCTTGAATTCTTCGGGTTTTGATAGAAGGAAGTCAAAAGTAGTGTTCTCAAAACAGGGGAGGTATGGAAGGATGAAACTAACACGAACCTAAAGTAGAATTACATTCAATGAGAAAATCAGCATGTGTCTGATGGCATTACACTAATCTAAGCATGTAAGAGATTTGCTTCGAATTTTTTTATGACAAGACAAGCACCTACTGATGCTTGCAGATAAGGTGATCAGCGATAGAAACATGCCGTACATAGATTACTCGATTTGAAACCGGGCATGTGTTTGATAGTATACACCAAATCTAATCATGAAGTATAGAACTATAGATCAGCTTTGAATTTTTATGATGAGATAAGCATGCAGTAATGCTAAAGGATAAGGTGATTGATAGTGTCTTCAAGGCCGGAATCACCTTTCCAAATGGATGTTCGTGAAAAGCTTCCTTGCTGCAGACCTAGTAAACATCTTAAAACCGCACTACATTGTATGAAGATAACAAAATCAGGGAAACGTTTATAGAGAATTCAGTATATAATTCAATTATGCTAGTAATACCGAACATATGTACTTTAGGCCAAAACAAAATGGAAATCTATACAATGAAGGAACATACCTGCGTATCACGAATTCCAGGACCAGCGGTCAAGAGAACCACAAGATGAAAACCCTTCATCAAAAAGTTGCGGTACCACTTCCTCTGAATCATAGATCGAACACATTCAAATAGAAGAATGTGGAACTTAGATGAGAAAAATCAAAATATGACTAAACAGAGCATCATTTCTGATAAATTTAACTGTAGCAATAGCCTTCTCTTCAAGATGCGCACGAGAACCAAATGCCACTATTAGGATATCAGATATTTTAAAGGTTGTGTCACAAGCAGCTGAATACCCACGATGTTCCTTTCTGGCAACTGCATGGACCTGAAATGGAAAACATCAGATAACCTATTTCATGCAGAATATCACTGGCTCGAGTAGGCAACCTTTTTATGTACCTGATTTTCAAGCTTTTCTAGGTCAGTAACCTTGGTGGCTCCATCAGCATCCAGCATTAGAAGTAATTCACCGCGTGAATGTAGCATTCCCTGTTTTACAATGCTTTCATAGAGGTAAAGTGCTTTGATCAATTGTTGTCATGCAGGAGCAGGAAAGCATAAAAAACTTTCAATAGCATCAAAAATATGTTTGCGAATATCCAAATGAATGGCTTAGGTCAGACTCACTTTTCTTATTGCTTCTCCTTTTCCATGGTTTTTACCAAGAAGGATAGCCCTTACTTTGTCTACGCCATACTTTTTTACAAAGTCGAAAGCTACTCTCTTCGTTCCATCCCTACTTCCATCATCAACAGCAATACCTGCATCTCATTCACGTAAGAGAGATGCATTCATGCTTAAGCACATTCACAAAGACATTTAGCAATTCCGGTTAATTAGAAGAAGCAAAACAGTACCTCATAAGAAAATGATTTATCCTTTGCTTCCCGTTTTTTAAGATAACTGCAAAGTAACATCACATAATTACTAATTAACATCATAATATTTTTCAGTGATAACCAAGTACACAGTTTTAAATCATTTCAGTGAAATACGTCTAAAGAAACCAAATTTTCAATCCTAAAAGTTAATAAATTACTCATCATGAAGTAAGAGCTCCATCTGTTACTTAAGAAACCATGCTCTACCATTCTACCAATTTCAGATCAAATATTAGCACCATAAAGCATTAGCCAGGACATAATGAACGGTAATGGGAGCCCACTGTCAGTACCAACATCATTTTCGGAAAGCAAATTTCATCGAGTCTTATTGTTAATGATGTGAAAATCAATCATGCCAATAACCTTGCATCGCGGTGTCCAATGTTCTTGTTTGGATTGACATATTTATATTTCAAGATATCACTGACTATTAGAAATATACATCCTGCACTATGATATGTAAAACCTAGTTTCTTTCTCACATACCAATACCATCCTACTGAAGCACATAAATGCAAACATTATGGGGTTTAAAAGAGAATCATTAACGTACTTCATGGTTTCATTGAGGGCACCAGGAAGTCTATGCTCTTCATTGAAAGCAGGAATTATCAATGACAAGTATTTGTTTGCTGGATCGAATATATCAGGACATGGAACCTGGAAAAAAAGATGCATCCGGCCTTAGCATTTGCACTCAAATCATATATAAACAGAGTGAATTCGAAATCGGTGATAGAAAATTCTAATACGTAGCATCATTTCTCAGACATGTTTATAAGAAAATAATTTAAAAAAAGAAAACTATCAATTCCAACTGTTTTAATTATTTCTAGCCACTTATTTGCTTCAAATGAAATGAATTATAAAAACAAGTTTAATTCTAATGAACTTTATTAGTATTAATAACTATTTAGCTTACACAGAGTTGACTTTTACGTTAATATCCTAACCAAAATCACAAGAATAAAAAAGCAAAACTCGACAATTTTCTCGGCAATCAAACAAGCGCTTAAACAGAACGATCCAAATAATAATAAACCCGAAAAGAAGAAGAAGAAGCGATTACCTGTTCCAATGATTTCGGATCCTCAAAGATGGCGGGCGCGTCAACAGGACTAAATTATAAAAAAAAAATGAAAAGAAAGATAAATTAAACTAAAATCAAAATGAAAACTGAAAAGGAGAAAATTAGGTTAGAGAATAAGTACGCATTATTAAGACGTCTTCTGTAAGCTTCAAAAACGATTACAGAAACTAAACCTAAAACAACGATTAAAATCAAAGCAGCCAAAATCGTGAATAAGAACTCCATGATTACGTTTCTCCCAAGGTTTCTGCTGTTGCAGGCAGCTGCGAAAGGTTTTATTAGTGTTTTTCAGCTTCTCTTCAACGAGGACAGAAATTCATACATCTTCTAAAATTTTTCGTTATTATCAGATAAGTAAAATTTTGTAAGAACATACAACCAAGACCGTCTAGTTCAGTCGGTGGAGCGCAATGCTCTTAACCTTGTGTTCGTGGGTTCGAGCCCCAAGGTGGGGGGCCTGAAAATTTTCCTTTTTTTCCACTGAAAACAGAGAATCCAAATAACGGGTTATTATTATTAATTAATCTCTCATTTCTCAAATGCATAATCTTTTTTAGTAAGTATGAGTTATGAGCATGAAGCTTTAAATTTTAGATAATCCAAGTTGTTATGAACATATTTATACTTTTTAGATTTTAAAATTTCAATTCTCGATAATTGTTAAATTCATTAAATTTTGTTATTTCCAAAATCTTATGCGTCAACCATATTATCATGTATAATGTCATGTTAGTTTTTTATTTTCACATTTTACGTACTAAAAATTCAATTAATGAATTAATAATTGTCATTTGCGTCAATATTGAAATTTCATAATTTGTGACTTAGAATGACCCAATTAAAAAATATGGACTAAATTTACAATTGTACGTATAGTATAAGACTAGTAATTGAATTTAAACAAATAGATTTAACAGCTATTGTTTGGTCAAGAATAAAATTTCAAAAAGTACAAGTGTGACACCCTAATCCTAACCCGGTTGTCGAATCTGAATGTGTGATGACACATTACATTGTTAGAGCAACTCAAACTATCTCAATTAAGTTACGAAATAATTAAACATATAAACATGACATAAATAAAAATGATATTTTCAATTACAAATAGAATCATGCATTATAGATGTCTAACAACCTTATTTAACACGTTTCGAGTTACTCGGATTCAGATACGGAGTCAGAACTCTAATCCAAACTCAACCTATCAAAACTTAGTTGTGTATCTCGAAACATAAAGGCTATGTCTCAAGCCATATATACTTCCCCTATTTTAAACCTCTAATTTTGATGTTTCTTATTTCGAGATCAAAAGGTAAAAATGTCGAAATGCAACTTTATTTCATGCAGAAGGGACACAAAGTGTAGCTACATAAAATCGTCTTTAACATCCAATAATCAAACATCAATTGGCATCCAAAACACATTGAGATCATTTGAAGTATTACCCACTAATGCATCAATTATATATATAAAACTATGCTCACACACCGTTTAGATAATAACTGTAGGCAGATGCCAACACAGGACGTAAGACAATAAGGACAATACAAACATTGTCTAGCTTTCTTTGCTCAGCATGTAAATTGTTTGTCTCGAGACACACCGTTAAAATTTGATAAAAAGAATTTGGATTCGAATTTTATTACATTTATAATCTTGTGTAACCCTTAAATGTTTAGAATATGTTTAATGTTTATTCATTCAATTTATTTATATGATTGTTTGAGAAGGTATGAAAATTATAATTGCTTGAATGTCACATTATATGTTATTTGTGGTGATTTAATCTAAGTTGCTCCTAACAATATAATGTGATGTCACATATTTGGATTCGACAAGCGGGTCGGGTGTGAAGTGTCACAACAGGGATTAAAATTGATTAATCCAAAAAGTATAGGAACTAAAATTAACCAGTTCGAAAAGTACAAGTACCAAAAATGATCCAATTAAAGTATAAGGATAAACCCATAACTTTTTGCAAAGTACAAGGAGTAATGGCAAAATTTAACCATGTCAGAACTATGGATTGCAAAGATTTTTTCAATACTTCAGCCGGCTCAATCGTCCGATGAGTCCTCGTTCAAAAGTAATTATAATCGGTTTGTTAAGGAAAATCGAGAAATTGGAGGGGGAAAGGATTTGTTCCACCCTAATTTGATGATAGAGACTGACTTCAAGCTGGATCTTGTGGTGAAGATGGAGCCTGATTGGGATTTGTTGCTTGAGTTCTACCTCCACCACCATGTTTTCTTCCTTTAGTTCTGGATTAAGATGTATTGGATCTCTTGTTGCCTCCAACTTTTCCTTTAAAAGTTCTCACATTGTGTCCTAATTAACCACATTTCTTGAAGTTCATATGCATGCCCTTCCTCCACCATCTTTCACCTATAGTTGGGGCTTTATCTACTGCCTGGTGGCTTCCTTAGCACTGGTGGCAGTATTGGTTCCATATTCTGACCCGTTCTCCATTGTGTTGCTCATCTGGCTGGATTGATGAGGTGTGAGTAGATACTTATTT
Source organism: Kokia cookei (assembly GCA_039519145.1). NCBI lineage: Eukaryota > Viridiplantae > Streptophyta > Magnoliopsida > Malvales > Malvaceae > Kokia > Kokia cookei. The sequence goes on along the minus strand of CM076907.1, from coordinate 2,156,922 downwards.
GAGTAATCTTGCTGTAATAGTGGTGCACATAACTCTTTGGCCTAACTTGTATCATCATCATCACTAAAACGACATGGATGCATGGAATACTTGAGGAAAGAAGCTTTAGAGGAGTTAGTAACATAAATGGGTTTTAGGGATAACAACTCAGTAAATGGTACATTGGCCTATCAACCGAGTTTGATCCCACTTTCTACATGAACAAGTGTGGTCATCCAAGTTAACCACATGTTGGTTTGATGGACCACATGCAACTTGGCACATTGGCCTATCAACATGCCTTGGCCAGCACCTGTAAGCAGCCAATTAACACAAAGCAGACAAATAGGACCTTCGGATTGAACCTTCATCGTCTAGAACTCTCTGATAACTCAGGACTGAATCTAACACATTTGAGTCTCCTTTTTTGTGGATATTTTGATTCTCTGTCCTCTGATTTATTTCGTCCCTTTGCTTTTGTAATTCTTGTTTGGGGCTCGTCGAAACAAGTGACTTATCCTATTTGTTTACTTTTTTTTTTGGGAATTTTTGTTTGTTTTTATTATGATTGCGGTGATATTTGATCGTTGGTTCAGTGTAAAGGTGTGTGAATAGCTTGATTATGAATTTTTTGAGTTATGATTTTGGCCGAAGGAAAAATTGTGAGTGGGTTAAGAATGAACGGTCGCTAAATTAGTTGGATTATAGGTGAGACATGAGGTTGATTGTGGATTTAGTACCTCTAACTTAATTTTGTTTTTCTTTGTGATTCTTTCACCTAAAAGCTAAATATACAAATTTATCAATAAAATTTGATCGAAAATATACAAAAAATAAAAACACTACAAAATTCAAGATAATATTTTTCATATTTTTCTATTATTTTAAAATTAACCCTCAATGTCACAAAGAAACACAAAACTAAGAAAAAAAAATCAAACTACATAAAGTGTAAATGCTGATTGTTAACTTTTTAGAATCAAGACTAAATTAATATAATTTATAAAACTTGAGGATTAAAGTTACTATTATGCTAATTTTAAAAACTATAAAGTTTTTCCTAATAATTTAATGACCAGTGACTGAAAAAGAAAAAAATAATAATTAAATGACTAATAAAGAAATTTATTAATAATTGAGTGATTATCTATAGAATTTAAGCTTTTCATTTCCTTTTTACTTTTATGTCCATAAAAGGATTGGGTAGAATGGAAAAGTTGGTCCTCCACTCTTTTCTTCTTTTTTATTATATATTTTATTTTCTCAAGAAATAAACATTTTAATCATCATCATCATTATCATCACACTGTAAATTCATGCACCTTCCATCACATTCTGCAAATGAAATTGCAGGCCCTGACGGTGTTGGGGGGGCCAAGGAGGCACCGCAGCCAGGCAGCTAAGCCGCTTGGTTTCACGGGCTTTGTTTTAAAGGGCACCTTTTACAAGAAATTCACCACCGTTTTAGAGGCAAAGTTTTGGACGTATTTAAGCTATGAAAATGAGATATTATTAATAAATTAATATTTGGAACTTGGAAATGCATTGATAAATAAAAACAATAATAAAAGGTACATATAGGGTTCATTTTTTATTTTCTGAAAACATGTATAGTCAGTTCATGCAATAATTTAATCTAATAATTTAATTACTAAATTAATTTAGAATTTAATCTGATGATTAAAAAATATTTAAAAAATCAATGTTTATCATCAAGTAGAGTATAATGATAAGATATTAAAATTTTTTTTGGGGCTTTGGGTGTCGCAAGAGGCTTAAATTTTAATTTTAATTAATTTTTAAATTAATCTCTCATATTTTCTTAAAATCTTAAAATTTAGATTCTAATATAAAAATAATTATTAAGTTTAGAGATTAATTTAAATAAAAATTTTAATCTTTAATGAGAGAATAATTACAAAATTCATAACGTAATATGAAACGAAAAAATTCAAATTTTAATATAAATTTTTTTATTAAATTTAAAATTCAACTTAAATAAAAAAATTCAGATCTCAATATAAAAATAATTACTATGTTAGAAACTCCAAATAGTCTAACCTTAAAGAACACCAAGGGCGAAGATAGAGTAGCTGACAGTAACTTTGTCTCCCAAATGGTAAAATCACATTTAGAACTTTAAAATTTTGTGAAATTATATGATAATATAAAAATAAAATTACATTTTAACTCTTTCAAATTTTAAAATTTCTAATTTATATTTTAAAACGACAAATCCAAATACTGAAGTCAATATTATTAAAAGAATAACTACAAATTTTGAAATGAATAATTTAATGGAATTGGAAGAGAATTTTTTAAAAGAAAATCACTTAATATTCTAATAAAAACCATTAACATCATTAATTATTTTTTTGTAAACAATAATAGAAAGACAAAATTTTAACAATAACGTGACTATATAACTCAAATCCAGATCACACTTAAACGGTGAACATCCTAACCATCAAGCTAACATACGTGTTCTAACATCATTAATTATTAAATTAACTAATATTTAAAAAAGAAAAAAAATCACCCAAACATTTTCATCAAAACGGTTAAAATCATTAACTAATTATTTGCATTAACTAATATTTTAAGAAAAATCACCTTAACACATTATAATCAAAATAGATAACATCATTAATTATTTGAAATTGAAATAAATAAAAGTACAAGGGCTAGATTCTAAATTTATAGAAAATATAGGGACTTATGACACATTTTAGCCATTTAATAAATATAATGAGTCTTGGTGTTTGCATAAATCATGCCTAGAAGTTTGAATGCTGGAGTAAAAGAAAAGAAATAAAAAAATAATAATAAAACAATATAATTGTTGAAAAATTTCCCAGAAAAAAGTATACACTACTGCAAATTTATTCATACTACAATTGTTTTTTTTTTTTTCCTGAAAGATTTAAGGAAAACTAATAACATGAACAAAGATGATCCAACAAATAAACCAATCCCCCATTAAGAAAAAAAGAAGAAAAATTAGTGAGCCATTGCAACTGGATTACTGTAATTAAGGCTTCTCTGATTAGGCATAGCAAGCATGGCAGTATGATCCAAGAAATCATTGAGTTCAACAACAGATTGCAAAACAATCCTCAAATCATCAGCACAACGAAAACCCACATTCCCATTACCTCTAACAGCATAAACATAGAATGTTAAGCACCCTTTCCTGAACTTAAACCTCGCCATTTCACACCCTTTCAATCCCCTTATCAGCTTCTTGTTCACTTCACCAAGCGGGATCTCATTTGGCCAAGTCTTATCCACCGCGATCTTCATGGTTTCCGATTCGAAAACGAATAAAAGCACCTTCGATTTCTTGGTGCCTAGACCCAAAGTGAGTGTGTGCCAAGCTTGGTGAGCTAAGATGGTGAAATTGGTAGGCAAAAAAGCTGTGGTTGAAGGGAAAGGGATTTTGTTGTTGGGGGGTTTGTGTGATGGTGGGGTGAAATCGAGGAGTTTGAGTAGTTCGGGTGGCTTTGCTCGTCGGATTGTGAAGGATTTAACTATGAATTGACCACCGAATCTTAGACCTTTCACTTCGGAACTTAGTTTGAATGGGAATTCTGAGGTTGGTTTTGTGGTTTGATCATTGGGGTGTTCATGTTTTTGCTTCTTCTTCTTCTTTTTCTTTTCTTCCATTCGTGTTTGCTTTCAATGGGTTTTTGTTTTTTGGGGGTAGTGGGATTAAGTTTGGTGGAAGAAAGGCTTTATTGTTTTGAGTCTGATTTACAAAAACCAATCTAAAGCTTTTAGGTGGGGTGAGCTTGTTTGTTGGTTTTTTTGTCATTTGCTTTTTCATTTTTTAAAAATAAAATATAGATATTATCTAGATTAAAAAAAAGTTTAATTATCTGTCTCAAAATTATGATCCTAATTTTAAATTGATCGATAAATTTCAAATTAGATATTAAATTGTCAGTTTAAAATTAATATGAAACACATTTAAGACACAAGATTTAATTTGTAAATGCGTGTATATCTATTACAAGAATAACTTGAATATGATATTAAAAGAATTAGAAAATATCAATAAAATTTAAGAAAACTATTCATTTTTTAAAAACATTTCATATTCAAGCTATCGACGTAATTTGATTCGCGTATTTTAAATTTACTTTTTATTAAATTTTAGCTAAAAAATAACTAAAAATATTGATACTCTAAACATCAATTAATATGTTTTATACTTTAAAAATAAATTAACTCTAAAAAATTGTAATATTTATTTTAAAAAATCAAAAGATTTGCAAATGTTAAAATATTAAATACTATATTTGAAAATGATAAGATGGATTAGTTAAACCAAATCTCAAATCATCTAAAAAAGTCAAAAAGAAGGCTATGGCTATACCACTTTGCATAAATTTGAACATCTTTTTGTATTATATTTTATATGTTATCATTTTGAATGTTGGTTATGTATGGCAATGCCATTCTTTTATATTATTTAAATTTGTTGGTTAACAACTTTGTTCTAAATATAAAACTTTCCATAATTTAATAGTTTTTAAAAAAATTAATTTAAATGTGAAATTATTTGAAAGTTTTTAAATTAATATAATGTTTAAAATTATTTATAATTTATTTTAACTTTCAAATAAGAAGATAAACGCGTTTTAGCATGCTCAAATCCACATGTTTCTACGTTAAAATTCAATCGATTAATAATATATTAATTTTTATTTGTCATATTTTGTTATAAATTAATTAATGTCAATTTATTTTTTAAAGTGGGTTTTTTTTAGGGAATGAAGTAGGTTGGAGATATTGAGTACCCCAACATAATTTCCATTTTTTATGTACATTTTTTTCCTTTTTCATCTTTCCATGTAATCACCTTTATGAATTATGCCCTGACCCCAATTCACATGACATTCATCTTGGCATAGTTATGATATATAATAGCAAAAGTATGATGGAGGTAATTATATTAGAAATTAGATTAAATTTTATTTTTATTTAAAAATAAATAAATTAGTTCATGTGTGTCCGATTAAAGAGTAAATAAGTTTTTTTTTTATTAAAATTTTCATTTATTTGTACCGTTAAAAATTAGTATGATTGACTGAATAACTAAACAGTGACATGTCATATATACCTCATGTGGACGTACAAGAATAATTTTTTTTTAAGAATAAAGAAGGCAACATATTGCCTTATTACTAATTATTATTACAATTAAAAGCTAATTTATCCTCTAAAAGAAATTTGCTGACATGAAAGCTTGAGCTATCAATTACTGCTAAATTCAACTCGTTCGATGAACATGATCTTGCTAACCAATCAACAACTCTATTCCCTTCTCTATGCTTGAACTGGAGTTTGACTTCCTCAAAACAAACAAATCTCGATTTTATTCGCATAACGATAGTCATTGAAGGTGTGTTCCCCTTGCTCTTCTCAATCAACTCCAATGCCCCCATACAATCAATCTCGACAATGATCTTCTTATGCCCATTTATTTGTGCAGCCTCCAAGCCGTGAAGAATCGCCCACAGCTCTTTGATAAAAGAAATAGATGAATTTTTTTAATAAAAAAAATACTTTACTCTTTGATCTAACGTAATAGATTAATTTACTCATTTATTGAGTAAAGAAATTAAAATGTAATATGAATCTTAATACAAGAGCTTCTATGTTACTTTTACAAACATATAGTGTATTTAGTACTAAGTGTATATATATACATGTGATTATTTATCAATATCTATCAATATATTATGAGATTATAATGTTTGATTTTATTGTGAAAATCTAAAATGCAATCTGAATCTTAATACAAAAACTTCTATGTTACTTTCACTAACATATAGTGTATTTAGTACTAAGTGTGTATATATATATATATATGTGATTATTTATCAATATCTATCAATATATTATGAGATTATAACGTTTGATTTTATTGTGAAAATCTAAAAATTTTACAAAAAAAAAACACAATAAATAAGGATAGAAACATAATCGACTGGTCTGATCATTATAGATTCTGATCATATCTATTCTTTTTGACACAATATTTAGAACTACCCATAGCCTTTTCCAAACCCATAAATAAGAAAATAATGTGCTTCAATACACTCGAATTCACGTTTATGCTAATCGAGTTAAAACTCAATCATTTATTTGAATTGAATTAAATATTTTGTTTAACATTTGTATTGATTAATTATGATTGCAATTGTTGATATGATATAAATCTTTAACTTAAAAAATAGTTAAAAAAAAACTCTTTTTGTAGTTTTTTGAATTGATTTTTTCCACCACAAATTAAATTTGATTTTCGAATAAAATAAAAGAAGATGAAATCAACATTTGTCACTTGCATGAGTAGAATATTTTATGAACCATTTAAAATTCAATATATTTTGTTAAAAACAAAATAAAATTATCGCAATACCCAATAATAATGAAATTATAATAAAATTAGAACAATTTAATGATAAATTTTAGATTAATATAAATCTCATTTTCCTTGTGGGTAGGAGTTGTAAAGCAAAGCAATAAAGTCATTCCCATTAAAATTGTTTCCTTCAAAAGGCAGCCACCATTGCCTTTAATCATTCATAGGAAACAAACTTTCATAGGTCCGTTAAGTGGACCAACTAAAAGCAAAATGTCTTCCATGCAAGGACCACCAATGGAGCCTAATTATAATTTTTTTAAAAACAAATCCTACTAGAATTTCTTGTCTCCTCTTCTTTTTTTTTTATTTTTTAAATAATTAAATTAAATATTAGATTGAGTTTTAGCTCAATTGGTATGGATATTGTTGTTAATTTATCTTTTTATTTATGAGTTAGGGAGGAATGTCCTCTTGCATTGGCAACAATACTCAATGGTGGAGCCAGAAAATTATTTGGAGGAAGGGTCAGAGTTAAATTGTATAATTTTTAAAAAATTAAATCAAAATTTTATTATTTTTTAGGGGACAAAGTACAATTTTATCATTACTAATTTAAAATTCTATAAATTATAAAGAGTCTAAATAAAAAAAAATTCATTTTAAGGGGGTGAGGATTCTTGTCAACCTCCTAACTCTGTCACTGATAATACTCGTACTAATCAAGTTAAGATAAAATTCTTAAGATGAAAGCATTTCCCCTTTCATTGTAATTTCAAGCACCAAATTTTGATAGTTAATTAGGTAGCAAAGAGCCAAAGAGGTTCATCATCTTAGCTTATAAGAATGTTGATTGCAATACTATTTTTTATAAATAATAAATAATTTAAATTATAGCATGCATATGCTTAATCAACAAGTCTACTAAATAATTACCCATGATTTTAGACTAATAATGTTTTCCTTTTGCAAAAACCACCGACACTACCCCCTTAGGGAGACACTATAATCCACAATATACTTTAACATCTTTGAAAATTATTTATTTTGCTTTTTAACTTTTGAGAAAAACAATTTGGTAGATTTCATACTTTTATTTCTCCTTTTAAATTTAAAAATTTTGTGATGGGTAAACAAATTCCCCATCTCATCTCTTTAATCTCAAAATTTTCATTCCAATTTTATTTTTAGAGAGGGGAGAATTTAGAAAATTTTTAAGGTGGAATTGAATATTAATTTTTTTGAAAAATTTAAATATAATTTTATTATTTTTGAAGAGATTAAATATAATTTTCTTTTTTTTTGAGGGGCTAATAATAAAATTGTTTCATTTAACCAAGGTGGCCAAAGCCCCTACAAGGCTTCATATATGTATTAATGTATATTTATACAGTGGCGGAGGATTCAAGGGCCGTGGCCTCCCAAGTTTAATTTTTATTAATTTAATCTTTTGTAAATTTACACTATAACTTTTTCAAAGATATAAGTAGCCCTCTTTAGGTTTAAGAATTTTACAATTATCCCCTTTGTATATACATTATAGTCCCTTTAAAATGGTAAAATTTTAATTTAGGCCCTTTATAATTTATAAAATTTTAAATTAGTAATGGTAAAATTACACTTTGTCCCTTTCAAAAATGATAAAAATTTAATTTAACCTTTTAAAAATAATAATGATATAGATTATTAAAATGATGAAATTACATTTATACTATCGTAAAAATTTACAATTTAATTTCGACCCTCCGCCACTGTATTTATATTTAAATCACTAAAATAAAATTAACATGTCTAATCCTTATTTTCTCTCCCAAAAATTATTAGGTTTTGCATCATTATCATGGACGCTCAAGGGTTCGATTTTCAAAAAAATTATAATAATTTATTTGATCCTTCAGTTTTATGAAAAAAAATATCATTTTAGTTTTTTTTTTTTAGTCATTAAATTTACGTTATTTATCAAATCAATCTAAAATGGATAGAAAAATTATCGTTTGTTAGCTTTGCTATTATTGTGTGCATGTGAATTGCCATGTCGACAATTCATTAGTTGTTTAAATTAAAATTTAAAAAATATAAAAATTTATTAAAAAGTAAAATTATTAAATAAATATAAAAATATACTTTTTAATATTTTTAAAAAATTTAAATTAATTAATTGTTATTGTGATATACACATGACAATCTACGTATATGTTCGTCAGCAAAATTAACAAATATTATATTTTCAACCCATTTTGAATAATTTGACAAATAATACAAGTTTAATAGAAAAAAATCAAAAATAAAATAAAGGAATAAAATGATTTTTATTAAAAAATTAAAAAGCTAAATAAATGATTATTTCAAAAAGAAAAACTCACATGCATTATATTTGTAACTTATAAACCTAAAATCAAATTCAACGTAATATATTCATTTATTATCCAAATTACAACCGAACCAAATTCAATAAAGATCTAATCAAAATCGATAAATTAATTTTTTTAATTTTATTAAGATTAAAATATGTTACATCAGTAAATAATTTAAAAATTATAAAAATAAATAATTTAAAATTTAAAAATTTAAAAGTTAACATGTAAATTATCATGTAATTTATTGTATTTAAAATTTTAACCTTTTTAAAAATTAATGGTTAAATTTAATTATTGTTAAAAAGTTTAAGTCACAAATTAACTAAAAAATAATAACCCAATTTATCTTTAAAAAAAAAAAACCTTTACAACTGTTTCGAGGTATTCATGGCATGCAGCGGCTTTGAGGTTGACTCATCCAACGAATGGTGGGCCATTTCCAAATGATGCAGACACTTGTCCTACACAATTATTGAGATGATCTTTCGTGATTTACCCCATCATACCCTCCATTTTTAGATTTAGCTCATTTAGGAGAAGAAAAAAAGTTGTTAAATTCAATTCGAAAACCCAATTATCATAATGTTGTATTCAATTACACAGTCTGGTTTCTATACGTCTACAAGATCTTTCAATTTTGTACAAAGTGATTTAAGTTCTATTGCACACTAATATGGTAACTTTACTTTCTCCAAGTTTTTTCCTGAAAATTTAGATTATAAAATCAAGTTACTTACAAAATGTATTCACAATGAATAGATTAAGTGATAAAATTCTCTGTACCTCATCTGTAAGTCTTGAGGATTTATATTGTTTTTGATCTGATGATATACTGGATTAATCACAGTCAATCAGCCCATCAAAGTAACAACTGAAGAAGCATAAGCAATATCCTAACAAAGTCCAAGATGTTGTCGAGATATCCCAGATAAATCTTCAAGGTAGTTAGATTCAATCTCATTAAAATAAGGGATTCGATTGCTTGATCCAATTCGATCACATCTTCAAGATATGTGTCACATCCCAAAAATTAAGTTAGTAAAATCGAGTTTGTGAAATCGAGAGTGATCACGTCCCAATTTATAAGTTTATCATTGTTGATTTCTTAAATAATAAAGTTATTGACCTAATGATAAAGTGTTAGTGCATCCATCTTAGAAGTCTTAGATTTTAGCCCCCAAAGACCCAAGTTTGAGCTCTCTTTCTCCTATTTTATTATTTTCGACAAACTAGGGTGAAATCACACCCTGAAATAAATATAAACAGTTAAGAATCCAGATTAAACAATAAAAGAATATTAGGCTAGATTGGGAAATTTGCATGTGCCGCCCTTAAGGTAAACCCTAGGTATTTAATCAATTTTTTTCCTAATTAGATTATATACTACCCCTTTTCAAATCCTCATCCAACCTCTCATCATCGTCCAGCTCGCCCATTCTCTGTCTAGGGCACACATGCTCACCAAAGTCTTGCTCACCAACATCCTCCCAAAGGCACTTAAGGACGCGTATCACCCCGCATGACATCTAATTACCTCTAATACGTCACATCAATAAATCGTGTCTTACAATTGTTTTCTTGTTTAATTAATTAACCAACGAAAAAATATTAAAATTTGAGTTGTCCTTATTTTGGATATTAATTGTTTATTAAATATTTTGGTTATTAATCGAACTCTTCATTTATGCTAAATATAAGTTTAAAATGAAACTATTATCTTTTACATGTATTTTGATTTAATGTTATATTTTATGTAAATTAATTAATATAGATTAGTGAAAATTAAGTTTGATTTTTACAATGTAAAACACCTAATAAAATGGTGGATTGAGTCTTAACTCAATTGGTATAGGTATTGTTGTCAATGCAGGAGAACGTGAGTTCGAGTGCGCTGAAACGTATTATTCTCCTATTTATGGATTGGGAAAGGGCTATGAATTATTCTAAGTATTGTGTAAAAAATAGCAGATATGATCAGAAAACAAGACAAAAGTACCATCAAATCTAATTAAATTTAAGTCCATGAAGTTTTTTATTTATTCAAAATAAACACCTAAAATAGATATGTACACAATCGTCACCGGCATCGGACGACCCTACGTTCTAACCTTGAAAAGTTGAAGTTTTTTATTTATTCAAAATAAACACCTAAAATAGATATGTACACAATCGTCACCGGCATCGGACGACCCTACGTTCTAACCTTGAAAAGTTAAACCATAATTGTTTCAAAGATGTTGCCATTTCATCAAAGAATATACAATCCAACATTGCATGATAAGGATCTATTTATTTCGTAAAAGCTATTCTAAAAAAAGAAGTAACTATTTTTTATTTTATTATTCAAAATTTTCGTCACTCAATAATTCATCTTTTTACTTCCAATTCTTCAGATATAGCGGCATTTGCCATAACCTGCATAAAAAAATAATTTCATAGTTAAAAAAATACAATTAGAATAATTTCACGAACAGCTCTTGCATTGATAGACTCTCGATATAATTAGGAGACAAAATAGTGAATCGAGCTGAGGATAATATTGATTTGTTGAGGGTTAATCGATTTTAGACAGATGACAATTTGAAAACTTCTCGAGAAAGAATCGACTTCCTCTCAACAAAGTTCGATTGATAATGTATTCAAATTTAATAAAAATTAATAATAGTATTATCTATAGGATTTTAATTTTTTAATCAAACAAATAAACAAACTATAATTTTGAAATTAAAAGTAGAGAGACTAAGTTGAGGATATAATTAGACTAAATTCAATTCAAATAATCTCAAATATATATGTGTAAAAACTATTGTTTCTTAATTAGATCCATCTATACTAAAATTTTAATAATCCATGAGTGTAAATGAAATACTAATGCTTGTAAATTATTTAAGTTCGGTTTGATAATTATCAAGCTGAACTCGAGCTCAAGTTATTGATCGAACAGAATTCTAGCTTAATAATACTGGGATCAAACGGCTCGCAAGCTTTAACAAACTTTTCATTTTAGATATTTTTATATGGTTAAATTACATTATGTACAAGCATAATCGAGTTACTCGAACTTGATGGTATCTCAATATGGGATCAAGCTTAAAAATAAATGTTCGATCAAACTCAAATCGAATATCATGTTTCGAATTTTGAATCAAACTCGAGCTTATCAATATGCGAGATTAACTCAACTCGCTTACACCGAGATTTTTATACTTTAATTTTTAACCTTTCATTTGATTGTGCCGGAAAAATATAATTCCTAGGGCCTCAAAAATAAATGAAACAAGAGAAACTGTTATTATTTTATGCTTACTTGGATCAACGGAGGTGATTTGACCGGAGCCGCTAAAATCACAGAAGCTATCAACACCCAACTTTAACTTAAAGTAAGAATTCATGGCATATGCTGCACGAGACCTCACGGTGGCCGGTTCACCACAAATCGCACCCGGTTGAATCGGACCGCAATCGATTCCTTGGCTGCATGCAAAATCCAGGTTTTTCTGCAATTGAGCATCGGTTGCTTCGGGTTTGGGCACACAATACTTCCTAGAATTGTCGGCTGGTAGTACTGGCATTGGTTGAACCAGCTTTGGTAGTGGCTGGGCAGGCTTTTTCAAAAGAGGAAAATTAAGAACAATTAATGAAACTATTCAAAGCATAATAGAGGGACCAAAACCACAATTTAACATTTTTATGGTTTTTTTAAGTATAATCATACCTGGGGATTGTAAACTGGTGGAACCGTGCCATCGACGACAAATCCAGGATTATTAAGATTAGGTTGAGGACCATCACGCAAAGCACCAGAAGTATACACCGGTGAAAAATCTGGTTTAAACAATCCCCAATTCTTCTCAGCAAGCGGACCCGGTTTCTGATTCTCATTAAACAAAGCAAAAATGTAAGTCTCGAACTTCCTGTTGGGCATCAATGGCGTCCCAACACCCGAAACTATTTTCCTAATCAAATGCCCATTGTACGAAGCTGCATTATGCATGTTAGCATGGTCACCTTGTATCCCTGGATCACCCAGTGAAGGCCAACCGGTCTCGCCGATGACGATATCGACGTCTCCGAAACCGAGTGCCGACATGGCAGAGTAGGTTTTGTCCAAAAGAAAATCCAAGGCGTTGCTGTATGTTTTTTTTCTGGCGGGGTCGAAAACGCCGGGGGTTTTCTTGAAAACGGCGAAATCGATGTTGTTGGACATGGCGTTGAGTTCGAAGTATGGGTATGGGTTGATCATGAATGGGGATTTGTTTTGTTGATGGAATTGGAGCACTGGTTTGAAGAAGGATTCAGAAAGGTCGACCCTGAACCTGGCTAAACTTGGGAGTGGTAGACCTTGGAACATGTTAAGGGCATGAGCTGATGTAACCTGATGAATGAATAAAAACAGGATAAATATCAAAATTATATACGGCTTTATATATAAAATTTTATATCGACATATACGTAAATAATTAAAATATCACGTGTATAATTATATCAAATCAAAGTTCAAGTATAAACTTGAAATTTATCTATATATTTTAAAAATATTAATTACATGTTAATTGAATTTTAATTCAATTGATTTTATTGCGTAAGCGCTTATTATCTTCCATTTACATTCCCTTATCAACATAATTAGCTTCCCCCTTATACTATTAATGAATCAAATCATCATACATCATTGTAAAATAAGTTATGTAAATTTAATTTACTTTTTTTTTTTTTTTGATAAATATATCATCGTTTAATTCGTAAATCATGCATAAAATTATTTAACCTTAATATCTTGGAACTGAGGCCCAGCTTTACGCAATGCTTCGGTAAGAGTTCTCATTGCTGGCACAAGACCATTAATATGAGCTGGATTATTAAGAAGCACAACTTCATTGCCAACAGATATATATTTGATCTTAGTTTGTGGATGGAAAGGTTGAATATTGGCGTTCACCCATGCCGACGCCGCCCCTTCATTGGCCAAATTAGGGATTTCGCCGTTCGGAATGGTGACCGTCATTGCGATGTTGGTGTTGGCGAATGCTCGAAGTACGTTAGGGTTGGTGTCGAAGATTTTGACGCTATCGAAAATAGTTTTCGTTTTGATGAAGTTGGCAACTTCGGTCGGTGAAGGGAGGTTATCTGCGATCATGCCATAGTTAACCCCGATGGCGGCAACAGAAGAGAAGAGGTCGAAAACGGTGGTTGAGAAGAGGAGGAAGAGTTGAAGGCTGGTCAATGACTTCATCGTTGCAATTTTATTTGACCCTTGACTTTGCTTTGGGGTTATATAATTTATGCATACCTATACAAGGGCACTTGGAAAATGTAGTTTATGATCAATATTTTGACAAATGGGGAACTTTGAGAATTAACCGCGTCATCCATTAATGCATCACCTTTCAAAATATTCCAAAATTAGATAGTTTTCTTTCTTTAACCCTTATTATTTGGCTATTGTTTTTTAAAAATAATATAATTAATTTTTTTCATTACATAATTTTCACACTAACTTAAGCATCAAACAGCATCCCAAAGTTACTCACCAAGCATCCCAAAATCAAAGATTTGAAGCTCCCTAACTTACATTTTTTATGCAAAAGAGTGTAAGCCCAACGTACTAGCTCGAAAAGATATTCATCAGTCCAATCCATCACCAATAGGACGTAAACAAATGAAGTTGTATGTATGAACCTACTCTCAAGCCATCTTGCCCTCGACAAAAACATACTCCACACTAGACCTGTTTATGGATCCGGTTATCCGTTTAGGTTCGAAAGTTTACTCGAAATTCAAAAAATTTTGGGTAAAAATATTTGACCCGAAAAATGGGCTTAGCCAAAAACAATTAGGCCCGTTTAAAATATGTATCGAGTTCAGGCTTGAACATTCAAGACCTGAGCTTGACCTGAGCTAACCAGTTTTAAGTTTATAATACTTTATATTATATTATTTTTATATAATATATAATTTAGAACACACTAAAAAAAATAAATTTATACTAAATATACAATACTACTCTAATGTAAACATTTAAAAAAAAATTTCAATAAATAAAAAATGTATAAAATTATTAAATATTAAAATAAAACAATATAAATATTTTTTTAAAACAATTTAAAAAATAATATGGGTGAGCTTAAAATGAATTTGGGTTAATCTTTTGCAAATATAGACGGGTTTAAGTAAAATTTTAAGCTCAGATTTCGGACCGAATCGAACTTGAACAAACATAAAATATATTAATATCATACTTAAGCCCGACTTGAATCCGACTCAGCTCAGCCCATAAACACCTCTACTCCACACCTTCGTCTAAGGAGGCTAGTATTGATGGAGGAAAATAGTACACATCAACTAGTCAAAGATTGGATTATGACTATATATAAGAAGAATCATCTTCTCTCACGAAGCACCATTTTTTGAAAGATAAAACCATGAGAATAATTCGTTTATATGTATTAAGATTCCATAAATTAAAAATTACATTTCATAAATATAATCGTTTGTATGTATAATAGACCTGTAGGTTGAATTAGATGCATTTAGATCAAGTTTTCAAGTTCAGGCCTTATTTAAAAATGGACATAATTTTCTATCTAAGCTCAATCTAAATTAAAAAAGGTAAACCCAGATCCGATCTAACCCACCCATATTTGAGTTTTTTATAAAATTAATTTTTATATAAAAAATCTAATACACTAAATGCACTAAAATAAATGTTTTATAAGACATTGAAAATATATTAAAATAAGTCTTTATATTAAAAAAATACTAACATAAATATAATAAATGTTTAATTATATTAAATATTATTTTTAAAATTTTATATTGTTGAGTAGATATTTTTGGATTTTGAATAATGAGATTAATTGTTCTTGGATTAGTGATTCAATATAAATATATATTAGTTATTTATTTAACATATATAATTAATATAATGAAATTTTATCAATAATATGTATCTGGGCTGGACTCGGGTTAAAAATTCTTACCTAAAGCCCGAATCATTAGAAAGCATAAATGAATTTTGTCTAAGTCTATTTTTCGAGTCTAATATTTTTATCCAAATCTTCTCATTTTTTAGACGAGATTTTAAGCCTAAACAAATAATCCAATCCATGAATAATTCTAATATATAATAAAGAAATGTTAAAATTCAAATTCAAATATACAATCAACATGCAACGAGAGTGAAAAACAAGTTTGTTATCAGGGAAAGAACTTAGAGATGAGTGATCAATATCTTTAGGTACAAAAGTGAGATTATTATATCGAGGTGTGATAGAATTTAAATTACTTGTATTGAGATTAAAAATAATAAATTTATTCATTGAATTAGACTTCACAAACATAGTAAAATCGAATTGCGTAAAGTAAAAAATTATTCTGTGTTCTATTTTTCTATTGTTTATTGCAATACCATTTAAAGTGCCCACCTCTACTACCACTTCGATCATCACTTACGCACTATAATTTTTTGAGTATAAGTTCCAACAATTCCTATATATTTTACAATAAATAACAATAACACCCTATATAATACTCACATAATAACACCCTATGCAGATAAAAATTCTATGGACAATTTTTCTCTAAATAATAGGGGTTAGAAGAAAGAAAACTTGGTAAATAATTTGAAAATCTAATTTTGGATCATTTTGAAATGTCAAAAGCCTTAATGGACTAAACTATTAATTCTCAAAGTCCCCCATATGTCAAAATGTTGATCATAAACTACATTCCATGGTTGATTCATCTGCTCTATATATACACACAAATTATAACCCACAATAAAAACAAGGATCAAACAAATTGGAATCATGAAATCATTGAGCAGTGCTTCTTTCCTCCTCCTCAGCACCGTTGTCTTCCACCTCTTCTCCTCCGCCGCCGCCGTTGAAACCGATTCTAAACACCCTATAATTTCCAAGGGTGAATCGAAATTAAGCAAAAGCGATGGTAGGAAGTTTTGTGTGTCGAAACCCGAAGCTACTGATGCTCAATTGGAAAAAAACTTGGATTGGGCGTGCAAGCAAGGCATCGATTGCGGTCCGGTTGAACCAGGAGCGGTTTGCGATGATCCGGCCGGCCTGAGGTCTCGTGCAGATTTTGCCATGAATACTTACTATCGAACTAGAGGTGAATCTAAAAACAGTTGTGATTTTGAAGGCACTGGTCGACTCATCGATACGAATCCAAGTAAGCTCAAATATTATTATTTGGGGGGTGAGGCTAGGAATTCATCATACCAGTGAGATACCAACTAATATATTAGTCTAACCCTAGGGATTGAACTAATTTCTGAGTAAACCATTCGAAATTGATAAAGATCGAAAATCGAGACAGAAAAACAAGTGGTTAAACTGAGAATTGATAAAAGATCGAAAAACCAATTAAACCAGTTTTATAATTTTTTTTTTTTACTTTTTAAATTATTTATTTAATTATCATTTCAGTCTCTTAATACATAAAACAATTCAACAATCATGATTTTATTTATTCTAATAATATCGAGAGATTTCTTTAACTTTTTTTTAGAGTCGAGAGATAAAATCTTAACGTACTTTTAAACTATGTTTAAATTAAGTTCCAGACAAATAAAAATCAAAGACATTTTTTTCTTTATTTAATTGCGTCTTTATGTTTTGATGCAGGTTATGGCGAATGCACATATCTTTGAAGGATGGTCCTTTGGTCGACACGTTGGCCACTCTTTTTACAATATAAGAAAATAGTCTAATTCCAAGTTTAGTCCTTCTATTATACTCAAATTTCAGATTATATAGAAATGATCAAATTTCAAATTTGGTCTCTATACTGCACTGAAATCTAAAATTTAATCTTTAACACTTGAACTTTTTGACATAATTTGGTGCCTCAAAATTTACAATGTCATTGATTAGTTCAAATACTTTATTTTGATTAAAATATTGATGTAATTCCTAAGAGTTGTTACCACTATCAAAATTACTTGTTAAATTAAAGTCCGTTACAATGTTATGTGTTTGTTACATGGCGATTAAGTGAGTTTTTTCTTTTAATTTCAAAATGTCACACCAATAAATTTAGTAGGAGCGTTTAATGGTGTTAATTGAATATGAATTTTTAAATTCGAAAAATAAAATAGTTGAATTCCTAAAATAAAAGTACGAAGATTAAATTTCAAATAAACAAAAAGTATAGAAACTTGAAGTATATTTTATTATGATATTTACTCTATAAATTAGCCCCAAAGTAATTGATAATAAACCCGTGTGGTAGGATCCATACTGGTAATCATATATACGAAGGTCCAAAATACCTTTCTCTGTTGACACGTAATGATTGTTGTTTTTTACATTATAAAAAATGGTTAAATTTTAGTTTTTGGTTGTTTCATTATACCTAAAATTAAGATTTAATTTCTAACATAAACTTGTCCCTATGTTTTTATAATGTTATTACTTTACGATTTGATAAAATCAAATAATCAACACAACGCAGTGAGTGGACTAGAAACTATACTTCAGACCTTCCTTTTATGACACACGTGATTTTTTACATTTTTAAAAACGGTTACATTTTAGTTTTGGTCCTTTTATTATACTTAAAATTAAGATTTAAGTTTTATAATTTAATTTCTAACATAATTTGATCAATATATTTTTATAATGTTATTAATTAGTCCCAATAGTTAATATAGTTAACTTTTCGATTAAAATTATTACGTAATTATGAATAATTTGAATATCCTAAGAGTGATTGACACATGACTTCCTACTTTTTTTTAGGTTTGCATTACTTTTTTTTAACATTATAAGATAATGGTCAAATTTTAAATTTGGCCCCTAAAGGATGTTGAGACTTGAGATTTAGTCTATATATTTTATTTTTTTGACCTAATTTGGTCCTTCTACTTTCATAATGTTATTAGTTAGTCTAAATAATTAATATTGTTAACTATTTCAATCAAAATGCTTACGAACACAATTTCAATAAAAAAATAGCTTATCATCACAAGTTTGAATGTGCATTTTTAAGGAAAAAAATCCTAATTAGTATTTTCAACGTTATTTTTATTTTTACATTACTACCAGGTATTTTTTTTTTAATTTCAAAATATCACACCAAAGAATTTAATAGAAGAATTTTAATGTTTGTAACAACTGAACCTTATTTTTAAATTCGAAAAGCAGAGGACTAAATTTATGAAAATAAAAGTAAGTGGACTAATTATCAAATATACAAAGTGTAGGGACTTAAAATATATTTTAACCTTCAAATTTTTATCTTAAAATTTGATACAATTAAATAATCAACCCAACACATAACGCATGAAAACCGTACTAGTACCAATTATTGATTGAAGAGTTTTGTAAATTTTATTATTTTAAAAATGAATTTTAGAAGAAAAAAAATAACTTTTTTTTTTTTTCAAGAAAATGTTAATATTTGTTGGAATTGTTCACAAATTTTTTTTCTAAAATAATGTTTTACGAAAAAAAAAATAGATCCTTATCGTGCAATGCAATTAACTTAAGTTAAATTTGAAAGAGTGCTACAATTTAAAAAAACTTAATTGACAAATCAAATTCGAGCTTCAAGACAAACCTTTCATTTCATAATGTGTTATTACTTGCTGTTTACCATACGTATTAATATCATATAATATCTTTTAATTTTTGGAGAGATAAAGAAAGCGAGAGAATGAAAAATAAAGAGGTGAGCATTATGAATGATTAGGGGATGAATGGGAGACAATGTCATGTGCTTCATTATTTCTAATGCTTGAACTGTTTGGAGCGACTTTTTGTTTGAATTATGAACCATCTTAAGCTTCTGAACATTACAAGCATTTGAAGATTATTGGGATTAGGGGTGAACAAAACTCGATTTGAAATGAAAAATTCGAAAAAAATTTCGAATTTTTAATTATTCGAATTGAGTTATTCGAGTTAAATGAATCGAGTTGAATTTTTTTCGAATTTCGAGTTCGAATCGAGTTGAATTTTCGAATTCGAATAACTCAAATAATTCGAATAAACCGAATAAAACTATATTGTTTTTAATTTTAAATCTATATAATCCAAGCCCAATTTACTTTACCCCATTTTCCCCCAAAGCTCAAACCTTTTATCTTACCCAATTTTTTCCCTAAAGATTAAAACTCATCCATAAACTAAACCCAAATATTTTTAATTTTTTACCCTTTACCTCACCCAAATATAATTTCATTCTTACAAAAAACTCATAAACTAAACCCAAAATCAATTTTCTCTTCTTAAAAAAAACCCTAAATTAAATAAAAATATTTTTTAAAAATTATATAAAATTAACAACACCAAATTAATTTTTTAATTTAACTCGAACAAATATATTTGATTTGATTCAATTCGAATTCTATCTCACTCGACTCGATTCGTAAAAATTTCAAATCGAGTTAGGATGATTAAATAATATTCGAAAACTCGATTAACTCGAAAATTTTCCATTCGATTAGATTCAATTCGATCGAATGCTCACCCCTAATTAGGGCTTGAATATTCCACCAGCACGTTTCTCTTGACTTGCTTGCATTGCTTTGGATGAACACCTTCAATTCGCTTTATGTATCCGTAATGTATCCACATGGTCCGTTTTGATGGATAACATAACTGTACATTTCATCATTTGAATTGCCTTTAGATTTTTTTAGCATTTTAATTTGTTGAATTGATTTTTTTGTGTGCTTTAAGAATACCCGAGTTAACTAAATATCATTCTTAGGTTGCATGCGAGATTGTCTGAGTACAAGTTCGATATGTTACTATCATGTTGCCTTTTTGTCCAATTTAGTCCAAGGATCGTCTTTTTTTGCATGTTTTGTGTGTTTTCTAGAGACAAGCAAAGAATTAAGTGTGAGGGAGTTTGATCTGCTATAATTTGATATGTCAAATTAGTCTTCCTTGTTATACTTAAGGAGCACGTTTTCAAGCAAATTAGTATCGTTTTCGTAGTTTAGCATAGTTTGTAGATTTTCTCTTTAATAAGTGTTTAATGAGTTTTTGTGCTTATTTTGAGGCCCAATTGGCCAAATGCGCCATTTGAACCCTAACGATCGATTGAGTGTTGTAGGAACTTGATGGTGGCTTGATTTGGAGAGAAAATATCACCAAGGAAGGGGTATTGCAATATCCAAGGTTGGGGTATTACGATATCCAAGGTCATCTACAGTGATATCGCGATATCTACACTAGGTATTACGATACCCAACCTTTCAAGGGATCTCCTCATTTTCAAGACCATCCTCGATGTTGTGATATCTAGACTTGGATATCGCGATATTGCTATCGTGAGGGGCATTTTGGTCAAGAAAAATGGCTGCTAAAAGACATGCTGAGGGGCATTTTGGTCAATAAAAATGGGTCAAAATTGTTGCTAAAAAGAGCCAAAACTTGGAGAGAGAGAGAGAGAGAGAGAGAGAGAGATAGTTTTGACACAAGTTTTAGGATAGTTTTCCATAGTTTTTCTTTTCATCTTCTTTAGGGTTTTGCCTTCTCCATAGTTGTAGCACTTAGGCTCCGTTTGTTTAGGTGTAAAATGTTTTACAGAAAACATTTTCATCATTTTCCGTTTTGGTTGAGGAAAACAAGTTCAGTCAATGTAAAATATTTTACAAGTCAACTAGAAAAGGGAGCATTTTTCCGTAAAAAGTCTTACGATTTTAAAATCCGGAAGACATTTTACGCAACTCAATCTCCTTTCTCTCTATGACTTTCCCTTCTTCTTTTTTTTCATCTTCTTCGATTCTCTCTTTTGAGAAAAAAAAACTCTAGAGATCTTTAGAGAAATAATTGTTTATTCTTCTTTGATTCTCTCTTTTGAAAAACAAAAAACTCTAAAGATTTTTAGAGAAATAATCTCTTCTTCTTCTTCTTCGATTCCTTCTTTTGAGAAACAAAAACTCTAGAGATTTTTAGAGAAATTATCTCTTCTTCTTCAATATTGTCCTGGTTTTTGTAAGGAATTTGATTTTAGGGCACATGATTCAGCATTCAAAGACAGGTTTCTTCAACTGCAAAATGTAAGGGTGAGATTCATACCAACTGATAAGCAAGACATCCGTGAGTTTAGGCCAATAGAAGAGGTAAAAAGAAGATTGGATATTGGTTTGATCAAGGGAAAATCAGAAATGGGAGGGGGTTTACAAAGTTTTGATTTGTTTACAGGTTGTTTACAATTTGATGAATCATGTTTATGCTGCACCAAATCAAATGGTCAATATACTTGATATGCAAGAGGTTTGCTCATAATAAATACAACTTTTATTTGGGTGGTTAAATTAATCAGAAAAGAATCTGACATGTTTTGAGAAAAAATGCAGAGAACAAGTGATGGGAAAAACTATTATATCTTTGAATATTCACTCACCTCTCCAAACCATGCTAGTGCTTCCTTTGCAACAATAGCTATTGGAAATGGTAAGTTGTATTTACCCGGATTCTTCATTTCTGTTAAATTTTCTCATGGACTTGTATTTTTTGTTACTTACCATTTACCATTCACCATTTGTTTTATGTTCTTTATTATTTTTTCTATTTTTTTTTCTTTCTTGTGCTCATAAAAATAGTGAAACAATCATAAGAGGAAAGATGCAGGAATGCTAATTGTATGGGATAATGGAGAGTTCTTGGCTAGTCAAAGTAGAACTAATAAGAATTTTTTGGTGATTGAGTTGGAGTAATGAAAACTTTAATGTTGCTATCTGTAATGTATAAGATACACAAGCAACCTGCTGCCCCTAAAGTTCCACTAAACGCTAGATTATCTTTTAGTCAAATGTTATGGTTGTGCAATTTATGTTTCTAGGTTAGTTCATCATAATATTTTGAGCCTTATAAAGACAATGAACCTCGTTTTTTTGGACTTAATTGTCATGTTCCATCTTTTGTAGGTTACTTTGAAGAAATGCTTTCTCAAGCAACATACATTTTGCTCTTAGACAGAGTATAGTTTTCAATTGTAATAGAATTGTTGTCTTGTAAACAAACCATCTAATTTGGAGAGTATTGTCTCATGTGCAATTGAAGCGGTTATTGCTAAGTTAAAAGATCCAAATGTTGTGTATTTGGTTAAAGCATCAATTATAGCTTCTTTAGATGTAGGTGAGCTTGTCATTCTTCACATTTCAAAATTTGATAAAAGAAATAAAAATTGGAATTAGAATTAGAATTTAGCCGATCATAACATTTATAAAAAAATAAAACATTGTAATATATATACACAAAAACATTGGAAAATGTAATTTTATAGTAGTAAAATGAACTCAATAAAAAAACAAAAGATAAAAAGTAAAAAAAAATCTCAAATATATGTTTATTTTATTGAAAACAACTTTTCTTACATATTTTCAAGAAATCAGTCAAACAACAGAAAATATTTTACACAGATTCATCCAAACACAAGAAAATATTAGCTTTTTCAAAAAAATAAATCATTTTTTAGAAACCATTTTCCGGAAGCCATTTTCAGTAAAACAAACGGAGCCTTAATTTTTTTTTTGCAATTTCTTTGTTTTCCTAAAGTTTTCTTAGATAGTTAAGTTAGTTATTATTGCAACTTAGATTTATTTACATGTTTAGTACCTTAAATTTTGTTGTAATCACTAATTTTGAGTTCAATGCTATTTCAGTTTACTTTCTTTTCATCTGTCAAAAATCTTAACTCTTGTGTTCTTAGTTCATTATTTTATTGCTAGTTGTTTGCCTTTACATTTTTCCAAGTAAAAATCCAACGTCTTATATTTTTTATTGAGTTTTATTTCAATGGCCTTCGTGGGTGCTTCCTTGTTGTTTGTTAGCTTAGAAATGGTAATGAGTGGCTAAATATTTAGGGGTTGGTTGATGGAAATATTTTTTGGGTTTGGGGATTAAATTATAAAATTGAATTAAATCGAATAGATTTAAAAACTTAGGATTGATATCCATAAGGGAAAATCAAGATAAGTGAGACGAGACGAATCTTATTGAGAACCAATTTGGTAGTTGGTGAGGTCGAGAGATAAATCAGATTAATTTGTCTAATTTAATAAAGTTGAGTCTGAGAGATAAAATGAAGCCAATTTAGGAGTAATAGCAATTTAGATACCTAATTTGAAAGCCAACCAACCACATGGAAATCAACCAACCACTCCCTTTATTGTGTTTGCTCGTATTTGATAGTTGTGTAGTTTGTTTTCTTTAAAATTTAGTCATTTGCAAAATTTAGGTAATTAATTCGTATAATCACACTTTTGAATGGCTTGTTGTACTATAGTATCTAGCGAATAGTTGTATAGACTCTTTATTTATAAGTATAATCACATTTAACCGTCGACTCCTTTGGGTTCGATATTCGAGTATTCCTATATTCTATTGTACAAATTATATTACAACTGATTTATCACATTTGCAAACACCGCACGTAATTATTTGGATTCGATTATCGTTTTAGTGTTGATTCTCGCTCAGCCACATTGTTCGTTCACCAAGGGTTGGTAAGGCCGTCAGTTGTCAAATTAAATTAATTAATTAATTATGAGTTACTGAATTCAAGTAATCAATTTATAAGTGTATGATGTTCCAAATTCATGGTAGAATATTTGATTAGGAAACTTAATAGTTTATTGAATTGATATATTTAAATCACCTCATTGAAGATTATTTTCATTTGATAACATATGATTAATAGATATTTTTCACATGAAATTTATTAATCATTTTATTGAAATAATATTTTAATTAAGATAATTTTTATTTAATAAATTTTATTTAAAAATTTAGACAATATAGTATTATAGAGAATTAATTTAATAAAGAATGTGCTTCGTAATTATGGATGTGGTTGTTATAAGTGAAAAGTTGATATAGAATGTTAAAATAAAACATAAAAAAATCGGTTCTACTAGAAACTTGATTGTTACAACGAGTGGTTATTATAGATAAGGTTGATTGTATATTCTTTTATTAAAATTTTAAACATAAATAAATTAATATATTTTGTTGAGGTGGTGAGCCGTGCCACGAGCAATTCCAACTACATTTGGCACTGCACAACCTTCATAGCTTGCCTTATTTAAAATTGACAATGTTTTGAAGCAAATCTTTAGGTTGTAATCTTTGTTGATATCTTGGACTTGTGATGGTCCATTTTTGAAGATCGATTCATGTGAAGGAACATATCTTGAAGATCGAAGAAAATCGGATTAAAGAATTGATTCTCTTGTTTTAAGGAGATTGAATCTAACTACCTTAAAGACTTATCTTGGATATCTCGATAATATTTTCGATTTTATTATGATATTACTTATTCTTCTTTAGTTTTTACTTTGATAAGATGATTGATTGTAATTGATATAGTATTTTAACAAGTAAAAACAATATATCTTTTAAACTTGTATAAGTGAGGTATTGAGACTTTAATTGAGTGAGACATAACTCGATTGGCATAGGCATTGTTGTCAATGCAGAAGGACATGGATTCGAGTACGCTGAAACACATTATCTTTCTATTTATGGGTTAAGAAAAGGCTAGGCATGGTATAAAAAAAACAGATATAATCAGAACCTATAATTAAATTATTCAGAAAATAAATAATAATCACATATTTTAATGTATTGGGAAAAAAAGAATTATGGACAAATTTTCTCTAAATAATAGGAGTTAAAAAAAAGAAAGAAAACTTGGTAAATAATTTGAAAATCTAATTTTGGAATATTCTGAAATGTTAATGGACTAAACTGTTAATTCTCAAAGTTCTCCATGTGTCAAAATGTTGATCATAGACTACATACCATGGTTGATTCATCTTCTCTATATATACACACAAATTATAAATCAAGGATTAAATAAAAATAAAATAAAATTAGAATCATGAAATCGTGGAGCAGTGTATCTTTCCTCCTCCTCGGCACCCTTTTTTTCCACCTCTTCTCCTCCCCCGCCGTTGAAGCTGCATCCAAGAGTAGATTATTATTGCAAGGGGAAGCTAAGAAGTTTTGTGTTCCGAAACCCGAAGCCAGTGATGATGCATTGCAAAAAAACCTGGATTGGGCATGCGGTAAAGGCATCGATTGTAGTCCGATTCAACCAGGTGGGGCTTGCGGTGATCCAGCCACTGTGAGGTTTCGTGCACAATTTGCCATGAATTCTTACTACCGGAATAACGGTGGCGCCGATAGTGCTTGCGATTTTAGTGGCACTGCTCAAATCACCCATGTCGATCCAAGTAAGCTCAAATATCATTTTTTGTAACAGTAAAAATTGAAATTTTAGGAATTAAATTTAATTATAACACCAAAATCAAAGAAGAAAAATCAAAGACATTGTTGAATTTTATTTATTTATTTATTTGCGTGTTTATTTTTTGTGCAGGTTCTGAAAAATGCAAATTTGTTTGAAGGCTTAAAGGTTTTGTTCATCTCGATGAAAGAGGATAAATTTATTTAGTAAATTTTTTTTTATTGTTTTAGAAATAGAATACCTTTTTTATTTTTTTTATTTTTTTGCAAGAAAAAAAGATTATGTCATTAAAATAAATATTATTACGTATTTTCAGAATAAGAATATCTTACATTCAAATATCATTGTTTTTATGGACTATAGTTTTCATTCACTAAGAGGATTTAGATATAAATACAAGGCTCAAAAATGGATTTGGGTAAAATTTAATGTCCATTTTTTATATGGATCGGACTTCGGGCAATTTTTTTTTTGCCCAACAACAGTAAACATTCAATAACCAATGCCATTAAGCAAATCTCATGTTTCATAATCTCTATTAACCGAACAAGATTCAAGACAGAAACACAAATTAACTAATCGTCACACCAATGTAACTGACACATCAATGCATCATCGGTATATTCAGAGTAATATGCGCTCTGCGTCTCATCGATATAAATTGAAGTAAATCTAGTACTCTAATCTTATAGCATACCAACTATACATGACTCTATCCAAAACATTTAATAGAGTATTCAATATCTCCAACACATAAGTTTATTCCATATGACATCAACCATCACATGGCAAATTCATATAGTTCATATATCATTTGCATTTCATTCACATAGCCATATTATGCTTCCACTAGATTATACTTTTCATATGGCAATTTCATATCGATTACTTAAACATTTACAATTTGAATCATTCATCACCTCGTATCATCAAAGTTATTTCACAATCATATCTTTGTGTTTGAAAGAAACCTTCAAAAATAGAATAGAAATAATAGGAACGAATCTAGACTGTATTTAGGAAGAATAATATCTGAATTGTATTAACAAATTCTGTATGGAAAAATCTTAACCTTCTTTTACAATTCTATCTGATATTTATAGCCTATTGCTAAACTACCTCAGTAACCAAGTACCTGCAATACCTACCTAACTACTTTACAACATCTCTTTGTTATCTGTTACTATTCACAACCACCTTGACTAACAGTTTTGACTAACACTACTAATACTCTAATATTCACCCAATTACTCTAATTTTGAGACCCCCAAAAGTTGCCGTAACCTTTCAAACCGAGCAGACAAGAGTGGTTTAGTCAAAACAGCAGCTACTTGATCACATGACGGTACTTCACCGACAAGAAGAAACCCGTTATCGACCTTCTCTTTAATGAAAAACAAATCTAGTTCAATATGCTTGAACTTTGAGTGTTACATCGGATTAGTAGCTACAACAACCATACTAGAACTATCGCACCACAACGTCAGTGTATCAACAGATGGAACTCGAAGCTCACTCAAAAGCGACACAAGCCATGTAACATCTGCAGTGGCAGCTGCTAAACCGCGATACTCTGCCTCAGTCATCGAATGAGACACAACCTGTTGTTTCTTAGAACACTAGGAAACCAGATTGTCCCCAAAAAACACACAATACCTAATGGTTGATCGTCTATCATCAAAGTCTAATCCCCAATTAGCATTAGCATACCCCACTAGGGACAACCCATCAGACATTTTTACAATCAATCCATAATCCACAGAGCTACGAGGATACCACAAAATACGCTTAAGAGCAACAACATGTTCATCAGTAGGTGTATGCATGAACTGACAAATTCTATTTACAACATAAGCAATATCTGGCCTCGTAAGAACTATATACTGTAGGGCACTAGTAATACTCCTATATTCACTAGGATCCTCAACTAGAGACCCTATATTTTTTGACAGATGACAAGAACTGACCATAGGTGTATTCACACACTTAGCATTTTTCATACAACAATGCTCCAATAAATCAAAGATATACTTATGCTGACATAAATGCAGAGACCCATTTCGCAGCCTAGCAACCTCAATGCCTAAGAAATAATGTAGATCCCTTATGTCCTTCAGAGAAAACTGAGAATGAAGATGAGCCACAAAATCATTAATCTCCTGCTGCACACTCCCTGTAACTATGATATCATCCACATACACAAGTACAAACATACTAGCAGTGTTAGTATGACGAATAAACAATGATGCATCAGACTTCGAGCCTACAAATCCAATAGTTAGAAGAAAAGGCTTCAATTTCTCAAACCAAGCCCTTGGAGCTTGTCGAAGCCCATACAAAGCTTTCTTTAATCGATAAACAAGAGGACATCCATCATCCCCAAGTTATACATACCCAGGAGGTTGTTGCATATACACCTTCTCACTAAGATCTCCACTTAAAAATGCATTGTTAACATCCACTTGACGTAACTACCATAGTTTTTACACAACAATAGATAAAATAGTCCTAATAGTTGCTGGCTTAACCACAGGACTGAACGTTTCCCGAAAATTACATCCGAGAACTTGAGAACATCCCTTTGCAACAAGCCTCCCTTTCCGCCTTACAATCATGCCATCAAGATTCCTTTTTATTTTAAACAACCATTTACACCCTATAGCTCTCCTTTGTGATGGCAATGACACTAAATCCCATGTTTCATTATGGAGTAAAGCATCATACTCGTCTTGAGCAGCCTTCTTCCATTCAGGTGAGGCAAATGCTTCAACGATATTATGTGGCTTACGCTCCTAAATCTCAGCGGCAAATACCTTAGGTTTAAAAATTTCGGCTTTTGCCCTAGTCACAATAGAGTGCGTATTACCAATCAGAGGTGGATTAGTAAGCCTAGTGGACAAAACAAGCGTAGGTGAATCATCATTAGTAAACACTAGTGGCGTTGCCAACATCGAACCATCTGAACTCAATCTTTCCGTAGTCACAAAATTATCAAGACTCGACTGTGCTAGAGTCATTGACCAACAGGACTAGAGCCAGTTGAAGGAGTCTAAACATCAGTTAGAGAAGTACTCTGAATTATTACTAACCTACCAGATATTGGTCGAAGAATAGGCACATGTGTAGTAACCTTATCCACTGACCCACCAGACGACACACTATTCTTAACAAATAAAAACCTAGATTCATCAAATACCACATGCCTAGAAATAATCACTTTACATTAAATACCACATGCCTAGAAATAATCATCTTACCATCAGGCAAAAGACACTGGTAGCCTTTATGTTGTGAGCTACAATAAGAAACGTACATGGCTCTGACCGGAACTGCAACTTATGATTATGGAAAGGTCGAAGCTATGGATAACAACAACACCCAAAAACAAGTAAATAATCATATGCTGGCTCTTTAACAAAAAAAAAAAAACCGAATGCGGAGACTTACCTTGCAAAACAGGTGTAGGTAAACGATTTATCAGATGAACTGCGCAGGTAAACGCATACCCCTAGAATCGCATGGGCAACTGTGCTTGAGCAAGCAATGCCAAACCAACCTCAACAATGTGTCGATGTTTTCGCTCTGCAATACCATTTTGCTCTGAGGTGAGTGGACATGTAACACGATAGAGAATACCTTGTTTTGTTAATAAGGAAGTAAACGCCCTATATTCGCCACCCCAATCGCTTTGTATTTGCTTAATTTCTTTTCCAAACTGTAACTGAACCATCTTCTGAAATTGCAAAAAAACTCAAGAGCTTGAGATTTTCGTTGAATAAGATATACCCACGTATACCGACTAAACATATCAATGAATGAAATGTAATACCACTTATTACCATATGCTATTATTGCAGGCCCCCACAAATCAATAACAACTAACTCAAAAGGATTATTGTAAACAGTTGTAAAAACATAAAAGGGCAGCTTCTGTGCTTTGCCTTGTTGACACGCAAAACACACAGTCTCACAATTATTATTATTACGAATGGTCACATTACAAGAATTCAAAACAGATGTCACAATATTTTTAGACGGATAGCCTAACCGCTTATGCCATAGATCAAACAAACTACGAGTATTACTCATCTCAGCATTTAAAGTAACTCCACGAGCTATATTAGAACAAGCAGCACCAACAGGACAAAACCGATAGAGCTCTCTATGTGTGTGGGCCGTCAACAGTACCTCATTGGTCTTCTCATCCTTTATAACGTAATGAAAAGGATGAAACTCAAAAAATACATCATTATCAAGAGCAAATTGATATACGAACAATAAATTCTTTCGAATAGTTGGGACATGCAAAATATTAGATAAACATAAAATTCGACTTTTCGTTGATAACGTGGACGCACCAACTCCTACAATTCTAGCACATGCACCATCACCCATCAAAAGCGATGCCTTACCTGGATACAGAGTGGACATGTTTAACCCAGTTGCCTCCTTGCAGACATGGTGAGTGGCACCCGAGTCAAGATACCATGCACCATTACCTTCATTACATATCGACTTAGGAACATACTGTGAATTCATATTACCTGTGTTAGAACACTACCCAACCTCATATACCAACAATGTGGCATCAGATGTACTCCCCGTTGAACACTTCGAACCCGAGACATCCGTAACCCGAGGACAACCCTTCCATTCCATAATTGGCTCGGGAATAAATGGGCCCACCCCGGTATCAACATTCGGCCTTTGGAACACTCAGGCGCGAGGTTTAGTTGACCACCCACGATGATCATACTCCATACGTTGTTGCATCACATAATTAAGAAGTAGGATCCCATCATCACCGTCATCAGGCCATTCCACCGTAACACCCCCATACTCCACATAGTTTACATTCGGCCGAACATAGCCATTATTTCCACCTCTCCCATGCTGCCCATGTAAGCCATTATTGCCATGTCCACCATTATCATTATATCAATGGCCATATGGGTTGCCATACGCACTTCTCATCATCGGCCCAACTGGCCCACCATGATATACACCTAGTCCAACATCATTATTATTTCCAACAAAATTAGAAATATACCTTGGGGGCATAACTTGTCTAGGAGCAACTACCGACAATGAAGGCAACAAACCAGCATATTGTCGTGGCATCGGCGACACCGAAAAGCTCTCACCTGGACGTGCATAACGGTAGTAACACCGTTGCGCAACATGCCCAGTCCGACTGCATATCTGGCATTGAACTTGCCCCTTCGAACTTCGACTTCGACCACGAACCTGCCAGCCACCGCCCTGTGTCTTCTCATGTGGATCTCTTAAATCTACTTCAGTAACCGGCTACTGAACCAGGTTAGCCTGAATCGGCACATCTGTCACAAACTTATTCTGCCAATTCTCACAATCCACCAACGCCTCCTCCAACTTCTCTATCGACAGCGACAGAGGAGAGTAAGTGGAATGAGTAATCACGGACTCATATTTCACCGGCAACCCCGCTAGAATCGCTTGCCTCTGCTTTGACTCCGACACACCGTGACCAGAGGTCGAGATCACATCACACATGCGTTTAACACGAGCAAGATACTCAGTCACCGATAGATCCCCTTTCTTAACAGCATGGAGATCGTGCTTGAGCCGTCCCACCTTCGGTTCGGACTTCGTCGCAAAGAGTGTTGACGCCTTGGTCCAGATCTGTTGAGCGGTGGTCGCCCCTGTAAAAGCCGACAACAAATCTCCACTAGTGATGGAGATTACCCATGAAGCGAGCAGTTTATTCTACTTAACATAAAAAGTAAAAGAAGGATTAATACTTGACCTTCCATAGGTATCAAAAACCATCCGCGATAGCTTCTCCACTGTAACGTCAACAAATACATTGAGTTCATACGCATCCAAGAGCAATTTTAGCTGATATTGCCATTGAACAAAGTTGTCCGACCTCAATCTGATCATATCATGCTTTGGAAAAGCTTGCATAATCTGTAAAACACATCCTCACTAGGAAGATTTGCACTGGACTCAGGTACATTTGTATCCCCCATCTCACTGTTCTTACGTTGAGCACACACTCATAGATCGTGAAAAACGACTTTTGATACCATGAAAAAAACCTTCAAAAATAGAATAGAAATGATAGGAACGAATCTAGACTGTATTTAGGAAGAATAATATTTGAATTGTATTAACAAATTCTGTATGGAAAAATCTTAACCTTCTTCTACAGTTCTATCTGATATCTACAGCCTATTCCTAAACTACCTCGGTAACCAAGTACCTGTCTTACCTACCTAACTACTTTACAACTTCTCTTTGTTATCTGTTACTATTCACAACCACCTTGACTAACAGTTTTGACTAGCACTACTAATACTCTAATAGTGTCATACACAATATGCGTATGTATACATATAATTTTCATCACATTCAACAATTCACCGTAACATAATTTACTTATCAATCACGAGACAAGAAGTTTTGTTACCTTATTCAAGTTAACATATAATAAACTATATATTGAGTTCAAAGTTATGAAAGCACAAGTTGAGCTACTTGTCAAAAGCCTTCACTTTTTCTTTATCCCACCACTTAAATATATATACTACAGTTTAGTAAATGAATTAAGCTCGATTAAGCTTAATGGATGGCTATGATGGAAAATTAACAATCATGATGGAAATGAGTGGTTTGGATCATTCATGTCCACTATCTCCTGAAAGGAAATGGTTAAATAACCATCAAGTATTTTGGTTAATTGCCTACCAAGCCCTTTTTCATTTTTCAAATTAAAATTCAATAGCGATTACACCTAAACAAATTAATCACTGCACTATAATTAACAACTTTCTCGATTTAATAACTCGACAATTCAATAATATATTCTCATACTAGATATGTTCACTCTATAAATAATATTTCACTAACTTAATTTATGAAATTTGACTTCGAAATCACATATTCTGATACCAGCTAAAAAATGAGTCATTACATAGTTGTTGTTCCCAGCTAAAAAAGGATCACGATTCAAACAGATAATCTAGAAGTTGTCAGGGCTTTACAAGAAAATATGATGACAGACTCTGGTGTTATTGTGCTCAGAAGAGTTTGAAGAATAATGAGAATTGGAGGGCAATGGTGCATCATATATGTCCCTAGAAATTTTAACAAAGTTGCTGATTGTTTGATGAAACTGAGTCTAGCAAAGAATTCAAGTCTTTAAGTTTATGATAGGGCCCGGATGAAGTTTTAGATCCCATTCGACAAGATAATATTAATGATACTTTTGTTCAATTTATTTTGATGTAATCCCATTTCTATGTTTTTCACCAAAAAAAAAAAATAGGGGATGTGGAGATTTGGGCATTTAATAGCCATGATTTAGTTGTAATTGTACCCAAATACATATTTTTTATTCCTAGCTTCATTCACCATCAACCTTCAATTTTCATGATTGCTTCTCTATAAGAAACTAGTTCTTTTTCAGCAAGATTCATGGCATGTTTGAAGAGAATTGGTCCTGCTTGTCCTGCTAATTTTGAAAATACTCAATAACGGTCTCCTTCACCTTCTCCACTATGAAGAAGGCCATGAACTACTGAGGAAGGAACCTCTGTTGAAATTCTTCAAACTCAACCTTAATATGTTCTAAATCCTAACCTAGACAATCCTTCCGTTGCAACTGGGCCAAGCGTTGAGGTTGAGAATGTGCCTATAGTTCGTTTCAATCCTCTTGCCAATGATATTGTTGATCAATCCTACTACTCTACATCATAAAGAACTGTTGGAACTGAAAATCATGAGAAGCTGAGAATAATAGAAGAACGGGTAGAGGCCATGTCAGCTGGGGAGATTGACAAATTGTTGAATGAACCACACCCAGAGCAAGACCCAGTACCCATTCCAAAATTAAAAAGAAAAAAAAAAACAAAAAGCTTATGTTGATTTGCTGATCGAAGCTCTTACACAGAATGGTAGTGATGTTACCAATTCTGAATCATTAATTATTGTTAAAGACGTTGAGAAAGTTGTCACTGAACAAATACCTGAAGGGAATCAAGATGTTGAACTTGATGTAGAGATCACATTAGTTGCAACTAGCCCTTTAACTAGGAGAAGAACTAGGGTCTTTGTTGATAAAGAAATAGAATTTACTTATGCATCAAAGAGAGTGCAAATTAAAGGCAAGGAGCCATTGTTTCCTGAGGCTTCCAAAAGAAAAAGAAAGGACAGCATTGAAGAGAAAGTCGTCTAACTCAAAAGATGAGAAAGAGACTTACCTTGAAGAACATGTACCCATTGCTGGGGTTGCTGCCCAAATTAGAAATAGCTAAACCAAAACACCTAATATACCTTCTTTTTCAAAGAGAAATAACCAGATAAAAGAAGTAGGAGTTCCTTAGATGCTTCAAAAAAGCAACCAATGAAGCAAGGTTTGAGCCTGTTCCGCCTAAGAGGAAGTTTCTCAATCCTAAATGTGCCAAATGGATGAAGGTAATTACTTGGAAAAGTCTGATTCCAGATATGAACATTGAAGAAAAAAGGTTTTATGACAATGGCATTGATGCCTTTATAAAGCAGAACAGCCTACTCATCTCACAAGCACTACATGAAGGTATTTGTCCGAGTTCACTTTCCACCTTCAACCCTGATAAAATTAGTGCTTTTCTACATCATTAATGCATGGATGATGTTCCATTGAAGGAAACCTTTGATGATCTTGCTACCTTAATGACCAACAATGTGAGGACTACATGGACTGAAGAATAGGGTTTCAAGGCGTTTGAGCTAAGTCCCACTCATGTTGCTCTCCAAGAGATTGCCACCAGAAATTGGATTTCAAACAACCAAAGGAATGTTGTTATTAAAAAGATGGAAATATTCCTGCACAAAGTTGCCAAGAACAATAGACTATCTTTGCCTTTTCCCTCCCTAATATTTTAAATCCTCATGTAGCTAAAGCCTCGGATAATGGCTAAGGCTGAAGTATATGAACCTAATCCCTATGCTAGTTGAGTTGAAGTTTTTCCTTTAAATGGAAAATTTGGAAGCGTTCTGCAGCATATACTAAGGAAGAAGTAGATAAGAATGAGGACGATGGTGAGCTAGCCGTAGACCCAGCTACAACTGACTCCCCAGCTGCCAGACCTTCTCAAGTTGCCCAAAATAGATTGATGATAAAAGTATCCGGAAACTAGAGAATCAGTGGAGGGTGCTTTAACGAAAATGGACTAGATCTCAACGCTACAAACTGAATCTCCTTTCCCAGGAAAAGTGATTACTTTGGCAATTTTTGGATAAAAAAAAAAGGGGGAGACTGTGTACTACAACAAACGGAATGCATTGATTGGATTTTTGGATGGATGGGTACAGTTATACGTTGTTGAATTGAATTTATGTTTAATCACACACATTCCAGTAATCAAACACCATTAACGAGGCTTTATAGTATCATGCAAAATGACACATTTCCATACCAATTGCAGATTCTAAAGTAATAGATCTGTGTGCCATAATTGGACTCGCCAATGGCGGGTTCACAATGGAAAGACTTATCAAATGCGGAATAGGAATCCAAAAATTGGCAGAACATTCCACGAGAAAATTTTCACCAAAAGAAAGAAATTAATTCTCGCGAATTTGACTAGCTTATCCACGAGTCATCACCATCCTCACCTAGTCAGCCAAACAAACCGCGGATTAGAAAAACTTGGGGGTGTGATTGGGAGAGTTTGGGTAAAAATATAATTTCGAAAAGTAGATTTGGGCAAAAAAAATAAGATCTGATTAAAAAATAGATTGGGTCTCGGGTAAGTTTTTTTGGCCCAAGCCTGACCCGAATTTGCAAAAAGAAAAAATACATTGTTTTCATGGTGTTTTCCTGCTATTTTCTTGTTGTTTTCTCACTGTTTTGGTATCATTTCGTTATTATATTGTTACTATTTTATTTTTATTATTTGAATATTATATAACTCTTATTTTATTGTTAATTTTGTTACTAATGTTATTTAAGTATAAAGATTTTTTAAAATTTATTTTCAATTTATTGAGAAATATTTATTTTAATAATTTTAGTGTTTTTTACGTATTATATTTTTTTAAAAGTTTATATAAAAATTTAATACGAACAGGTCGGATCGAACTTGAATTTTAATATTTTTTTCAAATCGAGTTTCGATAAAATTTTAAATCCATTGTTCAAGCTGGATCTGAACTTATCAAATCAACCTGACCCACGCACAGGTTTATAGATGTATGCAATTTAAGCAGACTTCATACAACCTTGTATCTTTGTGCAGTCCACAGTTTAAAACATATTATTTAATTAATTTCAGTACAAAAATTTACTTTCTTGTTTGTCCAAAATTAAGAAGATAGTTGAAGATTAATGGAGAATCTAAGTTCTTAAATTATGCTAATCAACTATTGTATTTCATGCATAATAGGTAGACCCATGTGAGAAATTATCCCAAAATACTTTTACATAATTTCTCATCACTAAATGTCATACCAAATACTTATAGAAATTTAAAAAAATTTAAAAAATTAAAGATATAAATACAATTGTAAACCAACGCATCGCTTACATTTTGTCCTCTCTTCTTTTCTTTTTTTTTTTGTAATTATAATATGTTAAAATGATTCTATCCTTCAAAAAATGATCATCTTTTTTTATCGGATTCAGAAACGGAGTCGGATGACGACGAGTTAGATAGTCATATTCTCGACGGGCTAAATCGAAAAATTAGAAGTAATAATAGACAAAAATCTATTAAAAAGGAATGTAAGAGATCAAATTATAAGAAGGAAATTACAGTTGTGAATGGAGAAAGCAAACAAGATAAGGAAGCATTCAAGAAAGAGCCAGGTTGATTTTGTATACACATGCTTAGTTGATTTCACTTTTGTTAGCTAAAGTTTATTTTATTATTCTTAAATACTTCAATTCTTTTTTTTTTAAATTTCTTTTCCTTTTGCTATGTTAATTATTTTGTTGGCATTATGAGTATATAATTTTTCTTTTATTTTCTATTATGCTAGAAAATTAAGTGGAAAAATAAGTAAAAAAATATCAAGAATATATATCATAACTATTTGTCTTTTATTTTTATGTCGGATTAATATTTTTTTTCTTCTCTTATGATAGAAAATGAAATGATAAAGAAGCAAAAAAGTATCAAAAATACATGAAGAAGTTTCCGGTACCAGAATCGATCTCAGAGCTGATTTCTCTCGAACCGTCATCATTTATCACATGGGAAAAACTGGGAGAATCAATGAAGCAAAAAGTATGAGCAACCATTGCATTATCTAACCCAAATTCTCTTGAAACAATGGGATGAATCAAGTGGCAATGGCATCAACAACAACAACATTGAAGTGATGATAATGAAGAAGCAACCTATTGCCAATGTTATTGATCCAAGCACAGCTGAAGCAACTGTGTGGGTTATTGAAAATTTCAATAGGCAATTTGTCTCTCATCATTACATTGCTAAAACCTGGCTCTCTGATCCAAATTATCATCATTTTGTTGATGATTTGAAAAATTACTCATCCTTTAATTACTGTAGAAATCTAAATTTTTATTAAATTTTTAAATAGAATTTTATTTTTGTTCTGAGTTCAATTCTTGCAATTTTGATATATTGAACAATTGGGTTTGTCATCTTGTTCAATATTTTGAGAGCACATTGTTAATTTGTGATGAAATTAACTTATTCTATATGACTAACATGTCATGATGTTTTATTGATGCTGAAACTAAAGTTTTTGTTGAGTTGATGAAGCTTGTCCTTCACTATGTACGACGAGTGTTTGTTGTTTTTTTTCTTCTAAATTGTATGGTTCCATTAATTGAATGAATTTACCATAAAAAAAAAAAAAAGAAAATAAATTTGCTCATTGAGAATGAAATAATTTAGGACATATATGGGAAAATCCACCTTAGAAAAAAAAACATAGGGACAATTAAAGAAAGAAATGGGTAAGAAAAGGTAACATTTCATAAATAGTGGATCCAATTAGGAAAAAAAAACAAATAGTGGACCCAATTTGAAAAAAAATGGTGGGTTCATACATGGTCAATGCCAGCTCAGAGTCAATTAATTGCTAAATATTATAGGTGTGCATATACCATAAATGGCTCAATATTTAATATTTTAAACAAAAAAAAACTTTTAATTACTTCAAAAAATTGAAAAAAAAAAAAATTTAGATGCAAGTAGATTTATATATAAGATTATAATTACACGTAATTTAAATAATTATCATCAAAATTAATTATTAAAAAATACAATAAAATTAAATAATTTCAAAAAAAAAAAAATTTCAAAACAGCAGTTATTATGTAACTGCTGACTCGGATTTGGACACAAATAGTAATGAGAATCCAATTGGATTTACTAGATGTATATCAGCACTAATAATTAATTTCAATTTAAATCCAATAATTTAAACTTTTTTTTCTATTAAGTCCCGCCAAATATGTGTTACTCAATTAACATCTACTACCACTTCTTTAACTTGTTATCCTTGTTCTAAAAAAGCTTTTGGGAAATTCTATATCAAGAACTACTAATTTTTATGGGAATTTTTATACAATTTAAGTGTATAAATCTCTATATTGATAACACATCATGAAATATTATTATTATTGTGTTGATACTATTTTCTATAGGAATAATTAATATAGCAGCAAACATATAATGATTCATTTACTTAAAAATTATTTCATAATGCAATTGTTTAATTAATATTTTTATCTTTCCGATTCTTAAGTCAAAAACAAAAAAAAAAAAACGTGTGCGAATTTAAAAAAAAACACGCAATACACAATTTTATGCAACGTATGTAATTTTATTCATGCATGCACGTCGCACGTCCAAATTGAGATAGCGATATATCAATAAAAAAGCTATGCTTCCTCAGCCAAATTATTGAAATTATAACTCAAATAAAAGAAATTAAACAACCTATTCGGACTAAATTAAAAACAAGAGGAAAATTAAGAGCAAAAACTGCTAAATCCTAGAAAAAGATACGCACTCCAAACCTCTAACGGCCTATAAATTGTGCAAAAAAAAAAACGCCAGGCAACAGCAACACACCCATAAACATTTTAGCATTAGCATTTTAGTGGTCATGGCGACTTCAAGTGCAGAGTCAAGCTCAAGAAGGAATGAAAGAACAGCAGATGCCGAATCGAAGCAATTGTCGCCGTTATCGGTGGCAGTTTTGCGGATTGTAAAAGATCGACTTCACCGAAAGAACAAGAAGAAGTTACCAGGAGGTATTATTAGGCATTTTGACAACAACCGTTATAGTTGGTTGCTGACTGGTTGGTTAGCTGAAGAGCGTCGTGTGCCGTCGGGCAGGCTCTATAGGGTAAAACCTTTGATAATCCATACATGTATACCTACAAACATATATGATTCCATATATACATGCACATAAATTTTGTACATCTTCTAGTTTTATTTTGTCAAGCAAAATGATATTCCTATGTTGTTTGGATTCTTAAAATGCAACATCTTTAACTTAAAAATACTTAGAAAATGGGGAAAAACAACTAGTCTTCTATCATTTTTATCCTATTCTATGTGGTTGGATTCAAATTTTAATACTAAATTCTATCAAATTCATATAGATTAATACAAAATTTTGATATTTTATGTCAATTTTTTCTTTAATTATTTTTATTTTTTTAATTGTATTAAAAATATAATTGTTAAATTAAGTTATTGAACTTAATTAATAATTTTAAAATTTATATGGGTGTATTTGTATTTATATTTTGTAATTGACATATAGATATGTATTTTATTAAAAAAAAAAATTAAACTCTAAATATATATGTGCGAAAAATTCTTGGAAATGCGGATAAACTTGAAATAATAAATCAAGATACACTAGTATTGCCAATGAAGCCTAGGCACTACTGGCAAAGGTTGTGGCCTCGGGCCTTGAAGGCTAGGATTTGAGTCCTACCATCCACATTTGTGACGTGTGTGTTTATCTCTCACCGTGTGCATATGACTTATGTGGGTTTTGTTTGAATTTTGTCCTGTTTTGTTTGGTTATTCGCCTGTTGTACATTGTAATGTTTTATATTAGTGAAACTTTCAAGGGCCAAACTACTCATCTTAGCTTGAAAGTACACTAGAAATTTAGGAGATTTAGTATATATATGAGTAAATCAAACGAGTTTAGATTAACCATTTACAAGTATGGGCGGAATACAGTAAAATTTGGAGCACAAGCTTAAACAACTATGTATGATATCGATACCATACATGGATCCAGCTCAAACCTGACCCATCACATTAACCATCTCTAATGTTAATCGAATTGGTAGTGAGATTTCAACAGTCAAATAAGAGGTTTCTTCTTTTCTTGATAGTTTGAATCCACACCAACTACAGACTAACATATAACAATTGTACACATAAACACCCAAAACATGGAACTTCACTAATAATACCGTAGCGTCAGGTGGGTTCATCTATAATCAACTAACCCTTTTGTATGTTTGAAAACTTTACATTAATAAGAAATGGATGATGATGATGGGCGTCAGTACCGCACAAAAACTGGAGTGCTGTGTGCGTGGGAAAAAATGGGCGTCATCTTCATTGCTCCTTGATTAATTCAGGTAAAATAAATTATATTTTTTTCCTAAAAAATGAACATCTTTTATATTTTTCTTTATTAATCATCTCTTTTAATATTTTCCAGATCATTATTTTTATCTCTAATTCGTGGTGCAATGTTTTTAATTTGCAGGGTTGAAGAAACTTTCTGAAGCAACAGTTAAGTAATTTTGAATTTTAGGAAGAAGTTCGATCTTCCATATGGGAATTGGGAGCACAATGATAAACTCTCTTGTTTAATTTATTGGTTGTCGTCTATATTTCTGTAGTTCTGCACCAATTTATGAGAGTTAAATTTATTTTTCTGCTCAATCATAATATAATAGAGAAAAAGGCAAAGAAAAACCTTGCCAAAACAGAACAAAAAACAGGGCTGCCTGCAGCAGCTCACTGTTTGAGCCAACACAGCTCACAACAACTGAAAACACCCCTAAAGAAAAAAATACACCCTGCTCCAGACTATACAACAAAGCAATAAAACCAGCAAACAACCAAGCAAAAATACAGCATTCACCCTGCAACAAAAAGCTGATTACCAATGAGAGTTAAATTTATGATAAAATTATCTTTAAATTGCATAGTTAAGTAATATCTGCTGGTTTTCTTTTACAGAAGCTTATTATTATTTGAATTAATCTGTTTAAGGGTCAAGTTATTGCTCAATCTAAGTTCCTCTCAATATTTAAGATTTGAATAATGGTTAAATCATTATTTGAGGAGAATGTCCTTTGCATTGCTTAAGGAATGAAGAAGAATTGTCGCTGATGCGGTGTTCGAGAGGAGCGAATTGTCGTTTGCTGGGTGAGTACCACTTTGCTTGCAAATAATCAAGATATCTCCGTGGAGGGAACGACATCGTGTTTTGTTTGAGAGACGACCTAGCAGCTTCAACCTTAAGTTGAAGCAACTGTTTCAACCGAGTCAAGGAACCAACATAGACAATCAATTCAATATTCGGTCGTATGAATCGATTGCTCTAGCTATCTCAAAGTGCTTTTGGAAGTCAATATAGATCATCACACCTGACACAATAAACATCCTTAATCATTAGGCCAAACACACGGGATTTAACAAACAAAATTTCGAATCAAATTTCTACACAAATAATTTCAAAACAGCGGTTACATAAATGCTGATCGGATTTCTACACAAATGGCAATGAGAATCCATTTGGATTTATTACCAATAATAATATGTCCGTATTTGGAAAAGAAATACAAAGTTTTTTAATATCTTGGTTAATTTCAATTTAAATCCAATAATTTAAACTCTTTTTCTATTAAGTCCCTCCAAATATGTGCTACTCCTATTTAACATCCACATCCACATCCACTTCCACTTCTTTAACTTGTAATCAATGTTCTAAAATAGCTCTCTGAGAAATTGTATTTCAAGAAAGGCGTGAACGGCGGATGCCGAACCGAAGCAGTTCTCGTCGCTATCGATGGCCACTTTGCAGATAGTAAAAGATCGGCCTCCTCAAAAGAGCAATACTACCAGAAAATACCGTCAGGCACTTTGACAACAACGACCCCCCGCTATGGTTGGTTGCTTGCTGGTTGATTTGCTGAAGAGCGTTGTGTGCCGTCAGACAGGCTCTACAGGGTAAAACCTTTTTGATAATCTATACTTCTATACGTACAAAGATGTGTATATAATTAACTAACCCTTTTGTATGTTTTGCAGTAAATAAGAAATGGTTGATGATGATGATGATGGGTGCAGTATTATTATGACCCAGCTGGGCGTCAGTACCGCACAACAACCGAAGTGCTGTGTGCATGGGAAAAAATGGGCGTCATTTTCATTCATCCTTGATTAATTCGGGTAAAAGAAATTGACATCAAAATTTGTATCAATTTATATGAATTTGATCCAATCTAGTATTAAAAACTTGAATCCAACCACATAGAATAGGATAAAAATGATAGAAGACTTGTTGGTTTTTCCCATTTTCTAAGTATTTTTAAGTTGAGATGTTGTATTTTCAAGAATCCAAACAATATAGAAATATCATTTGCTTGACAAAATAAAACTAAAAGATCCATAAAATCTATATGCTTGTATATAAGGAAGCTTATATCATATATCTTTGTATGTATAGATGTATAAATTATCAAAGGTTTTATCTTGTAGAGCCTGCCTGAGGGAACATATCGCTCTTCCGCAAACCAACCAGCCAGCAACCAACTACAGCGGGGGTCGTTGCTGTCAAAGTGCTTGACGGTACCTCCTGGTAGCTTCTTATTGCCCTTTTGATGAGGCCGATCTTTTACCATCTGCAAAGTGGCCACCGATAGCGATGACAACTGCTTCGATTCGGCATCCGCCGTTCTCGCCTTTCTTGATATACAACTTTCAAGAAACCTATTTTAGAGCATTGATTACAAGTTAAAGTAGTAGAAGTGGATGCTAATTAAGGAGTAGCACAAATTTGGAGGGACTTAATATAAAAAGAGCTTAAATTATTGGGTTTAAATTGAAACTAACCAAGATATTAAAAAACTTTGTAGTTCTTGTCCAAATACGGGCATATTATTATTGCTAATATACATCTAATAAATCCAGACGAATTCTCATTGTCATTTTGGTAGAAATTTGAGTCAAATCTTAGTGCGTTGACCTATTGATCAAGATATTCATAAGTACATTGATGTGGTCAATTACAACAATGGAAATTTCGATCCAAGATAACTAAAGCGGTTGATTCATACGATCGAATACTGAATTCACTATTTCAAATTTTAGTTTTTTCGTTACATTGACAATGACTACTTTCAAAATTTTTCCTTAAAACTATTTTGTAACATACTATTTTTTATGATTTTATTTTTATTCGACAAAATGCCTAAAAATAAAAGAGTAACTTTCAAAAAATAAATAAATAAAAAGAGTAAGATAGACTATATATGAACATGAACAGGGAAAGTAACAAAGCAA
This sequence comes from Kokia cookei, assembly GCA_039519145.1. Lineage (NCBI taxonomy): Eukaryota > Viridiplantae > Streptophyta > Magnoliopsida > Malvales > Malvaceae > Kokia > Kokia cookei. The sequence continues at coordinate 2,113,435 of CM076907.1, read as the reverse complement.
CTAATATACTATTTTATATTGTTGTATATTTGTAATCAAAATCATATATAAAGAAGAAGGATGACAAAATTTTAAGCACAAATTTTCCAACCTTATAAAAATATTAGGCTTAGGGAAAAACAAATAACAATCTATAATGCCATAGTAGACTTTTCCGAGTTGCTTTCGGACCGCAGCAGTTCTCGTACATTGATACCATTACCTACTTGTGCTTAGAACATCGACGAGAAGCAAATGGCTCCCCAGCTCGAGAATTTCAATCTTCCAGATCAAAATCTGTACATGTCAGAGAGCCCTGAATGAAGAGCGTCGTGCCCTGTCATGCTTCAATCTTCGGGTATTATCGATGTTTATAGGTTTCAATAGTCGCTCTGCTTCCAATTCAGATTGAAGGGAAGGTTGCAACCTCCTTAAATGTCCTTTGCATTGCTTATGGCAAGAAGAAGAATTGCCGCTGATGTCGTGTTCGAGAGGAGCGAATTGTCGTTGGTAGGGTGAGTACCACTCTGCTTGCAAATGAGCAAGAGATCTCCATGGAGGGAACGGCATCGAGTTTTGCTTGAAAGACGACCTAGCAGCTTCAACCATAAGTTGAAGCAACTGTTTCAACCGTGTCAAGGAACCAGCATGGACAACTGGTAGTGAATTCAATATTCGTTCGTATGAATCAACTGCTCTAGCTATCTCGAAGTGACTTTGGAAGTCGATATCAATGATCACACGCTCGGAATTCCCATTATTGTAATTGACCACATCAATGTACTCATGATCACCTACATATATATTTCATAATTGGTTTTGTTATCATATATTCATATTTCGATGCAACTTCAGCCTAGCCATCCCAATCAACCAATACACTTTAGCTTATTCCACTGATCAACCTCGGTTCAAAAAATTTATGAGGATTGACTCAAGAGAAACTATTCAAGATGCAAATATTAAAAGTGTGAAATCGAAAAGGAACATGAGAATAGGTATACAAATCAACTCAAACAGAACTCTTTCCACCTCTTCTAGTTGCAGCAATCCTTTTATACTAATGAAGTGGCAAACATGGATAAAACAACCATTATCAAAGAAGAGACCATGTAACAAAAGGGTCTCAAATAAGTGAGGCAAATCACAAATTCAAAATTTTATTCTTGTTCTGAGTTCAATTCTTGCAATTCTGATATGTTGAAAAATTGGGTTTGAGATCTTGTTCAAGATTTTGAGAGCAAAGTGGTAATTTGTGATGAAATTGACTTATTCTACAACTTTTTACGTATGACTAGAAGGAAAATAAATTTGCTCATTGAGAATGGAAAAATATATGCATATATATATTAATCTATTTTAAAATTAAGCTTAGAATAATTTAGTTATATATGGGGAAATCCACCTTAGAAAAAAAAATCATAGGGACAATTAAAGAAAGAAAATGGGAAAGAAAAGGTAACATTTCATAAATAGTGGACACAAATAAAAATAAATAGTGGATTCAAATTTTTGTTGGTGAATTATAAGAGGAGAAAAATTTCATAATAACAACGTGACCAACGCAACGAAATTTCAGATCATATCTGAAACAATGATCACTTTAATCATTAGACTAACACACGAGATTTATAACGAACCTAAATTAAAAAATAATGGGTTCACACATAGTCCATACCATCTCAGACTCAATTGATTGCTAAATATATTTTTTGTCAATAAATACTTTTAAATTGTTACCTTAAAAAGGTGTGTATACACCATCAAAGGCTCAATATTTAATATTTTAAACAGAAAGCTTTTAGTCACTTCTAAAAATTGAAAATTTTACTTTTTTTAGATGCAAGTAGATTTACATATAAGATTATAATTACGCGTAATTTAAATAATTATCATCAGAATTAATTATTAAAAATACAATAAAATTAAATAATTTCAAAAATATATTTTCCAGGTATTTCAAAACAGCACTTACATAAATCTGACTCAGATTTCGATACAAATGGTAATGAAAATCCATTGGGATTTATTAGATTTATATCAGCAATAATAATACGTCCGTATTTGGACAACAACTACAACGTCTTTTTAACATCTTGGTTAATTTCAATTTAAATACAATTATTTAAACTCTTTTTCTATTAAGTCCCTCCAAATATTTGTTACTCAATTAACATCCACTTCCACTTCTTTAACTTGTTATCCATGTTCCAAATATGCGACTGCCCTATTTCGAGCAATCTGGGTTCGTTGGCACTGTGTTTATTATTGAATGTGCGAAAAAAAATAGCTTTTTGGGAAAATCTATACCAAGAACTACTAATTTTATGGCAATTTTTATACAATTTAAGTGTATAGATTTCTAATTGATAACACATCACGAAACACTATTACTATTATATTGATACTATTTTCTATAAGAATAATTAATGTAGATGCAAACATATAGTGATTCATTTACTTAAAAATTATTTCATAATGCAATTGTTTAATTAATATTTTTTCTTTCCGATGCTTAAATTTAAAACAAGAAAAAATGTGTGCGAATTTAAAAAAAAAACACGCGATACACAACTTTCTGCAACGTACGTAATTTTATTCATGCATGCACGTCGCACGTCCAAATTGAGATAGCGATATATCAATAAAAAAGCTATGCTTCCTCAGCCAAATTATTGAAATAATAGCTCAAATAAAAGAAATTAAACAACCTATTAGGACTAAATTAAAAACAAGAGGAAAATTAAGAGCAAAAACTGCTAAATCCTAGAAAAAGATAAGCACACCAACCCTCCAACGGCCTATAAATTGTGCAAAAAAAGGCCAGGCAATAACACGCCCATAAACATTTTAGCATTAGCATCTTAGTGGTCATGGCGACTTCAAGTGCTGAGTCAAGCTCAAGAAGGAATGCAAGAACAGCATATGCTGAATCGAAGCAATTGTTGCCGTTATCGGTGGCAGTTTTGCGGATTGTAAAAGACCGGCTTCACCAAAAAAGCAACAAGAAGTTACCAGGAAATACTATTAGGTACTTTGACAACAATGACCCCCGTTATAGTTGGCTGCTGACTGGTTGGTTGGCTGAAGAGCGTCGTGTGCCATCAGGCAGGCTCTACAGGGTAAAACTTTTGATAATCCATACATCTATACCTACAAACATATATGATTCCATATATACATGCACATAAATTTTGTACATCTTCTAGTTTTATTTTGTCAAGCAAAATGATATTCCTATGTTGTTTGGATTCTTAAAATACAACATTTTAACTTAAAAATACTTAGAAAATGGGGGAAAACAACTAGTCTTCTATCATTTTTATCCTATTCTATGTGGTTGGATTCAAATTTTAATACTAGATTCTATCAAATTCATATAGATTAATATAAAATTTTGATATTTTATGTCATTTTTTTCTTTAATTATTTTTATTTTTTAATTCTGTTAAAAATATAATTGTTAAATTAAGTTATTGAACTTAATTAATAATTTTAAAATTTATATGAGTGTATTTGTATTTATACTTTGTAATTGACATATAGATATGTATTTTATTAATAAAAAAAAAAGAAATTAAACTATAAATACATATGTGTGAAAAATTCTTGAAAATGCGGATAAACTTGAAATAATAAATCCAGATACACTAGTATTGCCAATGAAACCTTGGCACCATTGGCAAAGGTTGTGTCCCCGAGCCTTGTTGAGTCCCACTATCCACATTGTTGATATGTGTGTTTATCTCTCACCATGTGCATATGACTTATGTGAGTTTTGTCTGTTGTGCATTGTATTGTTTTATATTAGTGAAACTTTCAAGGGCCGAACTACTCATTTAGCTTGAAAGTACACTAGAATTTTAGGAGGTTTAATATATATATGAGTAAATCAAACAAGTTTAGATTAACCATTTACGAGTATGATTGGGATTCAGTAAAATTTGAAACACAAGCTTAAATAACTATGTGTGATATCGATACCATATATGGATCCAACTCAAACTTGACCCATCACATTAACATCTCTAATGTTACTCGAATGGGTAGTGAGATTTCAACAGTCAAATCAAATGTATCTTCTTTTTCTTGATAGTTTGAATCCACACCAACTACAGACTAACATTTGTACACACAAATACTCAAACACCCATAACTTAGAACTTCACTAATAATACCGTAGCGTCAGGTGGGTTTACCTATAATCAACTAACCCTTTTGTATGTTTTACAATTTATATAATGAAAACTTTACATTAATAAGAAATGGATGATGATGATGGGCGTCAGTATCGCACAAAAACTGAAGTGTTGTGTGCATGGGAAAAAATGGGCGTCATCTTCATTGCTCCTTGATTAATTCAGGTAAAATAAATTATTATTTTTTTCTAAAAAAAAAACATCCTTTATATTATTGTTTATTAATCATCTCTTTTAATATTTTCCAGATCATTATTTTTATCTCTAATTCGTGGTGTAATGTTTTTAATTTGCAGGGTTGAAGAATCTTTCTGAAGCAACAGTTAAGTAATTTTGAATTTTTGTAAGAAGTTTGATCTTCCATATGGGAATTGGGAGCACAATGATAAACTCTCTTGTTTAATTTCTTGGTTGTCATCTATATTTCTGTAGTTCTGCACCAACTTCTGGGAATTAAATTTATAAATAAACTTATATTAAATTTGCATAGTTAAGTAATATTTGCTGATGTTCTTTGATAAAAACACAACTGAAACAATGAATACATTTGATCATTAGACCAACACACAGAATTTAACATGTAAAATTTTAATTCAAATTTCTACGCAAATAATTTCAAAACAGCGGTTACATAAATGCTAACTCGGATTTCTACACAAATGGAAATGAGAATCCATTTGGATTTATTACCAATAATAATATGTCCGTATTTGGAAAAGAAATACAAAGTTTTTTAATATCTTGGTTAATTTCAATTTAAATCCAATAATTTAAACTCTTTTTTTATTAAGTCCCTCCAAATATGTTCTACTCCTATTTAACATCCACTTCCACTTCTTCAACTTGTAATCAATGTTCTAAAATAGCTTTCTGAGAAATTGTATTTCAAGAAAGGCGAGAACGACGGATGTCGAACCAAAGCAGTTCTCGTCGCTATCGGTGCCCACTTTGCAAATAGTAAAAGATCGGCCTCCTCAAAAGAGCAATAGGAAGCTGCCGGGAGGTTCCGTCAGGCACTTTGACAGCAACGACCTCCCGCTATAGTTAGTTGCTTGCTGGTTGATTGGCTGAAGAGCGCTATGTGCGGTCAGACAGGCTCTACAGGGTAAAACTTTTGATATTCTATACTTCTATACATACAAAGATATATGATTCCATATACACATGCATATAGATTTTATAGATCTTTTAGTTTTATTTTCTCAAGCAAATAATATAATTAACTAACCCTTTTGTATGTTTTGCAGTAAATAAGAAATGGTTGATGATGATGATGATGATGATGATGATGATGATGGGTGCAGTATTATTATGACCCAGTTGGGCGTCAGTACCGCACAACAACTGAAGTGATGTGTGCATGGGAAAAAATGGACGTCATCTTCATTCATCCTTGATTAATTCAGGTAAAATAAATTGACATAAAATATCGAAATATCCTATCTAGTATTAAAATTTGAATCCAACCACATAGAATAGGATAAAAATGATAGAAGACTTGCTGTTTTTCCCCAGTTTCTAAGTATTTTTAAGTTGAGATATTGTATTTTAAGAATCCAAACAACACAGAAATATCATTTGCTTGACAAAATAAAACTAAAAGATCCATAAAATCTATATGCATGTATATATGGAAGCTTATATCATATATCTTTGTATGTATAGATGTATAGATTATCAAAGGTTTTATCCTGTAGAGCCTGCCTGACGGAACACACCGTTCTTCAGCCAACCAACCAGTCAGCAACCAACTATAACGGGGGTCGTTGCTGTCAAAGTGCTTGACGGTACCTCCTGGTAGCTTCCTATTGCTCTTTTGGTGAAGCCGATCTTTTACTATCTGCAAAATGGCCACTGATAGCGATGGCAACTGCTTCGATTCGAAATCCGCCGTTCTTGCCTTTCTTGATATACAATTTTCAAGAAAGCTATTTTAGAACATTGATTACAAGTTAAAGAAGTGGAAGTGGATGTTAATTCAGGAGTAGCACATATTTGGAGGGACTAAATAGAGAAAGAGTTTAAATTATTGGGTTTAAATTGAAATTAACCAAGATATTAAAAAACTTTGTAGTTCTTGTCCAAATACAGGCATATTATTATTGCTAATATACATCTAATAAGTCCAGACGAATTCTCATTGTCATTTGTGTAGAAATTTGAGTCAAAATCCTGTGTGTTGGCCTATTGATCAGTATATTCATGAGTACATTGATGTGATCAATTACAATCATGAAAATTCCGAACCAAGATAGCTACAGCAGTTGATTCATACAACCGAATGTTTTTTTTTTTTTGCACATTCATTAACTGTTACTACAAATTGCCTTGGGTTAACCAAGACAGAATGCTCACGTACGGCATTCTGCAGCTTCAGCAACCCATATCAGCAGAAAAACCAGCAATACACGCACTCAAAACATTGCAACAGAGTATAATTAAAACTACATACTAATCAGAGACCAGAATCCCTTTCTCATCTCAACCTTTCACCACCAAGCTCGAAATCTCTCTGATCGATTGATCCCTGATGCTGCCAAGACATATGCCAATCCATTCCCTGTTTGATCTGCTCTCCCGAAAGACAGAAATGTTCTCTTCTCAATTTCAGCGAAGACAGACATGAACTTACAGGGCCTTGACTCTGTTCTAAATAACCAACTAAACACCACTAAAGCGCCAACTTCAACTAACAATGGATACCTTTTCGTCCATCCCATATCTTCGAATAACTCCAACGCAACGACAATTGATTTTAGTTCAGCCGTATCTACCTCATTTGCCTCACACGGACCTGAGAACAAAGCTCTTGCCACACCATCTTCATCTCTTAACACCCCTCCACCCCCGGTTTTACCCTCAAATGCAGCCCCACACACGTTAAATTTCAACCGGCCCTTTGGAGGATGCCTCCACCCCAACTGAATTCCTTTGTGACTACTGATTCGGAATCTGCATTTTAAAGGGCAGAACCACCATAAACTTTCAGACAGAGCGACTTCATTATGCACCGCTCTAACACACATCAACGCCCTCAGCTTTGAATGATAAATCATCGTTTCCATTGATGTTAATTTTCGATTAAAAACGACCTCATTCCTTGCCAGCCAAATTGACCAACACGGTGCAGAGATTGAAATCAACCAAAGGCTCTTCAAAACCCTAGACAGATACACATTTTTACACATATTGAAAAATTCAAAGAATCCACCCGCTGGTTTCCATTCATCTCCCACCAGTCAAATATTTTTCTCCAAAATCCTCCCACAAAATTACATTTAAAAAACAGATGATCTTCACTTTCCAACTCTTTCTCACACCATGGACATACCTTCCTCATTTCCTAAATTGTATGCCTCTTTCCTCCAAAAACACATAAGTTGGCAGCCTACCAAGTGCCATCAGCCAAAGGAAACTTCTTACCCTCGGTGGAACCTTTAATTTCCATATTTTATCGAACTCGAAATTCAACTCCTCCCCCTCCGTTTCCACTAATAACTCCGCCATTCTCTTAACTGAATATTCACCCTTACTGTCATGTGTCCAAATCAACTGATCCTCCTTCTCTTGTACTAAATTTATCTTTGTTATCTCCACAATCATTTTTTCAAGCAACCTCACTTCTCTGTCAAGCAGATTTCTAGTTAAGAACTCCTCCCCTTTTACTCCACTAAATTCCCCATCTTTTGTGTACATATCCACCCTCCCAAATTTGAACTTCGCTAACAGATAAAGCCTCGGGTAACCCACTTTTAGAGGATGGTTACCACACCAAACATCTTCCCAAAATAACGTTGTTCTACCATTTCCAACCTCCCATTTGAACGACTCAGAACCAGTCCACTTTGCAATCCTATCATCAATCATATTTTCCACAATTCCTCTCCACATAGTCGACATCTCCTTCAAGTTTCTTGTATTGAATCTCCACTGTTGCTTCAATGTTCCGTACTTTTCTTTAATCACCTTTCTCCATAGAGCCTCCTTTTCATTTGCGAATCTCCACTTCCACTTTGTCAATAGAGCCTGGTTTTTTATCTTGATGTTAACTACCCCAGCTCCCCCCTTATTCCTTGGTAGACACACTTTCTTCCAATTGACTTTTGCCAACCTCTTTTTCCCATTATCACTACCCCATGGAAAGTTCCTCCGAATTTTATCAATCCTATATAGCCAAAGCTGACAACACTGCATTAATAAGCACCACTCGTCCCGCAAACGATAGTGATTTACTCTTCCAACTTTCTAACCTTCTTTTAAATTTTTCTACAATCGGATTCCATGTCGAGACTCTCTTTGGATTAGCACCCAATGGAATTCCCAAATAATCAAATGGGAGAGACCTTATCTTGCATTTACACAATGTTGCCATCCAATACCATAGCACTTCCTCCACTCCAAATCCAATTAAGCATGAATTTTTGAAGTTTATGCTCAACCCCGAGACAATTTCAAAACATCTCAATACATATCTAGTATTCCTCACAAACTTCTCTTCCGCTCTTAAGAACAGAATAGTGTCGTTCACAAATTGTAAGTGTGAAAATGGTCTATCCGGTATAACATCTACGACTCCTCCGATGAACCCCATCTCCTCGGCTCTTTCTAACATCAAGTGCAACACCTTCGTTACAAGAATAAATAAGAACGGCGATAAGGGATCGCGTTGGCAAAGACGCTTTCCCAAACTAAATTCCTTTGTTGCTGACCCATTGATTAACACAGCAGCTCTTACCGTAGGCACACATTCAATCATCCACCCCGTCCACCTCTCGCCAAATCCCATTTCCAGTAGAACTTCCTCTAAACAAATCCCAACGGATGCAGTCATACGCTTTAAAAATATCCAACTTAAAAATCAAATTCCCCACTCCACTTCCCTTTTTCTTATTTGAATGAATTATTTCATTCGCAATAAGAATCCCGTCAAATATTTGTCGACCTTTGATGAAAGCACACTGCGAATCACTAACAACCTTCCCTATAACTGTCTTTAATCTATGAGATAAGACTTTTGCCACAATCTTATACAAAGATCCAACAAGCGAGATTGGTCGGAAGTTTGCTATATCTATCGGATTTTCTACTTTAGGAATCAACGCTATAAACGATGAATTACTACCTTTCTCCAATTTTCCGGACTCATAAAATTCTGCCATCGTTTTCACAAGATCATCTTCCACTACATCCCAACATTTCTTGAAGAAAAAAAGTTGTATCCATCAGGTCCCGGTGCTTTGGATCTTCTTTCACTTCATCCTTCGAGAACGGTACTTCCAAACCCAGCGCATCCTCCTTTACTAGTTTCTTGAAATCCATTTTCCACTTCCTCGGGCGACAGCTGAAAAAATTGAACACCTTTGATTTCATAAGCTTCGAATCATCACACCAAGAACCATCTATTCTCAACCCACGTACCAATTTCCTTTTGGATCTCATCTTAACAGCCCGGTGAAAGAATGCCGAATTAGCATCTCCCTCCCTTAGCCAAGTCATCCTCGACTGTTGGCGCCACATTGACTCTTTGAATTTAATCGCCTCCCATAATTCAAAATTCAGTTTTCTAAATTCCTCTTCCTTTTCCTTCGTCAATTCCCGTTTTTCATTCAATTCCTCCATCTCCTGCAATTTTTCCTTTAAAAACTTAATATTTCTTCAATACCACAACCTTCCTCTTCCTTCCATCTCTTTAATTTTCCTTTCAACTTTCTTAACTTTGCAGACAAGCGATCACATTCTGCTCCCGACTTGCTCCATTCTTGTTTAATCAACCCCGAACACTCCTTCTTTGTTAACCATGGATTGTAAAACTTAAATGGCCGAGGTCCCCAATCAATCTCTTCAGAAGTTAATAGTATTGGGATATGGTCAAAGACTATTCTGTTTAAGCCTCTCTGTTGAACATCTTTGTGCTTTAAGATCCAGAAATCATCCACAAGAAAGCAATCAAGCCTACTTTTTTATTCCCCGGGCCATACCACGTAAACTTTTTCCCAACCAACGGCAAATCCACCGAGCATTCACTACAATGAACCTACAAAACTCCTTCGCTCCTACCTGCGCACCAACACAGTTTATTCTTTCACTCCTATTTTTTACTGCGTCTAAGTCTCCACCTAATATCCAAGGTGCCTGATAATTTTTCCGAAACTCCTTCAACACTCCCCAGAAAACTTTCTTGTTCAGACAACGCATTAGGGGTATAGACATTCACCATTGTCGCTTCCAACCGTCCTTCCTTCCATTTCCCCTCCACAATTACTATTCTTTCTTCACTTTGAATCTTAGTAGCCTCAAAATATTCCTTATCCCAAATTGAAATTAGCCCTCCTGATCTCCCACAAGCTGCCACAAATCCAAAGTCAAAATTATCATCATACCACAGCCTCCGGACTAATTCCTTTGAGACTACCTCAATCTTACTTTCCTATAAAGAACAAAATTTTATTCTCGTCTTCCTTATCATCCTTCTAAGCCAAGCTATTTTTTTCTCCGCACCAAGGCCTCTAATGTTCCAAGATAAAACTCTCATTTTCTTTCAAATTCACTCAGCATAGAATAACAGAACAATACAACACTGCTATTGAATTGAATTAATACCCCGATCATATTAACGCTGCTTCACTACCACTATAACTCTCTCCCCCTTCACCTATCTAGCATTGACCACTTCCCTTGTTATTGAAATTCCGCTCTTACGATATCTCCAATTATATCTATTTCGTCACCTCTAACACAAAGCCCCAATTTCTTCCCAATCTCCCAGGTATTTTTCGCTTCCCTTAGAATCACTCGCCCGCGGTTACTATTATCCGAGTCTGAAAGTGATAGGTTCACTATCCTCTCCTCCTCGCAAACCCCCTGCCTTTCTCCTTCTTCAAAGCTCTATCTCTTTTCTTCCTCTCTTTTGACAATAGAATGTTATTTTGAATTTCATACGTGGAACGGATTATTTTTATTCAAACCTTTCTTCTTCTTTTTTTACCTAAATATGCGTATCTTTTCTAATCTCCTTTTTCAACTTCAATATCCTGATTCTCATTGCTTTCTTCCATCGGGCTAACATTTCATTGTGAAATAACAACACCAGTTTTTCTACAACCCTTCTCAATGCCCAGTCCAATAACATCTTCCGCAACATTTGGTCAACATTTGGGTCATGAGCTACCAAGCCCATGTACTCACATCCTCCCAGGCCCGATCTTTACTCAAAATCCCTTCTATTTCAACTTCATTTTTTTCCACGTTGGAAACAGATACAGTCCCTGCCTCTGCCTCTGCCTCTTCACTGTCCTTCTCCAACAGTCTCTGACATGCATCAATGTTACTTTCAATTTCCATGCTTGCTACATTTATCTCTCCTTGTTTGACGATTCCCCTGCCTTCCGATGGACTCTCCGATGGATTCTTCGGCACAGTCCTCGTTACCGAACCAGTCTCTGATATGCCATCTTCCTCGAGTTCCTTCCACTTTTCCTTTACAATAGAGCCTTCATCCTCCATTCCAGACAACCCCCTTTCCCTTACTCTGACTGGAAATTGATCACTTCCCACTTCCACGTTTATTACATCGTCAACCATTTTCGATTGTGTTATTGAAATCAAGAGTTCCATCTTTTCAAAGCTTTGAACTTTTTTGAGACTATCTCCGACCGAAACTAAGTTTCCCCATAAACCTGCAATTCGTTTGAATGTTTCGAAGTTCCAACAATGAAGTGGAACACCCGACACCTCGACCCATGCTACTCTTTCCACTATCTTCAATTTTTCCGACCATGGCTCAATATGAATAAAAAACTCTCTCAAGTAAGACCAATTTGTTTTGCCTTAGCAGATCCAACAGTTCTTCATCCGGTATTTCAACCAAATAAAACCTTCCTTGAATCCTTCTGGCTGTTATCTCCCCAAGACCAATTTTTGCTATCCTTTCATTTAGGCTTTTTGTATCCCTTACAGTCATCGCTTCGCAAACCAGACATTTCTGGAGGTTCCAAAGCTGTTCTTCTTCAACATGACCTTATACAGTATTTCTCACTGTTTCCCCCACTCTGCGAGCTTCTAAATTCATCCTATCATCACCTTTTCATGCCTGTATTGATCCTACACTTTGTTCCTGTTCAGCTTGGATTGATACCTTTCTCCAAATCATTCTTTTTCCTTTGTTTCTCGCCATTTTCACCTCTATTTTGTTCCCCAAAAGCAAGAATCCATCAAGTCTCGTTATCACTCTACTCGCATCCTATCCATTCTTAAATCTCGCAAGCCCAAATCTGTTACCATTTCTTCTCCTCTTTACTGGTATGAAAGCGTCAATCACACATCCATGGTATCCAAACAACGCCCACAATCCTTTCCAATGCATAGTTTTTGGAAAATTGTCAACGAACACTGTTACTTCATTACCACTCGCCATCGCTCGGAAAAAATTTCTTTCATACGACCGAATATTGAATTCATTATTTCAAATTTTAGTTTTTTCTTTACATGAAGAGGGAAAGTAACAAAGCAACTAATATACTATTTTATATTCTTGTATATTTGAAATCAAAACCATGTATGATTTTAAGATATCCATTTTCAGATTCAAAGAGATCAAGAAATAGGATTTTGGTATCTCTCTACCACTCTCAACCATCAATCTTCCTCCTCTTACACTCCAATTCTCTTAAAATCTAAATTTCAATCATTTATAATAAATTATGTTTTTCCGTTCACCGAATGAACTATCATAAATCATCATAACCTCAAATTTGTATCAGTAATTATATTAGTATTTAAATATCTTAATAAATTTTAAATAGAAATAATTGTCTTATTACCAAAATAGTAATTGTTAACATATATGTAGTGTTGGAAATTTTTTTGAGATAAATCTCAAAATTATACATGAATTACTGTTTAATGTGCAATTGTATACATGAACTTTGATTTTGTACAATTTTATACGTGAAATTTTGATTTTATCAAATTCTTGTAAATTGTTAACACAATTATTGATATAACATCATTTTATATTTATATATTGCAATAATAAATAATTATATTTCTCCAATATAAAAATAAATTGATGTATCTATTTTTTAAAATTTGTATGATTGAATCAAAATTAAAGTTTCAAGTATACATTTGAACCATAACTAAAGTTTCACGTGTATAATTGTACCAAACAAAAGTTCATATATACAATTGCACATTAAATCAAAATTCATGTATAATTTTGAGATTTATCCCGATTTTTTTTAATGTATTTGCAACTATTTTTTACCCTTAGAACGCAATTTGATTATTTCGTAGGGAAAGAAAATCATGATTAAACCAGCAAGTAATTGGGTGTAATGGTAAGGTACATTACACTTTCAAAGGGAAAATGTAGGTTCCAATTTTAGATACAACATTGTTGGGAGGGACAATCATGAACCCTGAACATGAACCGTAAAACGGACATACATAATATCAAAAAAAAATTATAATTGAAGAATATTAAACAACATAAATGTTTTAAGGGATATGCATGTAAAACTTAATTTTCAAATAATATTATGAAAATTTAATAGAGTTTAACCAATTACGCTTTAAATTTAATTTTATTAATAATTTTTAAATCTGATTAAATATTAATATTTTAACATTATATTTAAAAAAGAGTAGTTAATTTTATAATTTTAATACATTAAAATAATAATTTGTTATGTTATTCACCAAAATATCCTTTTCTTTCGAAAAAAAATCTTCATTTTTTTCATTAATTAAAAAAACAAAGTAAATATCAAAATACTTCTTGATAAACTCCATAATCTAAAAAGGTAATATATGATAAATATGGTACTTCTTTTAAAAATTACAGATATATTTAAACTGAAATTAACCAAGATATTAAAAAAACTTTGTAGTTCTTGTCCGAATACGGGCATATTATTATTATTGCTAATATACATCTAATAAATCCAAATAAATTTTCATTGTCATTTGTGTAGAAATTCGAGTCAAATCTTTATATGTTGATCTATTGATCAGGATATTTATAAGTACATTGATGTGGTCAATCACAACAATAAAAATTCCGAGCCAAGATAACTAAAACGGTTGATTTATACAACCGAATATTGAATTCACTATTTCAAATTTTTGTTTTTTCTTTACATGAACAGGGAAAGTAACAAAGCAACTAATTATATACTATTTTATATTAGTGTATATTTGAAATCAAAACCATATATGAAGAAGAAAGAGGATAAAATTTTAAGCACAAATTTTCGACCTTATAAAAATATTAGGCTTAGGGGAAAACAAATAACAATCTATAATGCCATAGTAGACTTTTCTGACTTGATTTTGGACCGCAGCAGTTCTCGTACGTACCTGTGCTTAGAATGTCGACGATACGCAAATGGCTCCCCAGCTCGAGATGTGAAATGAAGACGTCTGAACGACAAAACGTGGCGGCGGCGTTGTATTGACTCAATCGATCATCAGCTATATGAACCCTACCCTTCATTCCGAGATCTGCTCTTATTTCGCTACCAAGAAAAAGAATAGCTAGAAGAAAAAATAAAAGCCGCAATACAGTTCATCTCTCACAAAAAAAAAAAAAAAAGGAATTTCAATCTTCCAGATCAAAATCTGTACATGTCAGAGAGCCCTGAATGAAGAGCGTCGTGCCCTGTCATGCTTCAATCTTCGGGTATTATCGATGTTTATAGGTTTCAATTGTCGCTCTGCTTCTAATTCAGATTGAAGGGATGGTTGCAACCTCCTTAAATGTCCTTTGCATTGCTTATGGCAAGAGGAAGAATTGCCGCTGATGTCGTGTTCGAGAGGAGCGAATTGTCGTTGGTAGGGTGAGTACCACTCTGCTTGCAAATGAGCAAGAGATCTCCATGGAGGGAACGGCATCGAGTTTTGCTTGAGAGACGACCAAGCAGGTTGGGAAAATTTGCAGCGGTCATAATTTTATACTAATGAAGTGGCAAACATGGATAAAACAACCATTATCAAAGAAGAGACGATGTAGCAAAAGGGTCTGTAATAATACCGTAGCGTCGTTGACAACAGATGGGTTTATCTATAACCAACTAACCCTTTTGTATGTTTTGCAATTTATATAATGAAAATTTTACATTAATAAGAAATGGATGATGGTGATGATGGGTGCAGTATGAGTACCGCACAAAAACTGAAGTGCTGTGTGCGTGGGAAAAAATGGGCGTCATCTTCATTGCTCCTTGATTAATTCAGGTAAAATAAATTATATTTTTTTTTCCTAAAAAATGAACATCTTTTATATTTTTCTTTATTAATCATCTCTTTTAATATTTTCCAGATCATTATTTTTATCTCTAATTCATGGTGCAATGTTTTTAATTTGCAGGGTTGAAGAATCTTTCTGAAGCAACAGTTAAGTAATTTTGAATTTTAGGAAGAAGTTTGATCTTCCATATGGGAATTGGGAGCACAATGATAAACTCTCTTGTTTAATTTCTTGGTCTGTAGTTATGCACCAACTTCTGGGAATTAAATTTGCATAGTTAAGTAATATTTGCTGATGTTCTTTGATAAAAGTTTATTATCACACTTGGGACAATGAACACGCTTGATCATTAGGTCAACACACGGGGTTCAACATGTAAAATTTTGACTCAAATTTCTACACAAATAATTTCAAAACAGCGGTTACATAAATGCTAACTCGGATTTCTACACAAATGGAAATGAGAATCCATTTGGATTTATTACCAATAATAATACGTCCGTATTTGGAAAAGAAATACAAAGTTTTTTAATATCTTGGTTAATTTCAATTTAAATCCAATAACTTAAACTCTTTTTTTATTAAGTCCCTCCAAATATGTGCTACTCCTATTTAACATCCACATCCACTTCCACTTCTTCAACTTGTAATCAATGTTCTAAAATAGCTTTCTGAGAAATTGTATTTCAAGAAAGGCGAGAACGACGGATGCCGAACCGAAGCAGTTCTTGTCGTTACCGGTGCCCACTTTGCAAATAGTAAAAGACCGGCCTCCTCAAAAGAGCAATAGGAAGCTACCAGGAGGTACCGTCAGGCACTTTGACAACAACGACCTCCCGCTATAGTTGGTTGCTTGCTGGTTGATTGGCTGAAGAGCGTTGTGTGCAGTCAGACAGGCTCTACAGGGTAAAACTTTTGATAATCTATACTTCTATACATGCAAAGATATATGATTCCATATACACATGCATATAGATTTTATAGATCTTTTAGTTTTATTTTCTCAAGCAAATAATATAATTAACTAACCCTTTTGTATGTTTTGCTGTAAATAAGAAATGGTTGATGATGATGATGATGATGATGATGATGGGTGCAGTATTATTATGACCCAGTTGGGCGTCAGTACCGCACAACAACTGAAGTGCTGTGTGCATGGGAAAAAATGGACATCATCCTCATTCATCCTGGATTAATTCAGGTAAAATAAATTGACATAACATATCAAAATTTGTATTAATCTATAAACTAAAAAAGTTGATTCATACTACCGAATATTGAATTCACTATTTCAAATTTTAGTTTTTTCTTTACATTGACAATGATTAATTTCAAATTTTATCCTTAAACTATTTTTAAACTATTTTGTAACGTAAAAATTAAAGCTAAATACTTTAATTTTTGACATAATTTAATCGCATTCATAATATTATTAATTAATCTAAATAATTACCACGGTCAACGTTTTCAATTAAAATGTTGATATCTTATGAACACTATTTTTAAAAATAAAATCCTAGCAAGTCAATACTATATTTTATAACATTATTTTTATTAGACAAAATGCCTAAAAATAAAATAGAAACTTTCAAAAAATAAATAAATAAAAAGAGTAAAATAGACCATGAACAGGGAAAGTAACAATGCAACTAATATACTATTTTATATTGTTGTATATTTGTAATCAAAACCATATCTTTCGCAAACAAAATCATATATGAAGAAGAAAAAGGACAAAATTTTAAGAACAAATTTTCCAACCTTATAAAAATATTAGGCTTAAGGAAAAACAAATAACAATCTATAATGCCATAGTAGACTTTTCCGAGTTGCTTTCGGACCGCAGCAGTTCTCATACATTGATACCGTTACATACCTGTGCTTAGAATATCGACGAGAAGCAAATGGCTCCCCAGCTCGAGATGTGAAATGAAGAAGTCTGAACGACAAAACGTGGCGTCGACGTGTTATTGACTCAATCAATCATCAGCTATACGAACCTACCCTTCATTCCGAGATCTGCTCTTATTTCGCTACCAAGAAAAAGAATAGCTAGAGGAAAAAATAAAAGCCGCAATACAGTTCATCTCTCACAAAAAAATTAAAAAAGGAATTTCAATCTTCCAGATCAAAATCTATGCGTGTCAGAGAGCCCTGAATGAAGAGCGTCGTGCCCTGTCATGCTTCAATCTTCGGGTATTATCGATGTTTATAGGTTTCAATAGTCGCTCTGCTTCCAATTCAGATTGAAGGGAAGGTTGCAACCTCCTTAAATGACCTTTGCATTGCTTATGGCAAGAAGAAGAATTGTCGTTGATGTCGTGTTCGAGTGGAGCGAATTGTCGTTGGTAGGGTGAGTACCACTTTGCTTGCAAATAAGCAAGAGATCTCCATGGAGGGAACGGCATCGAGTTTTGCTTGAGAGATGACCTAGCAGCTTCAACCATAAGTTGAAGCAACTGTTTCAACCGTGTCAAGGAACCAACATAGACAACTGGTAGTGAATTCAATATTCGGTCGTATGAATCAACTGCTCTAGCTATCTCGAAGTGGCTTTGGAAGTCGATATCAATGATCACACGCTCAGAATTCCCATTGTTGTAATTGACCACATCAATGTACTCATGATCACCTACATATATATTTCATAATTGGTTTTGTCAAAATTAATATCGCTTTACTGATTTACACATAAATGAAAACCGTTTGCCGGAAGGGTACCTAGGAATGACACAAAATATAACATTACTTTTCATCATTAATGGTAGGGATAAAATCTCCAATAAGGGTAAAAATACTGCGGTGCATAGATTTTCTGCCGTATGCAAGACATCTAGAAAGAATAAGCTCAAAATTGGTCCAATTTTCTATCTTCTAGACAACAACAAACTCGAGTATGAAATGATCTAGAAACAAATTGAAACAAATATGCTGATACATATAGAGAGAGAGAGAGGAATCGAAAGCAGGTTGGGAAAATTTAGGATTCAGAGGCTTATTAGCATACCTCCAGGGACTTTGCCACTACGCTGCCACCTCGATACACAAACAGCAGCATCATAACCAGAAAGCCTCAACAGCTTTACAAGGGAATACCTGATGCAACTGGCATTACATGGACCCGACTTCACAGAGTGTAGGTCCGTCTCACCCATCGATAATATAAGTGAATGAACCACAGACAACAAGTCCATATCATAGTGACACACAGAGTGCTTATAGTACTGCAACACAACACAGCAAAACAAAAGAGAATTAGATGAGCAATAAGATTCAAGTAAATGCTTTCCGTAGTAAAAGAATATGTTAAAAGGACTAACACCAACTTCGAAAATTTTTCACGAGGGCTGATATAATGAGAAGAGAAAACAGATTTACACATTAACAAGGCAACCTTATTGGAAACTTAACATTTCAGTGTGTTATATAAACTCGGATATCAATATCCGACATTTATCAACAAATAGCCATATTTCTATACAACTTCAGCCTAGCCACCCCAATCAACCAATACACTTTAGCCTATTCCACTGATCAACCTCGGTTTAAAAAATTTACGAGGATTGATTCAAGAGAAACCATTCGTGATACAGATATTAAAACTGTGAAATCAAAAGGGAACACGAGAATAGATATACAAATCAACCCAAACAGAACTCTTTCCTCCTCCTCTAGTTGCAACAATCATACTTTTATCTAATGAAGTGGCAAACATGGATAAAACAACCATTATCAAAGAAGAGACCATGTAACAGAAGGGTCTCAAATAAGCGAGGCAAATCACAAATTCAAAAAAACAATTAGCATATCTGACTTATGAACAAATAACCATTTATAGGAGTTTCTAATGAATTGACATATTCTTCAATCCCCAAACAAATGTAAACAAGGTTTTTGTGTTTGTTTATAAGAAAAAAAATTACTAAAGCTTCATATTTCAAGCTCAATCTTATGGTTTGCCGTTATATTATGAAGGCATTTTACCACAAAAAGTCATCTCTCATTCTCAAAGAGGTCCATTCAAGAATCCATGATATTCAAACTTGCAACCTAATATAAATAAATATATAAAGTAAATTTCCTTGGGATATTCAGCTCCATGGCTTTATCTTAGACAAGAAAATTAACCATAATAATGAAAATAAACAATTTCAAAATGAGAAAACGTAAGCTTCAAGCCTGAAACCTTTAATTAATCTAGTTCTTCCACATATAACTTAAAACCAAAAAAAAAAAATCAAGAAGAAGATAACGGTAAAACCCAAAACCCAAAGTTGAAAATAATTTTTTGAAAAAAACTAAAGAAAAACCTCAAAATTCTTAAACAAATCAAAATGAACTCCTAAAAAAGGAAACAAATTCATCTCAAAAGGGAATAATTCATGGATAATACTAACAGAGATTTTATCAGCGAGGTTGATAAGATCGGAGAAGCCGGACTCGCTATCGCTACTACACCAAGAATCGGCACCGGCGCTCCCACCGTTATTTTCCAGGAAATCACTAACCATTAAAGCCAAATCATGTTCACTTTCATTGCTAAACCCCCACAAACTATTATTATTAGAATTACTATTGTTATTTTTATGATCCCCCGCGGATATCCATAAACTGCACTCCATCATCGTCACAACACACCGCCGCCACCGTCTTCGTCGTTCGATCACAATTTTCCCCGTCCCTCCTCACACCGACAACCAAAAAATGGGGGTGGCGTTCTCGTAATTTTGATTGAAAATTAGGGGTTATTTTATTGGGGGATAAGGCAAAGAACAGAGAGGAAGAGAAAGGGGAAATTGCAAACGAAATATTTGACGATTGAACGAAGAAGAAGAGTTTTTATTTTAAAATGGCGGAAATGTGAAATGACGAAATTGGGTTCGAGTTTTTCTGTTATGACAGACATGAAGTTTCTTTTTTTTTTAATTATTATCATATTTTTGTTGGATAACTAACATTTTTTTTATTTATGGTAGTATTTTTTTAATAATTGTTTCAGACAAATTTTAATTATTAAAAATAGCAACTTTCTTAATATAATAATTTTTAGAAAAATACAGATCATAATAATATGTAAATAAGATTTCTGTATCAAGACGTGGTTAAGGGTTGATTCAATTGAAAATTACTTTTTTTATTTTTTTGGGATTTTTTTTGTGATTTTTTATTAACTTTTTTTTTTGAAAAAAAAAATGCATCTTATGACTTATGTGTTTATCTTACTATTTTTTTATTAAATATGAAAAAATATTTTTTTTGTATAAATAATGTTAGGTAAACAATAAAAATAAAATAAAAGCTTCATCACATTCTTTATGTGAAAATCATATTTTTTTTTCTTTAAATAATAGTTATGAATGATATCATAAAATTGGATATATATCAATTTGTTTTCGAATCGATATAAAATAAAAAATTTACGATTGAATCGATGTATTGATTTATAATTTTTAATAATTTTTAAAAATTTATTTAATTATTATTCAATTGGTGATTGAATCAACTGAATTAAAAATTAATAGTTTAATCGATTCGATCATCGATCTAATTTTTAAAACATCATATAAAGCTCATGCCTCTTTTATAAAAAAATATTTTTGAACCTCAACATATTCTAAAAATAATAATATAAATTAAATGAATTGTAGGTTTTTTCAAAAAAAAATATAATTACAATAAAAAATAATACCTATTGAAAATCTATAATTGTCAAAATATTTTTTATCACTCATATGAAAACATAAACCAAAAATTTTTTTTCCTAATTTTGTTGTATATTTTTTTGAACAATCTCTTTATAGTTTATGATCATATTTGTTCTTTTTTATATAATGTTTAAAACTATTCATAGTCCTTCCAACTCATAAATAAGAGGATAATATATTTCAACGCATTCAAATTCACGTCCTCCTGCATTGCATTAATAACAATGTACATATCAATTCAACTAAAACTCAACCGACTCGTTCTACAAATTTTATTGCGAGATTTGGCTTTAAATATATGGTGAGTTATGAAATTCAACCAAAAGTCCTATAAATCTTTAAATTTAACTTGGCAATGGCACTATGTATAACATTAATTTTCTTTTGTCACAATTATTTTTTATTTATTTTCAATTTCCAAAATGTTAAAGTTTTCATAAATCAGCAACTTTTAGGTCTAGGAATTTGAGCTAACTTAAGCTTTAATTTTTCTTTTCCAAAATCAAACTTAGTCGAAAATAAAATTAAATCAGATTAGGTGAGTTGAGTCAAGAATAAATTTAATTAATGATATTAATTAAAAATAGTCATAATTGTTTCGAACCGACAACAATTTTAAAAAGAAGCATATTTTTATTTTTTAAAATATAAATTTTAATTTTTTTTATTTTTAAACTATTATGATTAGTATTTTATTATTTTTTAAGTTTTCAAAGTATTGAATCGAAAACCAAAAATACGATTGACTCCACCTCTAATTTAGTTATTTCAAGACTTCAAGTTGTGATAATTAAAAAGAAAAAAGTAAAGGGGCAAAACAACAAATTGTAATGCAAAATAGGGATAAGGTAATATCTAATTCTTAAATTTGATAATTTTTTATTTTAATCCCTAAATTTTGTTTCACATTACTTCTTGAAAGTGGCTATTTTCCTAGTTGATGTGATGACATAACATTGTAAGTTTATGTCACATCATCATGTAAAAGTTATAATTTTTTTCAAAAAAAATTAGTTAATGACATAATTTAATCTTATAGTATCACACATGATAGAGTAAGGGGTTGATAGAGGTCTCACCTCTTAAAATAAAAAAAAATTATTTAATTCTTTTATAATTTATAAAATTTTAAATTAATAATAGTAAAATTACATTTTGATCTCTCCAAAAATATAAAAAAATTAATTTAATCTTCTAAAAATTATAAAAATATAAACTATTAAAATCGTGAGATTGTATTTTTACTATTATAAAAATATATAATTTAATTTCAACCCCAAAATAAAATTTTTGACTTCGCCCTTAATGCCACATCACCATATGAACCGAAATTGAAAAAAATTATCAAATTCAAGGATTAATGTGAACTAAAAAAAGCCGAAAAGTTAAATTGATAAAAGTAACAAATTTAAGAACTAAATGTGTTAGATATAATGTAACCTAACAGGATAAGCTTTGGTAAAAAGAAATTGGGTTGGTCCAAATTGGGGTAGGAGCATTTACCTTAAATGGAATAGGAAAAGAAAAGTGTACATTTTCATAAATAATAATAATAATATTATTATTATTATAACCAAAAAAAAAGTTTGAATGATTGTGATATATTATTATTATTATTTATCTGACCATATTGTAAAATTCTATATTTTATGAACTCAGTCAAATTTAAATATTTGAACTTATGAATATATATTTATAATTGAATATAAAAGAAAATTCAACTTTTTTGTTCATTGACCAAAGACTTCTTCCAAATAAGTCCAAAAGTCTTTTTTTTGGGTTTGATCCACAAAAACTAAAAGACAAATAAACCCTTTTTTTCACTCTTTTTTTTTTTTTTGCATTTTTCCAATTACTTTTTTTTTATAATTTTGTAAAAAAGTAAAATTAAAATTAAGCCAGTAAAATGTGGCTACATAAGACAAAATAAATAATCAGAAAAATATATAATTATTTGCTAATATTAAAAATAGTTTCCTTTAAGTTACTTCAAAAAAAATTGTTTTAATATTTTCATTTATGACATACCGAAACCAAAATCCCGTCGTGTTAAGATTAAAAATAATAAAATACTAACTTAATTTTATATTAATATTCATATATTATAATTAAATTAAAAAAACTATTATTAAATAATAAAATATTAACTTAATTTTATATTAATATTCATATATTATAATTAAATTTAAAAAACTATTATTAAATCATATATTTTGTTCCTCGCAAAAGAAACTAGAACACAAAACAGCAATTTGCATTGGCTTTAGGTAAATTTTATTGAATCTCTATTATTTTTCCTACATTCAAATATTAATATTTATGGAACCCAACGAGTGATTCTAATGAAAAAAATATGTTCATTTTAAGAGATTTTAGTTCGAGTACTTGCGTATGCAAAATGTATGTATGTTGTTAAATAATTAAAAAAATATGAATAAATATTATCATATAATTACATTAATATATTTAATATATATATATATATGTGTTTATATAAAAAAAAAAAATCAATTGTCGGTAATCATAGGGGCAACAAATGTTGAATCTACATGGGAAGCTAATAATTGCATGAAAAAGATGGAGCTTAATGATTCCCTTTTCAAAGAAATGCAAATGCCACCTCACTCACCAAATGCCAATTCATCCTTAACCAACACCTTTGTTTATTTAGGTTTAGATAGAAGATATCATAGTTTTAATTTATTTTTTATTTCACGTTATAATATTATTATAATATTTAATCGTAATATTATAATTATTTTTATATTGATTACATATAAACGTTTTATTCATTTAAAAATTCATCCTAAAACAGTGGGACTATGATAAATGGACTCAATAATGCAAGCTTTCCACAAATAATTTGTCCACTAACATCCAAATATATGTTGCTTTTATTCATCGTATATATACATTTAAACATGTTTATGGGACAAGTTAATTTGGTTTTAGATTGAGGATGAAATCAATCAATTATTGGTTTTTGATTTGATATGTTTGATAAAATATATCATTAAAAATTTCATAAAAATATTTAAAATAGAAAAAATAAGTTAAATTGATTTATTTTAATCTATTCAATCGGTCCGTATTTGTTCACAAGTCAATAAATCTAACCCCTCAATCAAGCTAGTACTTCAATCAATTTCGAGTTCAATTAGTTCAATTGGTCAATCTAATTCAAACAAAATTAATTTCAAATTCAAATCAATTTAGGTTCGAATCATTTTGGGATCGACTTTTCGAGTAAAATTATTATGTGTCCAAATCATTTCAAATCCGTTCATATCACTACGGATTCAAACTATTTCAAATTTAAATTGATGAAATCGAGTTTAGATTCAAGCTAAAGAGATTAACTTTTTTAGTACATATCACAATTAGCAAGTCTACTAACACCTATTTCCGATACAAATCTAAATTTATTAAAAATAAAATAAACAAATCCGAATAACATAAATAAATCTATAGATTCTGAAAGTAAGACTCAATTATCCCATAGAGATAAATCACAAAGGATAGAAAATACATAAATTAGCTCAAGTGCAAGTAACACTTTTCTCCTGAATCCCTGTACAACATCCGTGGCTAAGATTTTGAAACACCAACAAGCTTTGTTTATTGACACATACTCAAACTCACAGCTCAATCATCAACAACAAATCATGTTAAAGATTCATTTTCATTATTTTAACATTTTGCTTTCCTAAGAAGTTGTGGATGAGAGTTTTTTAATGTTTTTGTGTATTTGTTAATTAAGAGGCTAATTTTTTTAAATTGTTAGGATCATTATTATCAATTTGTTATTCGATTATTTGATTGGAATCAATTCGATTCAACAGTGATAGTTTGTACGGTTCGCTTAAATGAATTCACACATGATGGGTTTGCATCATCAACATAGATTCACATCATCATGCAAGCGAACCACTCTTAAAAAACACATATTAATTTTAGAATAAAATAAATGTCAACATGCACGAGAGCCTATTTAGGACATCACGTTCATGAACCGTTCATATAAATAGAGAAATTAAAATAATTGAGGGACAGACACACAAAAACATCCAACAGAAACAAAAAATTTTCCCTTGTTTTTTATACATATCTAAAGTTATTATCGATTTGATTTAATCAATTCACTCAATTCGAATAAAAAATCATTAAAATAATTCATAAAAAATAAAAATTTTCAATTCAACCACTCAATCCAATTAATCCGTAGTGTTCTAAATCAATCAAGTCAATACTTTAATTAGACCGATACCTTAATCGACTAATCTAATATGATTCAAACAACCGTACTCATATTTTAATCATATAAACAAAACAGAAAGTAGAGGGGGACCCAGAGCATGTGGCTAACAAACAGCCATCAAATTAGACGAGGGAACATTAGATAAACTTTCCTTGAGTTTTCGAAGGTTTTATCCACACCTGTCTCTTGGGGTGTCTCCATCTTTTTCTAAACACCATGTGGACCATTTGGCACAATGGATGTGATAGATGCAAGGAATATGCCATGGTCCATTTCTTTATATATAGACCAAACACTATTGAATTAAATAAATGGAGATTGCTATTTTGTCAGGAATGCTTACTCCTAAGTATTCAATATTGAAAGGAAATGTTTATCCAAAACAGGTACAGCCTAGCCTTAGACGACGACAACACAATCATTTACATCCCATTTGCCAAACCATTCTTTCCACAATTCAGTGCCAAATGGCCCAAGTCTGCCCTCTAATTGTCACCAATAATGTAGTGATGGCAACAGGACAAAGCACGGCACACAAGGCAGGATATAAGAGAGTGTAAATTTTGATTTGACTAAAAAAATCAAAAAATATTTTAAATTTTAAATTATTCAAATCAAATTAATCAAATTAATTAAAAAAAATTTCTCGAACTCCTTATCAATTTATGTTAAATTTAAATTATTAATGATATCATAAAATATTTGTACTAAAATTTTCTGCTTGCATCAATTTCACATTGTATCTTTAAAATAATTTTTATTAATATATCACATTTTTACATTTAATACATTTTTTAATTTCAAAATACATAATAACAAATCAAAAAATAATTGAAACAATTAAACAAACAAAAAAACTAACCCGCATATAAAAATTTAATAAATAAATTATAAGAAGAAAAAAGTTAATAACAAACTTGATTATAATAAGTGACAATGATTATAATGACTCAAAATTATTTTTCTAATTTATCTCAAACAAATATATTCAAATCGAAAAAATTTTAAATTAAATTAAAAAGATAAAATAAAATTTTTCAACTCGAATAACTCAAAAAAAAATTATTCGATTCAATCAAACACTCATCCCTGATAAGATGGATTAAATTTTTAGCTGCACAAACTCAAATAAGACCCAACAATTTAATAAAGAATCCAACCCAATTATAATTTTATTTGTTTATTTTTGCTTCAAAGCAATTCGATGATATAAATTTATTAATAATGCCTTAATATTGATAATCTTGCAAATATATATACATGTATATTGCAAACAATTTTGCTATGCTTACAAACATATATATAATATTATATACGTAAATAGTTTGGCTATAATTTTGAGAAAGGAAGCAGTACATGATTTTATATCAAGATTTAAAGCTAGGAATCACAATGTTGTGCTGTTTATCAAGTGTATATTAAATAATTCAAAAACATTTCTTTAAATGACAGATAAATCTAACTAAAAATATGCAGTGTAATTATTCTAAACCTGAACCAAGCCCACTCCCAAAAAAGTTCGAATCAATTGAATCGAGTTAGATCAGAACATATTGGTTTCGGGTTTTCTTCCATCCCTAAATGCATGTGGATTATCACAACAGAGAATTTCTTTACTCATTGAATTGGGATTGGTTGGTATAATTAAGTGACCCCCTATAGTGTACATTACTCACTTGTTCATGATTAAAATACCTTAGGCAGCCTCATTTTGAGACCAACAAATGCAGTTGTCCCTATGATATTTTTCCCTCCCCCATAAATCATATCCACATCCATCTCGAGTTAGATTTTCAACTCATATAAATTGTTTTCCATGACAAACAACATGCAATTTTCCTAGTTTAGCGGTGCATTCTCATCACACGCAACAGTTCACTAAAACCAGTCCCAGGCCTAAAGGTTACAAAGAAAGAAGTGATCACATGGGGTTAGAAAATGCAATAAATGATATGTAGTTGACAAGAGTTAACACTCCCCATAATACAATACAAAGTAATGAGATCTTCACAGCTTTGTGGGAATAACAACTTTCGAGGCTATTACAATAAGTTAATAACTTTACACAACAAGGGTCTAAAACAAATGCCACAATTATTTGAAAGCTGTAAAGAAAATTGCACCAAGTAGGATTCTAAGTACCTTCATGAGTGGCTGGCTGAAGTTTCCATTTTCAACACAGTAAAGGAATAAAAGTGAAAACGATCTGTTATCTCCTCAGTTGCCGCTGCAAAGCAGGAAAAAAAAAGACATATTACGTTCATAAAATTCTTAAATCATGATCATATGGCAAACTCATTTGCCACCCTTGGACATTTTTTCATAACATGATAAAAAGTTAGCAGGCAAAGAATAAAAATCTTTCTAGAAAATATATGTAGACCCATGGTCAAAATACTATCCATTTCATGTTTGACCTTTAAATAAGACACAGGCAAATAGCAAACAAGAACATACTCTTGGCTCATTGTTAGCTGCTCGGGTCTGTGCACTAGATGCTCTATCTACATCTGGTATTTTCTCTGGATTATCATGCTTATAAAATGCCTGTAAGGCCCTCCCCACGAATGGACGAATTATATTCACTTCCATAGCAGATAAATTTGGAATCTGGCCAATTTCAAGAGATTAGAGGCAAAGATCAGTGAGGAAATCCAATTCATCTGAAGCGTATTAGGAGAAAAAGAATTTAGCAATGTGCCTAAATATTGGCGACAATAAGTGTCAACAAATTCACAAGGGCGGGATAAAAAACCATACTTTCACAGCAGATGTCCCACTGAACTTCTCCAAGCTAGTCTCAACTTTATGAATCCGTACATCCCTTATGTCTTCAATAAGAGATCTCACCTGTTAAATGGATTCATGACAATCTACTTGCAGAAGTCAAAAGGAAAATAAAAATAAGCTTAAAAGTATCATCTAGCTCACCATATACATGTCAGGAATGTCTTCACGTGCACTGCCATCCACAAAAAAGCAAAGTACTTAAGACTTCATAACGTTAAAATGTATAATAGTAAGAAAAATGTCAAGGAAGGCTTACTGATCAAAGAGAAGTCTAGACATCTCCACATAATGAAATGGAAGCACCTGAAATGCCGCTTGAGATTCTCGCTCTCCTTCCAAAACCCGCGTCAAATTTTCTAGTCCACAACAAAAAGTAAGAAGAAACTTACAACATATTCAAAAAGCAGAACTGTAAAATAATACCCCCAACCAATAACCTAGCATATTCTCAACTCAACTTCTAAGCCCTACTTAAACGGTACATGTTCCCCAAACAATGACGTTTAAACACATAATTATAAATGGACTTGTCTAGATAAAAACTCAAGTCCTCTTCCTGCCAATGTAAAAGTTGGATTGTAAAAGTTGGACCAGCCAACAACACAAGAAGGCAAGAGTTAAGGTATAAAGAGGCACTTGTGCTTATAAGCTATTCGAGTTCAACTTGGAAAAAAAACACTCAATTTCATCTTGATTACTGTCTAGTCAAGCTCGAACTATTTTGCAAGCCAAATTAGAATATGTTAATGCTTGAACTCAAATTAGACTCAAGTTCTCCTAAGCCTAATGCTTTCTTTATTTTAGATTTTGTTAGTATTAAAAATTTTCTATTCAAAACACAAACTCAAGATTAAGCTCAGGTATAAATAATTGAGCTTGAAATTGAACATGAGAGTTGAGATCATATTTTACTAATTAAACAAACTTAATCCAGCCAGCTAAAACAGTTTGATCTTTATTTCAAGTCAAGCTCAAGCTTTAAGAGTTAAACTTGATCCAATTCGATCTAAGCTTCAAGCCTCAAATTTCAAGTGGACCACAAGCTAGAATTGCTTACAAAGTGAAGAAACAACGAGGTATTATATTACGCCCGGGAAACATTTTCAAACATTCATCATTTTACTTAATTGGTATTCAAATCATGGTGGCACCAGAGAAACATGAAGCAAACCTAAGTAAATACCAAAACCATCTCCTATTTAAGTATACAGATGAAAATATCTGCAACAACTTCACTTAAAAGGAGACTAACCAACTGACATCCACTGAGGAGGGCGAATCGCGCATTTTCCTCTCTTCTTTAAAGCCACCGCGAGCCACAACGGCACCTGGGATGCTATTTGCGGTAAAAATGGACCAAAATCACCCTGCCAATTCATCATAGTCATAATCAAAAACAAATTACCCAAATAATCTTTAAAAAAGGGATAGGACAAACAGATTTGAAGATTACGCAGATGAAATTGAGAGGATCCATTCGCATGTTTGGGACAATCTCTATCAGTTCATCTTCAGCCATAAATTCCACCTAATTTAACCAAACAAAACGAAAGATTAAGTAAAATCACCACTTCAAACCAGTAGAAAGAGCAACAAAAGAAGGGCGGGAAACCTCTTCGGCTGAGAAAAGAGAGATGTGAGGATCAGATTGGCCAGCCATCTCCGCAAAGCAATCAAGGATTTTTCTAGTCCAGAAATTGGATGAACTGGGCAATAATTTAGGCTTCACAGATTAATCAACTGGGAAACTGACTCGAAGAAACCAAAAGAAAAAACAGAACTGAGTTGAGACTCGCCCGAGTTGAAATACTGAGTCTAAGAATCGGTGTAGACGGAACCCTATATACCTCTTTCTCTGTCTTCTATTGGCGGGAAAGTATGCACGCATCACAACGCGCCAAAAACAAAACAATCATTTTAAAAATTTTCAAAATATTTCTTCGTTGAAAAAATAAAGTAAATTATAATAATTCAAACATGATATACAATATTTATTGATAGTTTTAGAATAAATATTTCTAATTTTTTTTATTTATGTTTAACTTTTATCTTTTTCATACAAATATTGCAAAACAAAAATTCTAATGGATATAACTAAATAATCAAGTAATATCATGATTTATTCGATAAAAGTTGATAACAGTTAAATCTCTATTTTTATTTTAAATATAAAATTGTTATCAAACACCAATCTCTTTTATTATTAAATTATTTTTGGTTAATTTAAAATTATTTGTTAATCCTTATAAATATGAAAATTGATTTATGGCATAATCAATTAAGATAAGAACATATAGCAATGGAAACAGAAGGAAATTCATGACTCCATGACATTCAGTTTTACACAACGTTGACAACCTAAGTTGACCATGGACAAGCAGCCAAGCATTACAGTTAGTTGTTCCTTCCTACACTGAAAGAAAAACATCAACAGTTTTCCTTAATCCTCATCTTCCTCGAAATCTGAGTCATCATTAACTTCTTCCTCGGTCTCGGAATCACTAACAACATAAGTTGTCTTGGTCCGGTTAGCCCTTTGTGGTCTAGCTCTTGGCTCCACAACAACGGCTACTTCTTCATCTTCATCGCTATCGATTTCCGGCATTGAAGACAGTGAAGAACTGCCCGTCTTCCCCAAGACCGAACCGCTTTTCTTGTTGAACGGTGACGCCCTCATTTTCCTCACTTTCTTTTCAGGCGATATCCCTGAACTCTCAGCTTCTGCTGCAGGTTTCAGCATTTGTGTCAAAAGCTTTTGTTGCTTGCCTGCTGCTGGAACTCTTTTCTTTGCTGCTGCAGGTGGCTTACCGGCTTTTGAAGCAGCCGGTTTTCTTCCTCCTTTCTTTGTTGCTGCTGGAGCTGGCTCGACAATCTCCAATTCCCCATCGCTGATATTGATTTCGCCTATGCTCTCGGATAGAGAAATGACGGGATTCTTCTTTGCAGCAGCTGCCCTTTTGGCAGGCCCTTTCTTTCCGGCAGGTTCTTGAAGCACTTCAGTTTCCATAACTGTGAGACATAAATAACATAAGCTCAAATTCGTCATGATTAGACAAATATCACATAAGCTCAAATTCACGTATAGCCTAAATACCAGCGGAATGATCGGGAGAGGAATCAATGTTATGCTTGGCAAGTCGCTCCCTTAGATCAGGAATATCAAAGTCGTCATCATCATCATCATCATCATCGCTATCATCCTGCTAATAAACATACAAGTAACTAAAAGTCATCAGTTGAAAGAGCACCAGGCATATATGTATAATCATATATAGGAAACGAAAAACCGGACCTTCTTTGTCGTCTTCTTTGCACCGGCCCGGCCTTTGGGTTTAACGACAGCAGGAACATTTTCTGTAAAACAAAAAGTACAACCTTGATGAATAAAATGAAGTATGAGAGTAAAATGGAAAATAGTAAATACAATCACAAGCAAGCTGACCAGTTTCCATTGCTGTCATAGACGAAATTTCTGAGGCTTCGGGAACAACTTGTGGGTCGTCTTTCTTGTTTACCTTCTTCGGGTTTTTAGGTGCCGCCGGTCTTCGAGCCTTCTTGCCAGCTACACCCCCCTTCGCTCTGTTTTTGCTGTTCTCTTCTTCTGCTTCCAGGTCTGCTTGATCTTGCTCCTGATTATAAGAAGCAGAATACATCAGAACACTGGTAAATGACAAGTATACAATTTAACTAAAAACTAGTTCTTGGTACATACGTCAAGTAGCTTCTCGAGTGCTTCAAGATCTTTCAGCCATAAAAACTTTGGAGTGTGTTTCCTCAACTCTTCAACCTCATGCTCAAGTTTATCCCTATCAGAACAAAGCTCTTGGACCTTCTCAAGGGTCAGAGTACCGATTGCCATGGATAAGAGATAGTCATAATCACTTGCCGTTGTTGCTTCAGGGCTAAGTTCAGGTTCCCCTTCATGATCAATATCCCCCGCCACTGCTACTTCAACAGCTTTTGTTTTCTTCGGGAAAGGAGTAAACCCTTTTTCTTTCAGCTCATGGAACAACTCAGCTCTCTTCCTATTGTTCACAATGATGTTCCCCTTAACAACATCAAGGATAAACCTGACTTTGTTATCCATTTTCAATAACTCGAGTTCAAGAGTGTCCAACATATGTTTCTGCAGTAAACGATACAAATTTTAATCAATTCCACTGTTCAAACATTTCAATTACTCAGAATAAGCTCAAGTGAGACTCACCCTTCGTTTCTCGTAAAATTCGAGCCTTAAGTGATAAAATTCGTCAAGTACTGCAACAAAACAAATTATGGTCAGATTGCAACAATTTACATGGTATTGTTACTAAATTAAAATACGTAAAAGTGTGGCACATACTTTCCTCAGGGGTGTCATATTTCTTAATCATCCCTCTCGAATCAAACACGTGCATGTTACTTGTGCTAACAGTTGTTGTTAGCTTAAACTTCTTCATCAAACCCTCTTGCTTGGCCAACATCATATTCTCTTCAGTCATGAAGACCTCAAAATGTACAGTTCTATCATCGCTGTATTGCTTAAATTCCTACAAGAGATATACTAACATATTAGATGAAAGTTCTTAAAAGAAATGTCAATCGAAAGTAGAGAAAATTACCTTGATGAATGAATCATTTGTGGTTATGATGGATTCCAAAAATTCCTTATAATCTTGAGTCCACCTACGGATTGGAAGTTCAATTATTTTCAGTGTGGTCTCATCAACCTCCTCTACAATCCCACTTATAGTGTAGGTAACACCAGATTCTTTTGATGCGGTTTTCTCAATAGTCCCTTTGAAACCTCGGTACCACGGATGCATGGGCTCCATTGGTTCACCATTTAGCAAACGCCTCACATTTGCCACTATATCTCTTGGATTATAGTTCGGGATATAAGAGCTCCATCCTGTCCCAATTCCTTCACTTCCATTCACGAGAACCATTGGTATAACAGGTACATACCTGAAAAACAAGAACAAAGGAACTAATTTTAATGCATGTACGATTTCACAACAAAGCATTAGGTACAATGAAGTAAAATTTACCAGGAAGGCTCAATGGATTGGCCATCTTCATTCAAGTAATTGAGCAGGCCATCATCATCCTTGTGGAACAGATATCTAGTAATGGTAGTAAGATTGGTAAAAATGTACCTTGCACTTGCTGCATCTTTGCCACCCTATGAAATGTAAAAGAAGCATTACATTCGTGGGGAAAATAGTAAACATACTGATAAGATGGCATAAACTGATACAATTTCTCAACCAAGATGAATATCAACTAACCTGGTTACGAGTACCAAATTGACCCCCAGGACGAAGAAGGTTTATGTTGTTACTGCCCACAAAATCCTGAGCCATTCCAACAATGGTACTACAAAGACTCTGCTCACCATGATGGTAAGCAGAATGCTCCGAAACATAACCCGAAAATTGAGAAACCTTTGCCTCATGTACAAAATTCCTCTTGAAAGCACAGAAAAGGATCTTCCTTTGACCAGGCTTCAGGCCATCAACCATGGAAGGAATTGATCTTTGAAGGTCAGCCATGGAAAACAGAATAAGTTCCTTATTAATGAAGTCGCTATAATTGATGAGTTTCTCATTGTGATCAAGGTGTGTGCCAGGCTGCAACACACAAACGTAAGAAAATTCCACCAAGATCAGAATTTAGATTCTTTAAAATCAATGCATTTTAAGTTAACAAAAACTATTACTATTGCATACCTCAAACTGTCGCAGCCAATTCTTCCTTGCTTCTATCTTCTTCTTACTAAAAGCAAGCTCGATTGCATCACCATCCCTATCACCTTCCCATACAAACTCTTTCATGTGCTTATCAATATCTTTGAAGTATTTCTTCCCTTCAGGTCCTGTGCTTGTTCCCAACCCCTACAACATGATAACATCAGTAAAAAAAGGCTACAAGACCGTGAAGAAGTAAACACCAGAAATAAATAACACAAACCTTATAGTACTTTATTTTCCAGGTCTTTGCATTATTCCCCAAACTTTCCTTCCAAGCTTGGTATTCAGGCATTGTATAAAAGCATATCTCCTCCTCCTGTTTGTTGACTTTGCGAGTAGCCTATACAAAGAAAAAGCATTAACAAAAGGCTCTACAAAAATCAAACATGTACATTATTACTAATCAAAGACAAATACTGACCTTTACAATAGGAGTTATAAACTCAACCATGAATGATTTAACTTTTAGCAGAGAAGGCCAGAAGGAATGAATAAAATTGATCAGAAGCCCTTTGATATGAGAACCATCATGATCCTGAGGAAAGTGCAGAGTTTGAGATTATTTACAGCAACATGATAGTTATTAGCATGATGGCAAACGAAGATAGTAACTGAAAAGAAAATAAGGTGAGAAAACTGCTCTGAAGCACTAAACCTGATCAGTCATTATCATCAAATGCCCATATCTCAAAGATTTGACTTCAGTATACTCCTTGTTCTGCTGCAATCCAAGAATTCGCTTAAGATTTTGTATTTCAGCATTCTCCATTAACTGCTTATGGCTGGCTTCCCTCACATTCAGTAGTTTACCTCTCAATGGGTAAACACCATAGTGGTTTCGACCTACAACAGAAAGACCAGCCACCTGCAACAAACAGAACCATTAAAAATCGAAACCACCCAAACATACTTATAAATTTATTATGAGATTTCAAAAAGGCAGCAACTTACCGCAAGAGATTTTGCTGAATCCCCTTCCGTCAATATCAATGTGCATTTGTCAGAATTCCTTCCTCCAGCTTCATTAGCATCATCTAGCTTGGGGATTCCTCGAATACTTCCTGACTTAGTTCCATCAGTCTTCTTAAGATCTTTACTATGCTTGAATTCTGCCCACTGGAGCAAATTATCCACAACTCCAGACTTTGCAACTGCAATCAATTCACCAGCCGTCTAGCACATAAGTAAAGAAATTTATCGCTAACCATAACTTAAATACAAGTGAGATATATTAACAAACCTTTCTTCAAAAAATCTTCAGGAAGTTCACATTTGGAGCCGAAACTGCTCTGACGAAGAGTTAAAGTTTCCTTGGTTTGAGAATCAAAAGCAGGGTTGTCAATAAGAGCATTGACAAAAACCCACAGATGATTCTTCACATTATGTGCTTTGACATTAGCATTCTTGTTCTTCTTATTTACAGCATTCATCACATAATTAGATATCTGGTTGGTAACATAGTCAACATGGGTTCCACCCTTGATTGTAGCAATACTATTGACAAAGCTGACCTGGTAAGTACAGCAAAATCAAGAACATTAGCATAAACTACTCTAAAAATATAATCTCAGAAACTATT
The DNA here is from genome assembly GCA_039519145.1 of Kokia cookei. Classification (NCBI taxonomy): domain Eukaryota; kingdom Viridiplantae; phylum Streptophyta; class Magnoliopsida; order Malvales; family Malvaceae; genus Kokia; species Kokia cookei. Next base: position 2,077,945 of record CM076907.1, on the reverse strand, counting down.
GACAAAGCTGACCTGTTGAAACTGCCCTTCGCTGAGACTAACACAAATTTCCCATCTTGCATTAACCTTCTCAGAAATCCTGGTAAAACAAACATCTTTAAGTGATAAAGACACGTTCAATTGTAACATAAACAACAAAAACACCAAATGAAATTCATACTACAGACCTTAGGAGAGGTTCACTCTTATTTTTAGAGGCAGCACTAAGGTAAAGGTTGACATAATCAAGAAATGATTTCACGGCAATGCGTTTCCCATTCAGCTCAACCTTCACAGTCTTGCCAAGACAACCAGCTAAATCAAACACCCTCTTCCTCATTAACGCAACCACATCATCCTCCAAGTGAGTCATGTTAAATTTGGCCAAGTCTGGCTTAAATGTAACCTTTGTCCAATTCTCACCCTCTTTACATTTTGTTATAACAGGCTCAGTTTTGTTTCCCATGTTGTTTTTAAATACCTACAAGAAAAACAACAGTTAACCTTAGTGCAAACAATTTCCAAGGAACCAATAATAACAACTGAAACATTAAACCTAAATTATAGATGTAATTTCGTTTCATATTTTATACCACATCGACGTTAAAAGATAACTATCACTTAAAGCCCGAAACTTCATATCAACAATTAAGTAGGAAAAACCCACATCCATACACGCATTTTTTTCTCATTTTTGCTTCCCAAGCCTGGGACCAGGAAAATTAGATCATAAGCTAAGCATATTTCGAATCACATCCTCAGTAAACAAAACCATTTACTTAGATCTTCAACCATAGCAAAGAGTAGACAACAAAGAAACTTTCAAATTAATAATCAAGTAGAAAAATCCAACATCCATGTGATTCTCGATTTCGCTTTCCAAAACACGAACCTAAAAGAAATGAAAAGAAAGAATACCTGCTTATACTTCTTCTGCCGTTTTCCATCAGCAGTTTCAATAACAAACTCGGTCGAAAATATATTCGTAAGCTTAGCTCCGTACCCATTTCTCCCACCGGTCGTCTTTTTAACATTGTCGTCATAGTTACTGCTAGTCAGCAAATGGCCGAAAATCAACTCCGGGACATAAACCTTCTCCTCCTGATGAATCTCGACGGGAACTCCATCCCCGTTATTGTAAACGGAAATCAAGTTCTGCTCCGCATCAATCACCACTTTAATGGAATCCATGGATGGATCCCGTTGTTTATTGTCGGCGGCATTGACTAAGATCTCGTCGAAGATCTTGTAAAGTCCCGGGACGTACTTTATGTCTCGGTGGACCATCTCATCGTTCTCGTACACCCATAGACGCTGAGTGTGCTGTTCAATGGAACCGATGTAGGTATCGGGTCGGAGAAGGATGTGTTCTAATTGGGTCTTCTTTTGGTAAGTTTCCTCTATGGTTTTTGAGGCTTTAGTGTTTACATTGTTGCTGCTTTGTAGCGGGAGCTTCGAATCTGCAACCATGGTGGATTAGGGGTTGTTTCTTAGAAGGAGGGACTTTTCTTTGGGGGCGGGAGGGTATTTGTTGATCGGAGAGTAACGTTACAGAGAGGGATGGTTTAATTTGAAGAAGGAGCCGAGCAATTTTGAATTTGAGATTTGAATTTTTTTGGGCGGGATTTTTGAAAATTGAATTTTTAAATAATTAAAAAATAGCTTTTTTTCATCGTTTGGAACTACAATGGTGAGTGAGATGATTGGACGGTTGTGGTTTGGTTTTGTGTCATTAGTATTAAATGAACTTTAGCTTTCATTTCTCATTGCTTTTTATAAATGCGTGCATTCGAGTACGTTAAAACGTATTATATTTTTATTTAATTTAAAATTTTTTAAAAATTATATGTAATTTTAAATATTGTATCAAAAAGAATAAATTAATGTTAAAAATAAAATATCTTTGAATAGACAATATTAGTTTTCTTGCTCAAGCTTGGTCATCGTTTTATGTCGAACTGTGATGTTATCTAAGTGTGGATTTTGAGGAAAAAGTATAATATCCAAAGGGTGCTATCAGGTGTTATTCATCGTATTAATTGTTCTTATGTTTGGAGGTCTTTGATGAAGGTTTAGCTGAAAGTGCATAGAAATGTTTATTGGTCAATTGGTGATGGTTGTACAATTAATTTTTAGGATGATGTGTGGCTTCGACAAGTTGGCTCTTTAAGGAACTTACTTGGGGATCCTAGTCACCTTGATAGCCTCTTGAAAGTTTGCAAGGTGATGATTGGACAGGGACTTCGGGATTTGGATCGACTTTATGAGCTTGTTCCAAAGAGGTTATTCAACATATTGTTGCCCCTCGCACCTCTTAATATTGGGGCAAGTCCGGATCGATTGGTTTGGCTACTAAGGATGGATTTTCGTCTGTGGCAACTTATAAGAATTTATTTGCTAATGCACTTCAAGCTTTTGGTGTTTGGAAGGTGATATGGAAGGTTTTTACGCCCTAAATAGTGCGTGTGTTTTTGTGGATATTATGGCAGGACAAACTTCTAACGAATATTGAGCGCTTGCGCCGCCACATGGCTGTTATTGGTGCTTGCATGTTGTACAATAATAGTATGGAAACAGGTGAGCATGTAGTTAGGGATTGTTCCTTCGCTCAATTGGTGTGGCAAGCGGTGGTTCCAAACTAGCTCACACAAGGTTCTTTTCAATGCCCTTTAAGGAGTGGTTATTGTGGAACATGAAGAATCAACTTACCTTGCATGAGGATGATGTGGCTTGGCCAACTTTTTCGTGATTTTATGCTGGTTATTATGGAAGCAAAGGAATATGGTTGTTTTTTCTAATAGTCAAAGGTGTTCCACATCCATTCTCGATACTGCCTATGCTTGGAGCAGGAGTTTTAGGGAGTTGGATATGAAGTTTGAATCATCCGGGATGTGGTTTGCAGGTTTGAAGTGGGTGCCTTCGGAGGTGGGTTAGATTAAAGTTAATGTGGATGGGGCAGTTCGAGTGAATGGCCAAGGTGCTTCCATAAGTGGAGTTTTGAGGGATGCACGTGCGAATTGGATATGGGGTTTTGCAATGAGCTTTGGTTCAGAGTCCATGTTTAAGATTAAGATGAGGGCGATGTTGGAGGGCCTTAAGATTGTTTGGGATAAGGGTTACTGTAAGGTGGAGGTGGAGAGTGATAATGTTTTGTTAGTTGAGCTTCTTTTGGTTGGTGGCGAGGATAATAGTAATGTCGTTGAACTCCAATTATTGCATCATTTGTTGCGTCGTCAATGACAAGTCTGTGTTAGGCATATTTAGAGGGGTCAAAATACCGTTGCTGACCATTTGACGAAGTGTGCTTGGTCAAGAAATTCATTGCTTCATCAGTTTTCGATTCTACCCAACTCGATTTAGTATTTGTTTGAGAAATATCAAGATGAGTCTCCATCTGTTTAATTTTTTTTTCACTTATGATGTAATCGCCTTGAGTTGTTCCTTTGCTACAAAAAAAAAAAACAATTTTCTCTAATTTTTGTTTTTTCAAAAATAATTTTGAAATTAAAATGACATTTTTAACCCTTATTTAGATTCTAATATATGTTTATATTAAGTATATAATTATTTTTTATTAAAATTTATTTAAAATATATAAAATTATATATTTAAATTTATAAATTATAATTGTTATGTTTTAATAATAATTAGAATATAGATTATATATACAAATTAAAATTTTACAATAATTAACATTAATTAACTACATTTATTTCAAATTTATATGTCATATATTAAAATATCATAATATTAAAGGATTTGAACATTATTTATATGTATATTTTTTTGTATATAAATGCTAGTTTTAAAGCCAAGTATCGATGCCTCATGTTAGGTATTAATACCTAGATTGCATGAACAATTTTCTTGGCCTAAAATTTTTCTTCCAATGTTAAAAATATATCTCTAACGATTATAAATGACCACAAACTTATTCCTTGGTATAAGGACTCATTAAGAACACTTCAATACTCAATAGATGAACATTTAAGTATAGAAATCAAGAGAAAAGGCTTCTATTCTTGATTTTATTCTTTTTCTCTTGTACATATAATTTAGGTATTTATTATTAGATATTTTTATTATTCGAGAGAGATAACAGTAGTAAGCACACACATTTGAGAAATCTTTATTTTTTTTACATTTTTCATATTTGTTGTAAAGAGTTACTTATGTTTTTTGAGGTATAAAATCTTAAATGACCTGTAAAAAAATTTTAGTTGAACCATAAAAGTTAAAAAGTTTCAGTTAAGTAATAAAAACTAGGATAAGATTGTATCTTATCATTTGTAAAAAGATGAAAATTGTAAATGTTGTACATTTTCTTTGAAAGGTAGCAATTCTTATAAAGAGTTTGGAAAATCCTTAATTAAGAAATACTAAAATAGTGAAAGTAATGAATGAATGAAAAAATATAATAATTCAATTAATAATTATTATTTAAATTTTAAAAATTGAATGATTGAATCATAATTTTATATAAAAATTCAACAACAATTGATGTGATTTACCCTTTTAATATTTAGTCAATACCGTGAGAAATCAACAAAGAAAAATTCACAAAATATAAGATTTGATGATTTGTGGTCAAGAAACAACAAAATGTTGAAATATTTCAATAGTATTCTTTAAAATGTCATTTTCACGCTTGGCATAAATATATTTATATATAAATTAAATAAAATATTGGATGAAATGTTAAAATTATTAAAACTATAAAATTTATTATATCTTAAGCTTAAATCTCACCATTAATATTTTTATAAATTTAAAAATATGAATAATATAATTTAGGTTTTGAAATAAATAATTTTTTAATAAATTTTCAATTGAGTTTATCTCGATCGATTTGTAATTTTAACTCAATCAAAAATTTAAAAATAAACATAAATTAGTAAAATAATATTTTTAATAATTTATTATTTGCTCTTTTTGACAAAATATTTATAATTACTCATAGCCTCTTATTAACTCATGAATAAGAAGATAATACATTTCAACGTATTCAAACCCACATCCTCCTATATTGACAATAATATTCACGTCAATCGAGTTAATACTCAATCGGTAGAAAAATAATATCATTTTAACATATTATTAATATAAAAAATCATTTAAACCCGTTCTCACTAATATTTCAAGAGTTTTTTACATTATTAATGTGAGTTTTTTTTTCACATTACAATATTTAAAAGATTAATATTATTTATATTGTTTATACACTAACAGTAGATAAATGTACCGTGTATTCAAAATGACCCTAAATTTAAAAATCTAATATTTCAAAAACATTATAAAATCAAGCTAAATTCAAATTAGTCAAACAAAATGAAAAAAAGATTTAAAAGATGAAGATTAATATATTATTTTATTTAAAATAACGATAACATCACGCAAAAATATAAAAATCGATAAACTTATTTACATTATTCAATATATTTTAAAAGAAAATAATTTATTGGCTAATAGCTAGCAAAATTCATAAAAAGTAACTAAAATAAAATGCCCACCACACTCATCAAAGTTGCGCATGACCCATGCTGCCGAAAACGCATCAGTATTGAGTGGTAGACGTTGAAGGTTCCGTACCTAATCCTGTGGGCCCCATTATACACGGGCCTCAAAAATCCGAAAACCCGATCCTTCTTTCAGTTTTACTTAATTAGCCCTAATATCTTCTAAGAATATTCGAATCTTTAGATATAATAGTACTTTCACTTTAATAAATTTTTATATATCAATCCAGAAGCGACTAAAGCCAAGGCCAATCTGTTCAAGCTTTGTTGAGACTTCGAACTGAGCTTTGCTGAATTTTCGTGATCATCGAGAAAAAAAATACATTATGGGAAGGAAATTCTTCGTCGGCGGAAATTGGAAATGTGTTAGTATTTCTCTTCGGATTTTTCCATTATTTTTTAATTTTTTTTCGGAAGTATTTCAAGAATTTGATTGAGATTAGAATCGGGTGATCTATTTTCTGTTTGATTTTATAATTATTATTTAATCGTGTTAGGGAAAAGTTGCTATCCTTGATAGATCTCTTTAATAATGTAACGATGTATGATTTTTCTTGTTCGGTCATATAAACAAGTAAGCTTGATGTCTAATTTGAAGCGATAAATTTTTTGTAGAATGGAACCACTGAGGAAGTGAATAAGATTGTGAGTACTTTGAATGCTGGAGAGGTGCCTTCTCAGGATGTTGTTGGTAAGCCAAATGATTTACTATTTTTAAAATTTTTTTCAGGTTGAGTTTGGAAAATTGGATTTCAAAAGAGGGATTTAGATTTGAAAAGTAGTATAAATCGTGTAAAAAAGCACATTAAAATGTGTCATTCATGATTATTTTCCAAAGTCATGGATTTGATGGATGACTATTCAGTGGTGAATTTTGAAATACTTGTAAGTATCTGTGAATGTGAGAATCATGTTTTATGCCTTTAAAAAGGTAATCGTATTGGATTTTAATTAATTATATATTATGCTTGCATTCGATTCTTACAATTTATAAAGAAATACAAAATTTAAAATTAATGTTCTCAAACATAGTGTTTGAACTTGATTTGTTGTACTGTGGTTTCTTTTCTTTTTAGAGGAGCTATACTATACTGCAGTTTTGAAGCCTTTATCATTGATGGAAACACTAAAATTCTTGACAAAGTGTTGTCTATTTGCTTTTTTTCATTTTCTTAAAAAAGAAATATACAGAGTATGCACCGTGGATTTACTCTATTTCATTATTGTTTTTCTGTTTTCTTTGGGATTAATTTAATCATTCAGTTACCTAGCAGTTTTCTGACTGTTTGCTTGATAAGCATTGGATTTTGTAATTGGATCAGTGGTGTTTTGCCTCTTGTATTGTAATACTTGTTGTTTTCTTTCCTACAATTAGTTTCTCTTTTATTGTTACCAAAACTCAGAAGGGATGATATAATGGATGGCTAATTTGGGTAACATGCTATACTTATACAGAGGTTGTGGTTAGCCCTCCATTTTTGTTCCTTCCTTTGGTAAAAACTTCACTGAGACCTGATTTCCATGTCGCTGCACAAAATTGTTGGGTCAAGAAAGGAGGTGCTTTCACTGGTGAAGTTAGGTATGCCCTCATTTCCTTTATCCTATTACTTTTATTTTTGTTCTTCAGTTGCCTTGCCCTTTTGATTCTTTGGGTTAAGATGCTATTCTGCTTTGCTTAAGCAGACATTTAGTGTCATTTTTCTGTTTCATAGGAACTAATAAAATATTGACAGGCAAAGAAAGGATGATGTATATATATTTGAGGCTTTGAGCAAATGCTTCACATCAGTGATATTGATACAGCCATGAGTTTGGTTTGGTTTATGGATAAGAGACCTTTTAAGCTATGAATACCTGTTTAATTTTCAGTGCGGAGATGCTTGTCAATTTGAGCATTCCTTGGGTTATTATTGGTCATTCTGAGAGGAGACTTATTTTGAAGGAGTCAAATGAGGTAACTTGTGTTTGATCGGACTGTGAATGCTAACATCTGTTATATTTCCAATAGTATGACTTTTACTCATTTTTGCTTATCAGTTAAACTTTCAGCGTTTTGTTAACTTCGCAATTTTGGTTCTTTTTGTTTTAGTTCGTTGCAGATAAGGTTGCTTATGCACTTTCTCAAGGCTTGAAGGTGATAGCTTGTATTGGGGAAACACTTGAGCAGCGTGAAGCAGGATCTACTATGGCGGTTGTTGCTGAACAAACTAAAGCAATTGCAGGTATGTATTTAATGCCTTCTTTACCTTTATAAAGCCCCTGGTGCAATTCTTTTGGTGATACTCTAAACTTATACGTGGCAAGGTAGCAGATGTTGTGTCAATGACTCAGTGTCACCAACATTTGTTAATTATTTAGATGCTATATTTGTTCTACATCACATGCATTGTTGCAGCGATTTCTTTCCATATGTTCTATTCTTGCTTCACTTGAGAGAAGTCTATTTTGGACATCTAAACGTTATGAAATATTTCATGCCTTTCTGCATTGTACTTTTGTTGCTGCATATTTATTTAGTGTCGGACATTTGTCTTTTCAAAATCATGTTTGTTTATGACTGTATCCCATTGATATTCATGTGAGACTGAGTGGTTACTCACCTTGGTATCAGTATATTTCAGTACTCACCCTGGTATTTTTAAAAAATGCTATTTTTGCTTAATTGAACTGCTACAAAATCTAACCATAGATTGGGTTTCCTGTGTAATTTCCAATGGCAGCAAAAATATCGAACTGGACTGATGTCGTTTTGGCATATGAGCCTGTATGGGCTATTGGAACCGGGAAGGTTGCTACTCCAGCTCAAGCTCAGGAAGTAAGTTAGGCTGTTTTTATTTTAGAAACTCATCATAATTATGTATGCAATATAGAAAAAACCTTAGGTCATAATTTGCGTTTAATTTCTAGGAATAATGTTCATTGTCTTGTACATAATTTTCCTTTGTGAAGTTTTACTTACAAAGTTTTTATGTCTGTAATAGGTACATTCTGAGTTGAGGAAATGGCTTCAGGCTAATGTTAGTCCTGAAGTTGCTGCATCAACTCGGATTATTTATGGAGGTATTTCACGTCATCCTTTTACACTTGACTCTCTTTTAGCTACTTCATATTCTTAAGATATTCAACATAATAGTTCATCAACAAAAATATGTTTTTGTAAAATATTGAGAAAGGCTTGCCCTTATTTACGGGTTAAATAAGAAAGCTAAATGTCTCAAGTATCCATGTTGCTTCAATATATTTTTTAAGTACCCGTGTCCACAACTATGTGTTTGACTCGTATTCGGATATGACTCTCTAATGGCCCTCTGAATATGTAGAAACTTTAAAAAGACTGAATATACCCATATTGGACACATGCTAGTATCCAACATTCATACCTGAGTCCTAATAACATAGCTCTTAACAATAGTGAATACAAGGTTTAACCCAGTCGTGCCTCATTCAACCACCTTAACTAGGTGGCATCCAATTGGTTTAGAAGTCAGAATCACAACAACTGTAGTCTCCTTTCATATTTCTAAAGTGTGACATTTTTTATACAAAAATCCCTTAATCTATAGCAAAATACAAGTAGCATTTTTGTCCCGGTTTCTTGCTCTTGTTATTAACCGGATGCCCTATTATTTTCAGGGTCTGTCACTGCTGCAAACTGCAAGGAACTAGCAGCTCAGCCTGATGTTGATGGTTTCTTGGTTGGTGGAGCTTCACTTAAGGTAAAAAAATATTGTTACTTCTCCTCCTCTCCATCTCTTCCATTTTATTTCGGTATGATATTTATCGTCTTATGTTGTATTATTGGCAGCCGGAGTTCATTGATATCATAAAATCTGCTGAAGTGAAGAAGAATGCCTAAGGTTTTCAGTTTGAAGCTTTTAGAGTGCTTGCAGTAGCTGTTGCTTGGGAATGGAAGGTATAGGATCTGTTCCATAATAAGAGTTTTATAAAAAAATTGAAATACTAGTTTTCAAGGAATAAATCATGCTTTTATTCACACCAGTACCTTAAACTGGATATTCTGTATTATTAACATGTTTTACTGTTTCCCAAGAAATGCAGTTTTCATTTTAATAACTTTTGTTTCCATAATTTTCTTTTATCAGTCCAGACATGCATTTGTACACACACACACACACACACACACACACAGAGACATACAGATAGGTTGTTCTATTTGTAGGTTAGAAAATTAACATCGCAATTAAGCATTTACGTGTTTAGTGTAGCATAGGGTGTAATTGGGTTGACTTCAACTTAAATTCAACTCAAAACTTGGCTAGAATATAATAAAACCAAGTATTAAACTACTTGAATTTGGCTCATTCAATAATTTAGAAATAATAATAATAAATTATTTTATCCTACCTTTCCCCCTCCTCTCCCCAAAAAAACATAAATATTTTATCTCAAGTTTTTGTATAAATTTTTTGGTCTATATTGTTGTTGTAGTGATCTGATGGTCAATGAGTTTAAATATGCTTTAATTTAGTAGCTTGATGGAGGTTTATGAATAGTTAAAACAAATGTATAAAAAGAAGATGAACACTTCGAAAACTCTTCATGATCATATATTTTAGTTTTGTAATTCTTCTTTTGTTCGAAAGAGTTTCAATTGATCGAAATAAGAGGCTACGAACTTCAAAGTTCATATGACATGCACAAGTGTCACTGAATTTGGGAAGAGTTGTTATTAATTAATTTACAACGAACACTTTTAAAGCAAATAGACACAATACACGAAGTATGAGAAAAAATATCCACAATGATAGAATTAGACGTTCCTAGGTGCCCTCAACTTACCTCTAAGCATGTTGATGGTCTTCGTAGCAGTCGGATTCACCAATAACATTTTGCCACCCATTACGATTTATCTAATTGTAACTTAACCTTGTTGCCATGGTTAAATTTATTATTTGCTTTACAAAAGTAGAGGAATTGCTCATTATACTTTAATTTGGTAAATTTTATTTTTTATATTTTTTGGATTTTAAAATTTTAGTTTTTGTCAAACAATAACTATTAAATTCGTTAAGAGGAGTTATATTAAAATTCATTAATGATTGTCATTTGCGTCAAGACTACAATTTTAAAATTTAGAAAGTATAGGAATTTTGAAGGATTCAGTTGGAGAATATGGATTAAGTCTACAATTATGCGCATAATACAGGACTAGTAATTGAACGTAACCTAATGGATTTAATTGTTATTATTTGTGTCATGACTAAATTTTCAAATTATGAAAAGTGTAGGGATTAAAAGTGATCAATTCGAAGAGTATATGAAATAAAATTTATCAAATAAAAGTGCAAGACTAAATCTACTAAATCTGCAAAACTAAATAAAAAATCAAAATTAAGTCTACATGAATAATATAAAATTACGTGAAAAACTAATTAAAAAATCGAATTAAATTAAGAAACAAATAATTAAATACGTGGTTAATAAAAAATAAATAAATATTAAACTTACATAAGCAAAAGCACCATCTACTCTAAAAATTTTCCGTTTGAAATAATATTTTTTAATATCCATGAAAGTACAAGTATTCTCATGTAGGGCTGTGTTTGTCGTCGTTGGGGTCTTGAAGTTGCTTTAATGCTTTCACTACCTTGGCCATGTCCGGTCTAAACTTGGATACTGTAGACAGGCATTGCAGTGCGAGATAAGCAACTCTTAATGCCATGTCCATTGTTGGACTTCGATTCGAGCATTCATAACTTGTAAAATCTTGCGGCTGCCGGTAAAGTAAGGCATAGTCCAACAAATTAAATTGCATTTTATCGAAGGATTGCTCTTAATCTGATCCAATGCTCATTTATCGATTAACATTTGAAAACAACTCCGAAACTATACACATTACTTTTCATAGATACACGCATTTCATAAATATAATTTTAAATTAGCAATCAAGCATTTCGGAGAAATAAAGAGGATGTCGAGTTAAAAAGTTACCAATTGCAATATACTCGAGAACTTCGTAGCAATAGGCATTAGCTATGGCTTGGACGAAAAGGTCTTCACCACCAATCGGTCCGTTCTTCACCAAGCTGAAACCAATGAGTTTAGCATTATAACACCTCATCGGACTGTATAAATGTTGGGCCCTTGGCAGCACTAAGAACAACCTCATCCTTAGTTTCCAAGAAAGTTGTTGAAAATTAGAATACCCTAAGTTCATTGTAATAAAAGATCATTATTTTCATTGAAAATCGAAATTGATTGAACCGATCAAATAAAAATATAATACAATATTTGCATGTCATTAAGAATTGGTGGTGTGACACTATTTGAGTAGTGTCTATAAACTATATATTTTAGGATGATACTAATATAAATCATCCCTTACATAATTCATGTTTTTTATAAATAAAATATTTACATGTACTATAATTTAGTGCATATATAAAAATATCTATACTTGAGCATTTGTTGATGTGAGAATAAAAATTAATTGTACAAAGAATTACCACATTTCGACCAAATGAGTATGCCATGTGTCAAAATATTAGGCTTCCATGTCAACTAAGGAGCCTAAGACTTTATATTAGTTCTCTTTCCGGTGCCATGCACGAAATTATGGTATATATTGTTTAATTTATTTTTTAAAAAATTTATGTATATAACTTTTTTGCTAATATTATAATAAAATTAAAAATATATTTTCTGTGATCGTATTTATTTATAAAATCAAACTTCGGAACATAACAATATCAAAATTGTTTTTCTTTGATAATTTTTTTCAACAAAATAAAAATTTGTAATTACTTAAATAATTTATTTGATGTTTGACTGAAAGGAGGTTTTTTAGAATGAATGAAAAACGATAGGGTCTAATTTTGCAATTTTACTGAAGGAATTTCTTAAATTTCAAAAGCGTGGAAACAACGAGGACTTAGATTGTGCTTTAGGAATGTTGAGCACTTCTAAAAAATTTAAGAAAACATGGATGGGTTTAAAAAAGAATTTACCCATTCACAAAAGCTATAATTCTCTATTTTAGCACCTTAAGTTCATTTTACATATTGATTATTCTAATTAATGAACGAAAATTTCTTTTTACTTTTTAAATTTATTATTTCAAAGGCAAAAAAAATTAAAAGCAAGTTTTTTGTTTTAAATAAGTGATAATAATGCTTGTGTTAAAAAATTATATATAACTATTTATTTAAGAAAATAATCGTGTAATAATAAAATTAATATATGCGTAATCGCTTTTAGCTGCTATTATCTACCAAAAAAAATTAATAATGATTATATAAAATTATATAATTTTATATAAAATAACTATAGGATGTATTATGATATGATTTAGCATACTTAAAATTTTTTGATCTAATTTAGTATTTGAACTTGACATTTTTTTAATTTGATATCTAAATTTTTTGGGCTCAAATTGGTACTGAACTTGATTTTTTTAAATTTGGTATCTAAGTCTTTTTTAGTTTCAATTTGGTACCTAAATTTATTAAATGTTATACAAATTACACAAAATACTAACGGCATTAAATTTTTTTGTTATGCTACAAAAATATTGTGAGTATTAGAAGAAATTAATGTTAAAAATAAGTATTGAGTTATACTTAACGGATTAATAATAAATAAATTTTTTTAAAACCCAAATTAAAAATTATTATTTTAATTAATAAAATAATTAATTAATTAATTAAAATTAAAAGTAATTGGACATATAAAAACAAAAAAATATCATATCATCTGTAACATGTTGGTCATACATTGATTATTCTTGTTACGTCATAAAAAACATTTTTAGTATACTGAAGTAATTTGTAAAATATTTAAAAAGTACGTCGATAAAAAATTAGGTACCAAATTAAAAAAAATCATGTTCCCCAAAAAATTAAGTATTAACTTAAAATAAATGTCAAATTTAAATATAAAATGAATAAAAAGTGTCAGTTTGGGTACCAAAATTTAGGTATCAAATGTTATATTAAGTCAAATAAATAAAAGAAATAAAAAAACCCGGCCCAGCTCAAAATTCAGCCCCATATATAAGCTAAAAAAAATAAATCTCGAAAACAATTCATTTACGCATACAGCAAGAGCAAAGAGAAGCAGGGACGCGGGACAAAGGGAATCGTGTTCGTGCATTGAAGAAGAAAGAGTTGGTGACTGGTGAGTCCAGTTCCACTGTTCTTAATTTCTTTTTGTTTTAATTTCATTTTTTAATTTAGTTATTTGATTCCTTTATGTTCATTTGCAAATCCCTAATTCAATTTTTGTTTCTTTTTTGTTTTAGGGTTTGGTTTTAACGTAAACCTAAGGAGTTTAATTTTATTTGGTTTTAGGGTTTTCGAGAAATGGAAGATTCAGAAAAGAGAAGGCACCGTGAGAGAAGAGATAGGGATAGGGATCGAGAACGTCGTCGTTCCGAGAGAGAGAAGAGCAGCGATTCCGATAGAGAAAAGGAGAGGGAAAAAGAAAAGCATCGAGATAGGGGAAGGGAAAGGAAAGATAGGGAACGAGAGAAGGAAAAGGAGAGGGAAAGAGCTAGGGAGAAGGAAAGGGAAAGGGAAAAGCGGGAAAGGGAAAGGGAAAGGGAAAGGGAAAGAGAAAGAGAAAGGGAGAAGAGGGAAAGAGAAAGAGAAAGGGAAAGGGAAAAAGAGAGGGAGAGGGAAAAGAAGGCGAGGGAAAAGGAGAAGAGGAGGGAATATAATAGTGATGATAGCAAGGAGGAGAAGGAACGACATAGGAAGCGGCGAAGGAGGGAACGGGATGAAGATGATGACTGTAATGATGATTTTAAGGAGAGGGAGAATAAATTGAATAGGGGAGAGAGTCCTGTTAGGAAAAAGAGTGGTGAAGATGAGTTGGAGAAGAAAGGGAAGAAAAGTAGGGAAGAGGAAATGGAAGACGAGCAGCGTAAATTGGATGAGGAGATGGAGAAAAGGAGGAGGAGGGTTCAAGAATGGCAGGAGTTGAGGAGGAAGAAAGAAGAAATGGAGAGGGAGAAACGTGGGGAAGGGAATGCAGTTGAAGAGGAGGAGGCTAAGGTTGGTAAAGCTTGGACTCTTGAAGGGGAATCGGATGATGATGAAGCAGCTTCTCCGATGAAAGCAGAGACGAGTATGGATGTCAATGATGATGAGAATGCTAAGTCTGATGGTAAGGGAACTGGAGATGCAATGATTGAAGGTGGGGATTCTGAGGATGGAAAAGGTAAAATGCTTGTTGACCAAAATGGGGATAATGGCGCTGCTGAGAATGATGATGAAATTGACCCGTTAGATGCTTTTATGAATTCAATGGTGTTACCTGAAGTTGAGAAGCTAAGTAATGCAGTTGTTGATCCTCCTCCTAGTGATAACAATGGGAACCTGAAGACTGATAAAAAAGATGGCTTGAGTAATGGTGGACAGCAGCAGCCTAAGAAAGTTTCGAACAAGGCACTTGGGAGAATCATTCCTGGCGAAGATTCGGATTCAGATTACGGGGATGTTGAGAATGATGAAGAGAATTTAGAAGATGAAGACGATGATGAGTTCATGAAAAGGGTAAAGAAGACAAAAGCTGAAAAACTTTCTATTGTAGACCATTCGAAGATTGATTATAAACCATTCAGGAAAAATTTCTATATTGAAGTTAAGGAGATATCTAGAATGACATCTGAGGAAGTGTCTGCGTATAGGAAGGAATTGGAATTGAAGTTACATGGAAAGGATGTGCCGAAACCAATCAAAACCTGGCATCAAACTGGACTCACAAGTAAAATATTAGAGACGATAAGGAAGCTAAATTATGAGAAGCCAATGTCAATTCAAGCTCAGGCACTGCCTGTAATCATGAGTGGTCGAGACTGCATTGGTATAGCAAAAACTGGCTCTGGTAAAACCCTTGCTTTTGTGTTACCTATGTTAAGGCATATTAAAGATCAGCCACCTGTAGTAGCTGGAGATGGGCCTATTGGACTCATTATGGCACCCACAAGGGAGCTTGTACAGCAGATTCATAGTGACATAAAGAAGTTTACCAAGGTAATGGGAATCAGATGTGTTCCTGTCTATGGAGGTTCTGGTGTTGCCCAGCAGATTAGTGAATTAAAAAGGGGAACAGAGATTGTTGTATGTACTCCAGGTAGGATGATTGATATACTTTGTACCAGTGGGGGGAAAATTAGTAATCTTCGTAGAGTGACATACTTGGTTCTGGATGAAGCTGATAGAATGTTTGATATGGGTTTTGAACCTCAAATCACTAGAATTGTTCAAAATATTCGACCTGATCGCCAAACTGTACTATTTTCTGCTACTTTCCCTCGCCAGGTTGAGATTTTGGCACGGAAAGTGTTGAATAAACCTATTGAAATACAGGTTGGTGGGAGAAGTGTTGTGAACAAGGACATAACCCAGTTGGTTGAGATGAGGCCAGAAAGTGAAAGGTTCCTAAGATTGTTAGAACTTCTAGGTGAATGGTATGAGAAGGGGAAAATTCTGATTTTTGTCCACACTCAAGAAAAGTGTGATGCTTTGTTCAGGGATTTGCTCAAACATGGTTACCCTTGCCTGTCACTTCATGGGGCTAAGGATCAGACTGATCGGGAGTCCACCATTTCTGATTTTAAGAGCAATGTTTGCAATTTGTTGATTGCAACAAGTGTTGCAGCTAGGGGTTTAGATGTAAAGGAGCTTGAATTAGTGATTAATTTTGATGTCCCAAATCATTATGAAGATTATGTTCACCGTGTTGGTAGGACTGGCAGAGCTGGGCGGAAAGGCTGTGCTATCACATTTATCTCTGAGGATGATGCAAGATATGCACCAGATCTCGTAAAAGCTTTAGAACTCTCTGAGCAAGTTGTTCCTGATGACCTGAAAGCTCTCGCAGATGGCTTTATGGCAAAAGTCAATCAGGGACTTGAGCAGGCTCATGGAACAGGTTATGGTGGAAGTGGTTTTAAATTCAATGAAGAGGAGGATGAAAAGAGAAAAGCAGCAAAGAAAGCACAAGCAAAAGAATATGGGTTTGAGGAAGACAAGTCAGACTCGGAAGATGAAGATGAAGGGGTGCGGAAGGCGGGTGGTGACATCTCACAGCAGACAGCACTTGCTCAGATAGCTGCCATGGCTGCTGCCTCCAAAGCTAATACTGCTTTGATGCAGAATCCTCTATCTTCTGGCCAACTGCTTCCCAATGCTGTGTTGCCTATTTCTCTTCCTGGTGTACTTGGTTCGTCAATGCCTGGTACTGCAGCAGTTGTTCCTGGTAGTGGGCTGCCTGGTCTTCCAAATGAAGAGGCTGCTCGAAAGGCTGCACTGCAAGCTGCTCTCAATTTACAGCATAACCTAGCAAAGATTCAAGCCGATGTTATGCCTGAACATTATGAAGCTGAGTTGGAGATTAATGAATTCCCACAAAATGCTCGATGGAAGGTTACCCACAAGGAAACTCTGGGCCCAATATCGGAATGGACTGGAGCAGCCATTACTACGAGGGGCCAGTATTTCCCACCTGGTCGGATCCCAGGACCAGGAGAACGCAAGCTTTACTTGTTCATTGAGGGACCTACTGAGTTATCCGTTAAGAGAGCTAAGGCAGAACTGAAACGTGTGCTGGAAGACATCTCACACCAGTCCTTACAACTTCCTGGTGGGACTCAACCTGGCAGATATCAAGTTTTGTAGATGTAAGAACTCATATCCAACTTATTATAGGGATAAACTTTCTACATTAGCTTCTCTGTATATCTGCATTGTTTGTTGCTCATATTCAAATATTTTACCCTTCAATTTATGCTTTAACTAGTTACTTGTTGCAAAAGTTCGCTGTTGCTTAATTTTCTAACAATAGGGAAACTGTAGTTCTTCTGATATGAAATTCAAATAGGAGTTAAGTATGGAACCTAAATATATTTGTTAAAGGCAAGTCTGGATTGATCTTGACTTTATCTTTGGTACAAGGAATAAACTAGTAAAATACACGCTCTTCTCTTGCATAGATTGTTGGATTTGTGGTCGGACTTGTCACTCAGACCCAAAAGTCAATCTTCATGATGGCGTTCCTCTTCGTGTGATTCAAGACTCGCATCCTCTTCGGGGTATGAAACTAAACGATATTTGTTAACTAAAAATGGCCATAATACTAGTACTATTATTCTGAAGGGGAAAAACTAATGATGGATTTTTAGGTGGTTTGCTAATTAATTGACATATATTTGACTGAGGCAACATAATTTGGTAGAATTAATTTGGTGGGAAATAAGTAATTTAACTAAATGAATCTATCAGGATGTGAAATAAGGACTTTTGTCATGCATCGGATAAGTTCTATTATCTTATATATCAAGGACTGATTCCTTTGTTTTATTTCCAGATGCTTGGTGTAATCCCCTGTCAATCAAGTGACAGCTTATAACCTCCATAAGTTATATTTCTCTTTGATTTTCTTTCTAACTGTCAAATCGTGACGTTTGAGACTCATGAGCTCTTCTTGAATGATCCTATTAATTCTTGTGTCTGGCTTTTGATTTCTTTACACATATATATATATATATGCTGTTATTTGGTTAACTTCATAATCTCTGGTAGAATCATAAATAAATATTCTGTTTCATATTGTTGTAGTTTCTGATGTTTCAGAAGTTTTATTATTCTCTCTTCCTCGAGTCTTATGCTATTTTATGTTTCAATTTCTTGTCGCAGAGATTATATCCATTACTAGCTCTCATCTTCATTATGGGAGGAACTTTCGCTAAAGTACTAGCTGATAAAGGCTGATTTTCTTACATGCATGGTTAACCTTTCATTTAATAATGGTGATTAACAAGGCTTCTTTCTTTTTCTGTTTTATTTTTCTTTCTCTTGTTTCTAGGTCTGAGGACTGGAGATGTAAGCCTATTATTTTCAGAGTTTTGGAGCACATTGTTTTGGGTTTTGTGCATTCTGATGCATTGCCTCGGTCAACCTGACCTCGGATTCACTAGTCCTTTAGTCAATTTTATATGGATGGTGGCTTGAATCCTGCTTCTGAGTGCTTGCTCGGGAAATTGGTGTTAACTGAAAGTCAAATCATGGAACAAGATGCTTTAGTTCCAGAACCATATGATATAATGAAGTTTCTTTTCTTTTATAGTAAAAAAGTATTCGATGATGTTCCTATACTATTAAATTACCCTTTTGATGAGGAAGATGATGTATTTTTTTTCTTTTTTCATGTCTTAGGTGTTACTGATAACATTTTGCTCCGTAATGCGAACTTCCATGCTATCTCAAGAGGATCAATCTGAGATTGCATTTTGGTTTATGTGCATGTCCTTGGATCTTTGTAAAGTTTGACTCTTTAACCATATTTTGTTCTTTAACAGAGTTTTTTCCTTTCTTGAAGGTAGTGTATATGTCTGATCTGAAGTTGTGAACAGCATATAGCAAAAGCCTGCAGGGTTGCTTGGTTGGGGGTTCTATTTGTGTGTTTCTGGTACGATTTTGCCAGGACAAACGGACTTGAGCTTCTCCGGGGAAAAGGTATCCATGGTGCATTCTAGGTTGATGTTTTTGGATCTGCATAATACCCTCTGCTCCTTGCTTGATATTCGTTATGCTCTTCATGCTCTGCTTCTCAGTTGTTTTGGACATGTCTACGTGATTTATTGTGTATATATCTTGAGTGCTTGGTGTTGAATATTGTGTTGCATCGATTGTACAGAGTAATATTGAGATTCAAATGAAATTGTTAAACACCGACTGTGACAAGTTACAAGCACAGCACTTGATCCCACTTTTGAGTTTTGTTTGTCAGCTAGAACAAGCATCTTGGTGGAATCTTTTGTTTAATTTTGTAATGGCCCAGATCAAATTGGGCAGATGAGGTTTCTTTTGGGATATTATTGTCGGTGCAAGAGATTGTAGGTTCGAGTATATTAAAACGCATTGTTTTTTTATTTAAGAATTGAGAAGGGGTTATGAATATTTTAAGCATTGTATTAAAAAGTTTGAGATTAATGATAAAAAAAAAAATTCAATCGACAAACTTAAATGATTTCAACAAAAAAACTTTAATTAAATTCTACCCAAAAGAATTTGAAATTTTAATAACTCCAATTATTTATCTCAATTAATTTGATTTTAAGCCAATCCTACATGTTGAATTGAAGTGTTTAATTTGATTCCAAATAAAAAAAGTAGTATTACAAGCTCTTGTTTTCTTTCTTTGGATCAAAACAGTTAATTTGACCGGAATTATAACTAATAAGAAGTATATAAATAAATATTTATTTTTATATTTTTCATATATTGACTTCTGGAATCAGATTTTTCATTTTTATATGTTGAATTTTTATTAATCTTTTAATGGCAGTGAAGGCATCGATTTGGGTAGTTGTTATAATGAGAATTTAGGTTTGATTTTGAGCATTCCAATTTTTCACCTTCAATTATCAAAAAAATAATCTTATCCGCAATCTAAGATTATTTTAACATTATTATAAAAACAAAAAAAATTAAGATTCAAGTTCGAGTGTTGTAAATTTTTTTTTTCAAATTTAACTTTAGTTAGTGAAATCAAATTTAATTAATTGTTGCATTAATTATTTAATTCAATGATTATAATAATTAATTATGATCGAAATTATTAATATAATTGATTAAATAACTAACATAAAAATATAACCTTAGGAAATCAGTTTATATATACTAACATAAAGATTTATATAAAAATATATTTACAAAAAACTATATGAAAACTTATAGTTAAAATGATTAAATTGAAGTTGTAAATATAAGAATATAAAAGGACAAAAAAAAATTGCATATTTTGTAAAAGTAATCATCATTTAGTCAATTTTCAATTAAGTTAATGTTTAATTGATTTAAAACATCAACTCAATCAGGAGTTTAAATAATACATTGTTTTTACACCAGATTAATGGACTGATGGCCGAATCTATCAAACTATTGATTCTCGATTTGGTTTCATTTAAATAAATTATTAAAAATTCATAATTTTTTAAAATAATAAAAGAATTATAAAATTTAATTTAATCACCTAATCAAATAATTTTTCATCTTGATTTGTTTTGATTCACGAATCTTTTAATTCTTTTCATTATTTTAACTAATATATAATTAATTTCTCATTTGATCAATCTGACTTATTCATCTAATCCAATTTCAACAACGTACATATATTTATTTATATATGTTGAAAATATAAGAGAAGACCAGCTAATTGGGTTGACCAGGGAAAAAATAGATGAAACTGAAAACTGCAATTATATATATTATTATAATAATACACCGTACGTGAACCTTATCCCTCATCATCAGGCATAAATTTCCTCTTTGCAATTTCCTATTTCTTATTTAACCTAAAAAAAAAAAAAAAAATAGCTGTGTTTGGAAATAATAATAATTATTATTCATAAATTTCAGATATAAATATATATATATTTTTTAAAAATTATATCCATGAGTACGGTCATGATTGTGATAAAAAACTCATGTAAATGTAAATTCATTGCAATAAATTTATTTGACAGTATTGCAAGAATTATTATATATTAGAAAAAAAAATTATAAATTCATTATTATATAAATTTTAATATATTAATAATTTATACGTAAAGCTTTTGATATATTTATATATTTATCATAATTATATTAATTTTTATATTATGCTAGATTTTATCACAAATGAAAATATTTATAAATTTTTTAATAAATAATTATTAATGGAGAATAAATTCTTATTTGAATTTGTTGGTACTTTTCAGTTTCTAAATAATATTTTTTTAATTATTCAATTTGGAACATTATATACAATTATTGAAAAATAAAAAATATTTTTATAATATTAATTACCCTTTAAAAAGTATTTTAATAATTTCAAAATGGAGTTTAAATATTGTTTTATATGTACAATATTATCATATAGATTTGATTATTGATCGAGTCACCCAACCTAAGATCGAAGATTTGTCCTAAAAATGAGAAAGTTTGGGTTAAAATAGAGGGTCATAAAATAGGTTTAGACAAAAAATAATGCCCATTTAGGAAACGGGTCAAGCCTCAGGTAATATTTTTTGGCTCGAGCCTGTCTCGAATTTACCTAATTTTTTACCTTGCTGCTATTTACTGATGTTTTGCTATTATATTGTTATTATTTTATTGTTATTATTTGGATATTGTATAAATATTATTTTATTATTAATTTTGTTACTATTTTAAATATATTTGCATGTTAAGTTGTAATTATCTTAGTATTATTTAAATATAAATTTTTTTTAATGCATTTTTAATTTGTTGAGAAACTTTTATTTTAATATTTTTAGTCTATTTAATGTATAATATTTTTTAAATTTATTTTTATCTAAAAAAAATTAATACATGTGGGCTATTCTCAAATTTAATATATTTTTTTTATCTAGATCAAATTTGAAAAAAATTTAAAATCATTTTCGAGTCGGACCTAAACTTAAAAACCTGTATAAAATTTTACATAAACCTGATTCATTATCAGAGAAGAAGATTTTTAATCAAGGTAGATGCTTTCTCTACCAATTTTATTCTTTTGGGTTGATTCTCAACCAATCTTTTTTGACTACAGAAAAATATATAACAATTAAATAAAGCTACAAGTTTCAGTTCTTCCGCAGCAGCAATAGACGGATTTGTCCTTAAAATTCCTTCTGGAAATCTTTTATATATATATATTATACTCATTCAAGCTCTGTAAAGTATGAATACATGTCGTTGTTCCCATTCATAGAAGTTTCGATGTTAGGTTTATTGTACAAAATGTCTTTGGATTAATGTACAAATTTTAATTTAAAATCCAAACAATAAATTTCCACCATTACCACACCAACTATCATAAAATCAAAACTAAACCAAAGCAAAGTCTCTTTGGAGCTTTTTGTAGCACAGGAATGTAGCTTAGAAGCCCAGCAGTTCAGGTCAACCCTGTTTTCTTAGAACTTGCCTTCAAACATAAAACCCTTAGCTCACCCTTTTTCAATGCTGGTTTTTGCTTTGTCCCCTTTAATCTTTCATTTTCCCATCTATTTCTGACTTTTGGTACAATGGGGTTCTTTTTTTCACCATTTTTATTTAATTCTTCTGTTTAGTCAGTCAATGCTTTCAAACAGGATAAGTCATTCTCGTGGAGGTGACACCAATGGAAACCCTTTTCTACTTTTCACACTATTTTTCCTTTTGTTTCACTGCTTTTCTGGGTATTGCTTGCACCAATTTTCCTCTTAAAATCTGTATCTTTTCTCTTCCTTTTCCCTGCGGAGAAGATTACCAAAGACCCTTTAGCTTTGTTTTCATATGGGGTCTTGTTTTAGTTCTAGAATCAAAGCTGCTGAGAGCCCTCTCCACCATGGTAATACATGGTTTCTCTCTTCCCCCCCCCCCCCCCATGTTTATGAACTTATTGGCCCTTTTTGATGTTTAGGTGTTTGATATTTTGCTTACAGGGGTTAATTTAAGCAGTAAAGTGTCGTCTATTTCGGTGCCTAGAACAGAGGGGGAGATTTTGCAAGCTTCTAATCTGAAGAGCTTTAGTTTCAATGAACTAAGAACAGCTACGAGGAATTTCCGACCGGATAGTGTTTTGGGTGAAGGTGGGTTCGGTTGTGTTTTCAAGGGTTGGATTGATGAGAATACATTTACAGCTTCTAAGCCTGGTACTGGCATGGTTTTTGCTGTCAAAAGGCTTAACCAGGAGGGTTTTCAAGGCCACCATGAATGGCTGGTAAGTTTGATCTATTTGACTCGAATTTGGATTTGTTTATTGCATATGATCCTTCAAATATATGGAGAAATGAAATATAGTTTGAAGTTGCTATCAAGAGGTTAATAAAGAGGATTTTCAGGGCCACCATGAATGGCTGGCAGTATCTCTCTCTCATATATATATATGCACATATATGTTTTCCCTAGTTTAATCCTTGAGCTATGCAGTGGTTTCAAAACCCTTGCTCAGTCCTTAGATTAAGCTTTTACTATATATATGTTTTTGTGTGTGTATATGTATATTCCTCAGTTCAACCCTTTAGGTCTGTAGTGGTTTCAAAGTCCTTGCTTAGTCCTTAGGATAGGCCTTTACCATATGTATATGGGGTATAAATCTGTATCCGACATTTGAACATGGGTATTGGAAACTTACAAATATTTGAACTTGGTCATGTTGGAGACAAATCTGTATCTGCCTCGAGTCCAAGTAATGTCGAGTTGAACAACAATGGTGAAAAGAATAAACTTATTGAACACCTTTAGATGTTAAAAAGTACTAAAATTACTGTCAATAGGTTAATCAATAGGGTTTGCAGGGCCACCATGAATGGCTGGTAGTATCTCTCACATGTATATATATTTGGCATTACCATTGTCAGTTTTATGGTCCATGTTTGAGATTCGTGGCTGTCCCTTCCAACAATGTGGTCTCCGAGGTTCGAACATACATTTCTCATATATATACACACACATATATATTTTCCCTAGTTTAATCCTTGAGCTATGCAGCGGTTTCAAAGTCTTTGAGCTCGACATATATTTGAACTTGGGTATTACCATATTAGTATGATTCTCTAAATATATGGAAACTTACAAAAATTTGAACGTAGTTATGTTGGAGGCAAATCTGTATCCGCTCAAGTCCGAGTAATGCAGGCTTGAACAACAATGGTGAACATAATGAACTTGTTGAAACATTCTTAGATGTTAAACGAAGTGCTGTTTTGTTTGATGAAATAGTTTGTTAATTTTTAATGATTCATTTGGCTTGTAGGCTGAAATCTACTATCTGGGTCAGCTTGATCATCCTAATCTTGTGAAATTAGTTGGTTATTGCTTAGAAGACGATCATCGGCTTCTTGTTTACGAGTTCATGCCGAAAGGCAGCTTAGAGAATCATCTTTTTAGAAGTGAGGAATTCATTCATTTTGATCTCCCTTTATGTAATCGGTTCAATTGTTTCGAGTTTCAAAGAATAATCTTTCAACAATGAAACAGGGAATTCTTATTTTGAACCACTTTCTTGGAACCTTCGGATGAAGGTTGCTCTTGGTGCCGCCAAGGGCCTTGAATTTCTACATTCCGAGGAGGTGAAAGTCATATATCGAGACTTCAAAACTTCGAACATCTTGCTTGATTCGGTAATGACAAGTTAATAACTGAGGTTCTCGATTTGTACTTTTAGTTCCTGCAGTTCTCTCATATCTTTTTCACAATGTAAAATGACAGAACTATAATGCAAAACTCTCTGATTTTGGTCTGGCCAAAGATGGACCATCCGGTGATAAAAGCCATGTCTCAACTCGGGTCATGGGAACTCATGGCTATGCAGCTCCCGAGTATGTAGCAACAGGTAGCTTTTTAACTCGAATCCATCGTCATTTGATTGCAAATCATATTTTAACATAAAATTTGTACTTTTGAAGGCCATCTGACTGCAAGAAGTGACGTATACAGTTTCGGGGTTGTTCTTCTTGAAATGTTAACCGGCAAGCGAGCAGTAGACAAGAACCGACCATCTAAAGAACATATTTTAGTTGATTGGGCTAAGCCTTACCTTACTAGCAAACGTAAGTTTTTCCAAATTATGGATGCTCGTATTGAAGGCCAATATACACAGGAAGCGGTGTTAAAAGCTGCTTTACTCGCGGTGCAATGCCTATCTACGGAACCGAAGTTTAGACCGAAAATGACCGCGGTAGTGAAAGCA
Source organism: Kokia cookei (assembly GCA_039519145.1). Lineage (NCBI taxonomy): Eukaryota > Viridiplantae > Streptophyta > Magnoliopsida > Malvales > Malvaceae > Kokia > Kokia cookei. Next base: position 2,052,770 of record CM076907.1, on the reverse strand, counting down.
CTAGAGCAACTTCAAGACTCCGGTGACGACAAAGGGGTCCATCAGAATGCAGCAGTTCATAGTTCTCATCCGAATTCGAGGAATACTCCGAAGAAAAATCCCAACGAGCCCCAGCCATCTGCATCTCCATTAAGTACATAAATCTGAAAACAGTCCGATGCATTGCTTATATTATTGCAGATGATATTCTATCTTGAACTCGGACATATATATATCTGGCTACCGATCACTGTACAGCTCTCGAATTCAATAATATCCGAATTCTGAGTGGTCCATTTTGACTCATTTTGTGTTATTACCGGTAAATGCATGCATGTTTAAAGATGTTTATATTCAGATCATTGCGTCATGTATTTATGTTTCGGGTTCAAATCCTATCATACGTAACTCATTTTCTCTATTCCTGAGTTACAACCTTTTCTGTATATAAAAAAAGAAAATGAAATAAAACCTCCAAAATCACAAAAGCATAGAAATACTAGGAGGGAGTGAGTATGATATTCCGACTTTTCAATTTTCTTGAAGTATATATTTATAAATGACATCTGAATATAAATTTTTTAATTTAATAATAGGGAGAATAAAAATCTTTAATTTAATTTACATATATGAAAAAAATTAGAGCAATCATTTTATTTAAATAAAATAAAGTAGATTTATCCAAAAATCAAATTATCTTGAATCTTAAGTAATTAATCTCAACAAAATTACTATTTAATAATAAAAAAATACTTTTAATTATAAATATATAAAAAAATTTGATAAGTTCGTTTAAAAAAATTGATATACAAAATATAAATTATTTATAAATAAGTAAGAGAAAGTCTTCATCCATTTTAAATTTAGTCCCTCAGTTTGTTTACATTTTAGATTTTAAAATTTAGGTTTAATTATTAACACCTTTAAAATTTTTGTGTGAATTAACATAAGAATTTTAATGGTATCAACAATAAAACTTGCATTTTTTTAATCCGAGAAGTAAAAGAATTAAATTCTTAAAAGTAAAAATTGGAGACAAAATTTCAACTGTATGAAAAGTTCAGGGACTTGGAAGCATATTTTAACTTATTGAGAAGCGGGCCGACCGGGCCCAACACAGCGGTCCAGAACAGAAAAACATTAACATATAGTACACACAGTTTGATATCTAAAACACCGAAAAGCAAAATCTTTCTTTTTCTATTCTGTCGCTGTTTCAGATTTGTCCTCCAAGGTAATCAATCTACGTTCTTCCAAATTGAAAATTCTTGGAGTTTTTTGGGTATTTTTTTGTTATTGATTATTATGTAAATTTTATTTTCAGATTATAGTTTAGGTCAACTTTTAGTCAATACTCAAAAAGAACTTTTTTTTTTTGTTTTTTTAATTTTCTCATCTACCAAAAAGAAAGTCTGAGATTATTTGTTTGAATCTTAGGGTTTTCTTTTTTCATAATTATTCGAGATTTTGAATCTGTGTATTTTATGAGTTAACAAAATTTAGCCTTTTTTTAATGGATTTTTTTTTTTATCTGAATCTTTACTGTATTGAACCATTAGAGTTACTGCATCGTATGAATTAGCAAAAACTTGTTTGGAAAAAGGGAAAAGGGTTCTGGGTTTTCTCTCAAAATAAGAAAAAAACTAGGTTATATGGTTGAATTTTATTTGCTTCTTTTGAAAATTATATATATGGAGTGTCGTGTATTGGGTTTTTGAAGGCTTTTGGGATGAGGAGATACAGTCCACAATACTATAATCCTCCAAGGAGAGGCAATGGTGGTAGAGAAAGAAGTCCTCCTAGGAGGGGATATGGCGGTGGTGGTGGTGGCGGGGGTTATGGCAGAAGGAGGGAACAGAATTACGGAAGCCTTTTGGTTAGAAACATTCCTTTGGATTGCAGGTAAATCTTTTATGATAATCCTTTTGTTGGATTGTTGGTTAAATGATTTGTTTTAATATATGTTTGATTTTGTTTGCAGACCCGAAGAACTTCGAAACCCTTTTGAGAGATTTGGGATCGTTAGGGATGTTTATATTCCAAAAGACTACTACACAGGGTTAGTATTGTGCCGTTGAAAGTAATTTTGGTTTATCAAGCATTGATCTTTTACTATGTTTTAATCGAAGTTTAAACATTCAAGCTCAAGGTTTTATTTTGATTAAGCATGAGCATCCGTTCTATTTTAGAAAAGAGTTTATGTGCTTTTATATTGGATGAGCATACTGATATGTCTTTTTCTAGTTTTCCGGCTTTTAGGATCGGCAAATAGGATGTTTATACTTTTCGTTGCTTCCTTTTTCGTATTTTCATCTTAGACCTTTCGTTGTCGTATGTAGGAAGTTATTTCCTTCGAGTTGCTTTCTGCACAATTTCTTAAAGCACTTAATTTTTTTCTCTGCCTTTTCCGTAGTGAATTAAAATTTGAACTGGTTTGTCAGGGGGGTTAATATTGGTTTGAAGTAAAAACAAGCCCAAGCCCCACATTTGATGAAGGCCTACTGTTTATGATTGCTTAAACATATTGTGATCCAAGGGTGTTAAGAGTAATGATCATATGAAGAATGTTCCTTTATGAAGCGAAACTATATAATTACACAATTCAATAAAGGTTTTGATTGAGGAAGAAGATTGATTCCTGACTGACCAAATTGAAGCAAATTTGTCGATATCAAGTGCTTCTTATATTTACGATCATGTGAAGAATTTTCAAGTCACTTGCCTCTTTTGAAGTTCCTTTGATATTGACTGTTAAGGGAAAAGGTCAGCATTTAGCGTATTTTATTTAAATCTGGAGCCAGTATTAGATATGTAAAGGTATACTTCTAAGTAAATGAAGTTGTTGTGGTAACATTTTATTTTAGTTTTTTACTTTCTTGTGTCGGCTTATTTCGTTCGTTTCAAACTATTATGTTTAAGTGAAGGATTGGTTCATCCTTTTTGCAGACAACCTCGAGGGTTTGCATTTGTGCAGTTTGTGGATTCTTATGATGCTTCTGAAGCTCAACGGCGCATGAACGGGAAAATATTTGGTGGGAGAGAGATATCGGTTGTTGTGGCTGCAGAGACAAGGAAAAAGCCTGAGGAAATGCGCCATAAAGCTAGGGTCAGGACTGTTAGGTACTCTCGTAGTCTTTCTCTCCCACTCTTTCACGCACACACGTGCATATGCATGCACACATATGGCACATGTGGTTTTTTGTTATTTTACTTGTATTTATGTAAGGATTTATCTGGCATGTAATTCTCCAGAGGACCATCAGGCTATGGGGGACGATCATCTTATTATGGTATGTGGCCTACAAGGGCATATTCTATTAAGTTTGCCATGTGTTTGGACTTTGGAGGATCCTAGGTGCGGCAGATACTGATGCAAACTAACTCTTAGTCGTTTGATATGTTTCAGGGCGTTCTCGGTCTCGTTCACCATCCCCTATGCGCTCTCCTCACTATCCTTCGAGTTCTAGAGGCCGCTACCGCTCGAGGTAAAGCATCAAATTGTTGCACATCCCTTTTACTTTTTAACAAATAAGGTGATTGTATATTTATTTTTCAGGTCATACTCACCTGCTCCGAGACCACGAGGAAACTATTCTGTTTCACCAGGTAGAAGGCATGAAGAACAGCCAAGTTCTCCAATAGGTCCCCCGCAAGAACGAGATGGTGATTACAATCATAGATCATATTCTCCTGGATATGAAAATCCTGATGGAAATGGTTATGGCGAGTAAGTGGAATTTTCAACTTTTTTAGCTCCATCTTTTACTGCAACTTGTATGCCCCTTTGTTTCAGTTTGCTGTTATAAAGAAGTGACCTGTTACGGGGCATGGGAAAACCATACTACTATGTGGCTTTGAGTTCTCAGTTCTTGTGCAATGAGAGTTAATTGTTGGTGATTTTCTCTTATGTTTAACTCGACTGTTGTGGCTTATTTCGAATGTTCCATTTGTAGGAAATCCACATTTGAGCCTGAGGACTCTCGGGCTACATGGAGGCGATCTCTGTGTAGATCATCAAGGTCTCCAGGTAGATATTCAAGGTCTCCTTCTGGGTCTAGATCGAGATCTGCCGACCTTCATGTAGTCATAGCAGATAAGTAGCAAACTTTAGCCTCCGGGTGCATATGGCAGCTATATCAGATGATGGATTCAGTGGTGATTAGTCTTTTTGTGTGCTTATCTCTATCATTTTGAATGGAACTTCTAAATTTGTGGCTTGATTTCATCTTTTTTGTATCTGAACACTAATGAAACAACGACGACGTTCGAGTTTGAGTTTTCGGCTCTTCTAAATCTAGTTTTCATGCTTGGCATTCCGGTTTGAGGCTAGAGTTGAAATCTATGTTATCTGGGCGCAGGAGTATGAGTCCGGCATGTATATGCTTCTTTTTATCAGTGCCTGATTGTTGGAACTGGACGGTATATAGGTCTCGGCGAAGGATTGAGCCGGCTTTTGAGTGGACCGTTCGAAATTGGTTGAATCAGGTTAAAAGTCCAGTTGATTCAGTAATTGAACCGGTTTTTTCAAATATCCTTATGGATTTTAAATAAATTTTTAATTAAAATTAGACCGGTTAAATCAGGAACCAGTGGTTTCCTCATTTCAACCACCGACCTGGTTTAAAAGCCTTAAACAGTGTAAAGTTTGGAATTGGGCTTAATTTTAACGTTAATTACTTTAATTAATTATAGGTAAATTCTAATTGAGTTTTTAAGGTATCAGTATTGTCTTGACTTTGACTAGATTTTTTTGTCAGTTGAGACGTGGGATATATTTAAAATATGTGAATTAAATTTTAATATGTTAGTATATAATGAATAAACAATTTGTATATGATGTATTAAGAGAAATAAACGACTGTTTTAGAATTTAGTGGCATTATAATTGTCCAAGTAGTAGGTATTTAAGTATTTAAAATTTGATTTATGTGTTTTAGATATGGTTTATGTTAGATTTTAAGCTAGCATTTAAGTTGGAAAGATCCGATTGATACAATAATAATATTTTAAATGTTTATGGCAAAATTGCTCGAGTGCAACAATAAATTATAATGGGTTAAAGTGTTCGAAGTGTATGTACTTTTTGTACATGTGGAATTTAGTTTTTTTATTCATAAAAATATAAGTTCAATTATTAATATCATTAAATTTTGATTCATTTTAACATTAATTTTCTAATCATGCTAACGACTAAGTATTTTTTTTTATTTTAAAATGTTGAATTTTGAAATCTAAATGTGAGATGATTAAATTTTTGGAAACAAATAATATAAGGACTCAAATTTTAAAATTATGATGAGAATAAGGATTTAGAGTATATTTTAATTATTATAAATTATTGGGGACAAATGGAAATTTATGTTTGTATGAGGTTATAATCTTACAATTTACAGAGGAGTTATAAAGAATTTCCCCTTTTTTGAGGGGTGGGCCATCCGTCTGCGCAGCCCCTGCTTAATCTTTTAAAAAGTATTAAAAAGAATAATATTTCGTATTTTGGAATTAAAAATTCAAAAAGAAAAAGGCATAATATTCAGTTCAGTCAGCCATCAAATCTATTTTTTTTTGTGTGTGTGTTACTTTAACCTTTTATTTCTTTTTAATTTTAAAAATTCAATTCAATAGTAAAAGTTTAAAATTATTTATAATTAATTTCAATCCTTAAATAATAAGATAAATATATTTTAATTCGTTCGAATTCATATATTTTTACATTAATAATAATATCAATACCAATCGAATTAAAATTCAATTTACAAATCTAAAAAGTAATTTAAATTTAGAATCAATCAATAAATTCAAATCCAAATATTTTTAATTAAAAATGGATTTTCCAAAACTGATTGGAAAATTTTGAAATTCAAATTAATTTATCAAAATTGACCTAAGCATTAAAATCATATAAATTTATGTAAAAACCAATCCAATTGATGAAACTAAATGTAAATTTAATATATATTTACCTAAACATCTACTGGTATCTAATCAATAACTAGCAGCCTTTCGAGATGGTCTATAAGAATGGGAATCCACCTTCTTTTGACCGAGTCCCACATCCATAAAAATCAAACCAAGCTTGGAATATTTAAAAAGCTAGTTGGTCCAATTGAAATAAATGGTTCAAATTAAATGCTTTATATTTATTTATCAAATACGTTGTATGTTATTAGAATACTTTTTTTCCTTATTATCTAATATTTTTTAACATAATGTGAACTTTAGATTTCAACATTTAGAATTTTTTTGAATTCAATGTAACTCTCAATCTTTTGAAAAAGAATTAAAATGATTTTTTAATAGAAATGTTGAAATTTTTTTTAGATTTTAATTTTTTTTTATAATTTTTATATTATTTATTGACGTGAGAGATTAATTTTTCAATTTTTTTTTTGTAAAGCAGAGATAGTAAAATTAAAATTACAATTTTTAATTAATTATTTTAAAAAATATTTTTTTAAATATATTGATGTGATTACATGATAGTATCTGTTCATACTTTTTTAATCTTTTGATAAGGCACACAAAGATGTTCGAACTCGAATCTTCTAAAATGATAACATCCTCTTAATCACTGGAATCTCTTGTTGAGTTTAAAAAATATTTTAAAAAATATTTTTATTCAATTAATTTAATTAAAGTTAGTTTCATCATGAAGTTTGTATGATTTAAATCATGATGATTTTACACAGTCGCGATCATTATGGGACCATTAATTTTTTAAAAAGAATCAATTTATTTTTTAACAAAAACGTCAATTAACACATTATTTTTTTAATAGTATTAACATGATAAACCGCATGATAATTACGTGTATTTTATATTGATATGATATAATTTATTTTATATATTTTTAATCTTTATATTTTATAAAAAATATAATTTAACCCAATTGGATAATATTGTTAGACTTACAATTAAGTTATTGAAAACCCATAGTTTAGCAATTTATTTGGCTTAAACAAAATTTAACTTTTCAATTTTTGTAAAATACGTGGATGAAAATTTGATAAATTAATGTAAGGGGCTAATATTTTAATTTTTTCGAAGTATAGAGATGAAATTCATATTTAAAAAGTAACATTTAATCGTTAAATTAGTAAAATTTTTTATTTTGTCTTTAAATTTTTTTGTGTATATCAATATCGAAACATGATAAATTTTCCTCAAATTGATCTTAAACTTATATTTCATTAGAGCGTGATGTCGTAACACTTTGAAAGTATATTAAATCATCGCATGAATATATATTTTTTAAAATTTCTACCATATTTCAATAATTTGTTTATATGTTTTTATAATTTTTTAGATTTTATATAAATTTTAAAGTTCTTATGTGATGATGTGGCATTTTGTGTTGTTAGAAGCTAAATTGAGAAAAGTTGTCAAATTCCAAATCTAGTGTGGACCAAAAAAAAGTTTAAGGACCAAATTGAAACAAAATCAATAAGTTCAAGGACTAAATGTTCATTAATCCCAAAGGAAAAAAATCTAACATTCAGCTGACTCTCTTTTAGTTGTCAGGGTCACGTTTTCTATATGTGAAATGACCTGTCAGCCTATCAACGCTTCCATTCCAAGTTCTTACATTTCTTCTATATAAAGATTCCAAAGAGTCAATCGACTCAAAAAGGTCCAAAATTTTTCATTCAAAAGAATCTCTCTGAGAAAAGAAAAAAAGCATCAAATTCAAGGATGGCTGTTGGAATATTGGAAGTGTTCTTGGTTAGTGCAAAAGGCCTTCAAGATTCAGATTTTCTGGGTATGTAATTTTATTGGAACTTCATTTTTTTTGGATTTATCAGTTTATGTTTTCAAATTCTTCCTTTGTTTCATTTTCTTGCTCGATTTCTGCTTTTTTTTTTCTTTCAAGTTTTCATCATTTTTTAAAACGGAAAAACAGAGAATTAAAGAGAAAGGGAATTGGTTTTTGATTTGTGCATGTTCTTTGCTTGATCAATGAAGAAAACTCATTTCTAGTTAATTTAAGATCAAGTGATGGGTGTTTAATTTTTTTAATTGGATTTTATAGAAAATAGCATAGCTGGAAAACCTTACAATTCCTTCTTGTCATTAGTAAATCTTACCTTTCTTTCACGTTATTAAAATATTGATTTGAGTTTAGTTAAGTTAGTTCATGCTGCAGCTTAATGTCGAACATTGTAATATAGATTTTTCAAAAATTTGAACTATGGGTTTCTCTGCACCAAAAGAAAAATGGTGAAGTGAGCATGATCTGGTTCTTATGTTCTAGATTTTTCCCAAGCTGTAAATCCACATTGTTTCCAGCATTTAACATCCTGGAAAATGAAAAAAAAAAAAGGTCGTGATTGGTGCAAGATTAGAAAATAATGTGACTTTTCGAAGAAGAACTAATGAATTTTTCTTTCCTTTTTGGTTTTGTTTATGATTGGTAGGCGATATGGATCCATATGTTATAATTCAATACAAAGGTCAAGAACGCAAAAGCAGTGTGGCCAGAGGTAATTATTAAGTCTTTTTTCCTTTATTTTAAACCTCTTGACTTCTAAATTACTTGAATTCAGGGTTAGTGTCAGACATGGATATATGTTTAATAGGATTATGCTCAATATTCATTTTAAGTTTTTGAATATATGTAGGGAATAATACCCTTATATCCCATGTCTAAATATGTGTTGGATATGGGTATTTTACATGGTCACTTTAGAGAAAATGAAGTCCAGGTTGTGATTTTCAAATAATTTCAGGTTTGGGTTTGGATTGGTTTGAGTTCTGAGTTGTTTCGGGTTTAAATTATTTCGGGTTTGGTTGATTTTGAGTTTGGATATTCGATATTAATCAGATTTTCAGGTTGGGTCATCTTTGGTTCGAGTTACTTCGTTGAATCAGCTTAGATTTTCAGGTTCAGATAAAAAATACTAACAGGTCTTTATCAAGCCATACCAATGAAAGTGAGAAACATTATAGGCAATAATCGGAAGAAGACCAGTTCATATCATCATTGCATGGTTAAATGACTTGGACTTAGATGTGAATGCCATATATGAGCATGTCCTAATACATGTCGGGCATAAATACTTAAAGAAAAATAAAGAGCCGGACCGATTAACTTTTACAAAAAATTACCTAAAGGGTCAAATTTTGTGCAGGTGATGGCTCTAGTCCATCATGGAATGAAAAATTCACATTCAAGGTGGAGTATCCAGGGTCAGGTGGTGACTACAATCTAGTTCTTAAAATCATGGACAAAGACACCTTCTCTGCTGATGACTTTGTAGGCCAAGCCACGTAAGTAAACTAACATTATTCGTCACTGTTTTATAGCTAAATTACTCCTACTCGTATCTGATGTCCGAAAGTTTTTCATATATAAGTACTTTAAGAAAATAAATGGTCTGGAAAAACAAGCTTGATAGTTTCATAGCATTCTCTTTTAAGAAGTAGCAAGGTCGAATCTCAATATATGTAACCCTTTTCGAGAGTCAAAGTTTCATGTACGAGTACTATAAGAAAATGAAAGGTCCAGAAAAACAAGCTTGATAGTTTCATAGCATTCTCTTTTAAGAAGTAGCAAGGTCGAATCTCAGCATATGCAACTCTTTTCTCTATGTAGAAGTTCGATCTCCTTTATACCGAAGCTCGAAAAATAATTTGTAGAACTTTTTTTATTTTCATGTTTGCAGCATATTTGTGAAGGATTTGTTGGCAATTGGAGCAGATGAAGGAAGTGCTGAAATACATCCTACTAAACAGAGTGTAGTTAATGCTGAACAACGTTATTGTGGAGAAATTTTAGTTGGTCTTACTTTCACCAAAAAGGTATTTAACTTTTTTATTCATGGAAATTGAAAATACTTTATAGCAGGGTCAGAAACTTTTTATTAAGGGTCGAGATTGAATTATAAATTTTAGAGATCAAAGTATATTTTTACCATTTAATTAATTGATAGGTTCAACAAATTTAGAGGACCAAAAGATGAATTTTACCAAACCAAGGTGGGTCAAGGCTGCTGTCTATCCCCTTGGTATTACCCCTTGCTTTTTAAGAAGATTATTCTATTCTATCAATGGATCGGGTTATCTGTCTAGCCTGATAAATAGGATACTTTTGATCTTAGTCGATCGTTTAATCTATTCTGAATAAAAAATGAACTGGTCTTGTTATGGGCCTGGGTCATATCCTACATGGTGCGCACATTGAGCTAGCATCTCGAGCTCGTGATGTGGGTTCACACGTTACTTCATAGGTTAACTCTCATCGTATAAATGCGTATTAAGTCTAAAATAGGATATGTGTCAGCATGCATGGAACTTATTTATAATGTCACATCCATGAACAATAATCATGTCATATAAATACACAGTTCCACCCACCTAAAGGATATGCCGAAACACTCGACAAGTCTGATTCTTTAGATGCACAAAAAAAAAAAAAATTGTCCTTTTACCTATTGTTGATTTTATTTTGTTGGATTTGTACTACAGGAGGAAAATGATGAAGAAGAGTATGGAGGTTGGAGGGAAAGCGATTATTAATTTGTTAATTTTTGAAAAAATATAATTTGTGTTTTTATCACTTTTACTTAAAACTCTGGATTTTTATTTATTTAATTTTAAAGCTTTCGGAATGTTTATCCTGTTACATTTTATTGTGAATTTACTACCCTTGTGCTTAATTTTATTATATTATTGATTAAAAATTGAGGGAATATTAAATCTTGAACATGAACAGTAAATCGTAAATCCAACATTTTATTATCAATTAAATTTGTTAATTCAAATTTGAATTTTAAATTGATCAATAAATTCATTTCAATTTGATTTAAATTTAAAATAATCAAAATTTGAAATAAATTAAACTTGAAATGATTTGAACCGAGTTAAATTATAATGATTTAAATTAAAAAACAATATAAAATTAAACCAATTCAAATATGAAATTTATTAAAAACACAAAAATAATACTAAAAATTGAGTAAACAAGATTCAGATTTTTTTTTAGTTAAAAAAACTTTTTACCTTTTAATTTAATTTGATTTTTGTATTTTTTTCTTATTTAATTTTTACACTTCACAGAATTCAGAAGTTGGGTTAAATAATAATAACTCAAAAGTTTTTGGGTCTAATAGGAAACAGTGGCCAATCAAATTTTACACTAAACCTAAGCCGAGCATAAAGTGAAGTAGATGTAAAGACCACTTTTTTTTTTTGTGCTTCACCAGACTTAAACAACCAGTGGGCCTTAGTCAAGGTTCTAGTTGGAAAGCAAACAGTCTCCCACATCGCTAAAGAATTAAGAAACAGTATTGTTTATATAGGCAAAAGAAGCACAAATAGATTGTCCCTTCGGGGACATCCGATAAAATTGGAACGATACAGAGAAGATTAGCATGGCCCCTGCGCAAGGATGACACGCACAAATCGAGAAATGGTCCAAATTTTTTTCTTTATTTTTTTGCCAATTTTTTACAGCTCTGTTTCCATCTCTTTCGCTTTTCTTCACTTGAGAATTTGGAATTGGAGGGTCTTTTTCCTTGTTTTTTATTTTTTTTCCAATTTTTTACAGATCTGTTTCCATCTCTTTGGCCTTTGTTCACTTCATAATTTGGAATTGGACGGTCAATTTCCTTGTTTTTAAATTGATTTTTTCTGGGTTTGGTCTGTTTTACACCCTTGAACACTGAATATTTCAATAGCATTTTTTTTGGGGGCAATTTTTAGATGTCTGTTTCCATCTCTTTCTCTATTTTCTTTGAATTTGTATGCTCAGTTTGATGCTTATTTTCATGGGGTTTTTTTTACACTTAATATTAAAAATTTAGAGTTTTTCATTTCTGGCTTTATCTTTCTTTTTGCAATTTTTCTGGGTTTGATGTTCATATTCATGGGTTTTATGCACTGAAGATTGCAATTTAAAGTTTAAGTAACCAAAGCACCCTTCAATTTCTAGAGTTAAAATGGATGGAAAAACATATATTTTTATAATTAAATATTTATAGTATACAACTTCATGTCCAAATATGTTGGCTTTGTGTGGTAATTTCACTTATCATTGATCTCATTTCACTTGATAGTTTGATTCCTTGGATTCTTTGTAAAGCTTTACAATTAGAACAATGTGATCTTCACAAGAATTTCTATACATACATGGTGCTCAATGGAAGATTTTTAATGTTGTTGATGTGCAGGGTTTGAATGATATATTGAATAGCTGATGAACAACTCTTGGAGTAAAAAGAATAGGGGGAGCTCGATCGAAAAGCTTTCAAAGTCATTTGCTCCTTGAAGTTCCCGGTCGAAGATCCGCACGAAACATGTGCTAAATTATGTTCATTATGGCAACAGAATGTGCACGATCCGAAATCGCAGGCGTTTAAGATGACCCATACTTGAGGCAACTTACAGCTATATGGTGCATACACCAACTATTGCTTTTATGTTTTTGCTTTCGTACTCTACTTTCACTTGCATACACTCATTCACCTTAGTGTTCAGAATGATCACCTGGAAAAAACTTGGATTAACTGTTATTCGATTACGGATTGAACCATTTGAGACCGTTCCCTATTCTCAAAAAGTATAATAAACCGAAAATCTGTTCTATAGTCTGTGCTATACATTTATGTCAAAATATGGGCTACAACAATCGAGTCTGTTTATTCCTTGCACTTAAATATTCTGTGATGACTTCTCGGAACAAAGATGATGAGAAGGTGAAAGAGTTGAGAAATGAATACGATGATGTCGCGACCGAGTTGGCAACGGTTTTGGGTCCTCAGTGATGACTTCTCGGAACAAAGATGATGAGAAGGTGAAAGAGTTGAGAAATGAATACGATGATGTCGTGACCGAGTTGGCAACGGTTTGGGTCCTCAAAAAGATATCCAAATACTGTTCCAATAATGCTTTTTATCTCATTAGTAAGAGTCTCCATCTTAGCTTCTTCCACTTCCAATAGATAGTTCAAACTCAAGCACAAGGGATAGTTCATGTAATCTAACCAATTTACACACAGCAGCTGGGGTGGTTGGTTCACTAGTTTTCACTTTACACTCTAGATGCCAACCCTTCTTTGAAGGGCACTAATGAAACTAGAAATGAAATAGGACTCAGGTGGGTGTGGATTAAATTGGAGCCTGTTGTACTAACCCTTAGCTTCGCCACCGATCAACATACGACGCTACTTGCAGTCTCCTTTATGAGATGAGTAGATGACTAGGTCGAATTTCAGCATTTGCAATCCTTTTCTCTTTCTGGGGGGCATGTTTGCAGCATATTTGTGAAGGATTTGTTAGCAATTGAAGCAAATGAAGGAATTGCTGAACTATATCCTACTAAACATAGCGTAGTTAATGCTGAACCATGTTTGTATTTTTTACCTTTTAATTTGATTTGATTTCTGTATTTTTTTCTTATTTAATTTTTACACTTTTCAGAATTCAAAATTGAAGGGATTTAGAAGTTGGGTTAAATAATAAAAACCCAAAAGGTTTTGGGTCTAACAAAAATAATAATGGCTAATCAAACTTAACAGTAAACCTAAGCCCAACATAAAGTGAAGTATAAATTTAAAGCCTACGTTTTTTTTTTTTTTTTGTGCTTCACCAAACATGCACTGGGCCTTAGTCAAGGTTCTAGTTGGAAAGCAACCAGTATCCCACATCGCTAAAGAATTAAAAAATACTATTATTTATATAGGTAAAAGAAACAACGTATTATTGTCCCTTCGGGGACATCCGATAAAATTGGAACGATACAGAGAAGATTAGCATGGCCCCTGCGCAAGGATGACACGCACAAATCGAGAAATGGTCCAAATTTTTTTCTTCTTTTTTCCCCAATTTTTTACAGCTCTGTTTCCATCTCTTTCACTTTTCTTCACTTGAGAATTTGGAATTGGAGGGTCTTTTTCCTTGTTTTTAAATTGATTTTTTCTGGGTTTGGTCTGTTTTACACCCTTGAACACTAAATATTTCAATAGCATTTTTTGGGGGGCAATTTTTAGATGTCTGTTTCCATCTCTTTCTCTATTTTCTTTGCATTTGTATGTTCAGTTTAATGTTCATTTTGATGGGGGTTTTTTTTGCACTTAATATTAAAAATTTAGAGTTTTTCATTTCTGGCTTTATCTTTCTTTTTGCAATTTTTCTGGGTTTGATGTTCATCTTCATGGGTTTTATGCACTGAAGATTGCAATTTAAAGTTTAAGTAACCAAAGCACCCTTCAATTTCTAGAGTTAAAATAGATGGAAAAACATATATTTTTATAATTAAATATTTATAGTATACAACTTCATGTCCAAATATGTTGGCTTTGTGTGGTAATTTCACTTATCATTGATCTCATTTCACTTGATAGTTTGATTCCTAGGATTCTTTACAAAGCTTTACAATTAGAGCAATGTGATCTTCACAAGAATTTCTATACATACATGGTGCTCAATGGAAGATTTTTAATGTTGTTGATGTGCAGGGTTTGAATGATATATTGAATAGCTGATGAACAACTCTTGGAGTAAAAAGAATAGGGGGAACTCGATCGAAAAGCTTTCAAATCCGCTTACTCCTTGAAGTTCCTGGTCGAAGATCGGCACGAAACGTGTGCTAAATTATGTTCATTATGGCAACAGAATGTGCATGATCCGAAATCGCAGGTGTTTAAGATGACCCATACTTGAGGCAACTTGCAGCTATATGGTGCATACACCAGCTATTGCTTTTATGTTTTTGCTTTGGTACTTTACTTTCACTTGCATACACTCAGTCACCGTAGTGTGCAAAGTGATCACCTGGAAAAAACTTGCATTAACCGTTATTCGATTACGGATTGAACCATTTGAGATCGTTCCCAATTCTCAAAAAGTATGATAGACTGAATATCTGTTGTTCTGTACTATGTGCTACAAGAATTGAGTTTGTTTATTCCTCACACTTAAATACTGTGATGACTTCTCGGAACAAAGATGACGAGAAGCTGAAAGAGTTGAGAAATGAATACGATGATGTCCCGACTGAGTTGGCAACTATTTTGGTTCCTCAACAAGGCACTAGAAAATGTAGCGCTGAGCAAGTTGAATCTTAGGCAATATACGATAGTCTCATGTTGGCTTGGAATGCAAAGAGGTAGAAGATTATAGTTGAAACGGATTGTGCTCTAATTGTTGGGGTCATTTGGGATACTTCCAGTGTTGTTTTATACATAGATTTGGTCCTACAAAATCAAAATTTGTGTAAACGAGATTGACGAGTGGTCATACAACAATTTTCAAGGAGGCAAATGTGGTCATGCATGATTTGGCTGCTTCGATGAGGTATTTTCCTTACGGTCTTATAGTGTTTCAGGAAACTCAAGATTTATTGATGGAGAAGTTACATATAGATGCTAAACATGCTATTTCTTGTGTTGCAGTTAATTTACTTTTTATTTACCAAAAAAAAAAAAACAAAATCATGTAATTGTTGTTCAAACCTTCTCTGATCAAATTACTCAATTTATAAATCTTGAATAGAAATATATTTAATAAAATTAATAGATGCATAACAAGAACAAAGTGGTGTTCTCAATTTTGATCGAATTTAAATAATCGGAACTTGAATTGATTTGAATCTAAAATAATTTGAAATTGAAAAATTCGAGGGTCCAATTGGAATGATCCTAATGCAAAATAATCCAAAATTGAAAACGACTCTAATTTTAAATTAATCTAACTTTAATAAAGTACAGGGATTAATTCAGAATTTAACCCTATGTTTATAATTTTTTGTCTTTTTAACTTCCGAACATTGCCACCTTTCTTCAATATGCTGCAGAACAGTTTATCTTTAGCAGTGTCCTGCACACACACACCCACACACACACAAAAAACCCTTCAAATTTTCGGCCCTTTGCAAAGAAGAAGGTAAACCCGTTCTCACCATGGTTTCTTTTTCATTTCGTTTATTTCTCTTGAAATTCTGAAATCGAAAGCCAAAATATGTTTCTTAAACTTAAAAAGAGATGCCTTTTTTTAGAACAAATGTGGGAAATCTTTGGGAAAATAGGAGATATTTTAAGCATGGAGAATGAGATTTCTTCGAATGAAAATAAAAATTTGTAAAGTTCAATCTTGCTTAACATATATGCAAAAATGGAAGACGAGCGGTTGCGGAATGAGCTCGAAGTTATGGGTGATAGAGACGGTATTCAACAATCAGCTACATACAATGGGAACTCAGTATTCAACCAAACATATGGAGTAAGTGATTGCTAGAATTTGTAGTTGGCATTGCAATTAAATTCATTATTCGAAACCATTAGATGATGCTTGGTATTTAATATTTATCCTCAGCTGATGATGACTGAGACCCTCGAGATCATAAACCACTGTAAAAATTTGGAGACGCTCAATGCCATTTGGATCGAGAAATCCCTCGAGACTGGTTATTTGAAAGCTTCGGAAAATGCGGAAAGGACTGGTGAGCTCGAGAATAAGATCAAGGCTAAGGAAAATGAACTTGCCAAAGTGAGCAATAAGCTCAAGGAGGCAGATAACTCATTGGCAGACCAGGAGAACAAGATACGGAAAAAACTAGGAACCTTCGGCGTAAGAGGTGTCAGGATTGCTCCGTAATGTCTCTCATCAACCTAGCGAATGGATGCTACGTTATACATTAGTTACCATTGATATTTCAATTAGAAATGCAACACATAATTTTACTATTGTGTTATATGATTTAATTCTCTGTTAACTTATCTTTGTCTCCAGAATGCGGTTCCAAACAATTCGCTACAATCGACTGCCGTGGAGCGAAAGAGGGCCAATGAATATGTAATGAGACCTCTAGTAGTTGACGATCCAGAGGTTTGTTCTTGGTGTTTTTTCATTAAAACCACAATACCATATGCATGCCCTGTCATGAATATTGTATAATAGAATGTTAGTTTGCATAACCTTCCAATATGGTGCAAATAGTTTCCAACATTTTAGTCTGTGTTACGATTTAATTCTCTGTTAAGGAATATTGTTCAAAGAGTTATCATGAAAGTAACATGTTTTTTCATCCAGGACGATGAATATGTAACAGAACTGCCAGTGACCGAAGATTCAGAGGTTTGTTCTTCGTGCCCTTCTCTTTAATGCTATGATACTCCTGTGCTGGTTTTACTTTTTAGATTGCTGAGAATTGATGATATGACTGGACTACCAGTTACACAGAAAGTGGAACAACTATCCCGAAAACATTTATCGGAGTTTGAAATTGAGGGATTGAAAGGGTCACCGGAAGAGATGGAGAAACCTGCAGTTAAACTACTTTTACCTTGAATCTTGTTCACGTAACATTTTTAAAGGTCATGATTTGCCAAGAATACTTGAAACAATTTCCAATTACATGTGATGCAGCTAATGAAGAATGTGCCTTGTCAAAATCCTGTTGAAACTTTAAGGTCGCAAATTGCTGCTTTAAAGAAAGAGTTAAGAGGAAAAATCAGAGGCGTTGGAAGATATCGAAAGCCGTTACAATTGCCTGGCGGTGAAACATGATGCAACTAATAAAGAGCTCCAAGATGCTCAAAAAGAAGCGATAAGTGTATGTCTGTGTTTTCCTTCTATTACTGCTTCGAAATTGGGTAATAAACTTATAAGGTGTTGAATGGAAGAATTTTTCTGGTTCTTGATGTGCAGGGCTTGAATGATATCTTGACTAGCCGAACCAATTTTGTAGTAGAAAGAATGGGGGAGATCGATCAAAAAGCTTTCAAAGTTGCTTGCTCTCAAAAGTTCCTGATAGAAGATCGGCAAGAAATGTGTTCTAAATTATGTTCATTATGGCAACAGAATGTACAGGATCCAAAATGGCACCCATTTAAGATGATCAACATTCGAGGCAACTTGCAGGTATATGGTGCATGCACCAACTATTGCTTTATGTATTTGCATTTGGTTTGAAATTATCAATCCATGCTTTTTTTTGTTTGGAATCACACACATTAATGTTCAAAATGATACCGTTATCTCATTGCGGATTAAACCATTTGAAAGACGGGAAATATGTTGTTCTACTAAATGTGCAAAACAATTCAGAGTTTCGGGTGATGCAGGAAATATTAGATGAAGACGACGAGAAGCTGAAAGAGTTGAGAAACGAATATGGGGATGCCGCGCTCAAGGCTGTCAGCACCGCATTGATGGAAATGAACGAATATAATGCGAGCGGAAGGTATGCGGTCCGTGAGGTTTGGAACCGAAAGGAGGAAAAGAAAGCCGCCATGAAAGAAATCATGGAATACACAATCAAGCAACTGAAGAATCACAGGGGTAAACGAAAGCGAATGCTGCTTGATGCATTTAAACACGTATAAGGGGTTGTTTCTGTTGGATTTATATTATTACTTTAAAATCTTATGGATGTTTATTTTGCTACATTTTATTTTATTATTTAATTTCAGAATCCGGTTGCCTTATGCTTCATTTTATTATTAATTTGAATGTAAGGAGGTATTAATTTTTTTAAAATAAAAGTAGAAGGATTAAATTATAAATATAGGAAGTGTTTAGGAATTTGAAGGACACTTGAACCAATTAAAAATGATCAATGTTAATCCTGGCCACTAATGTCGCATGATTTTCCCTTCGGGGACATACTTCAGGCTGGCATAGTCAGGACTCAGGACGAAGTAATTTACTTCAGGGCCCTGGTATATCCCACATCGGTAAAGAACTAAAAAGCAGGAGCTTTTATATACACCAAACAAGCAACAATAGTTTGTCACTTCGGGGAAATCCGATAAAATTGGAACGATGCAGAGAAGATAAGCATAGCACCTGCGCAAGGATGGCACGCACAAATCGAGAAATGGTCCAAATTTTGTTCTTTAGTTTTTTGCCAATTTTTTTACAGCTCTGTTTCTTTTTTTTTTCCTGGGTTTAGTGTTCATATTCATGGGTTTTGTGCACTTACGATTGCACTTAGAATGTTCTTTCTTTCTTTTACTGGGTTTGATCTGTTTTTACTCTCTTGAACAGTGAATTTGATTTTTTTTGCCATTTTTACAGTTTTGTTGCTTTTCCCCTCCTTCATGGGTTTCGTGCACTTAAGATTGCAATTAGAGTTTTTTTACTGGGTTTTGGCGAGTTTTACTCTGTTGAACCGTGAATACCTCAAATTTTCTGGGAATAAATTGGTGCTTATATATTTGTTGGTCAACAGTGCTAATTTTCTGATATATTGGCCATAACTGTAGGAAGAAGGTCCAATTTTGGTTTTGATCCTTCTACTACCATCTTAAAATTTAAAAGAAAATCAATTAAACAATTTCTTCCAATAAAATTAAACAAGAAATCCCAGAGATTGACCTGCACACATAGTCATGTTTCTCTTTGAAAAAAAATTCAAACGGGGTGCTTTTTCAACAATTCGGAGTTTGGAGTTGCAGGTGAGAGACTCCGGTATTCAACAATCAACTACGTGCAATGGGAACTCTGAAACTAGCAAGATGAACAGGGTAAGTGATTGCTGGTCTATCGAAGGCTTTACAAACTTATAAGTTCGATATCTTATGAATGAGGCTAACAAGATCATGGATCAAATGGAGTTCTTAACAGTACAAAACAAGAAGCTGCTTTCCACCAATGCAGCTCAGTCGAAATATTTAGAGTCACCAGCGGCAAATGCAGAGCAGAACGCCAAGGATGCTCAAGAGAAAATCGTTGAGATCGAGAGGAAGCTGCACAAGTGAGCAATAATCTTGAGGAGGTTGGTAACTCATTGATGGACCAGATGATAAATATTCAGAAAACACTAGGACCCTTTGACTCAACAGGCATCGACTTTGATAGCTCGAAGATGTCTAAGGATTGTTCTTTGTGCCTTTTTGATACTATGATACTTCTATGCCGGATTTAGATTGTTGAGAATTGATGATATGGCTGGACTATGGATTTCGCAGGAAGAGGAACTTCAAAATAGGATATTCAACTGGAGAAAGAATTATCTCGAAAACAAGCATTGGAGTCAGAGGTTGAGCGTCTAAGTGGACATTGGATGTAATTGGTTAAATGGAAGATGGAGATTACGTATATGTTCTAAGGAAGCTGGAGGAATACCTTAAGGATGTAAAGACATTGAATCAATCTCTTATTGCAAGAGAATGTTGGAGCAACGATCAGGTGCAGGAAGTTCAAGAAAGATTGATCACTGTAAGCTATTTTTCTTCACTTACTAAAATGCTTGCCACTCGAATTTCATTGCAAGAACCCCGAAGTTCTTCAGACACTTGACCTTATATGTTAATAGATGGTAATTGAGTTGCAAACTAATGGTTTCTACTGTTGTCATGGTGTAGTATATTATGGAATCTGAATCAACCATTGGAATCAAAAGAAGGGGAGAACTTAATCCAAAACCTTTTTTAGATGAATGCAAGAAGAAATTTGCTGGTGATGACTGGTGTTTGAAGTCCGAGCAATTATTCTTGTTGTGGCAACAACATATCAAGAATCCACTGTGGCATCCTTTCAAGATCGACCCTGAAAACAAACGGGTAAGAGCATTCATACATCATATCTTGATTTTTTTTTTTTTTGTACTTTATATACGAAAGTCTGCACAATTGTAGACTACTCATCTTGTGGTAATGATATTCAAAAGTTCTTCTTTAAACCGTAAATCCTTTTCCTTTACGCATCATTGCTGCAAGTGTTGCAGAACCACTTCGAAACACATCAGGGTTTTTATCGACAATAACCCTTATGGAATGTTCTTTTGAGGTTTGGGTTCATAGGCAGCTTTCAACATGGACACATTAGTAACCAGTGTAGTTTTACTTCTTTTTTTGGTGTGAATCAGTTAATAGTTGATGAAGATGGTAAAGGATTGAAGGAATTGAGAAATGAATGGGGTGAAACGATCTACATGGCCGAAACGTTTGCATTACTGGAAATGGTAGAGTACAATCCAAGTGGGAGATACATAGTTATTGAACTTTGGAATTTCAAAGATGATCGAAAAGCCAGCTTAAAAGAAGCTATTTAGATCCTCATCCACCATTTATAGAACAAACTGAGTCGATCCCTGTACTTCTCGAACTGATGGTAAGCCGAGATGTTCCCTATCAACAGGCCAAGCTAATCCCAGTATTTTGCCTAACATTTCCATGTAGTTAATCTTATTTTGCTAATATATCAAATGACCAGTATTTTGTTTCACCTTCAAACATCCTGCCTGCATGGAAGCAAGTTATTCATTTTCTAAAATGTTCCAATGAAAAACACTATGAATTGCTTGAATTGCTCTTATGCCCTATGAATTATATTGGAATGCAGCTGAATTCCCATCGATAATATATATACATGCATATGCATACATACATACATATCCATGAAGTATGTTCCAATATAATATCAATATTGGGATTTACGTTTTATAGAGAAACATTTTTGATTGGTAATATACATTGGTTCCAAGGCAAACCCAAATATTTTAAAATTTAACCTGCAACTGTGGCAAATCAAACTTAACAGTAACCTGATTGTACTGTGAAGTCAAATATGAAAGTAACATTGCTTTATATTTTTTGTTTTCTAAATTCTAATAATCGAGTTGGGATAAGTGATAAACACAGAGCTTGCCACGTCTGTTAAACCACGTCTTTATTATGTGCCACTCCAAAGACATCGGGCCTCCATTCAGGCTGGCATAGTCAGGACGACGTAACATACTTCAGGGCCCTGGTTAGAAAATATCCCACATCGCTAAAGAACTAAAACGCCGAAGCATTTATATAAGCCAAAGAAACAACATAAGAGTGTCCCTTCGGGGACATCCGATAAAATTGGAACGATACAGAGAAGATTAGCATGGCCCCTGCGCAAGGATGACACGCACAAATCGAGAAATGGTCCAAATTTTTTTCTTCTTTTTTCCCCATTTTTTTACAGCTCTGTTTCTTTTCTTTTTTTCCTGGGTTTGGTGTTCAAATTCATGGGTTTTGTCCACTTAAGATTGCAATTAGAGTTTTTGTTTTCTTTTTCTGGTTTTTGGCCTGTTTTAATCTGTTGACCCGTGAATACCTCAAATTTTCTGGGAATAAATTGGTGTTTATATATTTGCTGATCAACAGTACTAATATTCTGATATATTGGCCAGAATTGAAGGAAGAAGGTCCGATTTTGGTTTTGATCCGTCTACTACTATCTTAAAATTTAAAAGAAATTCAATTAAACAATTTCTTCCAATAAAATTGAACAAGAAAGCCCAGAAATTGACCTGCACACTTGGACATGTTTCTCTTTGAAAAAAAATTTCAAACTGGGTTTTAAGGTTTGCAACGTGTTTCTTGTAAATCAATTGATATCCTGAATCCTGCTAAGGGTGTTTCATAACCTTGAATCATTTTTCTGCTTTGCAAGTGATATATTGAGTTTTTGTGATCAAATTTCATATTTTTTCTTTAGTATGGGAATTTGCGGGAAAATGCTTGGCAATATGGAAATGAAACCAGTTTCTTATTGTTGAAAAATTCTTCAATAATGTCAATAATGAAAAAAACAGATAATAAATTTGGTTCTTCATGCAATTTGTAGTTATAGTGCATGGATTTCTTTGATTTTAGTAACTAATAATTATGATTCCAACATTTGGGGTTTCAATCTCAATATATGAACTTGGCTTTGCTTCTTAGTGTTATTGTTGAACTTTTTAAGATACCTCTTTCTTAGTCCATTTACGTGATCTGATAATGATATTTGCAGGCACTTAAATCTTCCATTGAAATGGAGAAAACCAACTACGAGGAGTAGCTGAAGAAGGAGAACAGGCTTGTTTGCAGTCTCATATGCAAGATCGATCACAGAAAAGAACAGTTGTCGGGAATGGAACGTAATATAGAGAGATGACCAGTCGGAAATGGAACGGAATATAAAGAGATGACTGCAACTCTTCGAGGACTCATCGATGGCCTATCAATAAATTGAAAGAGATTACTCTATTCTTGTCACGGTATCTCAGCTTGGTGTTTAACACAATTTTTTTCATCATTCTCAATGGCCTACGGGAATTCTACTTCTCCACCACCAAGGGCAGCACAATCGTCAGGGGGAGGGGCGACACTTCCTAATTTACTGCTGAACAATGACAATCTCTTTTGGTGGTGTTCGATAATACACAATCCACTACCAATTGGTTGAATGAACCTTCATTTGAGGGAGTTGATTGGAGCAGGTGAAAAATGAGATGGGCTTCATTACTTTTGAAAGGTATCAACAGTCAAAACAGTTTCGATCAAAGCTTCATCTTCTTTGGAACTTTGACAAAGAAGATTGTGATTTATGGGATTTTTGTGATAAATCTCATTATTTTTTGACATAGATTGATGATTTCTCTCGTGCTATTTGGATATATCTATTGGTTCATAAAAATGAGGTTTTCAAGATTTTTATATCATTTATTGTTATGATTGATCGTCAAATTTATCAACAACAGATAAAGTTTGTTAGAAGTGATAATGTGACAAAATTTAATTATCTCCAGAATTATTTTCTTATAAATGACATTATTTTTCAAACATATTATGCTGGTACTCCAACAAAATGGGAGAGTTGAAAGAAACATCAACATATTTTAAATGTGATTCGTTCTTTGCATTTTCACGGAAATCTACCTATAAATTTTTGAGAGTGTGTTTTGGTTGCTTCTCATATTATCGATCGAACTCATTCACCTCTTCTTCATGGTAAAACACCCTATGAAATGTTGTTTGGTAGATCCCCTTTATTTGATGATTTTCATGTTTTTGGTTGCTTATATTTTGTTCATAATTAATATTCTAAAGGTGATAAGTGTATAGTAAAAGTATATTTTTTGTTGGTAATCTTTTTGACGAAGATAAATAAAATATATTTTGATATAAGATATTTTAGGGCAGTTGGCTTGTCATTTATGAGCTATTTCCACGAAATGAATCAATACATATAAATTAATCAATAGCGTCGTCTCTCAAAAGATGATATTTTTAAATCTTGAAAACATTATTCCTTATTTCTTGTCTTTTTCTACTTTGACTGTGATGTCTTTTGTTTGACTCTAACAACTCCTTTAAATAAATCAAGCAAAAATAATAAAAAAGGAAATTAATTTGGCAAATGACGTTGCATGAAAATACTCATGCAATTGGATCATAGCACAAATAATTAAAAAAAAAAAGAAGTAAATAAAATATATTTTGGTACAAGACATTTTAGGGCGGTTGGCTTGTCATTTCTGAGCTATTTCCAAAGAAATGCAATCGAAACTTCCTCCCTTTCTTTTAAAGTAAGATGAAGTCTTCTTTCTCAAATTATTACTTTCTGGCTTTGCTCGGTTAAGAAGAAGAAGGGGGAAGCTTATCGGTTATTGCTCATAGCCGAAAAGGTACGCCATCTGCTTTTCTTTTCCCTGCTTTGTATTCAAAATAGCACAAAAATTTCTTGCAGGTTTAAACCTTCTTTTTATTTACTTAATATTTCATATATTTAAATTTTAGATAATGTTATATTAAGCTTGTATTTAAAAAAAATATATTTTAAATAATAATCAAACTTTTGTTTTTGATTTTTTACCATTTTAAACAATATTTTAAATAATATATTATAGCTATTGTAAAATTTACATTTTAGAAACTGCTTTAAAAACTAATATTCCTTAATGATTTTCTTCTTTTATACTATATAAAATTTGTTTAACATCATCTAAAAATTTGTAAATTTGTTTATATATCTTATTTAAAAAACTCCTTTTATATACCTATTTAAAAGTGTTTGTTTACATATTATTTAAAAATTGTTTTTATAACATAATTATTATTAAAATATTTTAAAATTTGAAATTTCAATATTTTAAAAATTAATTAATTTAAAACATGTGCAGCAAACTAAAAAAAAAGAACATTAATAAACAAAAAAAAATTAGCATATATAAAAATTTACGGATAATAAAATTAAAATAGAATTTTGCAATATATTATCAATATTTTCAATCTAAATTTTAAAATATTTAAATTATGAAAATATGTTTATTTAAAATTATTATAGAACTTATATTCCAAAAAACCATTATAAAAAGTATTTATACAAGAAAAAACATTTTGTTTCTGCCTATTTCTAAAGTATTATAAAATGTTGATTTCAAAAAATTATTAAAAATAATACTAAATAATTAATTTCTATATAAACAAATTATAGTTTATTGAAATTTTAATTAAAATTCTTTAAACTAAAACTAAAACTAAAATCAAAACCAAAATTTTCTTATATTGTAAAATTATTATTAGAAATTTTTAGTATAACAAAAAGACATTTTTAATATTAGGAGAGGGATCACTTATACAATGTAAAAATTTAAATAGCTTTACACAAATTTTATAATTATTTATATGATTAATATTTTAACAATTTAATTATTTAAATCTACTTAAAATAAAAACTTTATAAACAATAAATTTATTTATTATGCTAATTAAGATTATGCAAATGAGTTTTCAAAAAAAAAAGATAATTCAAGTTTAAAATCTATTTAAAATAAAAATTTTATAAATAATAAATTAAAAATAAATAAAGTAAAACATTATCTTTTTATAGTTTTAACATTTTCAAAATTATAAAAATGAAATATATGTTTTACTTAAAATTATTAATAAATAAAATGGAAAAATAAACTAAGATTATTATCCTAAAATATTATATTAATAAAATTTAAAATTATTTATTAATTTTAGTTTAAATAATATATAAATGAAAAATGAAAAAAAAAACTACGCTAAGCAATGAATATATTGGTGTGATTACATAGTATTATTTGTTTATACTTTTTAAACTCTTTGACAATGCACACAAATCTTGCACACACAAGTATTAGAACTCAGATCTCTTAAAATGAATAATATATTTTTTTTCATTAGAACCACTCGTTAAAATAATAATAAAAAGACCATGTTTTGCGCACATGCTAGTACACCCACACATATATATTAACATGATATATAGAAATGAAAACAATCTAAAATTAAAAAAGAATGAAAAATAAAAAAAAATACAATAATTGTGCCTGTAACTAAAAAATACTACTGATTAAAATAATAAAAGAATACATTTATATGTGATTCCAATAAGCTTTTAAAAATATTTTATTTTAAATTATAATTTTGACTAAATAAGTCAAATATGTCGATTTTAAAAATTAATTAGGTTTTTAAGTCGATTTTAAAATTATTTAACGAAATAAATCGATTTTAAAGGAAAATTCGTTTAGTTAGACGCGCTTTCCTTTTAAATTGTAATCTTTAATTTTTTTAATATAATTAATTTATTTGATTGGATAGGTAAATATTTGTGGTTTAATCTTTGAGTTCTAATTTCAATTCTTTTCAATTCTTTTTTCACTCAAGTTTATATTTCTTATTTCATTTTGTTTTAAGTTTATTTTTTAGCTTCCTTAATTAAATAATTAAATAATAATTATTTCATTTTTGAGATCCAATTTTAATTCCCTTTTTCTAGATACATCTGTAATTTTTATTTCATATTGTTTTAATTTTTTTTTATTTTTAATTAATAGATATATTAATTTTAATTTTTATATTTTAATCCATCGTTTTAATTAATAACTTTTTTATTCATAAAATAAAATAATTATTACAAATATTATTATTTTTAGTAAATTAGTAAAAAGATGAATTAAAATAAAAAAAATTAGAACAGTATATTTATTAATTAAAATAAAAAAAACTTAAAAGAATATGAAATAAAAAATTACAAATGTGTCTAGAAGAGAAGAATTGAACTTGGGTCACAATGAAGAAATTATGAGAATAAAAAATATAAACAGGAGTGAGAGAAATCAAATTTGGGACTCAAGGATAAAATCACCGGTTTTTAACAATCTGATCAAAGAAATTAATTGTATTAAAAAAAGTAAAAAATTACAACTTAAACCAAACGCGTTCAGTTAGGTAAGCTTTCCTGACATGTGTAAGAAAAGCTCGTTTAGCCTCAAAATCGATATATTTCCCTAAATAATTTTAAAACCGACCTAAAGACCTAATTAATTTTTAAAATCGATATATTTGACTTATTTAACCTATAATTTTATTTAAAATCATAAACATTAAAATATACATTAAGATGCCATACAAAAAGAACAAACCTTTACACATGAATGGATCAAAAATATAAAAACTTAAAATCTAATTAAAAAATTTTAAACCGACATTAAAAGAAGTTTATTTTATTTCTAGAATAGATAAAAGTGATTATAAAACAGTTATAATTTCATATTGTTTCAAAATTTGAATTTAAAAAAAAAAAAAAATGACCAGTTTATTTGTTTTGTTTTGGTCTTTGTTGTGGCCGTGGTTATTCAGTTTACTTGTTTGCTCTCTCGATGGAGGTTGTTATTGCCATCGTTGCCTCTATTGTCGCTAAAGCTGTAGAGTATACGATCTCTCCTATCAAATACCATGTCAAATACCTTTCCAGTCATCAGCAATATGTTGAGACCCTCAAGGACCGAGCTGAGAGGCTGAAAGATACAAGGCACAGAGTGCAGCATTCTGTTGATGCAGCTAAACAAAACGGTGAAGAGATCGAAGGTGATGTTGACAAATGGCTGTCTGCAGTCGACAAAAGGATCCTTGAACGAGTAGAGAAAGTGATGCAAGATGAAGAAAAAGCAAAGAAGAAGTGTTTCATTGGTCTGTGTCCTAATTTCTGGACTCGTTACAAGCTTAGCCTGAAAGCTGACGAGGAGGCAAAGGCTGTTGCCGAGCTACTTGAACATGGCAAGTTTGAAAGGGTTTCGAATCGTGCAGCTCCGCAGGGTATCGTGGTTGCACCAGTTAAAGGTTACGAGGAATTCGAGTCAAGAACGTCGGTTTCGAATGGAATAATGGAGGCACTAAAAGATGATAGCGTCAGCGTAATTGGGGTGCATGGTATGGGTGGGATCGGGAAAACAACGCTGGTCAAAGAAATCGCTAGAAAGGTGAAGGGCAAGTTGTTTGATTCGGTTGTCATAGCAACCGTAACTCAAGCCATTGATATCGAGAAGATTCAGAACCAAATTGCAGACTTCTTGGGCTTGAAATTTGAGGAACAGAGTTTGGTTGGAAAGGCACTTCGACTACGAGAAAGATTGAAGAACGAGAAGAGGGTTCTGGTTGTCTTGGATGACATTTGGGGGAAGGCTGACATTGAGGAAGTAGGGATCCCTTTGGGAGATGAACACAAGGGCTGCAAATTACTATTAACTTCTAGAGACCTCAATGTTTTATCAAATGGGATGGATGCTCAAAAACATTTTTCCCTTGGGTGTCTAGAAAATACGGAGGCCTGGGACCTGTTCAAGAAGAAGGCTGGCGATTGTGTTGAAAGTTGCGATTTGAAGCCTATAGCTAAGGAGGTAGCCAAAAAATGTGCAGGATTGCCGATAGCCATTGCGACAGTTGCAGGAGCTTTGAGAAACAAAAGATTGTTTGAATGGAAGAATGCTTTACGAGAACTGGAGAGGCCTTCGTCAAGCAACTTCACGGGGATAACTTCGGCATATTCAGCTATAGCGTTGAGTTTTAAGTATTTAGAAAGCGAGGAAGTTAAGCGGACTTTCTTGCTTTGCAGTGTAATAGGCCATAATGGTCTTGTTGAGGACTTGGTAAGATATACTCTAGGTTTGGGTTTATTTGATGGTGTCAGCACTATGGAAGAAGCCAGAAATAAAGTATTGACGGTTGTGGCTAATCTCAAAGCGTCTGCCTTGTTGCTTGATGGTTATAATGATAAACGCTTTGATATCCACGATGTTGTTTGGGATGCTGCTTTAGCTATTGCATTGAAGGACTATGATATGCTTGTTTTGAGAGATCATGTTCCGAAGGAGTGGTCCGATAAGGAGAAAATGAAGAGGTGGAGTGTGATCAGCTTACTTTGTCCTCAGATTATAGCTAACCTTCCTAAGGAGATGGAGTGTTCAGGTCTTTCCTTTTTCCGTATGGCCTACGATGGTGCAGTTAAATTTCCTCCCAATTTCTTCAAACAAACCGAAGGCCTCAAAGTCTTAGATTTGATCAGAATGCGGTTTCCATCCCTACCTGAATCAATTATTCACCTCACAGACCTTCGCATGTTGTGTCTAAAACAATGTGCAGTTGATGACATAACCATCCTTGGAGAGCTCAGGAATTTAGAAGTACTCGACCTTTCTCGTTCAGGTATCAAAGAACTACCTAAGGAGATGGCACAATTGAGTCAATTAAGGTTGTTAGATTTGAGTTGGTGTAGAAAGCTCAAAATCATCCCACCAAATGTCTTATCAAGCTTGTCTAAGTTAGAAGAGTTATACATGGATGAAAGCTTTGTTGAATGGGAAAAGGAAGGAGTAGCTGAAAATGAGAGGAAAAATGCAAGCCTTGACGAATTAAACTGTTTGCCTTGTCTAACTGCTTTATATGCTCATATTCCTGATGCCCAAATGATTCCAAAGCATCGGTTCGTTGAGACATTGGATAGATTCAAGATTTCCATAGGTAATTATGCATTTGCTGAAAATAATGAATGTTTGAGAAGATTGAAGCTCATGTTCTATACAAACATTTATTTGGACAATGGGTTGAAAATGTTGCTGATAAAAACTGAAGACTTGTACTTAGAGGGACTTGAAGGCGTGAAGAATGTACTTGTGGAGTTAAATAATGGGGAAGATTTTCCATTTTTAAAGAGACTTCATGTGGGAAATGGTATGCAGGTCCAACATATCACAACGAATAACATTGGGGTTTCTAAATTATGCTCCATCAAACTTGAAAATCTTCCGCAACTCTTCAGCTTTTGCTCTCAAGACAAAAGGTGTTCCACTAGCTCTGAGCCCTTACCACTTTTCAATAAACAGGTATTTGTTTGGCTTTATTCATATTTTCTTATACAACCTTTATTTATATGTTGACTATTTAGTAATACTTCTAATAATAAAAATAAATAATATCATGTAATGGTTTTTGGGGCTCAAAACAAATGAAAATTCAATTTTTAATCCAAACCGATCCAAATTAATTCAATACTCAAAATTTAAACGCAACATTCTTTCTTAAAAATCTAAAACTGAAATTGGAACCCATAATTTGAACTAAAGTCGTCTTTAAAATTGAAAATTATATTTCCAAATTATGTTACATATTAGGGGTGAGCATTCGATCGAATCGAATCAAATGAAAATTTTTCGAGTTAATCGAGTTTTCGAATCCTATTTCATCATCCTAACTCGATTTGAAATTTTTACGAATTGAGTCGAGTGAGATAGAATTTGAATCGAATCGAATATATTTGTTTTAATTAAATTAAAAAATTTAATTTGGTTTGTTTAATTTTATATAATTTTTAGAACAATATTTCTATTTAATTTAGAGTTTTTGTTAAGAAGAGAAAATTAATTTTGGGTTTAGTTTATGAGTTTTTTTAAAAACAAAATTATATTTTGGTAAGGTAAAATGTAAAAAATTAAAAATATTTGGGTTTAGTTTAAGGATGGGTTTTAACTTTTAAGGGAAAAAATTGGATAAGATAAAAGGTTTGGACTTTAAGGGAAAATGAGGTAAAGTAAATTGGGTCTGAGTAATATAAATTTAAAATTAAAAATAATATAGTTTTATTCGGTTTATTCGAATTCGAAAATTTAACTCGATTCGAACTCAAAATTCGAAAAAAAAATTCAACTCGATTCGTTTAATTCGAATAACTTGATTCGAATAATTCAAAATTTGAAAATCTTTTGAAATTTTTCGATTTGAATCGAGTTTTGTCTTCCCCTCCTTTTAGATTTTTAAGAAGAAAAAGAATTGTGTGTAAAAAGAATTGTAAAATTTTAAGAGTTAATTGCACCCTACTTTTCTCAAACTATAACCCTCTTTTTAAATTAGTCCTTAAATATTAAAACATTCTAATTACATCTTCAAACTATCGAGTCTATATCAATAAAGTTCTTCCGTTCCTAAAATCGTTAATTTAACCATTAAATTAGACCCGTGTAATATTTTAAAACCTTAGTGTTTTAACTTCATTATTCTGCATCTATTTTTATCAAACAGTGATTATTTATCTATTCTAATTCAGATTCGCTCCTCTTCTTTCGGCCTTTATGTTGTACAATTTTTATCAGTTTTTATTCTTAAGGTATTGTGTTTCTTAAAACACAAAATTCATTTATTCTGGATTCGTTTGATATAATATTGATTTTGTTGGATTTAATCATCAAAATCAAACACCAAAATTGTAGATCTTTTGAAGCATATAGATCAACATTGGGCCTAACTTGTTTATGTTTAATTGGTTTCCAGGTCATTCCCAAATTAGAGAAACTTGTGTTAGAAATTTGTGGTGATGTGGACCAGTTTCCACCAGACTTGTTTCAAGCTATTAAAGTTTTGGAAGTGGCATCTTTCGGCTCTCCATCTTCTATATTTCCTTCGGTGTATAAAATCTACAATTTAGAAAGCGTTAAGTTTTGGGGTTTTGATTTCAAAGATGTAGTTCCTTGTAAGGTAAACGTCGGGACTCTCTCACCAATTAGAAATCTGGAATTGGAGTTTGCCAAAAATCTTAAGCATATATGGCGGAAAGATTCGGAACTTGACCATATTCTTTCTAATCTCCAAACACTCACAGTTGAGGGTTGTGATGATTTGATAAATATTAGACCCACCTCATCATCTTTACAAAATCTCACAACTTTGAATGTGTCGAATTGCAAAATGATGACAAACTTAGTTACACCCTCGGTACTTAAGAATCTTGTGCAATTAACGACAATAACGGTAAACAATTGCACTAAAATGACAGAAATAGTGGGAAACGAGGGAGACTGTCATCAGGCAATAGTTGTCAGTAAATTGAAATGTTTACGACTACGCAATTTGGAGAGCTTCACAAGCTTTTGTCCAGGGTATTACAGCTTCGAGTTTCCTTGTTTGGAAGAAGTAGTCGTGGAAGACTGTCCTAGGTTAAAGATCTTTTCTAAGGGAGTTTTAAGCACCCCACAATTACAGAGAGTAAAACAGTCGCGTTACTCTGAGAAATGGAGTTGGACAAGTGACCTGAATACCACCATACAACAGCTCTACACAGAAAAGCTACAAAGTTAATAAGTTGATAATGCTAGCTAGCTTCCTCCTGTCTTAATACAGTCAATTGTATGACTACTTCAATAACCATTGAAGAGTGTTTATCGTTATTTTGTTATTGTTTGCATTTTTTTATATTTATGATTGGTATCTAGTGGAATAATATCGGATTCTTTTTTAGGTTGGATTCTATGGCCAGCATAATTTGATCATCTCTGACACAATTCCTGAGTCCATAGAAATATGGACTAGGAACCCTCAAGGCTTCAAAAACCTTCAGAGATTGAAGTTTTATGAATGTAGCAGCTTGAAGTACATATTTACCCCGTCTATGCTTTTGAGCCTCAATCAACTAGGATGGATAGAAGTAAAAGAATGCAGTTCAATGGAACAAGTGGTTAGGGAGGAGGAGGGGGAGGAGGATGCAATGACACATAAATTTACATTTCCTGCGCTATTCTCCATAACAATTGAGTCGTGTTCCAACTTGACAAATTTCCATTTGGGAAGTCGAGCTCTCGAATTTCCAAAGTTGAGCCAAATCAGAATAGGTGAGTGTCCAAAAATGAGTGCATTTTCTTCCTCAGTGACAAGAGAGAGTGGAGATGCAAGTGATGAAAACGTGGTTAGCATCTATGATAACACTACAACCTTTTTCGGCACTGAGGTAAGTTTGGTATTCAATATTTATGGGCACAACTTATTTCACATTTTCTTGTTATTTGATCAACATGAGTGTGTCTGCTCTATATATACATACATTCTAGCATTAATGTCACGTGCTACACGACGTCAAATATAACACTTAAAAAAATATAAGAGTAACAAATAAATATTCAAATATAAGAGTAACACTGAAACTTAAAAAAATTATATAAAATTTTTATTTAAATTATTCAAATATATCCCTCAAAAAATTTCTTCAATTTTATCTAGATTTAAACATTTTCAATTCATTCCTTAGGATATTCAAATAAATATTCGTACTCATCACTCATTTGATTGTCTTTATAAGTAAAGAAAGAAGAGTGATACTATTATAATAATGAAATTTATGTCAACAGGTTTTCATTCCTCGTTTGAATCATCTGCAATTGTCGTCCATTAACATTCATAAGATATGGCACCACTCATCCTCTCCATCTATCGAATACCTAAATTTCTTACAGGTAAAGAGGTGTCACAATTTGAAATACCTGTTCCCGTCTTTCTTAGTAAATGATCTTGTGCAACTCCACACTCTTCAAATTTTGGACTGTAATATGATGGAACAAGTAATATTCACGGATGGATTGGTTGAGGAGCATCAAGGGAGGAATCAGATGTTTTTCTCTCAACTACAGTCGCTATTTCTAAAAAAACTTCCCAAACTCACAAGTTTGTGCTTTGAAAATTACTTTGAATTCCAATGTTTGGAAGATTTAACACTAACAAATTGCCCATTGCTAAAAACATTCATCTCTAAATGTGTACCCGGAGATGAACCTGAAATTGGCCAACATGTACAAGCTAATAACTTGGAGGTTCGTAATTCATCTCTCCTCAATGAAAAGGTCATTTCTTCACGGATTCTCCTTTTAATTAATGTTACTTGGATTGGTCTTATTCATTTCAAGTTCTTCCTTTTTCATACATATTTCAGTTATTTACCTAATGAAATGATTTATTAGGTTGTTTTCCCTAGTTTGAAGACCTTGTGGATTCAGAATTGTGATTCGTTAGAAGAAATTATTGAGCTGCAAGGACTCACTGCTGATGAGTCACAGTCAACATCAGCTGCTCAATCTATTGTGGCTGAAACAGTGACGACCAAGTTTGTATTTCCCAGACTAACATTCCTTTGGTTGGATAAGGTGCCAAGATTGAAAAGTTTCTACACTAGGATGCATACCATCCAGTGGCCTTCATTGAAAAAAATGGGCATTTTTGAAAGCCCCAAAGTACATATATTTCCTCCACAATGTCCAGAGAGTCAGGTTGGAATCTCAAACCAACACCCCTTGTTTTGCGTCAATAAGGTAAGCTCACTAACAGGTTCATATTCCATGTTCATTACTTGAGAACTTCCTATAAAATGCCTCTTGAAATAACTGATATTCTCATCATCTCTTTCAAATTTATGGGAAAGAAAATGGAAATTATATTCAATTTGTAGTCTAGTTCTTACGATTTGAAAACTCTTTGATCGATGTTTAATATAGTCGTTGTCATCCAGGACACTTTCCCTGTATTAGAAGAACTAACACTGAAGACGCATGATATGGTGAAGGGCATATGTGATGGACAACTCTCCTTGCAGTGTTTCCAAAACCTTAAATTTCTTAAACTCCAATTCTTTCCTGAGGCATCCACTACTCTTCCGTATTCCTTCATTCGGTCACTACCAATGCTTCATAAGCTTATTATAGCCAATGCTTCCATTTGTCAAATAGCACAATCTGAAGGACTCAGCGACGAGGAAAGGCATACATCAGCATTCTATCAGCTAAAGGAATTAAGCTTGTCTCAACTTCCAAAGTCGACATTAAAGACTTTAGAGACATTTCTGCTGTCTTTCAAAAATCTAACAACACTGGAAGTTTCAAGATGCCATGGGTTCATCAATTTAATCGCATGCTCAACAGCTAAGTGCCTGACGCTACTAGAAAGATGGAGCATAGATGACTGTGAGATGATAGAGGAAATCATAGCGTGTGAGGGTGAAGAAATACAAGGCGGCATTGTTTTTCCCAAACTGAAGTATTTGAAACTGAGTTCTCTTCCATGTATAGCAAGCTTTTCCTTGGGCAACCACTCGTTGGAATTCCCAGTCTTGCGAATGGTGCAGGTGACAAAGTGCCCCAAAATGAGGAATTTCTGCCAAGGAGATTTAAGCACACCAAAGCTGGAACGAATGCACTTAACAAGAGACGAGGAAGGTGAACTGCGGTGGGAAGGCGACCTTAACACTACCATAAAACATATGTTCGATGAAATGGTACAAATCATTTAATGGATTTAAATTCTTGTGATTTTAATAACGTAACAATGTAAAATGCTATTTGGTGCATTTGCATTCATAGTTAATTGAACAATTCTTGGTTTCTTATGATCATGCACAAAATGTGCAAAATTCTCAGGTGACAGAGGTTACTGATCAGTCACCCAAGCTGGAATAAGGAAAGGATGAGTTTGGTTTCAATCCAAAACAAATGGTAATTGACTCTTGTTTTTTCACCATGACTTAACTGATGCTCTATAAAGTGACCATAGAGACGCCCTCTTCATTGTAGGTTGAGTTACTCTACTAAAGCACGTGGCTGCAACTTTTGGTAGAATGTGAAAAGGTTATTTCAGTTTTTTTGTAAAACTACAATTTGAACTGTTCCATTTCACATTATAACCTCAATATTGAACTTCAAGTGCATCATGCATGGCATTCGGAACTACAAACATGTAAACTTTTACTAGGAACGATGACCCCTGTTTTAAGGATTTGCCCACTTTTGATGGTTACCATATCAATGTCGGCTTGAAAGCTATCAAGTATCTTTACCAATATATATATATATAATTCCCTAATGAGGGAAAAAAGTAGGCAGCTAATCCATTAATGATACGGCTGATTCTGAAAGACGGCTGAAATTGAATGAATGGGTTGTTTGATATTTTCCCGATGGAAGAACAGAGCCCAATGTTGGATTCTGATCAAGTTTTAAAATTTCAGTTGTGGGCATTACTGACTGTTGTCATTTGGTTGTTGATCATCCTCTGGTTTTACGGTTGACTGTCTTGCGTATACGTTGCATGGTTGGCTGGTCTCAAGTATGAGTTTCCAGGCCGGCTTTCATCCATAATTAACCAAGTGGTCCAATCCATAGAGCTGATCGTGATAGTTATGTGAGGCTGTTTTAGTAATTACATTTTTTTTTAAAATTATTTTTGTTTAATGTTTGTTTTTTTAATAACTTTTTAATTTCTATAACATTTTTTTTTTAAATTTCTGATTTTGGATTGGCCTTAGTTCATGGCTTGGGATTGAGATTGGGTTTGGGTTTAATATATATTATTCTTAATAACTAGGTTAACTCTGTTAATTTTGTTAAAACGGTTTTGAAATTTAAAATCGAAATCAATTTAAAGTTATCGCGTTAATTGAAAGTGTAAATTGATTCAAAATCAAAATCGTTTAAATCGAATTGAAAAATTCAAATTAGATCGATTCGATCAATTTTAATTGATTTTGCTCAATCGTGTGTGTGTGTGTGTGTTTGTTTTTTTTTTTTGTTTATGGTTTACTAGTTTAACTGTCCATTTGGTTATGCGTTGGTTCTTCAAGTGTTTTGATGCTTTGTATGTTAAGATGTTTGCTCCAATCTTCACAAAGGCCATTTGAGATCAAAGGAGAAGAACCAATCAAACAAAAGTGAGGCAAATACATAGAGATGGTTTTTATTTAACTTTAAATGTGCTTTTTTGGTAAAATCGTTTCTCTAGTCTTTCTCAATTTCGATATTGAACAAATTGGTACCTCTAAAAATATCGGAGCTATTCAATCATTTCCATTTTTGAAAGTGAGAAATTAAAGTCAATTAATCACAAAATTAATGTTTTTCGTCAATCATACATAATTTTCTTGGTATAATAACAAATTTAGCCCTCAAAGTTTACATTCTATCAATTTGGTCTTGATTTAACAAATTTAACCCACAACATTAACATATTTCATCAATTTGGTCATGAGTTAACATATTTAACCCACAATATTTATATATTCTATCAACATTTATGCAAAATATATAATCATCAAGGGTTAAATTTGTTTTTATGCTAATCAAAATTATGTATAATTGACGGAAAACATTAGCGTTGTAATTAATTGTTCGTGGTTACTCACTTTCAAAATTGATAGGAATTAAATTGCTCTAATATTTTAGAGTGACCAATTTATTCGATATCAAAATTGAAAGATATTAGAAAGATTTTTTTTATTTTTTTATTTGATAGGTAATAAAATTTCATAAAAGAAAAAAATTGAAATAAAAAAATAGTATGTTTTATATAATTTTTTAAAGTTAGCAAGTCTTTTATGTACAAAATGGTATAGCTTTCCAATTTGGATTTAACATTTTGGTCCTTTCCATGTGATGTGAAGGAAAATTGACAATGTCACATAATTATTTTTTTCCTCCATACCCTTATGCCACCAAAGAAAAAGTTGAATTATTAAGGCTCAAAAGTACTAAGGAGTAGAAGCTAGAAAAGAGGAGCACATGAAAATAAAGATAGTTATAATATTGGTATAATACAAAATTCAGTCCTTAATATTTTCATATTTTGCCAATCTGGTCCTTTTTTTTAGTTAAATTTGGCTTTAAACCTTTTTAAAAGAGTTGAATTTGACCATTAACCTTTTAGAAAAAGTCAAATTATTAATTTTTAGCCGAAACATTAAATTTTGAAATACATATAGAAATTCACGTGTACTTCATATTAATTTTTATAATTTTTATGATTTTTTTTGGATTTTTTATTTTTAAATATTTTTATAATTTTAAATTATTTGTTGACATTACATATAAAACAAATAATGTTATGTCAGCATAAAGTATTTTTGGAATTCCACACAAGTTAGCGTGCCCACATTATTAAAAAAATTAATATTTTAATCAATATTTATATTAAAAAAATTCAATTTGACTCTTTTTTTAAAGCTAATAATCAAATTTAACTTAATAATTATTAATGAAAAAATTCATAAAATATATAAACATTGAAAGCTAAAATTATCATTATACCTATCGTATTTTAAGTTATGAAATTAAAGTTGAAATGATTTCGAGTTTAAATATTTTAAGTTCAAATCAATTTAGAATCGAATATGTTGATTAATTTAGATAATTTTGACCTCAAAACATTTCAAGAGCAACTTACAAGTCAAAATGACAATTATATATAAGTTTGAACTATAAATTAATTACTAAAAGTGATTGATTAAAATATCTTTGTTTAAAATTAAATACATCTAAATCCTTATTAAAATTTAATTTAGTTTTTTATTAATTTATTATTAGAATACTTGGAACAATAAATTTTAAGATAGAATAACTACATATATGAGTGTTAAACAAAATTTTAATTTCCAATTTTCAATTTTCAATTTGTCACAGGGTTACAGTAGGTGAAAGGGATATTGGAGTTTTGTTTATGATATGTTTATGATTTTGTTCTTCGACATATTGTGTACAAGTTGCATATCGAAATTTTATTATCAGAATTTCGTTAAGGTCGAGAGTTCTGTTTTTACCTTGGACTCTAATAGTTCTATTATCGATATTTTCATTATAATCATGATCTATGAAATATATAAGTGACATGTGATACGTAAACAAAAAGTTATATGATTTGATAAGCCATAAATTAAGTGAAAATATAAGAAATTGTATGATTATATGAAAAAAAAAAAACGAATAATAAATTTAGTTTTATAATCTGTAAAATTGAAAAGTGAAATACATGAATTATGTAGGATAATGTTCATGATTTGTAAATGATAAAAAATATATGTGGCATGTAAATGAAAAGGTAAGAAATTATATGACCAAATAATAGAAATAAATAATGAAATTAGCTAAATACTTTGTAAGTTTAAAAGTAGGTTGCATGAAATAAATAAGTGTAACATCTTAAACCTGATCTGGATGAAACAACCAACAACTCAACATTTTATTTAACCATAAAACATTTATTCATGCATAACAATATTCGTATAGTCCAAATCCAACTATATTAGTGCCATGATAACATGAGTTAACCCATAAGTCTGAAACATAGATATAAATCCCAATTCTAAATAGTACTTCCTACTCGATACAAGCAACATCCAAAGTCAAGTACTAGATTCTAACATTTGAAAACCAACTACTTAAAACATCATCTTAATGAAACCTAACAAAGTGACCGAGCTTCCGTAACGTCGTCCTTCAAGCATGAGAATACCTTGAAACAACATCAAACCATATTGTGTGAGTCGTATTAATAATCAGTAAAACATTAACACCACTAGCCGTAATTATGCACTACCACAATCCAATTTATGCATTTCAGATATCATGATAATAGTGTATCAATTAGTCAGTAGTCTAATAATGTTCTCAGTATCACTGCAATACAGTAACAGTAGCACGGTGTTCATAGTGTCACCGTAGAAGCAGTAACATCGCAGTGTTTACAATCTCACTGTTGATTCTAATATGCCACAACCAAGTGACCATGTCAGTGTACAGTCCAGTCATTTTAGTACTTTACTACTCATCTCAGAAGTATCTACACACACAGTTGCATACCCAATATCACTTGTTGGTTCTAGATTCTAACCGTCACTGTTTAGCTAAGTCGTTTCGATTCCACAATCGAATTAGGGTAGCGTACACAAACTTAACCCAATTTGACACTGCACACGGTTTGACACATGGCCGTGTGTCATCCCGTGTGTGTTACACAGTTAGGCCCACGCCCGTGTGTCCAGATCGTGTAACTCACTGTTTGCATTTCAAAACTTTCAGAGTGATCACACGGCTTAGCACATGCCCGTGTGCCCAGACCGTGTAACTCACTGTTTCTGTTCACAAATTAGAGTACCCACACGGTCCAGCCCACGCCTGTAGGCCCAGGTCGTGGAACTCACTGTTTCTGTTTACCATGACACACGACCTAGACACACGCCCGTGTCCCCAAGCCCTGTAACTCACTGTTTCTTAATAAAATAACACACGGCCTGGATACACGCCCTTGTGTCCACCTGTGTACCGTCGTGCAACCACCAAAACCCTGTACAAAAATGCAAAAGACAACGAAAAATACGAAGGGGTTGATACCCTACCTGTAATCAACGATAAAGAGTCTTGAAATAAGCCTTCCACGCCTAATTCAACAACCATTACACAATTCAATATCAATTCCAACACATCTTACTTACAACCACCAATTCAACAAGTCTATTCAACAATTAATATCCACTTATCGAAAAAGGACAGAGTTAAATTCGTTTCAGTCAATGCGAGGAATGATAGACGCTTCCCGACCCTCTCCTAAACACCAAACATAATTAACAGTTTAATATTCGCACTTCCACGTTTATACATCTAACCTTCCAAACTTCATACGAACACAAACATCAAAAGTTCTTACAATTTTAACCCGATATCGTACTGAAGTACAACAATTGGTTTCGTGACAACAACTAATACAATTGACCGCAACAACATATTTCAATTAAGCAAAAAAAAAGTTCTCAAGAATGCAAAAAAGAAAAGCAAGGAAAACAAAAACGGAGTTCCTTTTTCTCTCTGGAAGTTTTCATGTTAAACTATTTAAATTTTAAATCTAAAACAAAAATCAATTTCACAATGATAAGCAAAAATATACCCTCTTGTGTATGCAAAGAATCAAACCCATGACCAACAAGTAGATAGATAGTTACAATAACATTAAAGCACTAAGCTCATCATTGATATACCATTATCTCCAATGCAATTTATATAATAACAACCAGATCCATAATTCAAGAAAAAAAAAAGCCATATTTAAAAATCTACGACTCAAACAGAGAGTTAAGGCACTTAACCACAATAGCAAAGACAATTTCAATGACACCACAACCATAGAGAAACTTAAATTTTTGGGGCGTTACAATAAGATTATATTATTTCATAGTATAAGTAGTTTATTAATTTGTTTTAATTTAAATTTAAAAAAATATGCTTAAATAAATGAATTTGTAAGCTATCGAATTCAGTTAGGTACTTATTAAGTTATTCACGTAACTTAACGTGTTTGTTTTAAATGCGTAAGTAGAAGACAAAAGCTGTAAAAATTCAAATATTTTTGCTTCAATTTGGACCACTTCACTCCTCAAGCTTCAAGTTCAAGCTTTTTGGTATATAAATTTTGGACCTTAGTTTGACATGTACTTAGGCTTATTAGTAACGATTTGAATTATGTATGAAAAATAATGTTTTGTATTATAAGTTACCTCGATGATAATGAAACAAAAATAAATTTAAATTATGAGTTTAGTGTTAAATGTAACATCTCTTACTCAAAATTGTTATCGATTGGGTGAGAAGTGTTACATGTAAAATATAAATTATCATTTATTTTTCTTCAAGTAGATGTATTTTTTTTTTTTTTTGTATAATGAAGATTTCTATAAATATATTAGATTCGAAAAAGGAATTTATAGAAAAAAAAATTTTTAGCCAAAAACATATTCTTTTCTAAGATCAAAAACATTAATGCAAGAAATTTAAAACAAGAAATTAAAAGTCTAGAACAAGCAATCAAACTTATTTTATATGATCAACCATTAAAATTTTACAATATGATTAACAAGCAATCAAATATCATTTCACAAGAGCTGAGACTGAGAAAGCTATCACATCAGATGGCTTGGTACAATTAATTAGACAGTGTTGCAGTACCTCTCTGGCATCAACTTCGCCTGTAAACTTCTATAAGCTGTCACTCCAATGGCCTTGATCAACCTGTAGCTCTAATCTAGATTGTAGAAAGCCAATCCATAAGTATTTCACCATCCACGGATTGTGGACTCATAATGCTAATGACAAATCAATGTCTGGTCATGATTCAAGTAATCCTTGCACCGGTGGATAGGAGCAAGGATTGTTTGAATCATAAGGGAGCATTGGTTTGTTCTTAGCATTATGTGTCCATATACCATGGTTCGTGAACTCATTAAGGATTGGTGGTCTACAACTCAGATTAGAGCTATAGGCTAATAAAGGCCATCGAAGAAAAAGCTTGCAGAAATTACAAGCGAAATTGATGCCGGTAGGGGGTGCTGCAAATGCTGCTCATAATGAATAAGAAACCAAAGTGCTCAAACAAATCAAAAGAGGAGTACTCTCTCTCTCTCTCTATTTATATATAAGGATCTTCACAAAGGTCATTTGAGATCAAAGGAGAAAAACAAAGGTGAGGGCTTTGAAGAAGAAAGAGCCAAATATATAAAGGAGAAATGAAGCGAGAGAGAGAGGATGGGTTTCATTTTTGGCCCTCTCAATTTTGATGTTAAGTAAATTGGCCCTTTCTATAAAATCACAAAAAAAATTTGATCATTGTAAATTTGATGTCAAGGAGAAACGAAGTGAGAGAGAGGATGGGTTTCATTTAAAGATTAATGTTTTTATCAATTTTATAATTTTTTTCTTGGTATAATAAAAAAAAATTAACCTTCAAAGATTACACATTTTGTTAATTTGATCTTGATTTAACAAATACAACCCATAACATTTTCACATTTCATCAATTTAATCTTGATTTAACAAATTTATCCCGCAATATTGACATATTCTGTCAACAAGTATGCGAAATATATAAACATCAAGAGCTAAATTTATTATTATACCAATTAAAATTATGTATAATTGATGAAAAATATTAACGCCGTGATTAATTATCCATAGTTACTTTCAAAATTGACAAGGACTAAATTGTTATGATGTTTTAGAGAGACCAATTTACTTAATATAAAAATATTCTTACTTTTTTTTAATTTAATACGTAAGAAAATTTCATAGAAAAAATCATTAAAATGAAAAAAAGTGAGTTTTATATAATTATTTAAAATAACTCACATTATTAATTTTCCACACTCAAAGCTAACAAGTCTTTTATGTAAAATAGAATACCTCTTCAATTTGGGCTGACATTTTGGTCCCCGCCATGTGATGTGAAGGAGTAGAAGCTAGAAAAAGAAGGGCATGAAAATAAAGAGAGAGTTACATACATTATTGGCATGAAATATTTACATTTTTTTTATCTATTTACGTAAATGATCCAAATGATCAAAAAATTTGTTATTTACGTAAATAATTTTGATTAAAAATAATTATCTAAATGATTTGAAATGAATAATAAATTGAGTTTGGAGATCTTAAAGATCAGTACCAATTTGATTGTGTCAAGGCTTAAAAAATAATTTTCTTGGTTTGAGAACATTAATGACTGGCACCATAGTATTTATTTTTCAACCCGTACAATATTGGTATACATTTATATTAATATTTGAAAAAAATTGAAGTGTTGAGCATTTACTGCTCGGCACCAACTTTTTAATTAAAAAATAAGTTTTTTCGGTGTTAAGACATTGATGACCAACATTAACTTTATCAAATATAAAAAAATTTTGAGTTTGATGTAATTGATAATCGGGACCAATTTTTCTATTATGAGAAGTCCCATTACCCATCAATTTTTTAACCATCGCCCATCAACCATCACCGATATTTTTTTTATTTAATTAAAATCAATTAATTTAAAATTTAATTTATCTTTCAACTATTTCATCTTTCATTTAATTTTTTATTTAATCTAAAATTATATTATATTTTTAAAATATTTTTAATTTAATTAAAATAAATTGTCCTTCAATTATTTTAATTAATATGTCTTATTTAATTTAAATTATATTTTTCAAAAATTAATTAATTATTCTTTAAATATGTATTTTTTTAATTAAATTCTATTTTTTAAAAATTAAATGGGCCAACTTTCCAAATATACACCTTACTTGAAAATCTGCCACGTCTTATCCTTGATATCTTGACGGTATCTAACATTGCCACCTGGTAAGTTGTTTCAGTAACAATGCCAATCTGCCACCATTATGCTTTTCTTTGCAGTACAAAATTCCAGGATTCCTTTACTTCTTTTGCCTCTTGGACCAGCGTTTACTTATCACCAAAATCAAAATCCCAACTTTGAAAAAAAAAGGTTTAATTTTTATCCCATGTTCTTTTGTAAATTTAACAATTTTTTATTTGCCTTTGTGAACCTTGTAAAATTCTTTTATATTTTTATGTTTTTAGTGGGATTTTTACATTTGTTCCAAATTATCAGTTTGTCAAGTTCTTCATGCTTTCCATGTCCCAAAGGATCACATTTTATTTATGAAGTAGAAAAGACATCATTTTTGTTCTTCATGCAACTTATAAATTATAGAGAATGAATTTCTTTGAATTTAGTAACTAATATTATGATTCCAACATTTAGGGATTTATATGTTCTTTTTTTTTATGAATTTGAACTTGAGTTAGCCATAAAAACCCCACCTTTAATCTCAATATATGAACTTGGCTTTGCTTCTTATGGTTGTTATTGTTTAATTTAATCAATGGTATTCTAGTGTTAATTCAATTAACTAATCCATTTATTTTGATTGATAATGATGTTGCAGGTGCTTAATCTTTCCATTGAAATGGAGAAAATTGACTACCAGGAGGAGCTGAAGAAAGAGCGTAGGCTTGTTCGGAGTCTTGTATACGAGATCGATTACAGGAAGGAACAGTTG
Organism: Kokia cookei; assembly: GCA_039519145.1. Taxonomy (NCBI): domain Eukaryota; kingdom Viridiplantae; phylum Streptophyta; class Magnoliopsida; order Malvales; family Malvaceae; genus Kokia; species Kokia cookei. The sequence continues at coordinate 2,008,344 of CM076907.1, read as the reverse complement.
TCCGAAAAGGAACATAAATATGACAAGACAACGGCGGCTCTTCAAGAACTCGTCGATGGCCTTGTAGCGAAAATTGACTCCAAGGACAGTGGTTTGCGGGATTGGGAGCTTCGATATAAGGAAATGGAACATAAATATGATGAGACAACCGTAGCTCTTCAAAGACTCGTTGATGGCCTTGTAGAGAAAATTGACTCCAAGGACAGTAGTTTACGGGATTGGGAGCTTCAATATAACGAAACCGTGAGACAATTGAAGGGCGAGAACACTGTGTTGCGCCGTGTGTTTGCTGAAGGTATACTTTAGATTATATATTGCATACATAGCGAGCAGAATACTATGCGTTAATCGAATTGTGTACGATGAACAACATGTAGTTTTCGAAGTTACAAGGTCTGCATTTAGAGCTTTGATTGATCTTTAGGTCATTTTACACATATCAAGTTGCTAAGTATTAGATTCAGGGAAGAATGCAACTTTAGGATAGTGAAGGATTCGTCCCAAACTCTGCTTTTATATCTGTTATCACAGGAACCGGATAAACTTATTCACGGATAAGTTTAATGTGCTTCGAAATGAGGCTTGGAACCCAAAAGGAAGAATATATATGAGATATTCCGATTTTCTTCCTGTTGCTAATGCTTCTATCATACACATTAGGACTGTGTGATCTTATATATACTCACGCATATATACCAGATATTGGTGAATTTCTGTCTCCTGTTATTGCTTCTATCATATGCTTTATGGATTGTTGCTTCTACCAGATATCGTACGGTCAATTCTCTCGATTAACATTCATAAGATCTTGTGCAACTCCAAGGCCTTCAAATTTTGGACTGTAATATGATGGAACAAGTAATATTCACGAATGGATTGGTTGAAGAACATCAAGGGAAGAATCAGATGTTTTTCTCTGAACGATGGTCGTTGTGCCTAAAAGACCTTCCCCAACTCACAAGTTTGTGCTTTGAAAATTACTTTGAATTCCAATGTTTGACATATTTAGCACTAACAAATTGCCCATTGCTAAAAACATTCATCTCTAAATGTGTACCCGGAGATGAACCTCAAATTGGCCAACATGAGCAAGCAAGTAACTTGGAGGTTCATAACTAAGCTCTCCTCAATGAAAAGGTCATTTCTTCACGGATTCTCCTTTTAATTTATGTTACTTTGATTGATCTTATTCATTTCAAGTCCTTTCTTTTCCATACATATTTCAGTTATTAACCTAATGAAATGATTTATTAGGTGGTTTTCCCTAGTTTGAAGAACTTGTGGATTCAGAATTGTGATTCGTTAGAAGAAATTATTGAGCTGCAATGACTCATTGCTGATGAGTCACAGTCAACATCAGCTGCTCAATCTATTGTGGCTGAAACAGTGACGACCAAGTTTGTATTTCCCAAACTAACATGCCTTTGGTTGGATAAGGTGCCGAGATTGAAAAGTTTCTACTCTAGGATGCATACCATCCAGTGGCCTTCATTGAAAAAAATGGGCATTTTTGAAAGCCCCAAAGTACAAATATTTGCTCCACAATGTCCTGAAAGTCAGGTTGGAATCTCAAACCAGCAACCCTTGTTTTTCATCAATGAGGTAAGTTCACTAACAGTTTGATATTCCATGTTGCTTCTACCAGATATCGTACGGTCAATTCTCTCGATTAACATTCATAAGATCTTGTGCAACTCCGATCTCTTCGAATTTTGGACTGTAATATGATGGAACAAGTAATATTCACGGATGGATTGGTTGAGGAACATCAAGGGAGGAATCAGATGTTTTTCTCTAAACTATGGAGGCTGTGCCTAGAAGACCTTCCCAAACTCACAAGTTTCTGCTTTGAAAATTACTTTGAATTCCAATGTTTGGAACATTTAGCACTAACAAATTGCCCATTGCTAAAAACATTCATCTCTAAATGTGTACCCGGAGATGAACCTGAAATTGGCCAACATGTACAAGCTAGTAACTTGGAGGTTCATAATTCATCTCTCCTCAATGAAAAGGTCATTTCTTCACGGATTCTCCTTTTAATTAATGTTACTTGGATTGGTCTTATTCATTTCAAGTTCTTCCTTTTTCATACATATTTCAGTTATTTACCTAATGAAATGATTTATTAGGTTGTTTTCCCTAGTTTGAAGACCTTGCGGATTCAGAATTGTGATTCGTTAGAAGAAATTATTGAGCTGCAAGGACTCACTGCTGATGAGTCACAGTCAACATCAGCTGCTCAATCTATTGTGGCTGAAACAGTGACGACCAAGTTTGTATTTCCCGAACTAACATTCCTTTGGTTGGATAAGGTGCCGAGATTGAAAAGTTTCTACACTAGGATGCATACCATCCAGTGGCCTTCATTGAAAAAAATGGGCATTTTTGAAAGCCCCAAAGTACATATATTTGCTCCACAATGTCCAGAGAGTCAGGTTGGAATCTCAAACCAACACCCCTTGTTTTGCGTCAATAAGGTAAGCTCACTAACAGGTTCATATTCCATGTTCATTACTTGAGAACTTCCTATAAAATGCCTCTTGAAATAACTGATATTCTCATCATCTCTTTCAAATTTATGGGAAAGAAAATGGAAATTATATTCAATTTGTAGTCTAGTTCTTACGATTTGAAAACTCTTTGATCGATGTTTAATATAGTCGTTGTCATCCAGGACACTTTCCCTGTATTAGAAGAACTAACACTGAAGACGCATGATATGGTGAAGGGCATATGTGATGGACAACTCTCCTTGCAGTGTTTCCAAAACCTTAAATTTCTTAAACTCCAATTCTTTCCTGAGGCATCCACTACTCTTCCATATTCCTTCATTCGGTCACTACCAATGCTTCATAAGCTTATTATAGCCAATGCTTCCATTTGTCAAATAGCACAATCTGAAGGACTCAGCGACGAGGAAAGGCATACATCAACATTCTATCAGCTAAAGGAATTAAGCTTGTCTCAACTTCCAAAGTCGACATTAAAGACTTTAGAGACATTTCTGCTGTCTTTCAAAAATCTAACAACACTGGAAGTTTCAAGATGCCATGGGTTCATCAATTTAATCGCATGCTCAACAGCTAAGTGCCTGACGCTACTAGAAAGATGGAGCATAGATGACTGTGAGATGATAGAGGAAATCATAGCGTGTGAGGGTGAAGAAATACAAGGCGGCATTGTTTTTCCCAAACTGAAGTATTTGAAACTGAGTTCTCTTCCATGTATAGCAAGCTTTTCCTTGGGCAACCACTCGTTGGAATTCCCAGTCTTGCGAATGGTGCAGGTGACAAAGTGCCCCAAAATGAGGAATTTCTGCCAAGGAGATTTAAGCACACCAAAGCTGGAACGAATGCACTTAACAAGAGACGAGGAAGGTGAACTGCGGTGGGAAGGCGACCTTAACACTACCATAAAACATATGTTCGATGAAATGGTACAAATCATTTAATGGATTTAAATTCTTGTGATTTTAATAACGTAACAATGTAAAATGCTATTTGGTGCATTTGCATTCATAGTTAATTGAACAATTCTTGGTTTCTTATGATCATGCACAAAATGTGCAAAATTCTCAGGTGACAGAGGTTACTGATCAGTCACCCAAGCTGGAATAAGGAAATGATGAGTTTGGTTTCAATCCAAAACAAATGGTAATTGACTCTTGTTTTTTCACCATGGCTTAACTGATGCTCTATAAAGTGACCATAGAGACGCCCTCTTCATTGTAGGTTGAGTTACTCTACTAAAGCACGTGGCTGCAACTTTTGGTAGAATGTGAAAAGGTTATTTCAGTTTTTTTGTAAAACTACAATTTGAACTGTTCCATTTCACATTATAACCTCAATATTGAACTTCAAGTGCATCATGCATGGCATGGCATTGGGAACTACAAACATGTAAAGTTTTACTAGAAAGGTTGACCCCTGTTTTAAGGATTTGCCAACTTTTGATGGTTACCATATCAATGTCAGCTTACTATCAAGTATCTTTACAAATATATATACTATTCCTTAATGAGGGATAAAAGTAGGCAGCTATCGATTAATGATACGGCTGAAATTGAATCAATGGTTGTTGGCGTTTGCCTGATGGAAGATATTACGTGGATTCTGATCAAGTTTTAAATGTTCAGTTGTGAGCATTACGGACTGTTGTCATTTGGTTGTTGATCCTCTGATTTTACGGTTGACTGTCTTACTTATACATTGCAAGGTTGGTGGCAGGTCTCAAGTATGAATTTCTAGGCCGGCTTTCAACCCTAATTAACTAAGTGTTCCAATCCATGGGTTTGCCTTACGTCGGTGGCTTGGGATTGAGATTAGGTTTGGGTTTGGGTTTAGTTTGAAAATGGATTATGGGATACTGGGTTTGGGTTTAATATATTTTATTTTTAATAAGTATGTTAATTTCGTTAATTCGGTTAAAATGGTTTTGAAATCTAAAACCAATATTAGTCTAAGATTATCGATTTAATTGAAATTGTAAATTGGCTCAAAATCAAAATCGCTCAAACAGAATTGAAAAATTCGAATTAGGGTTGATTTCAATTGATTTTTGCTCAGTCGTGCGTGTGTGCTTTTTTGTTTATGATTTATTAGTGTAACTGTCCATTTGGTTATGGGTTGATTCTTTAAGTGTTTTGATGCTTTGTATGTTACGGTGTTTGCTCCGATCTTCACAAAGGCCATTTGAGATCAAAGGAGAAGAACCAATAAAACAAAAGAGAGGCAAATACATAAAGGAGAAATGAAGAGGGAGGGGGGGATGGGTTTTTATTTAATTTTAAATGTACTTTTTTGGTAAAAACGTTTCTCTAGTCTTTTTCCATTTCGATATTAAACAAATTGGTACATCTAAAAATATCGGAGCTATTCAATCATTTTCATTTTTGAAAGTGAAAAGATAATTAACCATAACGTTAATGTTTTCCCGTCAATTATACATGATTTTCTTGATATAATAACAAATTTAACCCTCAAAGTTCACACGTTCTATCAATTTGATCTTTATTTAATAAATTTAACCCACAATATAAGCATATTTCATCAATTTAGTCACGATTTAACATATTTAACCCACAATATTTTTTTAAACATATGTACAAAATGGTACTTTCCAATTTGGATTAACATTTTGGTTCTCTCCATGTGATGTGAAGGAAAATTGACAACGTCACACAATTATTTTTTTTCCCCTCCATACCCCTATGCCACCAAAGAAAGTTGAATTATTAAGACACAAAAGTACTAAGGAGTAGAAGCTAGAAAAAGCGGAGCATGAAAATAAAGAGAGTTATATATATATTATTGGCATGATACAAAATTCAGTCCTTAATATTTTTATATTTTATCAATTTGGTCTTTTTTTAAAGTTAAATTGGACATTAAACATTTTAAAAAGAGTTAAATTTAATCATCAATTTTTCAAAAAGAGTCAAATTATTATTATTATTAATTAAAACCTTAAAAAGAAGACATTGCAAGATACATAAGTTAGTGACTTATTTGATTTTATTTTAGTTTTTAAATTTATGCATTTTATTATGAATTTTTGTTCTTTGTGTAATCTGTAAAATTTGTCTGAAATTTCCAATTTTCAATTTCTCACATGAGTTCGATATATAAAAAAAATTATCCTCAAGATTGGTGAACCAAGGGTTACAGTGGGTGAAAGGATATTAGAGTTCTGTTTACTATATGTTCATGATTTTGGTCTTCGAAACATTGTGTACAAGTTGGATATCGGAGTTCTATTATTAGAGTTTCGTTAAAAGGTCGAGAGTTTTGTTTTGGCTTAGGACTCTAGGAGTTTCGTTATTGATATTTTAATATGATCATGATCTGTAAAAGGTATGAGTAACATGTGGTACGTAAATGAAAAGTTTTATGATATGATAAGCCATAAATTAAGTGAAAATGTAAGAAATTGTATGATTATATGAAAGAAAAGAATAATAAATTTAGTTTAATGATCTGTAAAATTGAAAAGTGAAATACACGAATTCTATAAGAGAATGTTCATTATCTGTAAATGATAAAAATAATATGTGGCATGTAAATGACAAGAAAGAAATTATATGACCAAATAATACAAATAAATAATGAAATTAGCCAAATACTTTATATGTTTAATAGTAGGTTGCATGAAATAAATAAGATTATGTTATGTCATAGTATAAGTAGTTTATTAATTTGTTTTAATTTAAATTATTTTAAATATGTTTAAATAAATGAATTAGTAAGCTACCAAATTTAGTTAAGTACTTACTAAATTATTCACGTAGCTTAACGCACGCGTAAGTGAAAAAAAAAAAAAAGGCAGCAAAGTTTCGAGATTTCTACTTCAATTTAAACCACTTCACTCCTCAAACTTCAAGTATAAATTTTTTGGTAAATAAATTTTGGAAGAGCAAAGGTGAGGGGTTTGAAGAAGAAAGAGCCAAATATATAAAGGAGAAATGAAGTGAGAGAGAGGGTGGGTTTCATTTAAAGATTAAATGTTTCTTTTTTGGTAAAAACACTTCTTTGGTCCCTCTCAATTTTGATGTTGAGTAAATTGGCCCCTTTTTATAAAATCATAAAAAAATTTGATCATTGTTGATTTCGAAAGTGAGCAATTAAGGACAATTAATTACAATATTAATATTTTCCATCAATTTGATCTTGATTTAACAAATTTATCCCGCAATATTTACACATTTTGTCAACAATTATGTGGAATATATAAACATCAAAGGCTAAAATTATTATTATATCAATCAAAATTATGTATAATTGATGGAAAACATCAGCGTCATGATTAATTATCCATAATTACTTACTTTCAAAATTAACAAGGATTAAATTGTTATGATGTTTTAGAGGGACAAATTTACTTAATATCAAAATTGAGAGATGGTAAAAATATTTTTACTTTTCTTAATTTAATACGTAAGAAAATTTCATAGAAAAAAAATCATTAAAATACAAAAAAAGTAAGTTTTATATAATTATTTAAAATTACTTTCACATTATTAATTTTCCCATTCAAAGCTAACAAGTCTTTTATGTAAAAAATAGAATAGCTCTTCAATTTGGGTTGACATTTGGTCCCCGCCATGCGATGTGAAGGAGTAGAAGCCAAAAAAAGAAGGGCATGAAAATAAAGAGTTACATAAATTAGTGGCATGAAATATTTACATTTTTTATCAATTTACGTAAATGATCTAAATGATTTAAAAAATTATTATTTACGTAAATGATCTTGTTTAAAAAATAATTACTTAAATGATTTGAAATGAAAAATAAAATTGAGTTTGAGGACTTTAATGACCAGCACCAACTTTTCTCTTGACATAATCATTGTCTGATAATTGTGTCGAGGCTTAAAAAATAATTTTTTAGGCTTGGGAAAATTAATGTCTGGCACCATAGTATTTGTCTTTCAACCCGTACAATATTGATATACATTTATATCAGTATTTGAAAAAATTGAGGTGTTGGGCATTTAATGCCTGACACTAATTTTTTAATTAAAAATATTTTTTTGGGTGTTGGCACATTGATGGTTGGTACTAACTTTATCAAATATAAAAAAATTTGGAGTTTGAAGTAATTGATGGCCGACACTAATTTTTTTTTTATGAGAAGTCTCCACCGATCAATTTTTCAGTCATCACTCATCACCAATACCTTTTGCTTTTTTTATTTAATTAAAATCAATTAATCTAAAACATAATTATATATGTTAAATAATAATTATATATTTATATTTATATTAAATCACAAACCCAATAACAATTAAATCTATTATCCAAAGCATTTCAAGAAACTTACCCAACTAAATAACCCAACCAAAAATATAAAAATTTTAAAATTATATTTAATTGTGGTTTTTAATGTAATAAAATATTTATTATATTTATGATAGTGTTTTTTCATATAAATATTTTTAATGCGTTAGAAAACTTTTATTTAAATGTTTTTAGTGTATTATAAATAAAAACTAATCTAAAAAAATCAAATATGAGCGGGTTGGTTCGAGCTCAAATTCACTTTTTTTTTTAATTAGGTCGGACTTAAACAAAAAAATAAACTCATTTCCAAATTAGGTCAAACTAGACTTGATCGTGGGTCGAGCTACCAAAAAAGTGAAAGAGTTTGAGTAAGAATATAGACCCCAAAAATGGGCTTGAAAAAAAAACGGGTCTCACCTCGAATAAGCTTTTTATAGCCCAAGCTCGACTCAAGCCGAATTTGCAAAAAAAAAAAGTTGTTGCTTTTTCCTGCTATTTTCATTATTTTTGCTACTATTCTAGTGTCGTTTCGCTATTATATTATTTTGTTGTTATTGTTTGGATATTGCGTAATTTTTATTTTATTGTTAATTATACATGATTTTCTTGGTATAATAACAAATTTAACCCTCAAAGTTCACATATTCTATCAATTTGATCTTGATTTAACAAATTTAACCCATAACATTAACACATTTCATCAATTTGGTCATGATTTAACATATTTAACCAGCAATACTTACACATTCTATCAACATTTACGCAGAATATATAATCATCAAGGGTTAAATTTATTTTTATACTAATCAAAATTATGTACAATTGACGGAAAACATTAGCATTGTGATTAATTTTTCGTGGTTACTCACTCTCAAAATTGATAGGAATTAAATTGCTCTAATTATTTTAGAGTGACAAATTTATTCAATATCAAAATTGAATGAGATCAGAAAAATATTTTTTACTTTTTGTTTTTTGTTTGATAGGTAAGCAAATCTCATAAAAGAAAATTATTGAAATAAAAAAATAGTATATTTTTGTATAATTATTTAAAGTTATCTTCACATTATCTTTCTCCCATTCAAAGCTAGAAAGTTTTTTATGTACAAAATGGTATAGCTTTCCAATTTGGATTAACATTTTGGTTCCCTCCATGTGCTGTGAAGGAAAATTGACAACGTCACACAATTTTTTTTTTCCCTCCATACCCCTATGCCACCAAAGGAAGCTGAATTACTAAGACACAAAAGTACCGAGGAGTAGAAGCTAGAAAAAGAGGAGCATGAAAATAAAGAGAGTTATATAAATTATTGGCATGATACAAAATTCAGTCCTTAATATTTTTATATTTTATCAATTTGGTCTTTTTTTAAGCTAAATTAGGCATTAAACATTTTAAAAAGAGTTAAATTTAATTATCAACCTTTCAGAAAGAGTCAAATTATTATTATTATTAATTAAAACCTTAAAAAGAAGACATTGCAAGATACATAAGTTAGTGACTTATTTGATTTAATTTTAATTTTTAAATTTATGCATTTTATTATGAATTTTTGTTCTTTGTGTTCTCTGTAAAATTTGTCTGAAATTTCCAATTTTCAATTTCTCACATGAGTTCGATATATAAAAAAAATTACCCTCAAGATTGGTGAACCAAGGGTTACAGTGGGTGAAAGGATATTAGAGTTCTGTTTACTATATGTTCATGATTTTGGTCTTTGGAACATTGTGTACAAGTTGGATATCGGAGTTCTATTATCAGAGTTTCGTTAAAAGGTCGAGAGTTTTGTTTTGGCTTAGGACTCTAGGAGTTTTGTTATTGATATTTTAATATGATCATGATCTATAAAATATATGAGTAACATGTGATACGTAAATGAAAAGTTTTATAATATGATAAGCCATAAATTAAGTGAAAATGTAAGAAATTGTATGATTATATGAAAGAAAAGAATAATAAATTTAGTTTAATGATCTGTACAATTGAAAAGTGAAATACACGAATTATATAAGAGAATGTTCATGATCTGTAAATGATAAAAATAATATGTGGCGTAAATGACAAGAAAGAAATTATATGATCAAATAATGGAAATAAATAATGAAATTAGCCAAATACTTTATATGTTTAATAGTAGGTTGCATGAAATAAATAAGATTATGTTATGTCCTAGTATAAGTAGTTTATTAATTTGTTTTAATTTAAATTATTTTAAATATGTTTAAATAAATGAATTAGTAAGCTACCAAATTTAATTAAGTACTTACTAAATTATTCACGTAGCTTAACGCGTTTGTTTTAAACGCGTAACACGTAAGTGAAAAAAAAAAGTAGCAAAGATTCGAGATTTCTACTTCAGTTTAAACCACTTCACTCCTCAAACTTCAAGTATAAACTTTTTGGTAAATAAATTTTGGAAGAGCAAAGGTGAGGGGTTTGAAGAAGAAAGAGCCAAATATATAAAGGAGAAATGAAGTGAGAGAGAGGATGGGTTTCATTTAAAGATTAAATGTTTCTTTTTTGGTAAAAACACTTCTTTGGTCCCTCTCAATTTTGATGTTGAGTAAATTGGCCCCTTTCTATAAAATCATAAAAAAAATTGATCATTGTTGATTTCGAAAGTAAGCAACTAAGGATAATTAATTACAATATTAATATTTTCCATCAATTCTACAATTTTGTCATGATATAAAAAAAAAAAAAAAAAAACCTTCAAAGTTTACACATTTTGTTAGTTTGATCTTGATATAACAAATATAACCCACAACATTTTCACATTCCATCAATTTGATCCTAATTTAACAAATTTATCCTGCAATATTTACACATTTTATCAACAATTATGCGGAATATATAAACATCAAGGTCTAAATTTATTATTATACCAATCAAAATTATGTATAATTGATGGAAAACATCAACGCCGTGATTAATTATCCATAGTTACTTACTTTCAAAATTGACAATGATTAAATTGTTATGATGTTTTAGAGGGACAAATTTACTTAATATCAAAATTAAAAGAAGGTAAAAATATTTTTACTTTTCTTAATTTAATACGTAAGAAATTTCATAGAAAAAAATCATTAAAATAAAAAAAGTAAGTTTTATATAATTATTTAAAATTACTCTCACATTATTAATTTTCCCATTCAAAGCTAACAAGTCTTTTATGAAAAAATAACACTCTCACACCTAAATTCGTACGGTCAATTCTCTCGATTAACATTCATAAGATCTTGTGCAACTCCAAGGCCTTCAAATTTTGGACTGTAATATGATGGAACAAGTAATATTCACGAATGGATTGGTTGAAGAACATCAAGGGAAGAATCAGATGTTTTTCTCTGAACGACGGTCGTTGTGCCTAAAAGACCTTCCCCAACTCACAAGTTTGTGCTTTGAAAATTACTTTGAATTCCAATGTTTGACATATTTAGCACTAACAAATTGCCCATTGCTAAAAACATTCATCTCTAAATGTGTACCCGGAGATGAACCTCAAATTGGCCAACATGAGCAAGCAAGTAACTTGGAGGTTCATAACTAAGCTCTCCTCAATGAAAAGGTCATTTCTTCACGGATTCTCCTTTTAATTTATGTTACTTTGATTGATCTTATTCATTTCAAGTCCTTTCTTTTCCATACATATTTCAGTTATTAACCTAATGAAATGATTTATTAGGTGGTTTTCCCTAGTTTGAAGAACTTGAGGATTCAGAATTGTGATTCGTTAGAAGAAATTATTGAGCTGCAATGACTCATTGCTGATGAGTCACAGTCAACATCAGCTGCTCAATCTATTGTGGCTGAAACAGTGACGACCAAGTTTGTATTTCCCAAACTAACATGCCTTTGGTTGGATAAGGTGCCGAGATTGAAAAGTTTCTACTCTAGGATGCATACCATCCAGTGGCCTTCATTGAAAAAAATGGGCATTTTTGAAAGCCCCAAAGTACAAATATTTGCTCCACAATGTCCTGAAAGTCAGGTTGGAATCTCAAACCAGCAACCCTTGTTTTTCATCAATGAGGTAAGTTCACTAACAGTTTGATATTCCATGTTCATTACTTGAGATTTCCTATAAAATGCATTTTGAATTAACTAATATTCTCACCTTTCTTGTAATTTTATGAGAAAATAATGGAAATTATATTCAATTTGTAGTCTAGTTCTTACGAATTTAAATCTCTTTGATCGATGTTTAATATACTGGTTGCCATCCAGGACACTTTCCTTGTATTAGAAGAACTAACACTGAAGATGAATGATAGGGTGAAGGGGATATGTGATGGACAACTCCCCTTGCAGTGTTTCCAAAACCTTAAGCATCTTAACCTCCAATTATTTCCTGAGGCATCCACTACTCTTTCGTATTCCTTCATTCGGTCACTACCAATGCTTCATAATATTGTTATAGACAATGCTTCCATTTTTCATATAGCAAAATCTGAAGGACTCAGCGACGAGGAAAGGTATACATCAGCATTCTATCAGCTAAGGGAATTAAGTTTGTCTCAACTTCCAAAGTCGACGTTAAAGACTTTAGAGACATTTCTGCTGTCTTTCAAAAATCTAACAACACTAGAAGTTTCAAGATGCCATGGGTTCATCAATTTAATCGCATGCTCAACAGCTAAGTGCCTGACGCTACTAGAAAGGTGGAGCATAGATGACTGTGAGATGATAGAGGAAATCATAGCGTGTGAGGGTGAAGAAATACAAGGCGGCATTGTTTTTCCCAAACTGAAGTATTTGAAACTAAGGCTCCGTTTGTTTGACTGAAAATGGTTTTCGGAAAATTATTCTGGAAAATAAATTACATTTGCAGAAAAGTTAGTATTTTCTGGTGTTTGGATGAATTTGTGTAAATTATTTTCTATTGTTTGACAGATTTCCCGAAAATATTTTAGGAAAATTGTTTTAAATGAAATAAATATAAATTTAAGAATTTATTATTTTTTCATTGTTTAATTGAGTTTATTTTATATCTATTAAATTTATATTTTACATTGTTTTTACATATATTGCAACATTTTATTTATAAATAAATACATCAAATTAAATAATATTTTTTTTCTTTAAATCAATGCTTAAGTGCTATTAGCTTAAATGCTATATAATTCATATATTTTTTTCTTTAAATCAATGAAAATAATATAAAATGTAATTGTTAATCTATCTCAATTATTAGTAATGTTAATTGCAGTTAAGACCATTTGTGTGCTTATTAATTAAAATAACATTGGTTAATGTTCTTCAGAGTGGTCCGTTGTGTCTAGACAAGCACTTTTAAAAGCAATTAAAGACAAGAATAAGCTATTCAAGTGTTAAATAAGATTGAAAAAGAGGAACTTCTAATTGCTCATGTTCTTCAGAAGTTTCAACATAGCATCAAACAAAACTCTAAAAGGTATTGATGAGACAATCTAACAAATCAAAGGAGAAAAAAGCCAGCAAAGTGGTTATAACATCAAAGCTAATCTTATAAGTAGAACTAGTCAATGTCATTGTTTTATAAGTAAAAATAATAGTGAAAGTTCACACGTTCTAGAACAAGTCAATGGCAATGTTTGCAGGAGAAAGAAGCTTGAAGAGTTGGGTGATAGAGTTGATATCATCTTCATTAAACCAAGTTGTAGTCACCAATTTGTAGAGCACTATTGGGAAGGAACATTTTGCTGCTGAGAATTGTGCCTTATCCATTTTGGAAGCTGCTTTAGAATTTTTTGTAGATTTACCAAATGAAAGACTTCATATGAAAGAGATTGTTACAAAGTTAAAGAAGATCAAAGTAATAATCAAAGAAATCATCAAAATATTAGTCCTCAAAAAGGACTACTCTCAGTATGATGAAACTCATCCCATAACAGGACCATTATACAGATGAATATGATTATAGACAAGGATATTACAAAGATAATAGAAGTAAATGGCAAAAACAGCCAATTCCAACAGAATGTCAAGTAATATATAGAACTCTAGGACCTAATGGAATTCTAAATTTAGGTTGTGTCTCAAACTAGTCTGAATTCTATGTACATCCTCTCTAAGTAGAGCACAAAGAAAGAACTTCTTTGTAAATATCTTTGTGGTACTTTCTCAAATTCTGAGAAAAATTACGTAATACATGAAAAAAAAACTCTGGCATTGCTAAAAGCATGTCAAAAATGGAAGCTCTATCTGTTACCAGTAACCTTTCTGGTTAAAACAAACTCAAAATATGTTCAAGGCTTTATAATTACAAGATAAAGACCAATTACAATAAAAAAGGCGCCTAATAAGGTGGCAACTTGAACTTAAGCAATTTCAATTTACTTTAGGTTATATCCCAGGAGAAGAAAACTCAGCAGCAGATAACACTAATAAGAGAATGAAAGTAGTAATCAAATCCATTGAAGATCAAATATCTCTTAAACAACAAGAGATCCAAAAGAAGCAAGAAGCAACATCTCAATACATTAAGCAACGTCAAGATGAAATCCATAAGCTAAACGAAAGCCTTGCAGCTGTCAAATTAGCTCTTGAAGTCAAAGAAGAATCTTCTTCAACACCATCATCTTCAACAACACAGAATAATCAGACAGAAATATTAACACTTGTCAACATAACAAATCCAATAAAAATAACATTTAAAGAATTAAAAAGAAAAATTGAAGAAAAAGATCAACAAATAACAATAGCAATAACTGATCAAAAAGATATAAATAAAAGATTAATAGAAACAATTGTTAATATAAAATTTATTGCGATTGTGATAAAAATAAACCCATTTTAGATTACCCTAGACGAAAGCAAAAAAAAAGCATGCACAATTTTTTTTGAAATTGAAGCATGGGCTGAAAAACAATTGAAGCTTCTTAAACTGATAAAAAAGAAAAAAGAAAAAAGAAACATACTGTTAAATTTTTTGCTGTTGTTTTTGGCTCTACAACTTTCTTTTTTCTGCTTGGCCGTTTCTTGCTCTGCTATTTTTTTTTCTTTCTTTGGCAGCTTAAAAAACTTAACAATGGTGCAAAGGAGAAAGGAGAAATGGGAAGGGAAAGGGGAAAGGGGAAAAGGGAAAGGGATAAGGGGCTAATAAACAGTACAATGGTGGAAAGGAGAAAGAGGAAGGGAAAGGGGAAATGGGGAAGAGGTTTTGAGAGAAAGAGTTGGAAAATGTCTTACGGAAATGAAAACCGTAAGACATTTTACAAAAAATGAAGGTGTTTTTCCCATGTTTTTGAATTGATTTTGCCCGAGGATTTCATTTTCCACCAAACAAACGGTGGAAAACTATGAAAACCTTTTCTGGAAAAGCTTTTACAGCCAAACAAACACAGCCTAAGTTGTCTTCCATGTATAGCAAGCTTTTCCTTGGGAAACCACTGGTTGGAATTCACAGTCTTGCAAATGGTGTAGGTGACAAAGTGCCCCAAAATAAGGAATTTCTGCCAAGGAGATTTAAGCACACCAACACTGGAACAAATGCACTTAACAAGAGATGAGGAAGATGAACTGCAGTAGGAAGGCGACCTTAACACTACCATAAAACATATGTTGGATGAAATGGTACAAATCATTTAAAGGATTTACATTATTGTGTTTTTTCATGCATACATAGTTAATTGAACAATTCTTGGTTTCTTCTGGTCATGCACAGAATGTGTAAAATTCTCAGGTCAAAGCAGATTGTTACAAACTGCGAAATAAAAGGGCTGCTAAGAGTAACGAGGAAAATTTAGTTGGTGCTAATTTGGTTGATGAAAGTGGTGATGATTTCTTGTTAGTGTCAACGAGCGAAAGCTTCGAGCTTATGTCCGAGTGGATCCTAGATTCAGGATGTTCTTTCCATATGCGTCCTAACAGAGAATGGTTCTCCACATACAGTTCAGTTGAAGGTGGAGTTGTGCACATGGGAAACGATTCGTCTAGTAAGGTAATCGGTATTAGTACTGCTAAAATTAGGATGCACAATGGTACGATTAGGACACTATCAGATGTCAAGTATGTACCTGATTTACGAAAGAATCTCATCTCCTTAAGTATTTTAGACTCAAAAGGTTGCAGAATCAACATCGAGTCAAGCGGCATTAAAGTGTCTCGTGGAGCTCTCGTTTTGTTAAAAGGTAAAATGATTGGTAGTCTTTATATTCTGGAAGGTTCTACAGTGACTGGTGAAATCGAACGTCCTTCGTCCGTTACGGAGTTGAAGTCAACTCGTTTGGAGCGGAGACAACTTAGTCATAGGAGGGAAAAAGGTATGATTGTTTCGTTGAAGAGAGGTTCTCTTTTGGATGCAGGTTCTGAAAAGTTAGGGCACTGTGTTCGTAAAAATCAGACCCGGGTTAGTTTTGATTTGACATTGCACAAGTCAAAGGCTAGAAGACTTTGAGCTTCTAAGCATAGATTCGACTCAGTTAATTCCCTGCATAGTTCAAGATATGCTCGTGGCGGGCTTTGGCAAAGATGACATTGTGGAAATACGAGTCAAGGTGGAGATTTGTTGAATTATGACTCTTATTTCAAGTCAAATTGGAGAAATAATATTTTAGTTAAACTCTGTTTATTTGTTTCAATTAAACTTTGTTTATTTGTTTGAGTCAAACTCTTATCAGTCTAGATTATTTTATTATTATTTGACCTAGGAATTTAGCCTATAAATAGGCTTTTTTATAACCTTAAAAATATACACATCAGAATTTAGAACTCCTAACACTTTTGGAATTGCTTAATCGGGTTGATCCCCAATAGTTTATAAATAAAAAGTTAATTTAAAATTTAAATTTTCAATTCTTAAAAGATTATTAAAAAGTTTATTTTCAAAAAATATTAAAAATAATATATAGTATATAATTTTTTAAAAATAAAAAATAAAATTCTAAAATATATAATTATAAATTTTAAAAAGTTAAAATAATACATAAAAATTGAAAATATATTTAAATATCAAGTAATTGAAAAAAACTTCAAATTTAAATACTCTTTTAGAATTTTAGAATTTTATTTAAAAAAATATATTTTTAAACCTTTTCTTACATTTTTATAATTTTTATTTTATTTTTACATTTTTATTAATATTATTAATTTCAACTAATTTATTTTCAGTTGTCATATTTTTCTGTACATTTTATCTTATAAATTCCTTATAAATTATATATATTTTTTAGATTTTGCATTTTTTTTTCTGATTTTTTTATATATTTATTTCTATTTTTATATTTTAAATGTGCATGCATTTAATAAAAGAATATATTTAACATTTGTAAAAAATCAAGTAAAAAATATAACGGAGGCATACTTTAGGTATCAAATTGGGGATTTAGGAGTACTTTAAGTACCAAATTGAGGGACAAAAAAATTTATATACCAAAATAAAAAAAACGAATATACTTTTAAAGACAAATAGTGAATTAAGCCAAAAATAAATTATAAAATTTTGAGATAAATACATTTATACCGTGTTTAAAGATAAAAATGTTGAAAAAAACATAAAGTGAATACGGTGATGACTACTCAGTAGTGCAGGAAATAGTAGATGAAGACGACGAGAAGCTGAAGAAGTTGAGAAATGAATACGGTGATGTCGTATACTAGGCTATTAGGACCGCATTGCTGGAATGAACAAATATAATGCGAGCGGAAGGTATGCAGTCCCCAAGATTTGAAACAGAAAGGAAAGAAGGAAAGCCACCATGAAAGAAATCATTCAGTACGTAATCGGGCAACTGAAGATTCATAAGCGTAAAAGAAAGTAAATTCCATGATCTCGATCTGGCTACTTTCATGATAAACTTACCTATCCTTCACTTTCAATCACTAATCATTGTATTGATCATGTTCGCTTTTTACAAATCATAAAAACTAATCATTTCGAGATTAGTGGTTGTCATTCTCAACAACGTCGTTTTTAATACTTTTTAATATCATTTTAGATTTTAAAATTCTTTTCCAAGTTAAATAATAATATAATATATACTATAACCCCATGTTATTTAATATTTAACATTTTCTAAGCTTTAAATTAATATAAATCAACTTATACTGTTATGAGTTTTTTTTTTCTTTTTTTATCTCCAAAAATTGTGAATCAAAGGCAATTAGATCTGTGATTTTTGGATTTGAAAACTTTATCAGCTTGAACATAAATCAATTCAATCCTATTTGATCACAAATGTATATATGTAATCCGATAATTACCCTCTTCCTAGAAGACATGTCGCAGCGCACTTTATTACATATCTAGGGGTTTTTTTTTTTTTTTTTTTGATGTGGGATTAATGACTTTTAATTATGTGTTGATAAATTTTAATCTTGAAAGTAAAAGTAGAGAAATTAACTTTTAAATTTACGAAGCTTATAAGAACTTCGAAACTTTTTATTTTATAATTTGATACAAATAATTAATCAATTTAATACGAACCATGAGTGAACAATATTAATTATTATAATAATTAATTTTTTTTATTGTACTTCGTGCAATTAATTAACAATGAGAGGCTAATCTTTTTCACAACATGCCTACATCCACATTTAATAAATCATTTTAGTTTTCATATAATTCTATCAAAGTTGATTATTAAGGGTGAAGTCAGAATTTTTTTTGGACTAAAATTAAATTATATATTTTTACGATAAAAATACAATTTTATCATTTTAATAGTTTATATATTTATAATTTTTAATGGATTAAATCGAAATTTTATCTTCTGAGGAGTCAAAGTATAATTTTACTATTATTAATTTAAAATTTTATAAATTATAAATGAGCCTAAATGAAAAAAAAAATTCATTTTAAGGGATTGAGTCCTTGCTAACCCCTCTGACTTCATCACCGATAGTTATAATATGAACCAAATAGTGACCGATTAACCGAATATTTATATATAAAAAGGAAAATTTAAATTTGAATCATTGTTATAAAGAAAAGTTACCTTATAAATAATGTCCATTATTGTAAAGAAAGTTCGATGTATTTTTTCTTAATAGAAAATATAGATTAACTATTAATTGTAAAAATATTGAGTATACAATAATTAGGTTGAATAATTTTTGTATAACCGTTATTGATGGGAATATATGTTAAATAAAATAGAGATTAACTATTAATTGTAAAATGGTAAAAGAATAAATTATAAAGTGTACACATAAGGTTGATTTTGTAAAACTAAAATTTACCAATTTTTCTTTTACATCTTTGTCAAATATTACACAGTTTTATAATTAAAAAAAAAAAGAATAAAATTGACATCTGAAGTTGTTTAAAGTTATAAATTAAATTGGTAATGTATAAGAGTTATTATTATTATTTTTATAATAATTGAAAAAATAATTTTATGCATTTTATAATTTTTGTATGATTTTTATAAAATTTTACAAACTTTTAATTTTTACGATTTTTATAAAAAAAAGTCTAATTTTTAATATATTTTAAAATTTTTATATTTTCATTAAAATTTCATAATTTTTCTAAAATTTATTATTTATAATTTTTAATAAGAGCAAGAGTTTTTTTTTTTTTTTTGAAAAATTTCGAAAATTTTTATATTCTTAAATTTTTTTAAAAAATATATATAGCTGCTTTCATTAAGTAATGGGGAGTAAACCCTAAAAAAAAAAGAAAAAAGAGTAGTACAGTAATAA
This sequence comes from Kokia cookei, assembly GCA_039519145.1. Lineage (NCBI taxonomy): Eukaryota > Viridiplantae > Streptophyta > Magnoliopsida > Malvales > Malvaceae > Kokia > Kokia cookei. Next base: position 1,988,938 of record CM076907.1, on the reverse strand, counting down.
AATAAGTAGGGAAACAACAGATCGTACCCTGAAAGGTCCGACAAAACCATAACCACACATCAAAGGAAAAAAACAACCGACACGCGCAAACAAAATTAAAACAAAGTGCTCCCACACAAAACCAGAACAGAAGAAAACCAGCTATGAGGAGACTGCAATTTGTAAAAGCATAAAATATTCAAGGAGAGAAATATAGTGAAATAACATGAACAAGTTGGATCAACTCATTCACCCAACCTTCAAGAGGAGAAAAACAGAAAAAAGAAAAACCTTATTTATTTAATAACTTATTTTGTTTCTCAAAAACAAAATTCTTCATAAATTATATATATTTATAGCCACCATTTCCCCGAAAAACAAATACGTATTTACACTAGAGGTGTTTGTGGGTCAGGTTCAACAAAAAAACTAGGCCCGTTTGATAAGCCTGAGCTCGGCCCAACTCAAAAATGGACCTAAAATTTTGTTCAATTTCAACCCGGATAAAAATGCTAAAACTCGAGCTCGACCCGACCCATCCATATTAATTTTTTATATAATTTTTAGATATATATAATGCATTAAAATACTAAAAACGTTAAAATAAATATTTACTAATAAATTGGAAATAAATTTTAAAAAGTATATACTTAAATAACACTAAGATAGATGCAGCTTAACAAACAAATGTCTTTAAAATAATAACAAAATTAACAAATTTATCTTAAATAATAACAAAATTAACAATAAAATAAGTTTTATACAATATCCAAATAATAACAACATAATAGTGAAGTTGTAGCAAAATAGAGAGAAAACAACAAGAAAATAACATTAAAAAAACATTTTTTTTTTGTTTTTTTGTGAATTCGGGATGGGCACAAGCCAAAAATCCCTTAAAAAACGGGTCTTAATTTTTACTCAAACCCATTTATCGAGCCTATATTTTTACTCAAACCCTTCTATTTTTCAAGCTAGCCTTCGAGTCGGGCCGAATAACCAAGCCCATGAACAAGTTTAATTTGCACGAATTCATTTCATAAGATATTTATTAATCTCCTAATTCTGTTTGTATAATCTAAAAATTTCAATATACCAAATATTTTAAGGCTATTTTAATCAAAGATAAATAAAATATATTTTATTATAAGACATTTGGGACTAGACTTATTTATGGTTTGGATCACCTCTCCAAATTTGAAGGTCTGCCTAAAAAATGAGAAGATTTTGATAAAAATATTAAGTTTGAAAAATAAGATTAGATAAAGTTTAAGGCTTGTTTTTTTATGGGTCGGGTCATGAGCAAGATTTTTTGCCCCGAACCCAACTTGAATATATTATGTTATAAAAAAATTATATTAATTATATATGTTAAATAATAATTATATATTTATATTTATATTAAATCACAAACCCAATAACAATTAAATCTATTATCCAAAACATTTAAAAAAACTTACCCAACTAAATAACCTAAACAAAAATATAAAAATTTTAAAATTATATTTAATTGTGGTTTTTAATGTAATAAAATATTTATCATATTTATGGTAGTGTTTTTTCATATAAATATTTTTAATGTGTTAGAAAACTTTTACTTGAATGTTTTTAGTGTATTATAAATAAAAACTAATCTAAAAAAATCAAATATGAGCGGGTTGGTTCGAGCTCAAATTCACTTTTTTTTTAATTAGGTCGGACTTGAACAAAAAAATAAACTCATTTCCAAATTAAGTCAAACTAGACTTGATCGTGGATCGAGCTACCAAAAAAGTGAAAGAGTTTGAGTAAGAATATAGACTCCAAAAATGGGCTTGAAAAAAAAAACGAGTCTCACCTCGAATGAGCTTATTATGGCTCGGGTCCGACTCAGCCCGAATTTGCAAAAAAAAAAAAAAAAGTTGTTTCTTTTTCCTGCTATTTTCACTGTTTTTGCTACTATTCTAGTGTCGTTTCGCTATTATATTATGTTATTGTTATTGTTTGTATATTGCGTAATTATTATTTTATTGTTAATTTTGTTACTATTTTAAAGATATTTACTTGTTAAGTTGCACTTATCTTAATGTTATTTAATTATAAATAATTTTTTTAATTTATTTTCATTTTATTATGAAACATTAATTTTAATATTTTTATTGTTATATATTTTTTTAAATTTGTTTTTATATAAAATAATAATATAAAAAACTTAATATGGTCAGATTTGACTCAAATTTTAGTATTTTTATTCGGGTTGATTTGAACAAAATTTTAAACTAAATCCAAACTTAAAAAATGAATCTAAAATTTTATTGAATCCTAGTTCAACCCAACCTATAATCAACTCTAAACCAAATCTGAACTTGAAAAATTGATATAGATATTATACATGGGCCCAGCTCAAGCCCCGCGATAAGCACCTCTACTTGGGACCGCTGGCTTGCCATTTCAGCTGTTTCCACGAAATGCAATCGAGACTTCCTTTCTTACTTTTAAAGTAAGATGAAGTCGTCTCTCTCAAATTATTGCTTTCTGCCTTTGCTCTGTTAAGGAAAGAGGGGAAAATTATCGGTTATTGCTCATAGCCAAAAGGTACGCCATCTGCTTTTCTTTTCCCTGCTTTGTTCCTACTCTTCCAAAATAATTTTAACCATGAAAATGGACTTCTTTTATGCTTTAAATCTCTAAAAAGTTTTTTTTTTTATATTTTTTAAAATTTTAAATTCATCCCTTCTACTTTAATTTTAAGATTTTAAATCTCGTGCTTTTTCATCGTGCTCTCAGAATAAATTTAAATTTCAAATAATTAAAAAGATTTAAGTTTTAAATAATAGTTAGAAAACTATTTTTAAAAGATTATGCAAATGAGTTTTTTCTTTTAAAAAAATTATAAGACAATTCAAGTTTAAATTCTATTTAAAATAAAAAAAATTATAAATAAATAAAGGAAAAACATTATCTTTTCATAATTTTAACATTTTTAAAATTATAAAAATGAAATATACGTTTTACTTAAAAATTTTAATAAATAAAATGGAAAAAATGAACTAAGATATATTATCCTAAAATATATAGAAATGATATAGATGAATATACAATAAAAAAAAAACAATCTAAAATTAAAAAAGAATAAAAAATAAAAACTATAAGAATTGTGCCTGTAACTAAAATATACTACTGATTAAAATAATAAATTAATAATACATTTATTTAAAAGTATATTTACATGTGATTACAATAAGCTTTTAAAAATAATTTATTTTTATATTGTAATTTTATTTAAAGTATAATTTTTGTTTTGGTCTTTGTTGTGGCTGTGGTTATTCAGTTTACTTGTTTGCTCTCTCGATGGATGTTGTTATTGCCATCGTTGCCTCTATTGTCGCTAAAGCTGTAGAGTATACGATCTCTCCTATCAAAAACCGTGTCAAATACCTTTCCAGTCATCAGCAATATGTTGAGACCCTCAAGGACCGAGCTGAGAGGCTGAAAGATACAAGGCACAGAGTGCAGCATTCTGTTGATGCAGCTAAACAAAACGGTGAAGAGATCGAAGGTGATGTTGACAAATGGCTGTCTGCAGTCGACAAAAGGATCCCTGAACGAGTAGAGAAAGTGATGCAAGATGAAGAAAAAGCAAAGAAGAAGTGTTTCATTGGTCTGTGTCCTAATTTCTGGACTCGTTACAAGCTTAGCCTGAAAGCTGACGAGGAGGCAAAGGCTGTTGCCGAGCTACTTGAACATGGCAAGTTTGAAAGGGTTTCGAATCGTGCAGCTCCGCAGGGTATCGTGGATCCACCAGTTAAAGGTTACGAGGAATTCGAGTCAAGAACGTCGATTTCGAATGGAATAATGGAGGCACTAAAAGATGATAGCGTCAGCGTAATTGGGGTGCATGGTATGGGTGGAATCGGGAAAACAACGCTGGTCAAAGAAATCGCTAGAAAGGTGAAGGGCAAGTTGTTTGATTCGGTTGTCATAGTAACCGTAACTCAAGCCATTGATATCGAGAAGATTCAGAGCCAAATTGCAGACTTCTTGGGCTTGAAATTTGAGGAACAGAGTTTGGTTGGAAAGGCACTTCGACTACGAGAAAGATTGAAGAACGAGAAGAGGGTTCTGGTTGTCTTGGATGACATTTGGGGGAAGGTTGACATTGAGGAAGTAGGGATCCCTTTGGGAGATGAACACAAGGGCTGCAAATTACTATTAACTTCTAGAGACCTCAATGTTTTATTAAATGGGATGGATGCTCAAAAACATTTTTCCCTTTGGTGTCTAGAAAATGCGGAGGCCTGGGACCTGTTCAAGAAGAAGGCTGGCGATTGTGTTGAAAGTTGCGATTTGAAGCCTACAGCTATGGAGGTAGCCAAAAAATGTGCAGGATTGCCGATAGCCATTGCGACAGTTGCAGGAGCTTTGAGAAACAAAAAATTGTTTGAATGGAAGAATGCTTTACGAGAACTGGAGAGGCCTTCGTCAAGCAACTTCACGGGGATAACTTCGGTATATTCAGCTATAGCGTGGAGTTTTATGTATTTAGAAAGCGAGGAAGTTAAGCGGACTTTCTTGCTTTGCAGTGTAATAGGCCATAATGGTCTTGTTGAGGACTTGGTAAGATATACTCTAGGTTTGGGTTTATTTGATGGTGTCAGCACCATGGAAGAAGCCAGAAATAAAGTATTGACGGTTGTGGCTAATCTCAAAGCGTCTGCCTTGTTGCTTGATGGTTATAATGATAAGGTCTTTGATATCCATGATGTTGTTAGGGATGCTGCTTTAGCTATTGCATTGAAGGACTATGATATGCTTGTTTTGAGAGATCATGTTCCGAAGCAGTGGTCCGATAAGGAGAAAATGAAGAGGTGGAGTGTGATCAGCTTACTTTGGCCTGAGATTATAGCTAACCTTCCTAAGGAGATGGAGTGTTCAGGTCTTTCCTTTTTCCGTATGGCCTACGATGGTGCAGTTAAATTTCCTCCCAATTTCTTCAAACAAACCGAAGGCCTCAAAGTCTTAGATTTGTTCAGAATGCGGTTTCCATCCCTACCTGAATCAATTATTCACCTCACAGACCTTCGCATGTTGTGTCTAAAACAATGTGCAGTTGATGACATAACCATCCTTGGAGAGCTCAGGAATTTAGAAGTACTCGACCTTTCTCGCTCAGGTATCGAAGAACTACCTAAGGAGATGGCACAATTGAGTCAATTAAGGTTGTTAGATTTGAGTTGGTGTGGAGAACTCAAAATCATCCCACCAAATGTCTTATCAAGCTTGTCTAAGTTAGAAGAGTTATACATGGATCTAAGCTTTGTTGAATGGGAAAAGGAAGGAGTAGCTGAAAATGAGAGGAAAAATGCAAGCCTTGACGAATTAAACTGTTTGCCTTGTCTAACTGCTTTATATGCTTATATTCCTAATGCCCAAATGATTCCAAAGCATCGGTTCGTTGAGACATTGGATAGATTCAAGATTTCCATAGGTAGTTATGCATTTGCTGAAAATAATGAATGTTTGAGAACATTGAAGCTCGTGTTCTATACAAACATTTATTTGGACAATGGGTTGAAAATGTTGCTGATAAAAACTGAAGACTTGTACTTAGAGGGACTTGAAGGCGTGTGGGAAATGGTGATGAGGTCCAACATATCACAACGAATAACATTGGGGTTTCTAAATTATGCTCCATCAAACTTGAAAATCTTCCGCAACTCTTCAGCTTTTGCTCTCAAGACAAAAGGTGTTCCACTAGCTCTGAGCCCTTACCACTTTTCAATAAACAGGTATTTGTTTGGCTTTATTCATATTTTCTTATACAACCTTTATTTATATGTTGACTATTTAGTAATACTTCTAATAATAAAAATAAATAATATCATGTAATGGTTTTCGGGGCTCAAAACAAATGAAAATTCAATTTTTAATCCAAACCGATCCAAATTAATTCAATACTCAAAATTTAAACGCAACATTCTTTCTTAAAAATCTAAAACTGAAATTGGAACCCACAATTTGAACTAAAGTCGTCTTTAAAATCGAAAATTATATTTCCAAATTATGTTACATATTAGGGGTGAGCATTCGATCGAATCGAATCAAATGAAAATTTTTCGAGTTAATCGAGTTTTCGAATCCTATTTCATCATCCTAACTCGATTTGAAATTTTTACGAATTGAGTCGAGTGAGATAGAATTTGAATCGAATCGAATATATTTGTTTTAATTAAATTAAAAAATTTAATTTGGTTTGTTTAATTTTATATAATTTTTAGAACAATATTTCTATTTAATTTAGAGTTTTTGTTAAGAAGAGAAAATTAATTTTGGGTTTAGTTTATGAGTTTTTTTAAAAATAAAATTATATTTTGGTAAGGTAAAATGTAAAAAATTAAAAATATTTGGGTTTAGTTTAAGGATGGGTTTTAACTTTTAAGGGAAAAAATTGGATAGGATAAAAAGTTTGGATTTTAAGGGAAAATGAGGTAAAGTAAATTGGGTCTGAGTAATATAAATTTAAAATTAAAAATAATATAGTTTTATTCGGTTTATTCGAATTCGAAAATTTAACTCGATTCGAACTCAAAATTCGAAAAAAAAATTCAACTCGATTCGTTTAATTCGAATAACTCAAAATTTAAAAATCTTTTGAAATTTTTCGATTTGAATCGAGTTTTGTCTTCCCCTCCTTTTAGATTTTTAAGAAGAAAAAGAATTGTGTGTAAATATGTGCAATTTGTTTTCCCTCACTTGGAAAGCTTGCACTTGTGTTCCATTAACACCAAAATAATATGGCACAACCAGACATGTCATTGGATTACGAATTTGAGGAGCTTGATCATCAATGGATGCGGCAAGTTGGAGCATCTGTTAACACCCTCTCTCGCTAGAAGTCTGGTGCAGCTCCAATGCTTTGAGATAAAGGCTTGCAAGTCCTTAAGGGACATAATACTTACAGAGGAAATTGAAGAAGAAAGAAAAGATGTGATTTGTTTCCCTCGGTTAAACTCCCTGCATATACAGGATCTTCCGAACCTCATCTTCTTCAGCTCAGGAAACCACAATATCGAGTTCCCATTGTTGAAAGAGCTAAGGATTGAGCGTTGCCCCAAGTTAATAGAATTCATTAGTCAGAGTAGTAGTCAGTCTGGCATGCACGCTCTCTTCACTGAGAAGGTGATTTATTTCATTAGCCTCACATTACACTCTTATATAATTCTGTTGATTTGTCCTTGTTTTTTTTTTCTGCCTTCATTATTTGAGCTAACCTTATTATGGGCATGAGTTATATATATGAATAGGTTGCGGTTCCTGGCTTGGAAGCCATGGATATCTCTGGCTTGAGTAATGTGAAGACGATATTTGATAATGACCTAGCACCAGGTTCCTCCGTTCAAAATCTACGAAAAATAAGTGTTGCGGAATGTGGGAGTCTGAAAAATCTATTTCCAGTGTCAATAGCCAAACATCTTCCACAACTTGAACGTTTAAGCATCAGACATTGTGGAGTGGAGGAGATTGTATCGAAAGGGGAAGGGGTGGAGGAGCAGCCTGTGAGGTTTGTGTTTCCGCAAGTGTCTTCCCTTGAGGTTAGAAGCGTAAAAAAGCTCAGATTGTATCGATAGTCTGGCCCATGTTGAAAGAAATGAGCACAGATAGTTCTGCTTTGCTAAAGCCGGTGGGTTGGGAACATCATAGATTAATCAAAGGAAGAAACGGAAATGAGCAGCCAGGTCTGTTGGTAAATGGCATCTTGAAACTTCCAGTGTTGTTAGATTTTTGAAAGACAGCAGAAATGTCTCTAAAGTCTTTAATGTCGACTTTGGAAGTTGAGACAAGCTTAATTCCTTTAGCTGATAGAATGCTGATGTATGCCTTTCCTCGTCGCTGAGTCCTTCAGATTGTGCTATTTGACAAATGGAAGCATTGGCTATAATAAGCTTATGAAGCATTGGTAGTGACCGAATGAAGGAATATGGAAGAGTAGTGGATGCCTCAGGAAAGAATTGGAGGTTAAGATGCTTAAGGTTTTGGAAACACTGCAAGGAGAGTTGTCCAATTAACATTAATTAAAAGGAGAATCCGTGAAGAAATGACCTTTTCATTGAGGAGAGATGAATTATGAACCTCCAAGTTACTAGCTTGTACATGTTGGCCAATTTCAGGTTCATCTCCGGGTACACATTTAGAGATGAATGTTTTTAGCAATGGGCAATTTGTAAGTCCTAAATATGTCAAACATTGGAATTCAAAGTAATTTTCAAAGCACAAACTTGTGAGTTTGGGAAGGTTTTTTAGAAATAGCGACCGTAGTTGAGAGAAAAACATCTGATTCCTCCCTTGATGCTCCTCAACCAATCCATCCGTGAATATTACTTGTTCCATCATATTACAGTCCAAAATTCGAAGAGATCGGAGTTGCACAAGATCATTTACTAAGAAAGACGGGAACAGGTATTTCAAATTGTGACACCTCTCTACCTGTAAGAAATTTGGGTATTTGATAGATGGAGAGGATGAGTGGTGCCATATCTTATGAATGTTAATGGACGACAATTGCAGATGATTCACACGAGGAATGAAAACCTGTTGACATAAATTTCATTATTATAATAGTATCACTCTTCTTTCTTTACTTATAAAGACAATCAAATGAGTGATAAGTACGAATATTTATTTGAATATCCTAAGGAATGAATTGAAAATGTTTAAATCTAGATAAAATTGAAGAAATTTTTTGAGGGATATATTTGAATAATTTAAATAAAAATTTTATATAATTTTTTTAAGTTTCAGTGTTACTCTTATATTTGAATATTTATTTGTTACTCTTATATTTTTTTAAGTGTTATATTTGACGTCGTGTAGCACGTGACATTAATACTAGAATGTATGTATATATAGAGCAGACACACTCATGTTGATCAAATAACAAGAAAATGTGAAATAAGTTGTGCCCGTAAATATTGAATACCAAACTTACCTTAGTGCCGAAAAAGGTTGTAGTGTTATCATAGATGCCAACCACGTTTTCATCACTTGCATCTCCACTCTCTCTTGACTCTGAGGAAGAAAATGCACTCATTTTTGGACACTCACCTATTATGATTTCCCCCAACTTTGGAAATTCGAGAGCTTGACTTCCCAAATGGAAATTTGTCAAGTTGGAACACGACTCAATTGTTATGGAGATTAGCGCAGGAAATGTAAATTTATGTGTCATTGCATCCTCCTCCTCCCTAACCACTTGTTCCATTGAACTGCATTCTTTTACTTCTATCCATTCTAGTATTATCACTCTTCAATGGTTATTGAAGTAGTCATACAATTGATTGTATTAAGACAGGAGGAAGCTAGCTAGCATTATCAACTTATTAACTTTGTACCTTTTCTGTGTAGAGCTGTTGTATGGTGGTATTCAGGTCACTTGTCCAACTCCATTTCTCAGAGTAACGCGAATGTTTTACTCTCTGTAATTGTGGGGTGCTTAAAACTCCCTTAGAAAAGATCTTTAACCTAGGACAGCCTTCCACAACTACTTCTTCCAAACAAGGAAACTCGAAGCTGTAATACCCTGGACAAAAGCTTGTGAAGCTCTCCAAATTGCGTAGTCGTAAACATTTCAATTTACTGACAACTATTGTCTGATGACAGTCTCCCTCGTTTCCCACTATTTCTGTCATTTTAGTGCAATTGTTTACCGTTATTGTCGTTAATTGCACAAGATTCTTAAGTACCGAGGGTGTAACTAAGTTTGTCATCATTATGCAATTCGACACATTCAAAGTTGTGAGATTTTGTAAAGATGATGAGGTGGGTCTAATATTTATCAAATCATCACAACCCAGAACTGTGAGTGTTTGGAGATTAGAAAGAATATGGTCAAGTTCCGAATCTTTCCTCCCTATATGCTTAAGATTTTTGGCAAACTCCAATTCCAGATTTCTAATTGGTGAGAGAGTCCCAACGTTTACCTTACAAGGGACTACATCTTTGAAATCAAAACCAAAAAACTTAAGGCTTTCTAAATTGTAGAATTTTTTGACCAAAGGAAATATAGAAGATGGAGAGCCGCCAGATGTCACTTCCAAAACTTTAATAGCTTGAAACAAGTCTGGTGGAAACTGGTCCACATCACCAAGAATTCGTAACACAAGTTTCTCTAATTTGGGAATGACCTGGAAACCAATTAAACATAAACAAGTTAGGCCCAATGTTGATCTATATGCTTCAAAAGATTAATATTTACGTAAATGATCCAAATGATCAAAAAATTTGTTATTTACGTAAATGATTTTGATTAAAAATAATTATCTAAATGATTTGAAATGAATAATAAATTGAGTTTGAAGATCTTAAAGGTCAGTATCAATTTGATTGTGTCAAGGCTTAAAAAATAATTTTTTGGGTTTGAGAACATTAATAGTTGATACCATAGTATTTATTTTTTAACCCGTACAATATTGGTATACATTTATATTAATATTTGAAAAAAATTGAAGTGTTGAGCATTTACTGCTCGACACCAACTTTTTAATTAAAAAATAAGTTTTTTCGGTGTTAGAACATTGATGACCGACATTAACTTTATCAAATATAAAAAAATTTTGAGTTTGATGTAATTGATAATCGGGACCAATTTTTCTATTATGAAAAGTCCCATTACCCATCAATTTTTAAACCATCCCCCATCAACAATCACCGATATTTTTTTTATTTAATTAAAATCAATTAATTTAAAATTTAATTTATCTTTCAACTATTTCATCTTTCATTTAATTTTTTATTTAATCTAAAATTATATTATCTTTTTAAAATATTTTTAATTTAATTAAAATAAATTGCCCTTCAATTATTTTAATTAATATGTCTTATTTAATTTAAATTATATTTTTCAAAAATTAATTAATTATTCTTTAAATATGTATTTTTTAATTAAATTCTATTTTTTTAAAATTAAATGGGCCAACTTTCCAAATATACACCTTACTTGAAAATCTGCCACGTCTTATCCTTGATATCTTGACGGTATCTAACATTGCCACCTGGTAAGTTGTTTCAGTAACAATGCCAATCTGCCACCATTATGCTTTTCTTTGCAGTACAAAATTCCAGGATTCCTTTACTTCTTTTGCCTCTTGGACCAGCGTTTACTTATCACCAAAATCAAAATCCCAACTTTGAAAAAAAAAGGTTTAATTTTTATCCCATGTTCTTTTGTAAATTTAACAATTTTTTATTTGCCTTTGTGAACCTTGTAAAATTCTTTTATATTTTTATGTTTTTAGTGGGATTTTTACATTTGTTCCAAATTATCAGTTTGTCAAGTTCTTCATGCTTTCCATGTCCCAAAGGATCACATTTTATTTATGAAATAGAAAAGACATCATTTTTGTTCTTCATGCAACTTATAAATTATAGAGAATGAATTTCTTTGAATTTAGTAACTAATATTATGATTCCAACATTTAGGGATTTATATGTTCTTTTTTTTATGAATTTGAACTTGAGTTAGCCATAAAAACCCCACCTTTAATCTCAATATATGAACTTGGCTTTGCTTCTTATAGTTGTTATTGTTTAATTTAATCAATGGTATTCTAGTGTTAATTCAATTAACTAATCCATTTATTTTGATTGATAATGATGTTGCAGGTGCTTAATCTTTCCATTGAAATGGAGAAAATTGACTACCAGGAGGAGCTGAAGAAAGAGCGTAGGCTTGTTCGGAGTCTTGTATACGAGATCGATTACAGGAAGGAACAGTTGTCCGAAAAGGAACATAAATATGACAAGACAACGGCGGCTCTTCAAGAACTCGTCGATGGCCTTGTAGCGAAAATTGACTCCAAGGACAGTGGTTTGCGGGATTGGGAGCTTCGATATAAGGAAATGGAACATAAATATGATGAGACAACCGTAGCTCTTCAAAGACTCGTTGATGGCCTTGTAGAGAAAATTGACTCCAAGGACAGTAGTTTACGGGATTGGGAGCTTCAATATAACGAAACCGTGAGACAATTGAAGGGCGAGAACACTGTGTTGCGCCGTGTGTTTGCTGAAGGTATACTTTAGATTATATATTGCATACATAGCGAGCAGAATACTATGCGTTAATCGAATTGTGTACGATGAACAACATGTAGTTTTCGAAGTTACAAGGTCTGCATTTAGAGCTTTGATTGATCTTTAGGTCATTTTACACATATCAAGTTGCTAAGTATTAGATTCAGGGAAGAATGCAACTTTAGGATAGTGAAGGATTCGTCCCAAACTCTGCTTTTATATCTGTTATCACAGGAACCGGATAAACTTATTCACGGATAAGTTTAATGTGCTTCGAAATGAGGCTTGGAACCCAAAAGGAAGAATATATATGAGATATTCCGATTTTCTTCCTGTTGCTAATGCTTCTATCATACACATTAGGACTGTGTGATCTTATATATACTCACGCATATATACCAGATATTGGTGAATTTCTGTCTCCTGTTATTGCTTCTATCATATGCTTTATGGATTGTTGCTTCTACCAGATATCGTACGGTCAGTTCTCTCGGTTAACATTCATAAGATCTTGTGCAACTCCAAGGCCTTCAAATTTTGGACTGTAATATGATGGAACAAGTAATATTCACGAATGGATTGGTTGAAGAACATCAAGGGAAGAATCAGATGTTTTTCTCTGAACGACGGTCGTTGTGCCTAAAAGACCTTCCCCAACTCACAAGTTTGTGCTTTGAAAATTACTTTGAATTCCAATGTTTGACATATTTAGCACTAACAAATTGCCCATTGCTAAAAACATTCATCTCTAAATGTGTACCCGGAGATGAACCTCAAATTGGCCAACATGAGCAAGCAAGTAACTTGGAGGTTCATAACTAAGCTCTCCTCAATGAAAAGGTCATTTCTTCACGGATTCTCCTTTTAATTTATGTTACTTTGATTGATCTTATTCATTTCAAGTCCTTTCTTTTCCATACATATTTCAGTTATTAACCTAATGAAATGATTTATTAGGTGGTTTTCCCTAGTTTGAAGAACTTGTGGATTCAGAATTGTGATTCGTTAGAAGAAATTATTGAGCTGCAATGACTCATTGCTGATGAGTCACAGTCAACATCAGCTGCTCAATCTATTGTGGCTGAAACAGTGACGACCAAGTTTGTATTTCCCAAACTAACATGCCTTTGGTTGGATAAGGTGCCGAGATTGAAAAGTTTCTACTCTAGGATGCATACCATCCAGTGGCCTTCATTGAAAAAAATGGGCATTTTTGAAAGCCCCAAAGTACAAATATTTGCTCCACAATGTCCTGAAAGTCAGGTTGGAATCTCAAACCAGCAACCCTTGTTTTTCATCAATGAGGTAAGTTCACTAACAGTTTGATATTCCATGTTCATTACTTGAGATTTCCTATAAAATGCATTTTGAATTAACTAATATTCTCACCTTTCTTGTAATTTTATGAGAAAAAAATGGAAATTATATTCAATTTGTAGTCTAGTTCTTACGAATTTAAATCTCTTTGATCGATGTTTAATATACTGGTTGCCATCCAGGACACTTTCCTTGTATTAGAAGAACTAACACTGAAGATGAATGATATGGTGAAGGGGATATGTGATGGACAACTCTCCTTGCAGTGTTTCCAAAACCTTAAGCATCTTAACCTCCAATTATTTCCTGAGGCAACCACTACTCTTTCGTATTCCTTCATTCGGTCACTACCAATGCTTCATAAGCTTGTTATAGACAATGCTTCCATTTTTCATATAGCAAAATCTGAAGGACTCAGCGACGAGGAAAGGTATACATCAGCATTCTATCAGCTAAGGGAATTAAGTTTGTCTCAACTTCCAAAGTCGACGTTAAAGACTTTAGAGACATTTCTGCTGTCTTTCAAAAATCTAACAACACTGGAAGTTTCAAGATGCCATGGGTTCATCAATTTAATCGCATGCTCAACAGCTAAGTGCCTGACGCTACTAGAAAGGTGGAGCATAGATGACTGTGAGATGATAGAGGAAATCATAGCGTGTGAGGGTGAAGAAATACAAGGCGGCATTGTTTTTCCCAAACTGAAGTATTTGAAACTAAGGCTCCGTTTGTTTGACTGAAAATGGTTTTCGGAAAATTATTCTGGAAAATAAATTACATTTGCAGAAAAGTTAGTATTTTCTGGTGTTTGGATGAATTTGTGTAAATTATTTTCTATTGTTTGACAGATTTCCTGAAAATATTTTAGGAAAATTGTTTTAAATGAAACAAATATAAATTTAAGAATTTATTATTTTTTCATTGTTTAATTGAGTTTATTTTATATCTATTAAATTTATATTTTACATTGTTTTTACATATATTGCAACATTTTATTTATAAATAAATACATCAAATTAAATAATATTTTTTTTCTTTAAATCAATGCTCAAGTGCTATTAGCTTAAATGCTATATAATTCATATATATTTTTCTTTAAATCAATGAAAATAATATAAAATGTAATTGTTAATCTATCTCAATTATTAGTAATGTTAATTGCAGTTAAGACCATTTGTGTGCTTATTAATTAAAATAACATTGGTTAATGTTTTTCAGAGTGGTCCGTTGTGTCTAGACAAGCACTTTTAAAAGCAATTAAAGACAAGAATAAGCTATTCAAGTGTTAAATAAGATTGAAAAAGAGGAACTTCTAATTGCTCATGTTCTTCAGAAGTTTCAACATAGCATCAAACAAAACTCTAAAAGGTATTGATGAGACAATCTAACAAATCAAAGGAGAAAAAAGCCAGCAAAGTGGTTATAACATCAAAGCTAAGCTTATAAGTAGAACTAGTCAATGTCATTGTTTTATAAGTAAAAATAATAGTGAAAGTTCACACGTTCTAGAACAAGTCAATGGCAATGTTTGCAGGAGAAAGAAGCTTGAAGAGTTGGGTGATAGAGTTGATATCATCTTCATTAAACCAAGTTGTAGTCACCAATTTGTAGAGCACTATTGGGAAGGAACATTTTGCTGATGAGAATTGTGCCTTATCCATTTTGGAAGCTGCTTTAGAATTTTTTGTAGATTTACCAAATGAAAGACTTCATATGAAAGAGATTGTTACAAAGTTAAAGAAGATCAAAGTAGTAATCAAAGAAATCATCAAAATATTAGTCCTCAAAAAGGACTACTCTCAGTATGATGAAACTCATCCCATAACAGGACCATTATACAGATGAATATGATTATACACAAGGATATTACAAAAATAATAGAAGTAAATGGCAAAAACAACCAATTCCAACAGAATGTCAAGTAATATATAGAACTCTAGGACCTAATGGAATTCTAAATTTAGGTTGTGTCTCAAACTAGTCTGAATTCTATGTACATCCTCTCTAAGTAGAGCACAAAGAAAGAACTTCTTTGTAAATATCTTTGTGGTACTTTCTCAAATTCTGAGAAAAATTACGTAATACATGAAAAAAAAACTCTGGCATTGCTAAAAGCATGTCGAAAATGGAAGCTCTATCTGTTACCAGTAACCTTTCTGGTTAAAACAGACTCAAAATATGTTCAAGGCTTTATAATTACAAGATAAAGACCAATTACAATCAAAAAGGCGCCTAATAAGGTGGCAACTTGAACTTAAGCAATTTAAATTTACTTTAGGTTATATCCCAGGAGAAGAAAACTCAGCAGCAGATAACACTGATAAGAGAATGAAAATAGTAATCAAATCCATTGAAGATCAAATATCTCTTAAACAACAAGAGATCAAAAAGAAGCAAGAAGCAACATCTCAATACATTAAGCAACGTCAAGATGAAATCCAGAAGCTAAACGAAGGCCTTGCAGCTGTCAAATTAGCTCTTGAAGTCAAAGAAGAATCTTCTTCAACACCATCATCTTCAACAACACAGAATAATCAGACAGAAATATTAACACTTGTCAACATAACAAATCCAATAAAAATAACATTTAAAGAATTAAAAAGAAAAATTGAAGAAAAAGATCAACAAATAACAATAGCAATAACTGATCAAAAAGATATAAATAAAAGATTAATAGAAACAATTGTTAATATAAAATTTATTGCGATTGTGATAAAAATAAACCATTTTAGATTACCCTAGACGAAAGCAAAAAAAAAGCATGCACAATTTTTTTTGAAATTGAAGCATGGGCTGAAAAACAATTGAAGCTTCTTAAACTGATAAAAAAGAAAAAAGAAAAAAGAAACATACTGTTAAATTTTTTGCTGTTGTTTTTGGCTCTACAACTTTCTTTTTTCTGCTTGGCCGTTTCTTGCTCTGCTATTTTTTTTTTCTTTCTTTGGCAGCTTAAAAAACTTAACAATGGTGCAAAGGAGAAAGGAGAAATGGGAAGGGAAAGGGGAAAGGGGAAAGGGGAAAGGGATAAGGGGCTAATAAACAGTACAATGGTGGAAAGGAGAAAGAGGAAGGGAAAGGGGAAATGGGGAAGAGGTTTTGAGAGAAAGAGTTGGAAAATGTCTTACGGAAATGAAAACCGTAAGACATTTTACAAAAAATGAAGGTGTTTTTCCCATGTTTTTGAATTGATTTTGCCCGAGGATTTCATTTTCCACCAAACAAACGGTGGAAAACTATGAAAACCTTTTCTGGAAAAGCTTTTACAGCCAAACAAACACAGCCTAAGTTGTCTTCCATGTATAGCAAGCTTTTCCTTGGGAAACCACTGGTTGGAATTCACAGTCTTGCAAATGGTGTAGGTGACAAAGTGCCCCAAAATAAGGAATTTCTGCCAAGGAGATTTAAGCACACCAACACTGGAACAAATGCACTTAACAAGAGATGAGGAAGATGAACTGCAGTAGGAAGGCGACCTTAACACTACCATAAAACATATGTTGGATGAAATGGTACAAATCATTTAAAGGATTTACATTATTGTGTTTTTTCATGCATACATAGTTAATTGAACAATTCTTGGTTTCTTCTGGTCATGCACAGAATGTGTAAAATTCTCAGGTCAAAGCAGATTGTTACAAACTGCGAAATAAAAGGGCTGCTAAGAGTAACGAGGAAAATTTAGTTGGTGCTAATTTGGTTGATGAAAGTGGTGATGATTTCTTGTTAGTGTCAACGAGCGAAAGCTTCGAGCTTATGTCCGAGTGGATCCTAGATTCAGGATGTTCTTTCCATATGCGTCCTAACAGAGAATGGTTCTCCACATACAGTTCAGTTGAAGGTGGAGTTGTGCACATGGGAAACGATTCGTCTAGTAAGGTAATCGGTATTAGTACTGCTAAAATTAGGATGCACAATGGTACGATTAGGACACTATCAGATGTCAAGTATGTACCTGATTTACGAAAGAATCTCATCTCCTTAAGTATTTTAGACTCAAAAGGTTGCAGAATCAACATCGAGTCAAGCGGCATTAAAGTGTCTCGTGGAGCTCTCGTTTTGTTAAAAGGTAAAATGATTGGTAGTCTTTATATTCTGGAAGGTTCTACAGTGACTGGTGAAATCGAACGTCCTTCGTCCGTTACGGAGTTGAAGTCAACTCGTTTGGAGCGGAGACAACTTAGTCATAGGAGGGAAAAAGGTATGATTGTTTCGTTGAAGAGAGGTTCTCTTTTGGATGCAGGTTCTGAAAAGTTAGGGCACTGTGTTCGTAAAAATCAGACCCGGGTTAGTTTTGATTTGACATTGCACAAGTCAAAGGCTAGAAGACTTTGAGCTTCTAAGCATAGATTCGACTCAGTTAATTCCCTGCATAGTTCAAGATATGCTCGTGGCGGGCTTTGGCAAAGATGACATTGTGGAAATACGAGTCAAGGTGGAGATTTGTTGAATTATGACTCTTATTTCAAGTCAAATTGGAGAAATAATATTTTAGTTAAACTCTGTTTATTTGTTTCAATTAAACTTTGTTTATTTGTTTGAGTCAAACTCTTATCAGTCTAGATTATTTTATTATTATTTGACCTAGGAATTTAGCCTATAAATAGGCTTTTTTATAACCTTAAAAATATACACATCAGAATTTAGAACTCCTAACACTTTTGGAATTGCTTAATCGGGTTGATCCCCAATAGTTTATAAATAAAAAGTTAATTTAAAATTTAAATTTTCAATTCTTAAAAGATTATTAAAAAGTTTATTTTCAAAAAATATTAAAAATAATATATAGTATATAATTTTTTAAAAATAAAAAATAAAATTCTAAAATATATAATTATAAATTTTAAAAAGTTAAAATAATACATAAAAATTGAAAATATATTTAAATATCAAGTAATTGAAAAAAACTTCAAATTTAAATACTCTTTTAGAATTTTAGAATTTTATTTAAAAAAAATATATTTTTAAACCTTTTCTTACATTTTTATAATTTTTATTTTATTTTTACATTTTTATTAATATTATTAATTTCAACTAATTTATTTTCAGTTGTCATATTTTTCTGTACATTTTATCTTATAAATTCCTTATAAATTATATATATTTTTTAGATTTTGCATTTTTTTTTCTGATTTTTTTATATATTTATTTCTATTTTTATATTTTAAATGTGCATGCATTTAATAAAAGAATATATTTAACATTTGTAAAAAATCAAGTAAAAAATATAACGGAGGCATACTTTAGGTATCAAATTGGGGATTTAGGAGTACTTTAAGTACCAAATTGAGGGACAAAAAAATTTATATACCAAAATGAAAAAAACGAATATACTTTTAAAGACAAATAGTGAATTAAGCCAAAAATAAATTATAAAATTTTGAGATAAATACATTTATACCGTGTTTAAAGATAAAAATGTTGAAAAAAACATAAAGTGAATACGGTGATGACTACTCAATAGTGCAGGAAATAGTAGATGAAGACGACGAGAAGCTGAAGAAGTTGAGAAATGAATACGGTGATGTCGTATACTAGGCTATTAGGACCGCATTGCTGGAATGAACAAATATAATGCGAGCGGAAGGTATGCAGTCCCCAAGATTTGAAACAGAAAGGAAAGAAGGAAAGCCACCATGAAAGAAATCATTCAGTACGTAATCGGGCAACTGAAGATTCATAAGCGTAAAAGAAAGTAAATTCCATGATCTCGATCTGGCTACTTTCATGATAAACTTACCTATCCTTCACTTTCAATCACTAATCATTGTATTGATCATGTTCGCTTTTTACAAATCATAAAAACTAATCATTTCGAGATTAGTGGTTGTCATTCTCAACAACGTCGTTTTTAATACTTTTTAATATCATTTTAGATTTTAAAATTCTTTTCCAAGTTAAATAATAATATAATATATACTATAACCCCATGTTATTTAATATTTAACATTTTCTAAGCTTTAAATTAATATAAATCAACTTATACTGTTATGAGTTTTTTTTTTCTTTTTTTATCTCCAAAAATTGTGAATCAAAGGCAATTAGATCTGTGATTTTTGGATTTGAAAACTTTATCAGCTTGAACATAAATCAATTCAATCCTATTTGATCACAAATGTATATATGTAATCCGATAATTACCCTCTTCCTAGAAGACATGTCGCAGCGCACTTTATTACATATCTAGGGGTTTTTTTTTTTTTTTTTTTGATGTGGGATTAATGACTTTTAATTATGTGTTGATAAATTTTAATCTTGAAAGTAAAAGTAGAGAAATTAACTTTTAAATTTACGAAGCTTATAAGAACTTTGAAACTTTTTATTTTATAATTTGATACAAATAATTAATCAATTTAATACGAACCATGAGTGAACAATATTAATTATTATAATAATTAATTTTTTTTATTGTACTTCGTGCAATTAATTAACAATGAGAGGCTAATCTTTTTCACAACATGCCTACATCCACATTTAATAAATCATTTTAGTTTTCATATAATTCTATCAAAGTTGATTATTAAGGGTGAAGTCAGAATTTTTTTTGGACTAAAATTAAATTATATATTTTTACGATAAAAATACAATTTTATCATTTTAATAGTTTATATATTTATAATTTTTAATGGATTAAATCGAAATTTTATCTTCTGAGGAGTCAAAGTATAATTTTACTATTATTAATTTAAAATTTTATAAATTATAAATGAGCCTAAATGAAAAAAAAAAATTCATTTTAAGGGATTGAGTCCTTACTAACCCCTCTGACTTCATCACCGATAGTTATAATATGAACCAAATAGTGACCGATTAACCGAATATTTATATATCAAAAGGAAAATTTAAATTTGAATCATTTTAAATTTGAATGTTCATGATCTGTAAATGATAAAAATAATATGTGGCATGTAAATGACAAGAAAGAAATTATATGACCAAATAATACAAATAAATAATGAAATTAGCCAAATGTTTAATAGTAGGTTGCATGAAATAAATAAGATTATGTTATGTCATAGTATAAGTAGTTTATTAATTTGTTTTAATTTAAATTATTTTAAATATGTTTAAATAAATGAATTAGTAAGCTATCAAATTTAATTAAGTACTTATTAAATTATTTATGTAGCTTAACGCGTTTGTTTTAAACGAGTAACGTGTAAGTGAAAAAAAAAAAGCAGCAAAGATTCGAGATATCTACTTCAGTTTAAACCACTTCACTCCTCAAACTTCAAGTGTAAATTTTTTGGTAAATAAATTTTGGAAGAGCAAAGGTGAGGGGTTTGAAGAAGAAAGAGCCAAATATATAAAGGAGAAATGAAGTGAGAGAGAGGATGGGTTTCATTTAAAGATTAAATGTTTCTTTTTTGGTAAAAACACTTCTTTGATCCCTCTCAATTTTGATGTTGAGTAAATTGGCCCCTTTCTATAAAATCATAAAAAAAAATTGATCATTGCTGATTTCGAAAGTGAGCAACTAAGGACAATTAATTACAATATTAATATTTTCCATCAATTTGATCTTGATTTAACAAATTTATCCCGCAATATTTACACATTTTGTCAACAATTATGTGGAATATATAAACATCAAAGGCTAAATTTATTATTATATCAATCAAAATTATGTATAATTAATGGAAAACATCAACGTCATGATTAATTATCCATAATTACTTACTTTCAAAATTAACAAGGATTAAATTGTTATGATGTTTTAGAGGGACAAATTTATTTAATATCCAAATTGACAGATGGTAAAATTTTAAATTAAGTTTTTTATAATTTATAAAATTTTAAATTAATAATAATAAAATTATACTTTATCTCTTTAAAATTAATAAAAATTGATTTAATCATTTAAAAATTATAAAAATATAAATTATTAAAATAATAAAATTATATTTTTACTATCATAAAAATACATAAATTAATTCTATCTCAAAAAATTTTCAGATGTCGTAATAGAAAAGGTAAAAATATTGAGTATACAATAATTAGGTTGAATAATTTTTGTATAATCGTTATTGATGGGAATATATGTTAAATAAAATAGAGATTAACTATTAATTGTAAAATGGTAAAATAATAAATTATAAAGTGTACACATAAGGTTGATTTTGTAAAACTAAAATTTACCAATTTTTCTTTTACATCTTTGTCAACTATTACACAGTTTTATAATTAAAAAAAAAAAGAATAAAATTGACATCTGAAGTTGTTTAAAGTTATAAATTAAATTGGTAATGTATAAGAGTTATTATTATTATTTTTATAATAATTGAAAAAATAATTTTATGCATTTTATAATTTTTGTATGATTTTTATAAAATTTTACAAACTTTTAATTTTTACGATTTTTATAAAAAAAAGTCTAATTTTTAATATATTTTAAAATTTTTATATTTTCATTAAAATTTCATAATTTTTCTAAAATTTATTATTTATAATTTTTAATAAGAGCAAGAGTTTTTTTTTTTTTTTTGAAAAATTTCGAAAATTTTTATATTCTTAAATTTTTTTAAAAAATATATATAGCTGCTTTCATTAAGTAATGGGGAGTAAACCCTAAAAAAAAAAGAAAAAAGAGTAGTACAGTAATAAAATAAGTAGGGAAACAACAGATCGTACCCTGAAAGGTCCGACAAAACCATAACCACACATCAAAGGAAAAAAACAACCGACACGCGCAAACAAAATTAAAACAAAGTGCTCCCACACAAAACCAGAACAGAAGAAAACCAGCTATGAGGAGACTGCAATTTGTAAAAGCATAAAATATTCAAGGAGAGAAATATAGTGAAATAACATGAACAAGTTGGATCAACTCATTCACCCAACCTTCAAGAGGAGAAAAACAGAAAAAAGAAAAACCTTATTTATTTAATAACTTATTTTGTTTCTCAAAAACAAAATTCTTCATAAATTATATATATTTATAGCCACCATTTCCCCGAAAAACAAATACGTATTTACACTAGAGGTGTTTGTGGGTCAGGTTCAACAAAAAAACTAGGCCCGTTTGATAAGCCTGAGCTCGGCCCAACTCAAAAATGGACCTAAAATTTTGTTCAATTTCAACCCGGATAAAAATGCTAAAACTCGAGCTCGACCCGACCCATCCATATTAATTTTTTATATAATTTTTAGATATATATAATGCATTAAAATACTAAAAACGTTAAAATAAATATTTACTAATAAATTGAAAATAAATTTTAAAAAGTATATACTTAAATAACACTAAGATAGATGCAGCTTAACAAACAAATGTTTTTAAAATAATAACAAAATTAACAAATTTATCTTAAATAATAACAAAATTAACAATAAAATAAGTTTTATACAATATCCAAACAATAACAACATAATAGTGAAGTTGTAGCAAAATAGAGCGAAAACAACAAAAAAATAACATTAAAAAAACATATTTTTTTTGTTTTTTTGTGAATTCGGGATGGGCACAGGCCAAAAATCCCTTAAAAAACGGGTCTTAATTTTTACTCAAACCCATTTATCGAGCCTATATTTTTACTCAAACCCTTCTATTTTTCAAGCTAGCCTTCGAGTCGGGCCGAATAACCAAGCCCATGAACAAGTTTAATTTGCACGAATTCATTTCATAAGATATTTATTAATCTCCTAATTCTGTTTGTATAATCTAAAAATTTCAATATACCAAATATTTTAAGGCTATTTTAATCAAAGATAAATAAAATATATTTTATTATAAGACATTTGGGACTAGACTTATTTATGGTTTGGATCACATCTCCAAGTTTGAAGGTCTGCCCAAAAAATGAGAAGATTTTGATAAAAATATTAAGTTTGGAAAATAAGATTAGATAAAGTTTAAGGTTTGTTTTTTTATGGGTCGGGTCATGAGCAAGATTTTTTGCCCCGAACCCAACTTGAATATATTATGTTATAAAAAAATTATATTAATTATATATGTTAAATAATTATTATATATTTATATTTATATTAAATCACAAACCCAATAACAATTAAATCTATTATCCAAAACATTTAAAAAAACTTACCCAACTAAATAACCTAAACAAAAATATAAAAATTTTAAAATTATATTTAATTGTGGTTTTTAATGTAATAAAATATTTATCATATTTATGGTAGTGTTTTTTCGTATAAGTATTTTTAATGTGTTAAAAAACTTTTACTTGAATGTTTTTAGTGTATTTAGTGTATTATAAATAAAAACTAATCTAAAAAAATCAAATATGAGCGGGTTGGTTCGAGCTCAAATTCACTTTTTTTTTTAATTAGGTCGGACTTGAACAAAAAAATAAACTTATTTTCCAATTAGGTTAAACTAGACTTGATCGTGAGTCGAGCTACCAAAAAAGTGAAAGAGTTTGAGTAAGAATATAAACCCCAAAAATGGGCTTGGAAAAAAATGGGTCTCACCTCGAATAAGCTTTTTATGGCCCGAGTCCGACTCAACCCGAATTTACAAAAAAAAAAAGTTGTTCCTTTTTCCGGCTATTTTCACTGTTTTTGCTACTATTCTAGTGTCGTTTCACTATTATATTAGTTTGTTGTTATTGTTTGGATATTGCGTAATTATTATTTTATTGTTAATTTTGTTATTATTTTAGAGATATTTACTTGTTAAGTTGCACTTATCTTAATGTTATTTAATTATAAATAAAATTTTTAATTTATTTTCATTTTATTATGAAACATTAATTTTAATATTTTTATTGTTATATATATATTTAAATTTGTTTTTATATAAAATAATAATATAAAAAACTTAATATGGTCTGACTTGACTCAAATTTTAGTATTTTTATTCGGATTGATTTGAACAAAATTTTAAACTAAATCCAAACTTAAAAAAGAGATCTAAAATTTTATTGAACCCTAGTTCAGCCCTACCTATAATCAACTCTAAACCAAACCTGAACTTGAAAAATTGATATAGATATTATATATGGGTCCAGCTCAAACCCCGCGATAAGCACCTCTATTTGGGACCGTTGGCTTGCCATTTCTGAGCTGTTTCCACGAAATGCAATCGAGACTTCCTTTCTTACTTTTAAAGTAAGATGAAGTCGTCTCCCTCAAATTATTGCTTTCTGCCTTTGCTCTGTTAAGGAAAGAAGGAGAAAATTATCGGTTATTGCTCATAGCCAAAAGGTACACCATCTGCTTTTCTTTTCCCTGCTTTGTTCCTACTCTTCCAAAATAATTTTGACCATGAAAATGGACTTCCTTTATGCTTCAAATCTCTAAAAACTTTTTTTTATATTTTTTAAAATTTTAAAATTCTACCCTCCTACTTTAATTTTAAGATTTTAAATCTCGTGCTTTTTCATCGTGCTCTCAGAATAAATTTAAATTTCAAATAATTAAAAAGATTTAAGTTTTAAATAATAGTTAGAAAACTATTTTTAAAAGATTATGCAAATGAGTTTTTTCTTTTAAAAAAATTATAAGACAATTCAAGTTTAAAATCTATTTAAAATAAAAAAAATTATAAATAAATAAAGGAAAAACATTATCTTTTCATAATTTTAACATTTTTAAAATTATAAAAATGAAATATACGTTTTACTTAAAAATTTTAATAAATAAAATGGAAAAAATGAACTAAGATATATTATCCTAAAATATATAGAAATGATATAGATGAATATACAATAAAAAAAAAACAATCTAAAATTAAAAAAGAATAAAAAATAAAAACTATAAGAATTGTGCCTGTAACTAAAATATACTACTGATTAAAATAATAAATTAATAATACATTTATTTAAAAGTATATTTACATGTGATTACAATAAGCTTTTAAAAATAATTTATTTTTATATTGTAATTTTATTTAAAGTATAATTTTTGTTTTGGTCTTTGTTGTGGCTGTGGTTATTCAGTTTACTTGTTTGCTCTCTCGATGGAGGTTGTTATTGCCATCGTTGCCTCTATTGTCGCTAAAGCTGTAGAGTATACGATCTCTCCTATCAAATACCATGTCAAATACCTTTCCAGTCATCAGCAATATGTTGAGACCCTCAAGGACCGAGCTGAGAGGCTGAAAGATACAAGGCACAGAGTGCAGCATTCTGTTGATGCAGCTAAACAAAACGGTGAAGAGATCGAAGGTGATGTTGACAAATGGCTGTCTGCAGTCGACAAAAGGATCCTTGAACGAGTAGAGAAAGTGATGCAAGATGAAGAAAAAGCAAAGAAGAAGTGTTTCATTGGTCTGTGTCCTAATTTCTGGACTCGTTACAAGCTTAGCCTGAAAGCTGACGAGGAGGCAAAGGCTGTTGCCGAGCTACTTGAACATGGCAAGTTTGAAAGGGTTTCGAATCGTGCAGCTCCGCAGGGTATCGTGGTTGCACCAGTTAAAGGTTACGAGGAATTCGAGTCAAGAACGTCGGTTTCGAATGGAATAATGGAGGCACTAAAAGATGATAGCGTCAGCGTAATTGGGGTGCATGGTATGGGTGGGATCGGGAAAACAACGCTGGTCAAAGAAATCGCTAGAAAGGTGAAGGGCAAGTTGTTTGATTCGGTTGTCATAGCAACCGTAACTCAAGCCATTGATATCGAGAAGATTCAGAACCAAATTGCAGACTTCTTGGGCTTGAAATTTGAGGAACAGAGTTTGGTTGGAAAGGCACTTCGACTACGAGAAAGATTGAAGAACGAGAAGAGGGTTCTGGTTGTCTTGGATGACATTTGGGGGAAGGCTGACATTGAGGAAGTAGGGATCCCTTTGGGAGATGAACACAAGGGCTGCAAATTACTATTAACTTCTAGAGACCTCAATGTTTTATCAAATGGGATGGATGCTCAAAAACATTTTTCCCTTGGGCGTCTAGAAAATGCGGAGGCCTGGGACCTGTTCAAGAAGAAGGCTGGCGATTGTGTTGAAAGTTGCGATTTGAAGCCTATAGCTATGGAGGTAGCCAAAAAATGTGCAGGATTGCCGATAGCCATTGCGACAGTTGCAGGAGCTTTGAGAAACAAAAGATTGTTTGAATGGAAGAATGCTTTACGAGAACTGGAGAGGCCTTCGTCAAGCAACTTCACGGGGATAACTTCGGCATATTCAGCTATAGCGTTGAGTTTTAAGTATTTAGAAAGCGAGGAAGTTA
Organism: Kokia cookei; assembly: GCA_039519145.1. Taxonomy (NCBI): domain Eukaryota; kingdom Viridiplantae; phylum Streptophyta; class Magnoliopsida; order Malvales; family Malvaceae; genus Kokia; species Kokia cookei. The sequence goes on along the minus strand of CM076907.1, from coordinate 1,962,470 downwards.
AGCGGACTTTCTTGCTTTGCAGTGTAATAGGCCATAATGGTCTTGTTGAGGACTTGGTAAGATATACTCTAGGTTTGGGTTTATTTGATGGTGTCAGCACCATGGAAGAAGCCAGAAATAAAGTATTGACGGTTGTGGCTAATCTCAAAGCGTCTGCCTTGTTGCTTGATGGTTATAATGATAAGGTCTTTGATATCCACGATGTTGTTTGGGATGCTGCTTTAGCTATTGCATTGAAGGACTATGATATGCTTGTTTTGAGAGATCATGTTCCGAAGGAGTGGTCCGATAAGGAGAAAATGAAGAGGTGGAGTGTGATCAGCTTACTTTGTCCTCAGATTATAGCTAACCTTCCTAAGGAGATGGAGTGTTCAGGTCTTTCCTTTTTCCGTATGGCCTACGATGGTGCAGTTAAATTTCCTCCCAATTTCTTCAAACAAACCGAAGGCCTCAAAGTCTTAGATTTGTTCAGAATGCGGTTTCCATCCCTACCTGAATCAATTATTCACCACACAGACCTTCGCATGTTGTGTCTAAAACAATGTGCAGTTGATGACATAACCATCCTTGGAGAGCTCAGGAATTTAGAAGTACTCGACCTTTCTTGTTCAGGTATCGAAGAACTACCTAAGGAGATGGCACAATTGAGTCAATTAAGGTTGTTAGATTTGAGTTGGTGTAGAAAGCTCAAAATCATCCCACCAAATGTCTTATCAAGCTTGTCTAAGTTAGAAGAGTTATACATGGATCTAAGCTTTGTTGAATGGGAAAAGGAAGGAGTAGCTGAAAATGAGAGGAAAAATGCAAGCCTTGACGAATTAAACTGTTTGCCTTGTCTAACTGCTTTTTATGCTCATATTCCTGATGCCCAAATGATTCCAAAGCATCGGTTCGTTGAGACATTGGATAGATTCAAGATTTTCATAGGTAATTATGAAACATATGAACGGGTTGGAAATCATGAATGTTTGAGAACATTGAAGCTCAAGTTCTATACAAACATTTATTTGGACAATGGGTTGAAAATGTTGCTGATAAAAACTGAAGACTTGTTCTTAGAGGGACTTGAAGGCGTGAAGAATGTACTTGTGGAGTTAAATAATGGGGAAGATTTTCCATTTTTAAAGAGACTTCATGTGGGAAATGGTATGCAGATCCAACATATCACAACGAATAACATTGGGGTTTCTAAATTATGCTCCATCAAACTTGAAAATCTTCCGCAACTCTTCAGCTTTTGCTCTCAAGACAAAAGGTGTTCCACTAGCTCTGAGCCCTTACCACTTTTCAATAAACAGGTATTTGTTTGGCTTTATTCATATTTTCTTATACAACCTTTATTTATATGTTGACTATTTAGTAATACTTCTAATAATAAAAATAAATAATATCATGTAATGGTTTTCGGGGCTCAAAACAAATGAAAATTCAATTTTTAATCCAAACCGATCCAAATTAATTCAATACTCAAAATTTAAACGCAACATTCTTTCTTAAAAATCTAAAACTGAAATTGGAACCCACAATTTGAACTAAAATCGTCTTTAAAATCGAAAATTATATTTCCAAATTATGTTACATATTAGGGGTGAGCATTCGATCGAATCGAATCAAATGAAAATTTTTCGAGTTAATCGAGTTTTCGAATCCTATTTCATCATCCTAACTCGATTTGAAATTTTTACGAATTGAGTCGAGTGAGATAGAATTTGAATCGAATCGAATATATTTGTTTTAATTAAATTAAAAAATTTAATTTGGTTTGTTTAATTTTATATAATTTTTAGAACAATATTTCTATTTAATTTAGAGTTTTTGTTAAGAAGAGAAAATTAATTTTGGGTTTAGTTTATGAGTTTTTTTAAAAATAAAATTATATTTTGGTAAGGTAAAATGTAAAAAATTAAAAATATTTGGGTTTAGTTTAAGGATGGGTTTTAACTTTTAAGGGAAAAAATTGGATAGGATAAAAAGTTTGGACTTTAAGGGAAAATGAGGTAAAGTAAATTGGGTCTGAGTAATATAAATTTAAAATTAAAAATAATATAGTTTTATTCGGTTTATTCGAATTCGAAAATTTAACTCGATTCGAACTCAAAATTCGAAAAAAAAATTCAACTCGATTCGTTTAATTCGAATAACTCAAAATTCGAAAATCTTTTGAAATTTTTCGATTTGAATCGAGTTTTGTCTTCCCCTCCTTTTAGATTTTTAAGAAGAAAAAGAATTGTGTGTAAATATGTGCAATTTGTTTTCCCTCACTTGGAAAGCTTGCACTTGTGTTCCATTAACACCAAAATAATATGGCACAACCAGACATGTCATTGGATTACGAATTTGAGGAGCTTGATCATCAATGGATGCGGCAAGTTGGAGCATCTGTTAACACCCTCTCTCGCTAGAAGTCTGGTGCAGCTCCAATGCTTTGAGATAAAGGCTTGCAAGTCCTTAAGGGACATAATACTTACAGAGGAAATTGAAGAAGAAAGAAAAGATGTGATTTGTTTCCCTCGGTTAAACTCCCTGCATATACAGTATCTTCCGAACCTCATCTTCTTCAGCTCAGGAAACCACAATATCGAGTTCCCATTGTTGAAAGAGCTAAGGATTGAGCGTTGCCCCAAGTTAATAGAATTCATTAGTCAGAGTAGTAGTCAGTCTGGCATGCACGCTCTCTTCACTGAGAAGGTGATTTATTTCATTAGCCTCACATTACACTCTTATATAATTCTGTTGATTTGTCCTTGTTTTTTTTTTCTGCCTTCATTATTTGAGCTAACCTTATTATGGGCATGAGTTATATATATGAATAGGTTGCGGTTCCTGGCTTGGAAGCCATGGATATCTCTGGCTTGAGTAATGTGAAGACGATATTTGATAATGACCTAGCACCAGGTTCCTCCTTTCAAAATCTACGAAAAATAGGTGTTGAGGGATGTGGGAGTCTGAAAAATCTATTTCCAGTGTCAATAGCCAAACATCTTCCACAACTTGAACGTTTAAGCATCAGACATTGTGGAGTGGAGGAGATTGTATCGAAAGGGGAAGGGGTGGAGGAGCAGCCTGTGAGGTTTGTGTTTCCGCAAGTGTCTTCCCTTGAGGTTACAGGGGTAGAAAAGCTCAAATGTTTGTACGAAGGGCAACATACGATAGTCTGGCCCATGTTGAAAGAAATGAGAACAGATAGTTCTGCTTTGCTAAAGATGGTGGGTTGGGAACATCATAGATTAATCAAAGGAAGAAACGGAAATGAGCAGCCAGGTCTGTTGGTTGAAGAGGTATGTATATCATTACAACTATATTTCTTTTCATAATTTAAATCACTCTGACATGCATCTCAAGTTGATATAATTTTTTGATTTTGTTTTTATGTATTTTTGAATTTTTATTTTTTTAAAATTTTTGTTCCATTTATAATTAATTTTTCAATTTTTAAAAGCAAGATTGAATAGACATAGCTAACTATTGAGGGCTAATCTTGATTTTTTTAGAATCAAGTCAAAATTAATAGAATATGTAAATGCTGAGGGTTAAATTTATTATTTTGTCAAAAGAAAGAAAACGCTACATTGATGAAAAGATTCAATTTCTCTAACAACAGTGACTAAATTGAAATTTTATTTGTTTTCAAGTGACTAAAATGAAAATATTCGAATACTTGGGTGACTATTAGTGTAATTTACTTTACATTTAAGTACCGGATCAAAAATAAATCCAAACCGCTAATTCACTCAAAAAAAAAAAATGACCATTCAATAAAAAGTCAAAATTTTAAGAGTTAATTGCACCCTACTTTTCTCAAACTATAACCCTCTTTTTAAATTAGTCCTTAAATATTAAAACATTCTAATTACATCTTCAAACTATCGAGTCTATATCAATAAAGTTCTTCCGTTCCTAAAATCGTTAATTTAACCATTAAATTACATCTTCAAACTATCGAGTCTATATTTTAAAACCTTAGTGTTTTAACTTCATTATTCTGCATCTATTTTTATCAAACAGTGATTATTTATCTATTCTAATTCAGATTCGCTCCTCTTCTTTCGGCTTTTATGTTGTGCAATTTTTATCAGTTTTTATTCTTAAGGTATTGTGTTTCTTAAAACACAAAATTCATTTATTCTGGATTCGTTTGATATAATATTGATTTTGTTGGATTTAATCATCAAAATCAGACACCAAAATTGTAGATCTTTTGAAGCATATAGATCAACATTGGGCCTAACTTGTTTATGTTTAATTGGTTTCCAGGTCATTCCCAAATTAGAGAAACTTGTGTTACGAATTCTTGGTGATGTGGACCAGTTTCCACCAGACTTGTTTCAAGCTATTAAATTTTTGGTAGTGACATTTGGCGGCTCTCCATCTTCTATATTTCCTTTGGTGAATAAATTCTACAATTTAGAAAGCGTTAAGTTTTGGGGTTTTGATTTCAAAGATGTAGTCCCTTGTAAGGTAAACGTTGGGACTCTCTCACCAATTAGAAATCTGGAATTGAAGTTTGCCAAAAATCTTAAGCATATATGGGGGAAAGATTCGGAACTTGACCATATTCTTTCTAATCTCCAAACACTCACAGTTGAGGGTTGTGATGATTTGATAAATATTAGACCCACCTCATCATCTTTACAAAATCTCACAACTTTGAATGTGTCGTGTTGCAATATGATGACAAACTTAGTTACACCCTCGGTACTTAAGAATCTTGTGCAATTAACGACAATAACGGTATACTCTTGCACTAAAATGACAGAAATAGTGGGAAACGAGGGAGACTGTCATCAGACAATAGTTGTCAGTAAATTGAAATGTTTACGACTACGCAATTTGGAGAGCTTCACAAGCTTTTGTCCAGGGTATTACAGCTTCGAGTTTCCTTGTTTGGAAGAAGTAGTTGTGGAAGGCTGTCCTAGGTTAAAGATCTTTTCTAAGGGAGTTTTAAGCACCCCACAATTACAGAGAGTAAAACATTCGCGTTACCCTGAGAAATGGAGTTGGACAAGTGACCTGAATACCACCATACAACAGCTCTACACAGAAAAGGTACAAAGTTAATAAGTTGATAATGCTAGCTAGCTTCCTCCTGTCTTAATACAGTCAATTGTATGACTACTTCAATAACCATTGAAGAGTGTTTATCGTTATTTTGTTATTGTTTGCATTTTTTTATATTTATGATTGGTATCTAGTGGAATAATATCGGATTCTTTTTTAGGATGTATTCTATGGCCAGCATAATTTGATCATCTCTGACACATTTCCTGAGTCCATCGAAATATGGACTAGGAACCCTCAAGGCTTCAAAAACCTTCGGAGCTTGCAGTTTTATGAATGTAGCAGCTTGAAGTACATATTTACCCCGTCTATGCTTTTGAGCCTCAATCAACTAGGATGGATAGAAGTAAAAGAATGCAGTTCAATGGAACAAGTGGTTAGGGAGGAGGAGGGGGAGGAGGATGCAATGACACATAAATTTACATTTCCTGCGCTATTCTCCATAACAATTGAGTCGTGTTCCAACTTGACAAATTTCCATTTGGGAAGTCAAGCTCTCGAATTTCCAAAGTTGAGGGAAATCAGAATAGGTGAGTGTCCAAAAATGAGTGCATTTTCTTCCTCAGTGTCAAGAGAGAGTGGAGATGCAAGTGATGAAAACGTGGTTGGCATCTATGATAACACTACAACCTTTTTCGGCACTAAGGTAAGTTTGGTATTCAATATTTATGGGCACAACTTATTTCACATTTTCTTGTTATTTGATCAACATGAGTGTGTCTGCTCTATATATACATACATTCTAGTATTAATGTCACGTGCTACACGACGTCAAATATAACACTTAAAAAAATATAAGAGTAACAAATAAATATTCAAATATAAGAGTAACACTGAAACTTAAAAAAATTATATAAAATTTTTATTTAAATTATTCAAATATATCCCTCAAAAAATTTCTTCAATTTTATCTAGATTTAAACATTTTCAATTCATTCCTTAGGATATTCAAATAAATATTCGTACTTATCACTCATTTGATTGTCTTTATAAGTAAAGAAAGAAGAGTGATACTATTATAATAATGAAATTTATGTCAACAGGTTTTCATTCCTCATTTGAATCATCTGCAATTGTCGTCCATTAACATTCATAAGATATGGCACCACTCATCCTCTCCATCTATCGAATACCTAAATTTCTTACAGGTAGAGAGGTGTCACAATTTGAAATACCTGTTCCCGTCTTTCTTAGTAAATGATCTTGTGCAACTCCGATATCTTCGAATTTTGGACTGTAATATGATGGAACAAGTAATATTCACGGATGGATTGGTTGAAGAACATCAAGGGAGGAATCAGATGTTTTTCTCTGAACTACGGTGGCTGTGCCTAGAAGACCTTCCCAAACTCACAAGTTTGTGCTTTGAAAATTACTTTGAATTCCAATGTTTGGAATATTTAGGACTAACAAATTGCCCATTGCTAAAAACATTCATCTCTAAATGTGTACCCGGAGATGAACCTGAAATTGGCCAACATGTACAAGCTAGTAACTTGGAGGTTCATAATTCATCTCTCCTCAATGAAAAGGTCATTTCTTCACGGATTCTCCTTTTAATTAATGTTACTTGGATTGGTCTTATTCATTTCAAGTTCTTCCTTTTTCATACATATTTCAGTTATTTACCTAATGAAATGATTTATTAGGTTGTTTTCCCTAGTTTGAAGACCTTGCGGATTCAGAATTGTGATTCGTTAGAAGAAATTATTGAGCTGCAAGGACTCACTGCTGATGAGTCACAGTCAACATCAGCTGCTCAATCTATTGTGGCTGAAACAGTGACGACCAAGTTTGTATTTCCCAGACTAATAAACCTTGGACTGGATAAGGTGCCGAGATTGAAAAGTTTCTGCTCTAAGATGCATACCACCCAGTGGCCTTCATTGAAACAAATGGACATTATTGAATGCCCCAAAGTACATATATTTGCTCCACAATGTCCAGAGAGTCAGGTTGGAATCTCAAACCAACAACCCTTGTTTTGCGTCAATGAGGTAAGCTCACTAACAGTTTCATATTCCATGTTCATTACTTGAGAACTTCCTATAAAATGCCTCTTGAAATAACTGATATTCTCATCATCTCCTTCAAATTTATGAGAAAGAAAATGGAAATTATGTTCATTTTGTAGTCTAGTTCTTACGAATTGAAAGCTCTTTGATCGATGTTTAATATATCGGTTGCCATCCAGGACACTTTCCCTGTATTAGAAGAACTAACATTGAAGACGAATGATATGGTGAAGGGGATATGTGATGGACAACTCTCCTTGCAGTGTTTCCAAAACCTTAAGCATCTTAACCTCCAATTTTTTCCTGAGGCATCCACTACTCTTCCGTATTCCTTCATTCGGTCACTACCAATGCTTCATAAGCTTGTTATAGACAATGCTTCCATTTTTCATATGGCAAAATCTGAAGGACTCGGCGACGAGGAAAGGCATACATCAGCATTCTATCAGCTAAGGGAATTAAGTTTGTCTCAACTTCCAAAGTCGACGTTAAAGACTTTAGAGACATTTCTGCTGTCTTTCAAAAATCTAACAACACTGGAAGTTTCAAGATGCCATGGGTTCATCAATTTAATCGCATGCTCAACAGCTAAGTGCCTGACGCTACTAGAAAGATGGAGCATAGATGACTGTGAGATGATAGAGGAAATCATAGCGTGTGAGGGTGAAGAAATACAAGGCGGCATTGTTTTTCCCAAACTGAAGTATTTGAAACTGAGTTCTCTTCCATGTCTAGCAAGCTTTTCCTTGGGCAACCACTCGTTGGAATTCCCAGTCTTGCCAATGGTGAAGGTGACAGAGTGCCCCAAAATGAGGAATTTCTGCCAAGGAGATTTAAGCACACCAAAGCTGGAAGGAATGCACTTAACAAGAGACGGGGAAGGTGAACTGCGGTGGGAAGGCGACCTTAACACTACCATAAAACATATGTTCGATGAAATGGTACAAATCATTTAAAGGATTTAAATTCTTGTGTTTTTAATAACGTAACAAATGTAAAATGCTATTTGGTGCATTTGCATACATAGTTGAATTGAACAATTCTTGGTTTATTATGATCATGCACAGAATGTGCAAAATTGTCAGGTGACAGAGGTTACTGATCAGTTGCCCAAGCTGGAATAAGGAAATTATCAGTTTCGTTTCAATTCAACACAAATGGTAATTGACTCTTCTATTTTCATCATGGCTTAACTGATGCTCTATAAAGTGACCATAGAGACGCCCATTTCATTGTAGGTTGAGTTGCTCTACTGAAGCACGTGGCTGCATCTGTTGGTAGAACGTGAAAGGTTATTTCAGTTTTTGTAAAACTACAATCTGAATTGTTCCATTTCACATCATAACCTCAATATTGAATTTTAAGTGCATCATGCATGGCATGGCATTGGGAACTACAAACATGTAAAGTTTTACTAGAAAGGTTGACCCCTGTTTTAAGGATTTGCCAACTTTTGATGGTTACCATATCAATGTCAGCTTACTATTCCTTAATGAGGGATAAAAGTAGGCAGCTATCGATTAATGATACGGCTGAAATTGAATCAATGGTTGTTGGCATTTGCCTGATGGAAGATATTACGTGGATTCTGATCAAGTTTTAAATGTTCAGTTGTGAGCATTACGGACTGTTGTCATTTGGTTGTTGATCCTCTGATTTTACGGTTGACTGTCTTACTTATACATTGCAAGGTTGGTGGCAGGTCTCAAGTATGAATTTCTAGGCCGGCTTTCAACCATAATTAACTAAATGTTCCAATCCATGGGTTTGCCTTAGGTCGGTGGCTTGGGATTGAGATTAGGTTTGGGTTTGGGTTTAGTTTGAAAATGGATTATGGGATACTGGGTTTGGGTTTAATATATTTTATTTTTAATAAGTATGTTAAGTTCGTTAATTCGGTTAAAATGGTTTTGAAATCTAAAACCAAAATTAGTCTAAGATTATCGATTTAATTGAAATTGTAAATTGGTTCAAAATCAAAATCGCTCAAACAGAATTGAAAAATTCGAATTAGAGTTGATTTCAATTGATTTTTGCTCAGTCGTGCGAGTGTGCTTTTTTGTTTATGATTTATTAGTGTAACTGTCCATTTGGTTATGGGTTGATTCTTTAAGTGTTTTGATGCTTTGTATGTTACGGTGTTTGCTCCGATCTTCACAAAGGCCATTTGAGATCAAAGGAGAAGAACCAATAAAACAAAAGAGAGGCAAATACATAAAGGAGAAATGAAGAGGGAGGGGGGGATGGGTTTTTATTTTATTTTAAATGTACTTTTTTGGTAAAAACGTTTCTCTAGTCTTTTTCCATTTCGTTATTAAACAAATTGGTACATCTAAAAATATCGGAGCTATTCAATCATTTTCATTTTTTAAAGTGAAAAGATAATTAACCATAACGTTAATGTTTTCCCGTCAATTATACATGATTTTCTTGGTATAATAACAAATTTAACCCTCAAAGTTCACACGTTCTATCAATTTGATCTTTATTTAATAAATTTAACCCACAATATAAACATATTTCATCAATTGAATCACGATTTAACATATTTAACCCACAATATTTTTTTAAACATATGTACAAAATGGTACTTTCCAATTTGGATTAACATTTTGGTTCTCTCCATGTGATGTGAAGGAAAATTAACAACGTCACACAATTATTTTTTTTCCCCTCCATACCCCTATGCCACCAAAGAAAGTTGAATTATTAAGACACAAAAGTACTAAGGAGTAGAAGCTAGAAAAAGCGGAGCATGAAAATAAAGAGAGTTATATATATATTATTGGCATGATACAAAATTCAGTCCTTAATATTTTTATATTTTATCAATTTGGTCTTTTTTTAAAGTTAAATTGGACATTAAACATTTTAAAAAGAGTTAAATTTAATCATCAAATTTTCAAAAAGAGTCAAATTATTATTATTATTAATTAAAACCTTAAAAAGAAGACATTGCAAGATACATAAGTTAGTGACTTATTTGATTTTATTTTAGTTTTTAAATTTATGCATTTTATTATGAATTTTTGTTCTTTGTGTAATCTGTAAAATTTGTCTGAAATTTCCAATTTTCAATTTCTCACATGAGTTCGATATATAAAAAAAATTATCCTCAAGATTGGTGAACCAAGGGTTACAGTGGGTGAAAGGATATTAGAGTTCTGTTTACTATATGTTCATGATTTTGGTCTTCGAAACATTGTGTACAAGTTGGATATCGGAGTTCTATTATTAGAGTTTCGTTAAAAGGTCGAGAGTTTTGTTTTGGCTTAGGACTCTAGGAGTTTCGTTATTGATATTTTAATATGATCATGATCTGTAAAAGGTATGAGTAACATGTGGTACGTAAATGAAAAGTTTTATGATATGATAAGCCATAAATTAAGTGAAAATGTAAGAAATTGTATGATTATATGAAAGAAAAGAATAATAAATTTAGTTTAATGATCTGTAAAATTGAAAAGTGAAATACACGAATTCTATAAGAGAATGTTCATTATCTGTAAATGATAAAAATAATATGTGGCATGTAAATGACAAGAAAGAAATTATATGACCAAATAATACAAATAAATAATGAAATTAGCCAAATACTTTATATGTTTAATAGTAGGTTGCATGAAATAAATAAGATTATGTTATGTCATAGTATAAGTAGTTTATTAATTTGTTTTAATTTAAATTATTTTAAATATGTTTAAATAAATGAATTAGTAAGCTACCAAATTTAGTTAAGTACTTACTAAATTATTCACGTAGCTTAACGCACGCGTAAGTGAAAAAAAAAAAAAAAGGCAACAAAGTTTCGAGATTTCTACTTCAATTTAAACCACTTCACTCCTCAAACTTCAAGTATAAATTTTTTGGTAAATAAATTTTGGAAGAGCAAAGGTGAGGGGTTTGAAGAAGAAAGAGCCAAATATATAAAGGAGAAATGAAGTGAGAGAGAGGATGGGTTTCATTTAAAGATTAAATGTTTCTTTTTTGGTAAAAACACTTCTTTGGTCCCTCTCAATTTTGATGTTGAGTAAATTGGCCCCTTTTTATAAAATCATAAAAAAATTTGATCATTGTTGATTTCGAAAGTGAGCAATTAAGGACAATTAATTACAATATTAATATTTTCCATCAATTTGATCTTGATTTAACAAATTTATCCCGCAATATTTACACATTTTGTCAACAATTATGTGGAATATATAAACATCAAAGGCTAAAATTATTATTATATCAATCAAAATTATGTATAATTGATGGAAAACATCAGCGTCATGATTAATTATCCATAATTACTTACTTTCAAAATTAACAAGGATTAAATTGTTATGATGTTTTAGAGGGACAAATTTACTTAATATCAAAATTGAGAGATGGTAAAAATATTTTTACTTTTCTTAATTTAATACGTAAGAAAATTTCATAGAAAAAAAATCATTAAAATACAAAAAAAGTAAGTTTTATATAATTATTTAAAATTACTTTCACATTATTAATTTTCCCATTCAAAGCTAACAAGTCTTTTATGTAAAAAATAGAATAGCTCTTCAATTTGGGTTGACATTTGGTCCCCGCCATGCGATGTGAAGGAGTAGAAGCCAAAAAAAGAAGGGCATGAAAATAAAGAGTTACATAAATTAGTGGCATGAAATATTTACATTTTTTATCAATTTACGTAAATGATCTAAATGATTTAAAAAATTATTATTTACGTAAATGATCTTGTTTAAAAAATAATTACTTAAATGATTTGAAATGAAAAATAAAATTGAGTTTGAGGACTTTAATGACCAGCACCAACTTTTCTCTTGACATAATTATTGTCTGATAATTGTGTCGAGGCTTAAAAAATAATTTTTTAGGCTTGGGAAAATTAATGTCTGGCACCATAGTATTTGTCTTTCAACCCGTACAATATTGATATACATTTATATCAGTATTTGAAAAAATTGAGGTGTTGGGCATTTAATGCCTGACACTAATTTTTTAATTAAAAATATTTTTTTGGGTGTTGGCACATTGATGGTTGGTACTAACTTTATCAAATATAAAAAAATTTGGAGTTTGAAGTAATTGATGGCCGACACTAATTTTTTTTTATGAGAAGTCTCCACCGATCAATTTTTCAATCATCACTCATCACCAATACCTTTTGCTTTTTTTATTTAATTAAAATCAATTAATCTAAAACATAATTATATATGTTAAATAATAATTATATATTTATATTTATATTAAATCACAAACCCAATAACAATTAAATCTATTATCCAAAGCATTTCAAGAAACTTACCCAACTAAATAACCCAACCAAAAATATAAAAATTTTAAAATTATATTTAATTGTGGTTTTTAATGTAATAAAATATTTATTATATTTATGATAGTGTTTTTTCATATAAATATTTTTAATGCGTTAGAAAACTTTTATTTAAATGTTTTTAGTGTATTATAAATAAAAACTAATCTAAAAAAATCAAATATGAGCGGGTTGGTTCGAGCTCAAATTCACTTTTTTTTTTAATTAGGTCGGACTTGAACAAAAAAATAAACTCATTTCCAAATTAGGTCAAACTAGACTTGATCGTGGGTCGAGCTACCAAAAAAGTGAAAGAGTTTGAGTAAGAATATAGACCCCAAAAATGGGCTTGGAAAAAAAACGGGTCTCACCTCGAATAAGCTTTTTATAGCCCAAGCTCGACTCAAGCCGAATTTGCAAAAAAAAAAAGTTGTTGCTTTTTCCTGCTATTTTCATTGTTTTTGCTACTATTCTAGTGTCGTTTCGCTATTATATTATTTTGTTGTTATTGTTTGGATATTGCGTAATTTTTATTTTATTGTTAATTATACATGATTTTCTTGGTATAATAACAAATTTAACCCTCAAAGTTCACATATTCTATCAATTTGATCTTGATTTAACAAATTTAACCCATAACATTAACACATTTCATCAATTTGGTCATGATTTAACATATTTAACCAGCAATACTTACACATTCTATCAACATTTACGCAGAATATATAATCATCAAGGGATAAATTTATTTTTATACTAATCAAAATTATGTACAATTGACGGAAAACATTAGCATTGTGATTAATTTTTTGTGGTTACTCACTCTCAAAATTGATAGGAATTAAATTGCTCTAATTATTTTAGAGTGACCAATTTATTCAATATCAAAATTGAATGAGATCAGAAAGATATTTTTTACTTTTTGTTTTTTGTTTGATAGGTAAGCAAATCTCATAAAAGAAAATTATTGAAATAAAAAAATAGTATATTTTTGTATAATTATTTAAAGTTATCTTCACATTATCTTTCTCCCATTCAAAGCTAGAAAGTTTTTTATGTACAAAATGGTATAGCTTTCCAATTTGGATTAACATTTTGGTTCCCTCCATGTGCTGTGAAGGAAAATTGACAACGTCACACAATTTTTTTTTTCCCTCCATACCCCTATGCCACCAAAGGAAGCTGAATTACTAAGACACAAAAGTACCGAGGAGTAGAAGCTAGAAAAAGAGGAGCATGAAAATAAAGAGAGTTATATATATTATTGGCATGATACAAAATTCAGTCCTTAATATTTTTATATTTTATCAATTTGGTCTTTTTTTAAGCTAAATTAGGCATTAAACATTTTAAAAAGAGTTAAATTTAATTATCAACCTTTCAGAAAGAGTCAAATTATTATTATTATTAATTAAAACCTTAAAAAGAAGACATTGCAAGATACATAAGTTAGTGACTTATTTGATTTAATTTTAATTTTTAAATTTATGCATTTTATTATGAATTTTTGTTCTTTGTGTTCTCTGTAAAATTTGTCTGAAATTTCCAATTTTCAATTTCTCACATGAGTTCGATATATAAAAAAAATTACCCTCAAGATTGGTGAACCAAGGGTTACAGTGGGTGAAAGGATATTAGAGTTCTGTTTCCTATATGTTCATGATTTTGGTCTTTGGAACATTGTGTACAAGTTGGATATCGGAGTTCTATTATTAGAGTTTCGTTAAAAGGTCGAGAGTTTTGTTTTGGCTTAGGACTCTAGGAGTTTTGTTATTGATATTTTAATATGATCATGATCTATAAAATATATGAGTAACATGTGATACGTAAATGAAAAGTTTTATGATATGATAAGCCATAAATTAAGTGAAAATGTAAGAAATTGTATGATTAAATGAAAGAAAAGAATAATAAATTTAGTTTAATGATCTGTAAAATTGAAAAGTGAAATACACGAATTATATAAGAGAATGTTCATGATCTGTAAATGATAAAAATAATATGTGGCATGTAAATGACAAGAAAGAAATTATATGATCAAATAATGGAAATAAATAATGAAATTAGCCAAATACTTTATATGTTTAATAGTAGGTTGCATGAAATAAATAAGATTATGTTATGTCATAGTATAAGTAGTTTATTAATTTGTTTTAATTTAAATTATTTTAAATATGTTTAAATAAATGAATTAGTAAGCTACCAAATTTAATTAAGTACTTACTAAATTATTCACGTAGCTTAACGCGTTTGTTTTAAACGCGTAACACGTAAGTGAAAAAAAAAAGTAGCAAAGATTCGAGATTTCTACTTCAGTTTAAACCACTTCACTCCTCAAACTTCAAGTATAAACTTTTTGGTAAATAAATTTTGGAAGAGCAAAGGTGAGGGGTTTGAAGAAGAAAGAGCCAAATATATAAAGGAGAAATGAAGTGAGAGAGAGGATGGGTTTCATTTAAAGATTAAATGTTTCTTTTTTGGTAAAAACACTTCTTTGGTCCCTCTCAATTTTGATGTTGAGTAAATTGGCCCCTTTCTATAAAATCATAAAAAAAATTGATCATTGTTGATTTCGAAAGTAAGCAACTAAGGATAATTAATTACAATATTAATATTTTCCATCAATTCTACAATTTTGTCATGATATAAAAAAAAAAAAAAAACCTTCAAAGTTTACACATTTTGTTAGTTTGATCTTGATATAACAAATATAACCCACAACATTTTCACATTCCATCAATTTGATCCTAATTTAACAAATTTATCCTGCAATATTTACACATTTTATCAACAATTATGCGGAATATATAAACATCAAGGTCTAAATTTATTATTATACCAATCAAAATTATGTATAATTGATGGAAAACATCAACGCCGTGATTAATTATCCATAGTTACTTACTTTCAAAATTGACAATGATTAAATTGTTATGATGTTTTAGAGGGACAAATTTACTTAATATCAAAATTAAAAGAAGGTAAAATTATTTTTACTTTTCTTAATTTAATACGTAAGAAATTTCATAGAAAAAAATCATTAAAATAAAAAAAGTAAGTTTTATATAATTATTTAAAATTACTCTCACATTATTAATTTTCCCATTCAAAGCTAACAAGTCTTTTATGAAAAAATAACACTCTCACACCTAAATTCGTACGGTCAATTCTCTCGATTAACATTCATAAGATCTTGTGCAACTCCAAGGCCTTCAAATTTTGGACTGTAATATGATGGAACAAGTAATATTCACGAATGGATTGGTTGAAGAACATCAAGGGAAGAATCAGATGTTTTTCTCTGAACGACGGTCGTTGTGCCTAAAAGACCTTCCCCAACTCACAAGTTTGTGCTTTGAAAATTACTTTGAATTCCAATGTTTGACATATTTAGCACTAACAAATTGCCCATGCTAAAAACATTCATCTCTAAATGTGTACCCGGAGATGAACCTCAAATTGGCCAACATGAGCAAGCAAGTAACTTGGAGGTTCATAACTAAGCTCTCCTCAATGAAAAGGTCATTTCTTCACGGATTCTCCTTTTAATTTATGTTACTTTGATTGATCTTATTCATTTCAAGTCCTTTCTTTTCCATACATATTTCAGTTATTAACCTAATGAAATGATTTATTAGGTGGTTTTCCCTAGTTTGAAGAACTTGAGGATTCAGAATTGTGATTCGTTAGAAGAAATTATTGAGCTGCAATGACTCATTGCTGATGAGTCACAGTCAACATCAGCTGCTCAATCTATTGTGGCTGAAACAGTGACGACCAAGTTTGTATTTCCCAAACTAACATGCCTTTGGTTGGATAAGGTGCCGAGATTGAAAAGTTTCTACTCTAGGATGCATACCATCCAGTGGCCTTCATTGAAAAAAATGGGCATTTTTGAAAGCCCCAAAGTACAAATATTTGCTCCACAATGTCCTGAAAGTCAGGTTGGAATCTCAAACCAGCAACCCTTGTTTTTCATCAATGAGGTAAGTTCACTAACAGTTTGATATTCCATGTTCATTACTTGAGATTTCCTATAAAATGCATTTTGAATTAACTAATATTCTCACCTTTCTTGTAATTTTATGAGAAAATAATGGAAATTATATTCAATTTGTAGTCTAGTTCTTACGAATTTAAATCTCTTTGATCGATGTTTAATATACTGGTTGCCATCCAGGACACTTTCCTTGTATTAGAAGAACTAACACTGAAGATGAATGATAGGGTGAAGGGGATATGTGATGGACAACTCTCCTTGCAGTGTTTCCAAAACCTTAAGCATCTTAACCTCCAATTATTTCCTGAGGCATCCACTACTCTTTCGTATTCCTTCATTCGGTCACTACCAATGCTTCATAAGCTTGTTATAGACAATGCTTCCATTTTTCATATAGCAAAATCTGAAAGACTCAGCGACGAGGAAAGGTATACATCAGCATTCTATCAGCTAAGGGAATTAAGTTTGTCTCAACTTCCAAAGTCGACGTTAAAGACTTTAGAGACATTTCTGCTGTCTTTCAAAAATCTAACAACACTAGAAGTTTCAAGATGCCATGGGTTCATCAATTTAATCGCATGCTCAACAGCTAAGTGCCTGACGCTACTAGAAAGGTGGAGCATAGATGACTGTGAGATGATAGAGGAAATCATAGCGTGTGAGGGTGAAGAAATACAAGGCGGCATTGTTTTTCCCAAACTGAAGTATTTGAAACTAAGGCTCCGTTTGTTTGACTGAAAATGGTTTTCGGAAAATTATTCTGGAAAATAAATTACATTTGCAGAAAAGTTAGTATTTTCTGGTATTTGGATGAATTTGTGTAAATTATTTTCTATTGTTTGACAGATTTCCTGAAAATATTTTAGGAAAATTGTTTTAAATGAAATAAATATAAATTTAAGAATTTATTATTTTTTCATTGTTTAATTGAGTTTATTTTATATCTATTAAATTTATATTTTACATTGTTTTTACATATATTGCAACATTTTATTTATAAATAAATACATCAAATTAAATAATATTTTTTTTCTTTAAATCAATGCTTAAGTGCTATTAGCTTAAATGCTATATAATTCATATATTTTTTTCTTTAAATCAATGAAAATAATATAAAATGTAATTGTTAATCTATCTCAATTATTAGTAATGTTAATTGCAGTTAAGACCATTTGTGTGCTTATTAATTAAAATAACATTGGTTAATGTTCTTCAGAGTGGTCCGTTGTGTCTAGACAAGCACTTTTAAAAGCAATTAAAGACAAGAATAAGCTATTCAAGTGTTAAATAAGATTGAAAAAGAGGAACTTCTAATTGCTCATGTTCTTCAGAAGTTTCAACATAGTATCAAACAAAACTCTAAAAGGTATTGATGAGACAATCTAACAAATCAAAGGAGAAAAAAGCCAGCAAAGTGGTTATAACATCAAAGCTAAGCTTATAAGTAGAACTAGTCAATGTCATTGTTTTATAAGTAAAAATAATAGTGAAAGTTCACACGTTCTAGAACAAGTCAATGGCAATGTTTGCAGGAGAAAGAAGCTTGAAGAGTTGGGTGATAGAGTTGATATCATCTTCATTAAACCAAGTTGTAGTCACCAATTTGTAGAGCACTATTGGGAAGGAACATTTTGCTGCTGAGAATTGTGCCTTATCCATTTTGGAAGCTGCTTTAGAATTTTTTGTAGATTTACCAAATGAAAGACTTCATATGAAAGAGATTGTTACAAAGTTAAAGAAGATCAAAGTAATAATCAAAGAAATCATCAAAATATTAGTCCTCAAAAAGGACTACTCTCAGTATGATGAAACTCATCCCATAACAGGACCATTATACAGATGAATATGATTATAGACAAGGATATTACAAAGATAATAGAAGTAAATGGCAAAAACAGCCAATTCCAACAGAATGTCAAGTAATATATAGAACTCTAGGACCTAATGGAATTCTAAATTTAGGTTGTGTCTCAAACTAGTCTGAATTCTATGTACATCCTCTCTAAGTAGAGCACAAAGAAAGAACTTCTTTGTAAATATCTTTGTGGTACTTTCTCAAATTCTGAGAAAAATTACGTAATACATGAAAAAAAAACTCTGGCATTGCTAAAAGCATGTCAAAAATGGAAGCTCTATCTGTTACCAGTAACCTTTCTGGTTAAAACAGACTCAAAATATGTTCAAGGCTTTATAATTACAAGATAAAGACCAATTACAATAAAAAAGGCGCCTAATAAGGTGGCAACTTGAACTTAAGCAATTTCAATTTACTTTAGGTTATATCCCAGGAGAAGAAAACTCAGCAGCAGATAACACTGATAAGAGAATGAAAGTAGTAATCAAATCCATTGAAGATCAAATATCTCTTAAACAACAAGAGATCCAAAAGAAGCAAGAAGCAACATCTCAATACATTAAGCAACGTCAAGATGAAATCCATAAGCTAAACGAAAGCCTTGCAGCTGTCAAATTAGCTCTTGAAGTCAAAGAAGAATCTTCTTCAACACCATCATCTTCAACAACACAGAATAATCAGACAGAAATATTAACACTTGTCAACATAACAAATCCAATAAAAATAACATTTAAAGAATTAAAAAGAAAAATTGAAGAAAAAGATCAACAAATAACAATAGCAATAACTGATCAAAAAGATATAAATAAAAGATTAATAGAAACAATTGTTAATATAAAATTTATTGCGATTGTGATAAAAATAAACCCATTTTAGATTACCCTAGACGAAAGCAAAAAAAAAGCATGCACAATTTTTTTTGAAATTGAAGCATGGGCTGAAAAACAATTGAAGCTTCTTAAACTGATAAAAAAGAAAAAAGAAAAAAGAAACATACTGTTAAATTTTTTGCTGTTGTTTTTGGCTCTACAACTTTCTTTTTTCTGCTTGGCCGTTTCTTGCTCTGCTATTTTTTTTTCTTTCTTTGGCAGCTTAAAAAACTTAACAATGGTGCAAAGGAGAAAGGAGAAATGGGAAGGGAAAGGGGAAAGGGGAAAGGGGAAAGGGATAAGGGGCTAATAAACAGTACAATGGTGGAAAGGAGAAAGAGGAAGGGAAAGGGGAAATGGGGAAGAGGTTTTGAGAGAAAGAGTTGGAAAATGTCTTACGGAAATGAAAACCGTAAGACATTTTACAAAAAATGAAGGTGTTTTTCCCATGTTTTTGAATTGATTTTGCCCGAGGATTTCATTTTCCACCAAACAAACGGGGGAAAACTATGAAAACCTTTTCTGGAAAAGCTTTTACAGCCAAACAAACACAGCCTAAGTTGTCTTCCATGTATAGCAAGCTTTTCCTTGGGAAACCACTGGTTGGAATTCCCAGTCTTGCAAATGGTGTAGGTGACAAAGTGCCCCAAAATAAGGAATTTCTGCCAAGGAGATTTAAGCACACCAACACTGGAACAAATGCACTTAACAAGAGATGAGGAAGATGAACTGCAGTAGGAAGGCGACCTTAACACTACCATAAAACATATGTTGGATGAAATGGTACAAATCATTTAAAGGATTTACATTATTGTGTTTTTTCATGCATACATAGTTAATTGAACAATTCTTGGTTTCTTCTGGTCATGCACAGAATGTGCAAAATTCTCAGGTCAAAGCAGATTGTTACAAACTGTGAAATAAAAGGGCTGCTAAGAGTAACGAGGAAAATTTAGTTGGTGCTAATTTGGTTGATGAAAGTGGTGATGATTTCTTGTTAGTGTCAACGAGCGAAAGCTTCGAGCTTATGTCCGAGTGGATCTTAGATTCAGGATGTTCTTTCCATATGCGTCCTAACAGAGAATGGTTCTCCACATACAGTTCAGTTGAAGGTGGAGTTGTGCACATGGGAAACGATTCGTCTAGTAAGGTAATCGGTATTAGTACTGCTAAAATTAGGATGCACAATGGTACGATTAGGACACTATCAGATGTCAAGTATGTACCTGATTTACGAGAGAATCTCATCTCCTTAAGTATTTTAGACTCAAAAGGTTGCAGAATCAACATCGAGTCAAGCGGCATTAAAGTGTCTCGTGGAGCTCTCGTTTTGTTAAAAGGTAAAATGATTGGTAGTCTTTATATTCTGGAAGGTTCTACAGTGACTGGTGAAATCGAACGTCCTTCGTCCGTTACGGAGTTGAAGTCAACTCGTTTGGAGCGGAGACAACTTAGTCATAGGAGGGAAAAAGGTATGATTGTTTCGTTGAAGAGAGGTTCTCTTTTGGATGCAGGTTCTGAAAAGTTAGGGCACTGTGTTCGTAAAAATCAGACCCGGGTTAGTTTTGATTTGACATTGCACAAGTCAAAGGCTAGAAGACTTTGAGCTTCTAAGCATAGATTCGACTCAGTTAATTCGCTGCATAGTTCAAGATATGCTCGTGGCGGGCTTTGGCAAAGATGACATTGTGGAAATACGAGTCAAGGTGGAGATTTGTTGAATTATGACTCTTATTTCAAGTCAAATTGGAGAAATAATATTTTAGTTAAACTCTGTTTATTTGTTTCAATTAAACTTTGTTTATTTGTTTGAGTCAAACTCTTATCAGTCTAGATTATTTTATTATTATTTGACCTAGGAATTTAGCCTATAAATAGACTTTTTTATAACCTTAAAAATATACACATCAGAATTTAGAACTCCTAACACTTTTGGAATTGCTTAATCGGGTTGATCCCCAATAGTTTATAAATAAAAAGTTAATTTAAAATTTAAAATTTCAATTCTTAAAAGATTATTAAAAAGTTTATTTTCAAAAAATATTAAAAATAATATATAGTATATAATTTTTTAAAAATAAAAAATAAAATTCTAAAATATATAATTATAAATTTTAAAAAGTTAAAATAATACATAAAAATTGAAAATATATTTAAATATCAAGTAATTGAAAAAAACTTCAAATTTAAATACTCTTTTAGAATTTTAGAATTTTATTTAAAAAAAATATATTTTTAAACCTTTTCTTACATTTTTATAATTTTTATTTTATTTTTACATTTTTATTAATATTATTAATTTCAACTAATTTATTTTCAGTTGTCATATTTTTCTGTACATTTTATCTTATAAATTCCTTATAAATTATATATATTTTTTAGATTTTGCATTTTTTTTTCTGATTTTTTTATATATTTATTTCTATTTTTATATTTTAAATGTGCATGCATTTAATAAAAGAATATATTTAACATTTGTAAAAAATCAAGTAAAAAATATAACGGAGGCATACTTTAGGTATCAAATTGGGGATTTAGGAGTACTTTAAGTACCAAATTGAGGGACAAAAAAATTTATATACCAAAATAAAAAAAACGAATATACTTTTAAAGACAAATAGTGAATTAAGCCAAAAATAAATTATAAAATTTTGAGATAAATACATTTATACCGTGTTTAAAGATAAAAATGTTGAAAAAAACATAAAGTGAATACGGTGATGACTACTTAGTAGTGCAGGAAATAGTAGATGAAGACGACGAGAAGCTGAAGAAGTTGAGAAATGAATACGGTGATGTCGTATACTAGGCTATTAGGACCGCATTGCTGGAATGAACAAATATAATGCGAGCGGAAGGTATGCAGTCCCCAAGATTTGAAACAGAAAGGAAAGAAGGAAAGCCACCATGAAAGAAATCATTCAGTACGTAATCGGGCAACTGAAGATTCATAAGCGTAAAAGAAAGTAAATTCCATGATCTCGATCTGGCTACTTTCATGATAAACTTACCTATCCTTCACTTTCAATCACTAATCATTGTACTGATCATGTTCGCTTTTTACAAATCATAAAAACTAATCATTTCGAGATTTGTGGTTGTCATTCTCAACAACGTCGTTTTTAATACTTTTTAATATCATTTTAGATTTTAAAATTCTTTTCCAAGTTAAATAATAATATAATATATACTATAACCCCATGTTATTTAATATTTAACATTTTCTAAGCTTTAAATTAATATAAATCAACTTATACTGTTATGAGTTTTTTTTTTCTTTTTTTATCTCCAAAAATTGTGAATCAAAGGCAATTAGATCTGTGATTTTTGGATTTGAAAACTTTATCAGCTTGAACATAAATCAATTCAATCCTATTTGATCACAAATGTATATATGTAATCCGATAATTACCCTCTTCCTAGAAGACATGTCGCAGCGCACTTTATTATATATCTAGGGGTTTTTTTTTTTTTTTTTTTGATGTGGGATTAATGACTTTTAATTATGTGTTGATAAATTTTAATCTTGAAAGTAAAAGTAGAGAAATTAACTTTTAAATTTACGAAGCTTATAAGAACTTCGAAACTTTTTATTTTATAATTTGATACAAATAATTAATCAATTTAATACGAACCATGAGTGAACAATATTAATTATTATAATAATTAATTTTTTTTATTGTACTTCGTGCAATTAATTAACAATGAGAGGCTAATCTTTTTCACAACATGCCTACATCCACATTTAATAAATCATTTTAGTTTTCATATAATTCTATCAAAGTTGATTATTAAGGGTGAAGTCAGAATTTTTTTTGGACTAAAATTAAATTATATATTTTTACGATAAAAATACAATTTTATCATTTTAATAGTTTATATATTTATAATTTTTAATGGATTAAATCGAAATTTTATCTTCTGAGGAGTCAAAGTATAATTTTACTATTATTAATTTAAAATTTTATAAATTATAAATGAGCCTAAATGAAAAAAAAAATTCATTTTAAGGGATTGAGTCCTTGCTAACCCCTCTGACTTCATCACCGATAGTTATAATATGAACCAAATAGTGACCGATTAACCGAATATTTATATATAAAAAGGAAAATTTAAATTTGAATCATTGTTATAAAGAAAAGTTACCTTATAAATAATGTCCATTATTGTAAAGAAAGTTCGATGTATTTTTTCTTAATAGAAAATATAGATTAACTATTAATTGTAAAAATATTGAGTATACAATAATTAGGTTGAATAATTTTTGTATAACCGTTATTGATGGGAATATATGTTAAATAAAATAGAGATTAACTATTAATTGTAAAATGGTAAAAGAATAAATTATAAAGTGTACACATAAGGTTGATTTTGTAAAACTAAAATTTACCAATTTTTCTTTTACATCTTTGTCAACTATTACACAGTTTTATAATTAAAAAAAAAAAGAATAAAATTGACATCTGAAGTTGTTTAAAGTTATAAATTAAATTGGTAATGTATAAGAGTTATTATTATTATTTTTATAATAATTGAAAAAATAATTTTATGCATTTTATAATTTTTGTATGATTTTTATAAAATTTTACAAACTTTTAATTTTTACGATTTTTATAAAAAAAAGTCTAATTTTTAATATATTTTAAAATTTTTATATTTTCATTAAAATTTCATAATTTTTCTAAAATTTATTATTTTTAATTTTTAATAAGAGCAAGATTTTTTTTTTTTTTTTTTGAAAAATTTCGAAAATTTTTATATTCTTAAATTTAAAAAAGAATATATATAGCTACTTTCATTAAGTAATGGGGGAGTAAACCCAAAAAAAAAAAAAACAATAGTACAGTAATAAATAAGTAGGGAAACAACAGGTCGTACCCTGAAAAGTCCGACAAAACCATAACCACACATCAAAGGAAAAAAACAACCGACAGGCGCAAACAAAATTAAAACAAGGTGCTCCCACACAAAACCAGAACAGAAGAAAACCGGCTATGAGGAGACTGCAATTTGTAAAAGCATAAAATATTCAAGGAGAGAAATATAGTGAAATAACATGAACAAGTTGGATCAGCTCATTCACCCAACCTTCAAGAGGAGAAAAACAGAAAAAACAAAAACCTTATTTATTTAATAACTTATTTTGTTTCTCAAAAACAAAATTCTTCATAAATTATATATATTTATAGCCACCATTTCCCCGAAAAACAAATACATATTTACACTAGAGGTGTTTGTGGGTCAGGTTCAACAAAAAAATTAGGCCCGTTTGATAAGCCTGAGCTCGGCCCAACCCAAAAATGGACCTAAAATTTTGTTCAATTTCAACCCGGATAAAAATGCTAAAACTCGAGCTCGACCCGACCCATCCATATTAATTTTTTATATAATTTTTAGATATATATAATGCATTAAAATACTAAAAACGTTAAAATAAATATTTACTAATAAATTGGAAATAAATTTTAAAAAGTATATACTTAAATAACACTAAGATAGATGCAGCTTAACAAACAAATGTCTTTAAAATAATAACAAAATTAACAAATTTATCTTAAATAATAACAAAATTAACAATAAAATAAGTTTTATACAATATCCAAACAATAACAACATAATAGTGAAGTTGTAGCAAAATAGAGAGAAAATAACAAGAAAATAACATTAAAAAAACATATTTTTTTTTTTGTTTTTTTGTGAATTCGGGATGGGCACAGGCCAAAAATCCCTTAAAAAACGGGTCTTAATTTTTACTCAAACCCATTTATCGAGCCTATATTTTTACTCAAACCCTTCTATTTTTCAAGCTAGCCTTCGAGTCGGGCCGAATAACCAAGCCCATGAACAAGTTTAATTTGCACGAATTCATTTCATAAGATATTTATTAATCTCCTAATTCTGTTTGTATAATCTAAAAATTTCAATATACCAAATATTTTAAGGCTATTTTAATCAAGGATAAATAAAATATATTTTATTATAAGGCATTTGGGACTAGACTTATTTATGGTTTGGATCACCTCTCCAAGTTTGAAGGTCTGCCCAAAAAATGAGAAGATTTTGATAAAAATATTAAGTTTGATAAATAAGATTAGATAAAGTTTAAGGCTTGTTTTTTTATGGGTCGGGTCATGAGCAAGATTTTTTGCCCCGAACTCAACTTGAATATATTATGTTATAAAAAATATATATTAATTATATATGTTAAATAATTATTATATATTTATATTTATATTAAATCACAAACCCAATAACAATTAAATCTATTATCCAAAACATTTAAAGAAACTTACCCAACTAAATAACCCAACCAAAAATATAAAAATTTTAAAATTATATTTAATTGTGTTTTTTAATGTAATAAAATATTTATCATATTTATGGTAGTGTTTTTTCGTATAAGTATTTTTAACGTGTTAAAAAACTTTTACTTGAATGTTTTTAGTGTATTTAGTGTATTATAAATAAAAATTAATCTAAAAAAATCAAATATGAGCGGATTGGTTCGAGCTCAAATTCACTTTTTTTTTTAATTAGGTCGGACTTGAACAAAAAAATAAACTCATTTTCCAATTAGGTCAAACTAGACTTGATCGTGAGTCGAGCTACCAAAAAAGTGAAAGAGTTTGAGTAAGAATATAGACCCCAAAAATGGGCTTGGAAAAAAATGTGTCTCACCTCGAATAAGCTTTTTATGGCCCGAGTCCGACTCAACCCGAATTTACAAAAAAAAAAAGTTGTTCCTTTTTCCGGCTATTTTCACTGTTTTTGCTACTATTCTAGTGTCGTTTCACTATTATATTAGTTTGTTGTTATTGTTTGGATATTGCGTAATTATTATTTTATTGTTAATTTTGTTATTATTTTAGAGATATTTACTTGTTAAGTTGCACTTATCTTAATGTTATTTATGAAACATTAATTTTAATATTTTTATTGTTATATTTTTTTAAAAATTTGTTTTTATATAAAATAATAATATAAAAAACTTAATATGGTCTGACTTAACTCAAATTTTAGTATTTTTATTCGGATTGATTTGAACAAAATTTTAAACTAAATCCAAACTTAAAAAAGGGATCTAAAATTTTATTGAACCCTAGTTCAGCCCTACCTATAATCAACTCTAAACCAAACCTGAACTTGAAAAATTGATATAGATATTATATATGGGTCCAGCTCAAACCCCGCGATAAGCACCTCTATTTGGGACCGTTGGCTTGCCATTTCTGAGCTGTTTCCACGAAATGCAATCGAGACTTCCTTTCTTACTTTTAAAGTAAGATGAAGTCGTCTCCCTCAAATTATTGCTTTCTGCCTTTGCTCTGTTAAGGAAAGAAGGAGAAAATTATCGGTTATTGCTCATAGCCAAAAGGTACGCCATCTGCTTTTCTTTTCCCTGCTTTGTTCCTACTCTTCCAAAATAATTTTGACCATGAAAATGGACTTCCTTTATGCTTCAAATCTCTAAAAACTTTTTTTTATATTTTTTAAAATTTTAAAATTCTACCCTCCTACTTTAATTTTAAGATTTTAAATCTCGTGCTTTTTCATCGTGCTCTCAAAATAAATTTAAATTTCAAATAACTAGAAAGATTTAAGTTTTAAATAATAGTTAGAAAACTATTTTTAAAAGATTAAGCAAATGAGTTTTTTCTTTTAAAAAAATTATAAGACAATTCAAGTTTAAAATCTATTTAAAATAAAAAAATTATAAATAAATAAAGGAAAAACATTATCTTTTCATAATTTTAACATTTTTAAAATTATAAAAATGAAATATACGTTTTACTTAAAAATTTTAATAAATAAAATGGAAAAAATAAACTAAGATATATTATCCTAAAATATTATCTTAATAAAATTTAAAATTATTTATTAATTTTAGTTTAAATAAAATATAAATGAAAAATATACAAAAACTATGCTGAGCAATTATAAAAAGCTTTAGATTTAGTATTGGTTATTTTGAAAAAAAAAAATCAACTATACTGTTAAAAATAATAAAATTAATCAAAAAAATAATTAAAAAATCCTGTTTTGCACACATGCACGTACACCCACACATATATATTAATATAATATATAGAAATGATATAGATGAATATACAATAAAAAAAAACAATCTAAAATTAAAAAAGAATAAAAAATAAAAAATATAAGAATTGTGCCTGTAACTAAAATATACTACTGATTAAAATAATAAATTAATAATACATTTATTTAAAAATATATTTACATGTGATTACAATAAGCTTTTAAAAATAATTTATTTTTATATTGTAATTTTATTTAAAGTATAATTTTTGTTTTGGTCTTTGTTGTGGCTGTGGTTATTCAGTTTACTTGTTTGCTCTCTCGATGGATGTTGTTATTGCCATCGTTGCCTCTATTGTCGCTAAAGCTGTAGAGTATACGATCTCTCCTATCAAATACCATGTCAAATACCTTTCCAGTCATCAGCAATATGTTGAGACCCTCAAGGACCGAGCTGAGAGGCTGAAAGATACAAGGGACAGAGTGCTGCATTCTGTTGATGCAGCTAAACAAAACGGTGAAGAGATCGAAGGTGATGTTGACAAATGGCTGTCTGCAGTCGACAAAAGGATCCTTGAACGAGTAGAGAAAGTGATGCAAGATGAAGAAAAAGCAAAGAAGAAGTGTTTCATTGGTCTGTGTCCTAATTTCTGGACTCGTTACAAGCTTAGCCTGAAAGCTGACGAGGAGGCAAAGGCTGTTGCCGAGCTACTTGAACATGGCAAGTTTGAAAGGGTTTCGAATCGTGCAGCTCCGCAGGGTATCGTGGATCCACCAGTTAAAGGTTACGAGGAATTCGAGTCAAGAACGTCGATTTCGAATGGAATAATGGAGGCACTAAAAGATGATAGCGTCAGCGTAATTGGGGTGCATGGTATGGGTGGGATCGGGAAAACAACGCTGGTCAAAGAAATCGCTAGAAAGGTGAAGGGCAAGTTGTTTGATTCGGTTGTCATAGCAACCGTAACTCAAGCCATTGATATCGAGAAGATTCAGAACCAAATTGCAGACTTCTTGGGCTTGAAATTTGAGGAACAGAGTTTGGTTGGAAAGGCACTTCGACTACGAGAAAGATTGAAGAACGAGAAGAGGGTTCTGGTTGTCTTGGATGACATTTGGGGGAAGGTTGACACTGAGGATGTAGGGATCCCTTTGGGAGATGAACACAAGGGCTGCAAATTACTATTAACTTCTAGAGAACTCAATGTTTTATCAAATGGGATGGATGCTCAAAAACATTTTTCCCTTGGGTGTCTAGAAAATGCGGAGGCCTGGGACCTGTTCAAGAAGAAGACTGGCGATTGTGTTGAAAGTTGCGATTTGAAGCCTATAGCTATGGAGGTAGCCAAAAAATGTGCAGGATTGCCGATAGCCATTGCGACAGTTGCAGGAGTTTTGAGAAACAAAAGATTGTTTGAATGGAAGAATGCTTTACGAGAACTGGAGAGGCCTTCGTCAAGCAACTTCACGGGGATAACTTCGGCATATTCAGCTATAGCGTTGAGTTTTAAGTATTTAGAAAGCGAGGAAGTTAAGCGGACTTTCTTGCTTTGCAGTGTAATAGGCCATAATGGTCTTGTTGAGGACTTGGTAAGATATACTCTAGGTTTGGGTTTATTTGATGGTGTCAGCACCATGGAAGAAGCCAGAAATAAAGTATTGACGGTTGTGGCTAATCTCAAAGCGTCTGCCTTGTTGCTTGATGGTTATAATGATAAGGTCTTTGATATCCATGATGTTGTTTGGGATGCTGCTTTAGCTATTGCATTGAAGGACTATGATATGCTTGTTTTGAGAGATCGTGTTCAGAAGGAGTGGTCCGATAAGGAGAAAATGAAGAGGTGTAGTGTGATCAGCTTACTTTGTCCTCAGATTATAGCTAACCTTCCTAAGGAGATGGAGTGTTCAGGTCTTTCCTTTTTCCGTATGGCCTACGATGATGCAGTTAAATTTCCTCCCAATTTCTTCAAACAAACCGAAGGCCTCAAAGTCTTAGATTTGATCGGAATGCGGTTTCCATCCCTACCTGAATCAATTATTCACCTCACAGACCTTCGCATGTTGTGTCTAAAACAATGTGCAGTTGATGACATAACCATCCTTGGAGAGCTCAGGAATTTAGAAGTACTCGACCTTTCTCGCTCAGGTATCGAAGAACTACCTAAGGAGATGGCACAATTGAGTCAATTAAGGTTGTTAGATTTGAGTTGGTGTAGAAAGCTCAAAATCATCCCACCAAATGTCTTATCAAGCTTGTCTAAGTTAGAAGAGTTATACATGGATGAAAGCTTTGTTGAATGGGAAAAGGAAGGAGTAGCTGAAAATGAGAGGAAAAATGCAAGCCTTGACGAATTAAACTGTTTGCCTTGTCTAACTGCTTTTTATGCTCATATTCCTGATGCCCAAATGATTCCAAAGCATCGGTTCGTTGAGACATTGGATAGATTCAAGATTTCCATAGGTAATTATGCATTTGCTGAAAATAATGAATGTTTGAGAAGATTGAAGCTCAAGTTCTATACAAACATTTATTTGGACAATGGGTTGAAAATGTTGCTGATAAAAACTGAAGACTTGTACTTAGAGGGACTTGAAGGCGTGAAGAATGTACTTGTGGAGTTAAATAATGGGGAAGATTTTCCATTTTTAAAGAGACTTCATGTGGGAAATGGTGATGAGGTCCAACATATCACAACGAATAACATTGGGGTTTCTAAATTATGCTCCATCAAACTTGAAAATCTTCCGCAACTCTTCAGCTTTTGCTCTCAAGACAAAAGGTGTTCCACTAGCTCTGAGCCCTTACCACTTTTCAATAAACAGGTATTTGTTTGGCTTTATTCATATTTTCTTATACAACCTTTATTTATATGTTGACTATTTAGTAATACTTCTAATAATAAAAATAAATAATATCATGTAATGGTTTTCGGGGCTCAAAACAAATGAAAATTCAATTTTTAATCCAAACCGATCCAAATTAATTCAATACTCAAAATTTAAACGCAACATTCTTTCTTAAAAATCTAAAACTGAAATTGGAACCCACAATTTGAACTAAAGTCGTCTTTAAAATCGAAAATTATATTTCCAAATTATGTTACATATTAGGGGTGAGCATTCGATCGAATCGAATCAAATGAAAATTTTTCGAGTTAATCGAGTTTTCGAATCCTATTTCATCATCCTAACTCGATTTGAAATTTTTACGAATTGAGTCGAGTGAGATAGAATTTGAATCGAATCGAATATATTTGTTTTAATTAAATTACAAAATTTAATTTGGTTTGTTTAATTTTATATAATTTTTAGAACAATATTTCTATTTAATTTAGAGTTTTTGTTAAGAAGAGAAAATTAATTTTGGGTTTAGTTTATGAGTTTTTTTAAAAATAAAATTATATTTTGGTAAGGTAAAATGTAAAAAATTAAAAATATTTGGGTTTAGTTTAAGGATGGGTTTTAACTTTTAAGGGAAAAAATTGGATAAGATAAAAGGTTTGGACTTTAAGGGAAAATGAGGTAAAGTAAATTGGGTTTGAGTAATATAAATTTAAAATTAAAAATAATATAGTTTTATTCGGTTTATTCGAATTCGAAAATTTAACTCGATTCGAACTCAAAATTCGAAAAAAAAATTCAACTCGATTCGTTTAATTCGAATAACTCAAAATTCGAAAATCTTTTGAAATTTTTCGATTTGAATCGAGTTTTGTCTTCCCCTCCTTTTAGATTTTTAAGAAGAAAAAGAATTGTGTGTAAATATGTGCAATTTGTTTTCCCTCACTTGGAAAGCTTGCACTTGTGTTCCATTAACACCAAAATAATATGGCACAACCAGACATGTCATTGGATTACGAATTTGAGGAGCTTGATCATCAATGGATGCGGCAAGTTGGAGCATCTGTTAACACCCTCTCTCGCTAGAAGTCTGGTGCAGCTCCAATGCTTTGAGATAAAGGCTTGCAAGTCCTTAAGGGACATAATACTTACAGAGGAAATTGAAGAAGAAAGAAAAGATGTGATTTGTTTCCCTCGGTTAAACTCCCTGCATATACAGGATCTTCCGAACCTCATCTTCTTCAGCTCAGGAAACCACAATATCGAGTTCCCATTGTTGAAAGAGCTAAGGATTGAGCGTTGCCCCAAGTTAATAGAATTCATTAGTCAGAGTAGTAGTCAGTCTGGCATGCACGCTCTCTTCACTGAGAAGGTGATTTATTTCATTAGCCTCACATTACACTCTTATATAATTCTGTTGATTTGTCCTTGTTTTTTTTTTCTGCCTTCATTATTTGAGCTAACCTTATTATGGGCATGAGTTATATATATGAATAGGTTGCGGTTCCTGGCTTGGAAGCCATGGATATCTCTGGCTTGAGTAATGTGAAGACGATATTTGATAATGACCTAGCACCAGGTTCCTCCGTTCAAAATCTACGAAAAATAAGTGTTGCGGAATGTGGGAGTCTGAAAAATCTATTTCCAGTGTCAATAGCCAAACATCTTCCACAACTTGAACGTTTAAGCATCAGACATTGTGGAGTGGAGGAGATTGTATCGAAAGGGGAAGGGGTGGAGGAGCAGCCTGTGAGGTTTGTGTTTCCGCAAGTGTCTTCCCTTTGGGTTACAAGGGTAGAAAAGCTCAAATGTTTGTACGAAGGGCAACATACGATAGTCTGGCCCATGTTGAAAGAAATGAGCACAGATAGTTCTGCTTTGCTAAAGCTGGTGGGTTGGGAACATCATAGATTAATCAAAGGAAGAAACGGAAATGAGCAGCCAGGTCTGTTGGTTGAAGAGGTATGTATATCATTACAACTATATTTCTTTTCATAATTTAAATCACTCTGACATGCATCTCAAGTTGATATAATTTTTTGATTTTGTTTTTATGTATTTTTGAATTTTTATTTTTTTTAAAATTTTTGTTCCATTTATAATTACTTTTTCAATTTTTAAAAGCAAGATTGAATAGACATAGCTAACTATTGAGGGCTAATCTTGATTTTTTTAGAATCAAGTCAAAATTAATAGAATATGTAAATGCTGAGGGTTAAATTTATTATTTTGTCAAAAGAAAGAAAACGCTACATTGATGAAAAGATTCAATTTCTCTAACAACAGTGACTAAATTGAAATTTTATTTGTTTTCAAGTGACTAAAATGAAAATATTCGAATACTTGGGTGACTATTAGTGGAATTTACTTTACATTTAAATACCGGATCAAAAATAAATCCAAACCGCTAATTCACTCAAAAAAAAAAAAATGACCATTCAATAAAAAGTCAAAATTTTAAGAGTTAATTGCACCCTACTTTTCTCAAACTATAACCCTCTTTTTAAATTAGTCCTTAAATATTAAAACATTCTAATTACATCTTCAAACTATCGAGTCTATATCAATAAAGTTCTTCCGTTCCTAAAATCGTTAATTTAACCATTAAATTAGACCCGTGTAATATTTTAAAACCTTAGTGTTTTAACTTCATTATTCTGCATCTATTTTTATCAAACAGTGATTATTTATCTATTCTAATTCAGATTCGCTCCTCTTCTTTCGGCTTTTATGTTGTACAATTTTTATCAGTTTTTATTCTTAAGCTATTATGTTTCTTAAAACACAAAATTCATTTATTCTGGATAATATTGTTATGTCAGCATAAAGTATTTTTGGAATTCCACACAAGTTAGCGTGCCCACATTATTAAAAAAATTAATATTTTAATCAATATTTATATTAAAAAAATTCAATTTGACTCTTTTTTAAAAGTTAATAATCAAATTTAACTTAATAAATATTAATGAAAAAATTCATAAAATATATAAACATTGAAAGCTAAAATTATCATTATACCTATCGTATTTTAAGTTATGAAATTAAAGTTGGAATGATTTTGAGTTTAAATATTTTAAGTTCAAATCAATTTAGAATCGAATATGTTGATTAATTTAGATAATTTTGACCTCAA
Source organism: Kokia cookei (assembly GCA_039519145.1). Taxonomy (NCBI): domain Eukaryota; kingdom Viridiplantae; phylum Streptophyta; class Magnoliopsida; order Malvales; family Malvaceae; genus Kokia; species Kokia cookei. Next base: position 1,929,363 of record CM076907.1, on the reverse strand, counting down.
AACATTTCAAGAGCAACTTACAAGTCAAAATGACAATTATATATAAGTTTGAACTATAAATTAATTACTAAAAGTGATTGATTAAAATATCTTTGTTTAAAATTAAATACATCTAAATCCTTATTAAAATTTAATTTAGTTTTTTATTAATTTATTATTAGAATACTTGGAACAATAAATTTTAAGATAGAATAACTACATATATGAGTGTTAAACAAAATTTTAATTTCCAATTTTTAATTTTCAATTTGTCACAGGGTTACAGTAGGTGAAAGGGATATTGGAGTTTTGTTTATGATATGTTTATGATTTTGTTCTTCGACATATTGTGTACAAGTTGCATACCGAAATTTTGTTATCAGAATTTCGTTAAGGTCGAGAGTTCTGTTTTTACCTTGGACTCTAATAGTTCTATTATCGATATTTTCATTATAATCATGATTTATGAAATATATAAGTGACATGTGATACGTAAATAAAAAGTTATATGATTTGATAAGCCATAAATTAAGTGAAAATATAAGAAATTGTATGATTATATGAAAAAAAAAAAACGAATAATAAATTTAGTTTTATAATCTGTAAAATTGAAAAGTGAAATACATGAATTATGTAAGATAATGTTCATGATTTGTAAATGATAAAAAATATATGTGGCATGTAAATGAAAAGGTAAGAAATTATATGACCAAATAATAGAAATAAATAATGAAATTAGCTAAATACTTTGTAAGTTTAAAAGTAGGTTGCATGAAATAAATAAGTGTAACATCTTAAACCTGATCTGGATGAAACAACCAACAACTCAACATTTTATTTAACCATAAAACATTTATTCATGCATAACAATATTCGTATAGTCCAAATCCAACTATATTAGTGCCATGATAACATGAGTTAACCCATAAGTCTGAAACATAGATATAAATCCCAATTCTAAATAGTACTTCCTACTCGATACAAGCAACATCCAAAGTCAAGTACTAGATTCTAACATTTGAAAACCTTAGTGTTTTAACTTCATTATTCTGCATCTATTTTTATCAAACAGTGATTATTTTTTTTGTTTATGTTTAATTGGTTTCCAGGTCATTCCCAAATTAGAGAGACTTGTGTTAGGAAATTTTGGTGATGTGGACCAGTTTCCACCAGACTTGTTTCAAGCTATTAAAGTTTTGGTAGTGATATCTGGCGGCTCTCCATCTTCTATATTTCCTTTGGTGAATAAATTCTACAATTTAGAAAGCGTTACGTTTATTCTTTTTAATTTCAAAGATGTAGTCCCTTGTAAGGTAAACGTTGGGACTCTCTCACCAATTAGAAATCTGAAATTGATGTTTGCCAAAAATCTTAAGCATATATGGGGGAAAGATTCGGAACTTGACCATATTCTTTCTAATCTCCAAACACTCACAGTTGAGGGTTGTGATGATTTGATAAATATTAGACCCACGTCATCATCTTTACAAAATCTCACAACTTTGAATGTGTCGTGTTGCAATATGATGACAAACTTAGTTACACCCTCGGTACTTAAGAATCTTGTGCAATTAACGACAATAACGGTAGACGATTGCACTAAAATGACAGAAATAGTGGGAAACGAGGGAGACTGTCATCAGACAATAGTTGTCAGTAAATTGAAATGTTTACGACTACGCAATTTGGAGAGCTTCACAAGCTTTTGTCCAGGGTATTACAGCTTCGAGTTTCCTTGTTTGGAAGAAGTAGTTGTGGAAGACTGTCCTAGGTTAAAGATCTTTTCTAAGGGAGTTTTAAGCACCCCACAATTACAGAGAGTAAAACATTCGCGTTACCCTGAGAAATGGAGTTGGACAAGTGACCTGAATACCACCATACAACAGCTCTACACAGAAAAGGTACAAAGTTAATAAGTTGATAATGCTAGCTAGCTTCCTCCTGTCTTAATACAGTCAATTGTATGACTACTTCAATAACCATTGAAGAGTGTTTATCGTTATTTTGTTATTGTTTGCATTTTTTTATATTTATGATTGGTATCTAGTGGAATAATATCGGATTCTTTTTTAGGGTGGATTCTATGGCCACGATAATTTGATCATCTCTGACACATTTCCTGAGTCCATCGAAATATGGACTAGGAACCCTCAAGGCTTCAAAAACCTTCAGAGATTGAATTTTTATGAATGTAGCAGCTTGAAGTACATATTTACCCCGTCTATGCTTTTGAGCTTCAATCTACTACGACGGATAGAAGTAAAAGAATGCAGTTCAATGGAACAAGTGGTTAGGGAGGAGGAGGGGGAGGAGGATGCAATGACACATAAATTTACATTTCCTGCGCTATTCTCCATAACAATTGAGTCGTGTTCCAACTTGACAAATTTCCATTTGGGAAGTCGAGCTCTCGAATTTCCAAAGTTGGGGGAAATCATAATAGGTGAGTGTCCAAAAATGAGTGCATTTTCTTCCTCAGTGTCAAGAGAGAGTGGAGATGCAAGTGATGAAAACGTGGTTGGCATCTATGATAACACTACAACCTTTTTCGGCACTAAGGTAAGTTTGGTATTCAATATTTACGGGCACAACTTATTTCACATTTTCTTGTTATTTGATCAACATGAGTGTGTCTGCTCTATATATACATACATTCTAGTATTAATGTCACGTGCTACACGACGTCAGATATAACACTTAAAAAAATATAAGAGTAACAAATAAATATTCAAATATAAGAGTAACACTGAAACTTAAAAAAATTATATAAAATTTTTATTTAAATTATTCAAATATATCCCTCAAAAAATTTCTTCAATTTTATCTAGATTTAAACATTTTCAATTCATTCCTTAGGATATTCAAATAAATATTCGTACTTATCACTCATTTGATTGTCTTTATAAGTAAAGAAAGAAGAGTGATACTATTATAATAATGAAATTTATGTCAACAGGTTTTCATTCCTCGTTTGAATCATCTGCAATTGTCGTCCATTAACATTCATAAGATATGGCACCACTCATCCTCTCCATCTATCGAATACCTAAATTTCTTACAGATAGAGAGGTGTCACAATTTGAAATACCTGTTCCCGTCTTTCTTAGTAAATGATCTTGTGCGACTCCGATCTCTTCGAATTTTGGACTGTAATATGATGGAACAAGTAATATTCACGGATGGATTGGTTGAGGAGCATCAAGGGAGGAATCAGATGTTTTTCTCTAAACTACGGTGGCTGTGCCTAGAAGACCTTCCCAAACTCACAAGTTTGTGCTTTGAAAATTACTTTGAATTCCAATGTTTGGAACATTTAGCACTAACAAATTGCCCATTGCTAAAAACATTCATCTCTAAATGTGTACCCGGAGATGAACCTGAAATTGGCCAACATGTACAAGCTATTAACTTGGAGGTTCATAATTCATCTCTCCTCAATGAAAAGGTCATTTCTTCACGATTCTCCTTTTAATTAATGTTACTTGGATTGATCTTATTCATTTCAAGTTCTTCCTTTTTCATACATATTTCAGTTATTTACCTAATGAAATGATTTATTAGGTTGTTTTCCCTAGTTTGAAGACCTTGCGGATTCAGAATTGTGATTCGTTAGAAGAAATTATTGAGCTGCAAGGACTCACTGCTGATGAGTCACAGTCAACATCAGCTGCTCAATCTATTGTGGCTGAAACAGTGACGACCAAGTTTGTATTTCCCGAACTAACATTCCTTCGGTTGGATAAGGTGCCGAGATTGAAAAGTTTCTACACTAGGATGCATACCATCCAGTGGCCTTCATTGAAAAAAATGGGCATTTTTGAAAGCCCCAAAGTACATATATTTGCTCCACAATGTCCAGAGAGTCAGGTTGGAATCTCAAACCAACACCCCTTGTTTTGCGTCAATAAGGTAAGCTCACTAACAGGTTCATATTCCATGTTCATTACTTGAGAACTTCCTATAAAATGCCTCTTGAAATAACTGATATTCTCATCATCTCTTTCAAATTTATGGGAAAGAAAATGGAAATTATATTCAATTTGTAGTCTAGTTCTTACGATTTGAAAACTCTTTGATCGATGTTTAATATAGTCGTTGTCATCCAGGACACTTTCCCTGTATTAGAAGAACTAACACTGAAGACGCATGATATGGTGAAGGGCATATGTGATGGACAACTCTCCTTGCAGTGTTTCCAAAACCTTAAATTTCTTAAACTCCAATTCTTTCCTGAGGCATCCACTACTCTTCCATATTCCTTCATTCGGTCACTACCAATGCTTCATAAGCTTATTATAGCCAATGCTTCCATTTGTCAAATAGCACAATCTGAAGGACTCAGCGACGAGGAAAGGCATACATCAGCATTCTATCAGCTAAAGGAATTAAGCTTGTCTCAACTTCCAAAGTCGACATTAAAGACTTTAGAGACATTTCTGCTGTCTTTCAAAAATCTAACAACACTGGAAGTTTCAAGATGCCATGGGTTCATCAATTTAATCGCATGCTCAACAGCTAAGTGCCTGACGCTACTAGAAAGATGGAGCATAGATGACTGTGAGATGATAGAGGAAATCATAGCGTGTGAGGGTGAAGAAATACAAGGCGGCATTGTTTTTCCCAAACTGAAGTATTTGAAACTGAGTTCTCTTCCATGTATAGCAAGCTTTTCCTTGGGCAACCACTCGTTGGAATTCCCAGTCTTGCAAATGGTGCAGGTGACAAAGTGCCCCAAAATGAGGAATTTCTGCCAAGGAGATTTAAGCACACCAAAGCTGGAAGGAATGCACTTAACAAGAGACGAGGAAGGTGAACTGCGGTGGGAAGCCGACCTTAACACTACCATAAAACATATGTTCGATGAAATGGTACAAATCATTTAATGGATTTAAATTCTTGTGATTTTAATAACGTAACAATGTAAAATGCTATTTGGTGCATTTGCATTCATAGTTAATTGAACAATTCTTGGTTTCTTATGATCATGCACAAAATGTGCAAAATTCTCAGGTGACAGAGGTTACTGATCAGTCACCCAAGCTGGAATAAGGAAATGATGAGTTTGGTTTCAATCCAAAACAAATGGTAATTGACTCTTGTTTTTTCACCATGGCTTAACTGATGCTCTATAAAGTGACCATAGAGACGCCCTCTTCATTGTAGGTTGAGTTACTCTACTAAAGCACGTGGCTGCAACTTTTGGTAGAATGTGAAAAGGTTATTTCAGTTTTTTTGTAAAACTACAATTTGAACTGTTCCATTTCACATTATAACCTCAATATTGAACTTCAAGTGCATCATGCATGGCATGGCATTGGGAACTACAAACATGTAAACTTTTACTAGGAACGATGACCCCTGTTTTAAGGATTTGCCCACTTTTGATGGTTACCATATCAATGTCGGCTTGAAAGCTATCAAGTATCTTTACCAATATATATATATATAATTCCCTAATGAGGGAAAAAAGTAGGCAGCTAATCCATTAATGATACGGCTGATTCTGAAAGACGGCTGAAATTGAATGAATGGGTTGTTTGATATTTTCCCGATGGAAGAACAGAGCCCAATGTTGGATTCTGATCAAGTTTTAAAATTTCAGTTGTGGGCATTACTGACTGTTGTCATTTGGTTGTTGATCATCCTCTGGTTTTACGGTTGACTGTCTTGCGTATACGTTGCATGGTTGGCTGGTCTCAAGTATGAGTTTCCAGGCCGGCTTTCATCCATAATTAACCAAGTGGTCCAATCCATAGAGCTGATCGTGATAGTTATGTGAGGCTGTTTTAGTAATTACATTTTTTTTAAAAATTATTTTTGTTTAATGTTTGTTTTTTTAATAACTTTTTAATTTCTATAACATTTTTTTTTTAATTTCTGATTTTGGATTGGCCTTAGTTCATGGCTTGGGATTGAGATCGGGTTTGGGTTTAATATATATTATTCTTAATAACTAGGTTAACTCTGTTAATTTTGTTAAAACGGTTTTGAAATTTAAAATCGAAACCAATTTAAAGTTATCGCGTTAATTGAAATTGTAAATTGATTCAAAATCAAAATCGTTTAAATCGAATTGAAAAATTCAAATTAGATCGATTCGATCAATTTTAATTGATTTTGCTCAATCGTGTGTGTGTGTGTGTGTGTGTTTTTTTTTGTTTGTTTATGGTTTACTAGTTTAACTGTCCATTTGGTTATGCGTTGGTTCTTCAAGTGTTTTGATGCTTTGTATGTTAAGATGTTTGCTCCAATCTTCACGAAGGCCATTTGAGATCAAAGGAGAAGAACCAATCAAACAAAAGTGAGGCACATACATAGAGATGGTTTTTATTTAACTTTAAATGTGCTTTTTTGGTAAAATCGTTTCTCTAGTCTTTCTCAATTTCGATATTGAACAAATTGGTACCTCTAAAAATATCGGAGCTATTCAATCATTTCCATTTTTGAAAGTGAGAAATTAAAGTCAATTAATCACAAAATTAATGTTTTTCGTCAATCATACATAATTTTCTTGGTATAATAACAAATTTATCCCTCAAAGTTTACATTCTATCAATTTGGTCTTGATTTAACAAATTTAACCCACAACATTAACATATTTCATCAATTTGGTCATGAGTTAACATATTTAACCCACAATATTTATATATTCTATCAACATTTATGCAAAATATATAATCATCAAGGGTTAAATTTGTTTTTATGCTAATCAAAATTATGTATAATTGACGGAAAACATTAGCGTTGTAATTAATTGTTCGTGGTTATTCACTTTCAAAATTGATAGGAATTAAATTGCTCTAATATTTTAGAGTGACCAATTTATTCGATATCAAAATTGAAAGAGATTAGAAAGATTTTTTTTATTTTTTTTATTTGATAGGTAAGAAAATTTCATAAAAGAAAAAAATTGAAATAAAAAAATAGTATGTTTTATATAATTTTTTAAAGTTAGCAAGTCTTTTATGTACAAAATGGTATAGCTTTCCAATTTGGATTTAACATTTTGGTCCTTTCCATGTGATGTGAACCCCTATGCCACCAAAGAAAAAGTTGAATTATTAAGGCTCAAAAGTACTAAGGAGTAGAAGCTAGAAAAGAGGAGCACATGAAAATAAAGATAGTTATATTATTGGTATAATACAAAATTCAGTCCTTAATATTTTCATATTTTGCCAATCTGGTCCTTTTTTTTAGTTAAATTTGGCTTTAAACCTTTTTAAAAGAGTTGAATTTGACCATTAACCTTTTAGAAAAAGTCAAATTATTAATTTTTAGCCGAAACATTAAATTTTGAAATACATATAGAAATTCACGTGTACTTCATATTAATTTTTTTAATTTTTATGATTTTTTTTGGATTTTTTATTTTTAAATATTTTTATAATTTTAAATTATTTGTTGACATTACATATAAAACAAATAATGTTATGTCAGCATAAAGTATTTTTGGAATTCCACACAAGTTAGCGTGCCCACATTATTAAAAAAATTAATATTTTAATCAATATTTATATTAAAAAAATTCAATTTGACTCTTTTTTAAAAGTTAATAATCAAATTTAACTTAATAAATATTAATGAAAAAATTCATAAAATATATAAACATTGAAAGCTAAAATTATCATTATACCTATCGTATTTTAAGTTATGAAATTAAAGTTGGAATGATTTTGAGTTTAAATATTTTAAGTTCAAATCAATTTAGAATCGAATATGTTGATTAATTTAGATAATTTTGACCTCAAAACATTTCAAGAGCAACTTACAAGTCAAAATGACAATTATATATAAGTTTGAACTATAAATTAATTACTAAAAGTGATTGATTAAAATATCTTTGTTTAAAATTAAATACATCTAAATCCTTATTAAAATTTAATTTAGTTTTTTATTAATTTATTATTAGAATACTTGGAACAATAAATTTTAAGATAGAATAACTACATATATGAGTGTTAAACAAAATTTTAATTTCCAATTTTTAATTTTCAATTTGTCACAGGGTTACAGTAGGTGAAAGGGATATTGGAGTTTTGTTTATGATATGTTTATGATTTTGTTCTTCGACATATTGTGTACAAGTTGCATACCGAAATTTTGTTATCAGAATTTCGTTAAGGTCGAGAGTTCTGTTTTTACCTTGGACTCTAATAGTTCTATTATCGATATTTTCATTATAATCATGATTTATGAAATATATAAGTGACATGTGATACGTAAATAAAAAGTTATATGATTTGATAAGCCATAAATTAAGTGAAAATATAAGAAATTGTATGATTATATGAAGAAAAAAAAAACGAATAATAAATTTAGTTTTATAATCTGTAAAATTGAAAAGTGAAATACATGAATTATGTAAGATAATGTTCATGATTTGTAAATGATAAAAAATATATGTGGCATGTAAATGAAAAGGTAAGAAATTATATGACCAAATAATAGAAATAAATAATGAAATTAGCTAAATACTTTGTAAGTTTAAAAGTAGGTTGCATGAAATAAATAAGTGTAACATCTTAAACCTGATCTGGATGAAACAACCAACAACTCAACATTTTATTTAACCATAAAACATTTATTCATGCATAACAATATTCGTATAGTCCAAATCCAACTATATTAGTGCCATGATAACATGAGTTAACCCATAAGTCTGAAACATAGATATAAATCCCAATTCTAAATAGTACTTCCTACTCGATACAAGCAACATCCAAAGTCAAGTACTAGATTCTAACATTTGAAAACCAACTACTTAAAACATCATCTTAATGAAACCTAACAAAGTGACCGAGCTTCCGTAACGTCGTCCTTCAAGCATGAGAATACCTTGAAACAACATCAAACCATATTGTGTGAGTCGTATTAATAATCAGTAAAACATTAACACCACTAGCCGTAATTATGCACTACCACAATCCAATTTATGCATTTCAGATATCATGATAATAGTGTATCAATTAGTCAGTAGTCTAATAATGTTCTCAGTATCACTGCAATACAGTAACAGTAGCACGGTGTTCATAGTGTCACCGTAAAAGCAGTAACATCGCAGTGTTTTCAGTCTCACTGTTGATTCTAATATGCCACAACCAAGTGACCATGTCAGTGTACAGTCCAGTCATTTTAGTACTTTACTACTCATCTCAGAAGTATCTACACACATAGTTGCATACCCAATATCACTTGTTGGTTCTAGATTCTAACCTTCACTGTTTAGCATAAGTCGTTTCGATTCCACAATCGAATTAGGGTAGCGTACACAAACTTAACCCAATTTGACACTGCACACGGTTTGACACATGGCCGTGTGTCATCCCGTGTGTGTTACACAGTTAGGCCCACGCCCGTGTGTCCAGATCGTGTAACTCACTGTTTGCATTTCAAAACTTTCAGAGTGATCACACGGCTTAGCACATGCCCGTGTGCCCAGACCGTGTAACTCACTGTTTATGTTCACAAATCAGAATACCCACACGGTCCAGCTCACGCCTGTAGGCCCAAGTCGTGGAACTCACTGTTTCTGTTTACCATGACACACGACCTAGACACACGCCCGTGTCCCCAAGCCGTGTAACTCACTATTTCTTAATAAAATAACACACGGCCTGGATACACGCCCGTGTGTCCACCTGTGTACCGTCGTGCAACCACCAAAACCCTGTACAAAAATGCAAAAGACAACGAAAAATACGAAGGGGTTGATACCCTACCTGTAATCAACGATAAAGAGTCTTGAAATAAGCCTTCCACGCCTAATTCAACAACCATTACGCAATTCAATATCAATTCCAACACATCTTACTTACAACCACCAATTCAACAAGTCTATTCAACAATTAATATCCACTTATCGGAAAAGGACAGAGTTAAATTCGTTTCAGTCAATGCGAGGAATGATAGACGCTTCCCGACCCTCTCCTAAACACCAAACATAATTAACAGTTTAATATTCGCACTTCCACGTTTATACATCTAACCTTCCAAACTTCATACGAACACAAAACATCAAAAGTTCTTACAATTTTAACCCGATATCGTACTGAAGTACAACAATTGGTTTCGTGACAACAACTAATACAATTGACCGTAACAACATATTTCAATTAAGCAAAAAAAAGTTCTCAAGAATGCAAAAAAGAAAAGCAAGGAAAACAAAAACGGAGTTCCTTTTTCTCTCTGGAAGTTTTCATGTTAAACTATTTAAATTTTAAATCTAAAACAAAAATAAATTTCACAATGATAAGCAAAAATATACCCTCTTGTGTGTATGCAAAGAATCAAACCCATGACCAACAAGTAGATAGATAGTTACAATAACATTAAAGCACTAAGCTCATCATTGATATACCATTATCTCCAATGCAATTTATATAATAACAACCAGATCCATAATTCAAGAAAAAAAAAGCCATATTTAAAAATCTACGACTCAAACAGAGAGTTAAGGCACTTAACCACAATAGCAAAGACAATTTCAATGACACCACAACCATAGAGAAACTTAAATTTTTGGGGCGTTACAATAAAATTATGTTATTTCATAGTATAAGTAGTTTATTAATTTGTTTTAATTTAAATTTAAAAAAACATGCTTAAATAAATGAATTTGTAAGCTATCGAATTCAGTTAGGTACTTATTAAGTTATTCACGTAGCTTAACGTGTTTGTTTTAAATGCGTAAGTGGAAGACAAAAGCTGTAAAAATTCAAATATTTTTGCTTCAATTTGGACCACTTCACTCCTCAAGCTTCAAGTTCAAGCTTTTTGGTATATAAATTTTGGACCTTAGTTTGACATGTACTTAGGCTTATTAGTAACGATTTGAATTATGTATGAAAAATAATGTTTTGTATTATAAGTTACCTCGATGATAATGAAACAAAAATAAATTTAAATTATGAGTTTAGTGTTAAATGTAACATCTCTTACTCAAAATTGTTATCGATTGGGTGAGAAGTGTTACATGTAAAATATAAATTACCATTTCTTTTTCTTCAAGTAGATGTATTTTTTTTTTTTTTTTGTATAATGAAGATTTCTATAAATATATTAGATTCGAAAAAGGAATTTATAGAAAAAAAAAAATTTTAGCCAAAAACATATTCTTTTCTAAGATCAAAAACATTAATGCAAGAAATTTAAAACAAGAAATTAGAAGTCTAGAACAAGCAATCAAACTTATTTTATATGATCAACCATTAAAATTTTACAATATGATTAACAAGCAATCAAATATCATTTCACAAGAGCTGAGACTGAGAAAGCTATCACATCAGATGGCTTGGTACAATTAATTAGACAGTGTTGCAGTACCTCTCTGGCATCAACTTCGCCTGTAAACTTCTATAAGCTGTCACTCCAATGGCCTTGATCAACCTGTAGCTCTAATCTAGATTGTAGAAAGCCAATCCATAAGTATTTCACCATCCACGGATTGTGGACTCATAATGCTAATGACAAATCAATGTCTGGTCATGATTCAAGTAATCCTTGCACCGGTGGATAGGAGCAAGGATTGTTTGAATCATAAGGGAGCATTGGTTTGTTCTTAGCATTATGTGTCCATATACCATGGTTCGTGAACTCATTAAGGATTGGTGGTCTACAACTCAGATTAGAGCTATAGGCTAATAAAGGCCATCGAAGAAAAAGCTTGCAGAAATTACAAGCGAAATTGATGCCGGTAGGGGGTGCTGCAAATGCTGCTCATAATGAATAAGAAACCAAAGTGCTCAAACAAATCAAAAGAGGAGTACTCTCTCTGTCTCTATATTTATATATAAGGATCTTCACAAAGGTCATTTGAGATCAAAGGAGAAAAACAAAGGTGAGGGCTTTGAAGAAGAAAGAGCCAAATATATAAAGGAGAAACGAAGTGAGAGAGAGAGGATGGGTTTCATTTTTGGCCCTCTCAATTTTGATGTTAAGTAAATTGGCCCTTTCTATAAAATCAAAAAAAAAATTTGATCATTGTAAATTTGATGTCAAGGAGAAACGAAGTGAGAAAGAGGATGGGTTTCATTTAAAGATTAATGTTTTTATCAATTTTATAATTTTTTTCTTGGTATAAAAAAAAAAATTAACCTTCAAAGATTACACATTTTGTTAATTTGATCTTGATTTAACAAATACAACCCATAACATTTTCACATTTCATCAATTTAATCTTGATTTAACAAATTTATCCCGCAATATTGACATATTCTGTCAACAAGTATGCGAAATATATAAACATCAAGAGCTAAATTTATTATTATACCAATTAAAATTATGTATAATTGATGAAAAATATTAACGCCGTGATTAATTATCCATAGTTACTTTCAAAATTGACAAGGACTAAATTGTTATGATGTTTTAGAGAGACCAATTTACTTAATATAAAAATATTCTTACTTTTTTTTAATTTAATACGTAAGAAAATTTCATAGAAAAAATCATTAAAATGAAAAAAAGTGAGTTTTATATAATTATTTAAAATAACTCACATTATTAATTTTCCACACTCAAAGCTAACAAGTCTTTTATGTAAAATAGAATAGCTCTTCAATTTGGGCTGACATTTTGGTCCCCGCCATGTGATGTGAAGGAGTAGAAGCTAGAAAAAGAAGGGCATGAAAATAAAGAGAGAGTTACATACATTATTGGCATGAAATATTTACATTTTTTTTATCTATTTACGTAAATGATCCAAATGATCAAAAAATTTGTTATTTACGTAAATAATTTTGATTAAAAATAATTATCTAAATGATTTGAAATGAATAATAAATTGAGTTTGAAGATCTTAAAGGTCAGTATCAATTTGATTGTGTCAAGGCTTAAAAAATAATTTTTTTGGTTTGAGAACATTAATGGCTGGCACCATAGTATTTATTTTTCAACCCGTACAATATTGGTATACATTTATATTAATATTTGAAAAAATTTGAAGTGTTGAGCATTTACTGCTCGGCACCAACTTTTTAATTAAAAAATAAGTTTTTTCGGTGTTAGGACATTGATGACCGACATTAACTTTATCAAATATAAAAAAAATTTGAGTTTGATGTAATTGATAATCGGGACCAATTTTTCTATTATGAAAAGTCCCATTACCCATCAATTTTTTAACCATCCCCATCAACCATCACCGATATTTTTTTTATTTAATTAAAATCAATTAATTTAAAATTTAATTTATCTTTCAACTATTTCATCTTTCATTTAATTTTTTATTTAATCTAAAATTATATTATATTTTTAAAATATTTTTAATTTAATTAAAATAAATTGCCCTTCAATTATTTTAATTAATATGTCTTATTTAATTTAAATTATATTTTTCAAAAATTAATTAATTATTCTTTAAATATGTATTTTTTTAATTAAATTCTATTTTTTAAAAATTAAATGGGCCAACTTTCCAAATATACACCTCACTTGAAAATCTGCCACGTCTTATCCTTGATATCTTGACGGTATCTAACATTGCCACCTGGTAAGTTGTTTCAGTAACAATGCCAATCTGCCACCATTATGCTTTTCTTTGCAGTACAAAATTCCAGGATTCCTTTACTTCTTTTGCCTCTTGGACCAGCGTTTACTTATCACCAAAATCAAAATCCCAACTTTGAAAAAAAAAGGTTTAATTTTTATCCCATGTTCTTTTGTAAATTTAACAATTTTTTATTTGCCTTTGTGAACCTTGTAAAATTCTTTTATATTTTTATGTTTTTAGTGGGAATTTTACATTTGTTCCAAATTATCAGTTTGTCAAGTTCTTCATGCTTTCCATGTCCCAAAGGATCACATTTTATTTATGAAGTAGAAAAGACATCATTTTTGTTCTTCATGCAACTTATAAATTATAGAGAATGAATTTCTTTGAATTTAGTAACTAATATTATGATTCCAACATTTAGGGATTTATATGTTCTTTTTTTTTATGAATTTGAACTTGAGTTAGCCATAAAAACCCCACCTTTAATCTCAATATATGAACTTGGCTTTGCTTCTTATGGTTGTTATTGTTTAATTTAATCAATGGTATTCTAGTGTTAATTCAATTAACTAATCCATTTATTTTGATTGATAATGATGTTGCAGGTGCTTAATCTTTCCATTGAAATGGAGAAAATTGACTACCAGGAGGAGCTGAAGAAAGAGCGTAGGCTTGTTCGGAGTCTTGTATACGAGATCGATTACAGGAAGGAACAGTTGTCCGAAAAGGAACATAAATATGACAAGACAACGGCGGCTCTTCAAGAACTCGTCGATGGCCTTGTAGCGAAAATTGACTCCAAGGACAGTGGTTTGCGGGATTGGGAGCTTCGATATAAGGAAATGGAACATAAATATGATGAGACAACCGTAGCTCTTCAAAGACTCGTTGATGGCCTTGTAGAGAAAATTGACTCCAAGGACAGTAGTTTACGGGATTGGGAGCTTCAATATAACGAAACCGTGAGACAATTGAAGGGCGAGAACACTGTGTTGCGCCGTGTGTTTGCTGAAGGTATACTTTAGATTATATATTGCATACATAGCGAGCAGAATACTATGCGTTAATCGAATTGTGTACGATGAACAACATGTAGTTTTCGAAGTTACAAGGTCTGCATTTAGAGCTTTGATTGATCTTTAGGTCATTTTACACATATCAAGTTGCTAAGTATTAGATTCAGGGAAGAATGCAACTTTAGGATAGTGAAGGATTCGTCCCAAACTCTGCTTTTATATCTGTTATCACAGGAACCGGATAAACTTATTCACGGATAAGTTTAATGTGCTTCGAAATGAGGCTTGGAACCCAAAAGGAAGAATATATATGAGATATTCCGATTTTCTTCCTGTTGCTAATGCTTCTATCATACACATTAGGACTGTGTGATCTTATATATACTCACGCATATATACCAGATATTGGTGAATTTCTGCCTCCTGTTATTGCTTCTATCATATGCTTTATGGATTGTTGCTTTACATTTTTTGTGCAGAAATTCAGAAGGAAAGGGACGAAAACCTTAAGCTGAAGTGCCAACTTGGCTTTCGAACCAAGTTAGTCGAAGATTATACATCTCGTAATGATAACGATATGGAACGAAGAAGCTTGTTGAATGAAACGGAAGTGGGTAGCATACTCATCTTAATTTTTGTTTCTGATATATGATATATGAACTGTCTTTTGTCGAGTTTCTACATTAGTGTAAATGAATCCTGTTATCGTGTTAAGGTTCAATGTTTTTAATGGTTATGATAAGCCGAGTAGACTTTTAACAATTCGGATTATATCTGATACAGCTGAAAGAGAATGTGGCTTGCCAAGATCTTGTTGAACTCGAGAAATCTACGAGTGAGCAGATTTCTGCTCTAAAGAAAGAGTTGGAGGAAAAATCAGAAGCGTTGAAAGATATGGAAAACCGATACAGTAGTCTAATAGTGAAACAAGTCCTAACTAATCAAGAGCTCCAAGATGCTCGAAAAGAATCCATACTTGTATTTACATATTTCCCTTCGTTTCCTCCGATGTTTCCTCTTAGAAATCGGGTTTTTCGAAGTGTTAAACCGTAGAGTTCTCTGGTTCTTGATGTGCAGGGCTTGAATGGTTTACTGAATAACCGGACAAATCTTGGAGTGAAGAGAATGGGAGAGATCGATCAAAAAGCGTTCGAAGTTGCTTGTTCTTTGAAGTTCCTCGACCAAGATTGGCCAGAAATGTGTGCTAAATTATGTTCATTATGGCAACATAATGTGCAGGATCCGAAATGGCACCCGTTTTAGATGATCAACATCCGAGGAAACTTGCAGGTATAGTGCATAACGGCTACACAAGTAGTCGCTACGATTGCTCAGAAACCATACTTTCACCATTTTATCCTGTTATCGAACATCTGTTGTTCTACTAAATGCACTAAACATGTATTAACGGAATGACTTCTCGGTAATGCAGGAAATAGTAGACAAGGATGACGAGAAGCTGAAGGAGTTGAGAAATGAATATGGTGACGCCGTGTACGAGGCTGTCAGCACCGAACTGATGGAAATGAACGAATATAATACCAGCGGAAGGTATGCGGTCCCGGAAGTATGGAACCGAAAGGAGGGAAGGAGAGCTACCATGAAAGAAATCGTTCAGTACGTAATCGAGCAACTGAAGAGTCACAAGCGTAAGCGAAAGCGAAAGCGGTGATCTCGATTCGGTTATTTTCATGGTAAGCTTAGCTATCCATTGGTTATATAATGTTGTTGGTGCATAGATTTATACACAATCCGTAGGTAGGTTTTAAATTTAGAATTATATTTGACATCAAAAACTAATGTCAATATTTAACATTTTCTAACAATTAAATTAATATAAATTATTGGAACAAAAAATTAGTATAAATTAAATTATAGTGTTATAGTCCTTTTATCTCCAAAATTTTGGAACCAAATGGAATTAGATTTGTGATTTTGGCTGGGATTAATTTCTGATTTCTGGCTCGAGTGAATTTAGATTCGATTTTTTCCATTTTTTTCCAAAAAATGGCAATTAATTCTCTGGATTTTTTTTTCATTTAATTGAATATTTAAACTTTCAAAAAAAAGCAATTTTTTATTTTTCTAAAATTTTTAAATATATTTTTTTGACCAAATCGATAAAAATAAGTGTTTCGACTCAAATGATGATGAGCCATCGAACTTGAGAAATTAGGATGTGAACAGAAATGGGCTCTTCAAAACCCTAACCTCAGCCCAAGAAGACCCGCCAAAAAATTCAACTTAGATGGCATATGTACTTGCCACGAACCCTAATTTTTCGCCTCTCGACTACACTATAAATCCCACCTTCAACAAGAATCATTAAAATTTGTATCTTCTAAAAAAGCCTTCTTTCGGCTAAGATTTTTCTTTTGAAATTTTCTCTTCACAGAGAATAATTTTCGTCTACAATTTTCTCTTTATTTTCCAATTTTCAATCTGGGTTTTTTTTATTATTCTAAAATGAGTTGAAAATCCAATCTTTATTTATCTGGGTTTTGAATAAAATCTGCACTTGTTGTATGCTTATGGAATAAAGGAACCATTTTGAATGCTTTGTTTCTTAACAAGAGTGCAGAAATAAAAAGCTTGATTTTTTGCTTCTTTTAAAACAAAAGAAACCAAGAATTAAGCAGCGGCCAGACAACCGTAGTGATGGTATCCACAGATGAAGGGCTAATTTCCTTTTTAATCCCTTTTTTGTCTACTGATTCCATCTCACATTTTTTAAGATATATATATATATATATATATATTAGGGTTAATCACTTTTTGAGTTGATTGAAAAAACTTTGATCAAAGTTGAAACTTAGGTGAAAAACTGTGTTTTTTATTTAATTTTACCATAGATTCTAATTTAAAATCAGATGAGGAACAAGGACATGAATCTAAATCCTATCATTCAATCAATCTGATTTTGATTTGATCAGATCAATGGCATTATTTGATAAACCAAATCAATGGCCAAGTAATGCTTACCACTTGATAGCTACCAGTATTGGTAATCTTAATAGCCATAAGATAACTCTGCAATTGCCCAGTCGCCGAGTTAATTCTCTTGTTGTTTGGTCTCAGCCTTCACCTGGCTTTTGCAAAGACGAAGGTAGATGCTGCGTTTACTTCGAATCATGGGTGGTTTATGTCGGAATAAGGATGGGTCTTGGATATTTGGCTTTATTGGGAAATTAGGAAATGGCCACATCACTAAAGCTGAGCTTTATGTTATTTATAATGGTCTTCGTTTGGGTGGAGAACATGACATTCAGAATCTTATTATTGAGTTTGATTCTCTTGTGGCTGTTAATAAGATTTTGAACTCACTACACCAACATGATTTTCTCTCCTTGGTGATCAGGAACTGTAAAGCATTGCTTCGTCGTAATTAGAGTTGTAGTCTTGTTCATATGTATCTTTTGGCAAGTTGGGCATTTCAAGGACATCTTGACGTAGCTAAGTCGGTTCACCTTCCAAGAACTTTACCGAGGATTATCCAAGAGGACATGTTTGGTGTAGCTAGACTTAGGGCTGTTATTAATTAAAGTGGTCTTGGACCCAAAAAAAATGAACATCCAAATGGGTCCTACCTGTTCATAGGTCGAGAGTTTGTTTGAAATTTGACAGGATTTGAATAAAAATATTAAGTTTGAAAAATGGAGATAAAAAATTTAGGTCTGTTTAAATTATGGGTCGGGCTCGAATTTGAACATTAAAGTCTCGAGTCCAGTCTAACCTGGCTTGGTTCGTTTTAAGTTTGTACTACTTTAAATTTTGTTATTTTTATATATTATCTAATTTAAAACACATCAAAAAATTTATACTAAATATATATTACTATTTTGATGTAAAAATTAATGACTATATAAAAAATTTTAATAAATATAAATGTATAAAATTATTAAATATTAAAATAATGTAAATATATTTTTTAAAAATTTTAAAAACTAGTAAAGACGAACTTAAAATGGGCTTGAATTAATTTTTTTTACAAATATGAGCAGGTTTTGACAAAATTTTAAGTCTAGATTTCGGGTCGAACTTGAATAAATATAAACTACGTTAATATCATTTTTAGGCCTGATCCAAACCTATCTCATTCCCATGAACAGCTTTAGTCCTAAATTGAGCAAATCAACAGCATGCAAAGTTTTCCCCAAATGTTGGGATCTCTTACAAAACAAGATGGATCAAGCACTATTTTCTTAATATATTATCAATAAAATTGTTAAATATCACATTCACGTGAATTGCAGAGGGTTACTGTAGTAATTTTACCATATATTGTAATATATGTATTTTACATCTTAATGTATCATTAACTGATATAAACAACACAAATACAATGTCATCAATTCAAAATGAAAAATCCTAAATGTCAAAATTTTTAATAGATGAAATTATGTCATTAGTTCCTATACTTTGAGAAAGTTTTGAATTTAATTCCTATACTTTTTAAATTTTATGATTTCAGTCCTCATTATACTCATTAAGTTTTACTTTTGTTATTTTTCAAAATATGATGTATTAAATATATTATCATATGTTTAATGTCATGTTAGCTTGTTTTTTCTACATATTCCTTACTAAAAATTAAGTTAATAGATTAACAACTGTCATTTACGTCAAAACTGAAATTTCAAAAATTACAACTTAAAATGATCCGATTGAAACATATAGACTAAACCTACAATCATATTTATAGTACATGACTAGTAACTGAATTTAAACAAACAAATTTAACAATAACTATTTGAATCAAGATTAAAATTTTAAAATTCAAAAAGTACAAGAACTAATTAATCAAATTAAAGTACAAGGACTAACTCCATAACTCTTGTAAAGTACAAGGACTAATAGCCAAATTAAACATTTATAATAAAGTAATTTAGATTTTTTTTTTTTAATTATTTATAATATTTGAATTCTTTTCTAATTCTTAATATTTTTTACATATTATTTTGAATTTTTATTATTTTTCAAATTTTTTACTTTGAAAATGAATAAATTGTCTAATTTAACCTTCAATCCAATTCTTACAACATTGATAAACACTAACAATGCATAATTTAATATAAATTCAAGCAATCTATAAAAAAAAACTCAAATTAAGTAAATCGAACACACATTTCATTTTAAACTAAAATTATAAATATATATGTTAAAAAATAAAAATAAAGTATCATCAAAGCTGCGGGCTGCAATCTTCCCAAGCCACTTCAGCCCCCACTACTTCACCATTTTTTTTTTCCTTTACCAACACTCAAAAATCAAAATTTGACCACACTTTCCCTCATTTTCCCGGAAAATAAAACAGAGATATGAAAACCAAACAAAAATCCAAAAAAGGAACTCTATGAAGATTTTAGATTTAGACCCTGAAATTTTTGCCAGTGAAAGTTTGTCCAAATTGCCAATGAGAAGGGACAATGTTCCACGAAGTAGAGGTCCGGCCGTCGCTGCCGCTGACCCTAAACGACAGAGATTGGCCGACCAAAACGGCGTTGGATTGCCAGTTTTGGCCCCAGTTCCTGCTCATGCTCATCCACTCCGTTTTCGACCCTTTAACGCTTGCTTTCACGATATCGCCGGCGCCGGCCACGTTTGTGATTAGGACCAAGTTGAAGTATCGGAAACCGTTGATTGTGAATCTGATTCCTCCTCGCTTCCGGCATGGCACCCTGAATAATCATATGAAAAAGGAAATGAAGATTTGGTCAAGTCTATACACACTAATTGTTGAAGTTCGAAAATCGGTCTAATACTTAAGAAGGTAAAGCAATTAAACCGGATGAGATCATCTCAATATATTGATTGGACCGCGAATCGATTAAAATATCAATTTAAAGAAAGTTATTAGATCAATTAATTCGGTAATTGATACAAATCAATTGAACCGAGAAAAAATTAGTTGAATGATTAAGATTTTTCTTATTTTTAATTATTCAATAATTTATTTAATCAAATTGATCACACTAATTAAACAGATGAGTCGATGATTTGATCGAATTGATTATCGATTCGATTTTAAACACTTTGGAGTAAAGATAAAAATACTATATTTTTTATGTCATATAGGGGTCTAATTTGATATTATAAAAAATAAAGGGTTAGATTATTTATACCAAATTGAAGTATAATGACTAAACCTTAAATATGAGCATAGGAAAGGATCAAAATCAGAATTTAACCTTTTCTTTTTAAAGTTCTGTTTGTTTCCTGGGATTTTTTTGTTTGTTTTTTTTTTGTTTACCTGCGGTAAGAGACGGGGACAATGCCAGCACGGTACTCAGCGATCTTAAGGAACATAGGCATAGCAAGATCAAAATGGGGACGAGGTGGGTTACACCAGCCGCCATTATCATTAGGAAGAGCATAATTCGGCGGGCAAAAATTGGTTGCGGTGATGAAAATCGACGGACTACCCGAATGACACCATTGCGGATCATTTGCACATTTGATCTCAAAACAAGCACCGCAGCTAAATCCATTGTTGAAAAGAGCAGTGCTTAAAGCCGCCGTATTGACACCATAGCCTTGGCTGTATAAATTTCCATAACCACAAGCTCCACCTGCAGGGAAAAAAAAAACAGAAATTTGAAATCGTCGTGGTTTTGCGGATTAAAAACTGGGTTTAATGCATTTTGTTGGGTTTAGTTTGAAAATTTTGAAAATACCCATTGTTCCAGAAGCATCGTTGCCGCCATAAAAGGTGGCGTGAGCGGATTGCCACTCGCCGCCGGAATAAACGCCGGGAATCCTAGCTTCGACTGCCGTCGAAATGATGATCAAATAAACTAAATAAGTAAATCCTTTAATGGCCATTTTTTTCCCTTGGGTGAAGAGCTAATGGTGGTGAAGTGAAGTTTGCGGGATTTGGAGTGCTATTTATGCACATGAAAAGTTTAAAGAGACCAATTTTAAAATATTTACATACAATTAAAAGCTTTTATATTTGTTTTTCTTTTAATATTTTTATGCTCTTTTCATTCCATTGATGTTAATAGTTATGGTTATTTCTTTCAATAATATTAATTTTAAAATTTGATAATTTATTATTCGAATAAATTATGTAAATTAATTTTGATTTGAAATCGAAAGTTTAATTTAATAAATTTAAATTTAAACATAAATCAATTTAATTTGACAACTCAAACTTAAATTGATCTAAACATAAAATAACTAAAACTTGAATCAACTTGAACTCAAAGACAAAATTACTTGAATAAGTAATCCAAAATTAAATCAACCTAAGATAACCATAATCCAAAATGCTTTGAACACAAAAATTCAATCTAAAAAATTCGAGTCTCAAATACACTTGACATTAACCTAAAATGAACGAAAATGATTTTAGCTAAAATAACTTGATCCAAAGTTAATCCAAACCCAAAATTAAACTTGATCACAGGTTCAGTTGAGTCAAATTCGAGCTTAGAATTCAGGTTTAAGCCTATTCGATCTAAAAAATTGGTCTAAAATTTTATCTAAGCTCGGATCATATTAAAAATGCTAAACCTGAATCCAACCCAACTCGATCATAAAAATTTTAAAAATATAATATATCAAATATATTAAAAATATTAAAATAAATGTTTTCCAATCAATTGAAAATACACAAAAGAAAGTATAGGGTTTTGACTCTGGGCCAAGCTAAAAAATTACCCGATGTCAGCCCGTTTAGAAAATAAACCTTATTTTTTATTCAAATCTATTTTTTAAGTCTACATTTTTTTTTAAGCTGTTCCATTTTTCAGACGAACTTTCGAACCTAACCGAATTACTTAATCCATGATTAAGTCTACCCAAAATGAATCGAAACCAGAAATAATTAAATTCGAACTTATATGATTTGTTTTTAATCTCAATTTAACTCGATCAAAAATCAATGTGTGTAATCCATTTTTAATTAATAACCATATAAATCATTATTATATTTGAATTTCTATATAAGGCAAGTTTCAAAATGGAGAGACTAAGATTTAGGGCAATTGGGCCCATTGATCCGCATTCATCGGGCCACACATTATGCCGTGCATTAGCCGTACGTTATAACGTTCTTTTGAGGGCTCAGTCAATATTTAACATTTTTCACACCAATGTTTACTCTTTTATTTCTTTTAGTCAAAGTATTTCCAATTTTCTTCCTAATTTATTATTTAAAAAGTTATAAATCCTCAAAATATGAAAGATTTTCAGTTGATCTTATAACTTTAAATATATCTCAATTGAATCCTTAAATTGCAAATATCATACCAGTTCTTCTCTTAATTTTACTATTAACTTACGCTTAAATTAACCATTAAATTGAGCGTTAAATGTTGATTCAAATCTACTGCTAAAATAGTAACAGAATGCACCATTAAGTATTAGGGGGTCTACTTAAAATTGTCAAAAACTTCAAGGAGTCTAATTAGTTTTTTTTTTCAAATTTTTAGAGGGTCTAATTAAATTTTTTTAAAATTTTAAAAGGTTTAATTAAAATTTTTAAAAATTTCAAGGGACCTAATTATAAATGCGTGTAACTATTTAAGTGAAATAAACGTGAATGTTTTAAACGCATGAAATTATTTTAAGTGAAATAAACGTGAAGTGCCAATATTTATTTATTTTGAAATATTTTTAATTCAATCACTTGGATTCATTATTATTTGAATTAGGGGTGAGCATTTGATCGAGTCAATTCAAATTGAGTCAAAAATTTTCGAATTAATCGAGTTGACGAATCCTATTTTAGTAACCGAACTCACTTTTAAATTTTTTTAATCGAATCGAGTTGACGAATCCTATTATTTATACTCAATGTTGCGTGGGGAAAGAAATCAAAGTTAAAAATAAAAGCTTTTAGATTAATTTTGAGTAAAAGAAAGAGGGAAAGTGGGGAGATTCGGGAAGGAAAGTAAGATTAATGGGTAAACATTTATCAAAACAACGTAGTTTTGTTTTTTCTTATTCAGATTTTCAGATAACTCGAATTGTGTAATTCGTATTCGAGTTAAACCAACAAATTTAGTGTTTTATTCGAATTGATCCGAGTAACTCGAAGTATTTAATTCAAAATTTGAATTTTTTATCGAATTTTTCGAACTTAATTGAATTTTGCTCACTTATTATTTGAATCCATGATTTAAGTTTGTCAAATCTCCAAAGTATTTGCATTTTTTAACCTAAAATAGTTTAGTTCAATCCATTTAATTATTACCTCTTAAAAGTAATTATTTTCTATGATCATGAATAACTATTCATTATAAATAATTAACAAAATCACCGACAATAATTGCACATAATGAAGGTTATTTTAAATTAAGAAAATATATAAAAAAAATATATAGAGATTCAGTATCTCAAATTTAAAGTACATAGATTAAATTTTAAATTTTAAAAGAATATAGGGACTTTTGATATATTTAAACTAATAAAATATTATGTCGTGAAAGAAAATTATACTAATTTTTTATTGAAAATTAGAGATAAATCTCAAAACTATACATTAACTCTAGTCAAATGTGCAATATAATATATGAACTCTGATTTTGTGCAATTTTACATATGAAACAATGACTTGATTCAAATTTAATAAATTAGTAAAAAAAAATTATCGATATAACACAATTGTAAGTCCACGTATTTCATACACAAATAATTATATTTATCTAATATGATCAAAAGAAAGTGATATATATATTTCTTTAAATGTGTATAGTTGACTTACAATAAAACCTTTATGCATACATTTGAACCATAATCAAAGTTCCATTTATATTATTGTAACAAATCAAAGTTCATGTATCAAATTGCACATTAAATTAAAATTCATGTATAATTTTAAAATTTATCCTTTAAAAGTTATGAAGAGAAATTAATCTATTTTAATAATTGTCTTTTGGATGAAGTATATTATATATTTGAAGTAAATTATACTACAAGTATAGATAATTATCTATATAATCAATTATAGTTAAAACTTAAATGATTGATTTAGATTTCAAAGATTAAATTAGGTACAAAAGACATGTATAAATACAAAAATGATAAATTCATAGTTTAATCCTTGTAAGTTTGTAAAATTTTAAGTTATTATATTAATAAAATTACATTTTAACTTCCAAAAAATATAAAACTCAAGCCTTGGGAATTTGTTTTTTTTTTTATCTGCCCTTGTATATATATAAACATTTATGGTTATTTTTCATACTCAGTTTTTATTTGTTTTTTTGTGATTTTTAGATTCAAATTTTTTATATATCTTAATTTATAATTATATTAAAATTGAATCTTAATTAATTTATACATAGCGAATGTATTTATTTTCACAATTACATACCAAATAAATGTTTAATCTAAAATTTTAAATTTATATTCTAAATATAACATTACGGAATACTGAAAATAAAAAATAATACAATTGACAGTTTCTTAATTTACATGTCAAATTAAAATGTTTAACTGTTGGTGTATTAAAAATAAATTTATTATTAGTCACAGGAATTAAGTGAGTTAACAAGTGTTTTTTTTATCTTGATCAGTGATTGAGGGTTTAATCGTTATTTTGAGTATAGAGTAACTTTAAAAACTCGTATCTAGTACTTATCCCCGAATAGACCTGCAAAACGTAAAGAATTGCCATTATGCTCACTTCAATAGACCATCGAAAAAAAAAAACTTATTACTTACTCAAGTACTTGAAAAAATGTTTTAAAAATAAAATAAATAGAAAAGAAAATATGCAAAGTGATTTATGGTAGGAAAAAAGAAAAAGGGGAAATTAGTTGGTGCAGAAGTAGTTGACAGTTAAAAGGTAAAGAACTTGTCTGGTCCTAAATAATTTCATGAGAAAATTAATTCTTGGAATTTTTGTTTCATACTTTGATTCTACTTTTTGGGTTTTAAGGAAAAACTTTGCTAAAAGACATGTCATCTTGTAAATCTATAAAATTTTTCAATTACTCTAAAAAATTGTATAGTTCATCGTCCCAAGTGTGATTTGGGTTCGAGTCGTGTTAATCGCGTTTGTTGTTCGGGCTTTGCGTTGTTATTGTAATTCATCAAAAAAATATGATTCAATTCAAAACGTCGATTGAGTCTTAATTCGATTGACATGAACATTGTTGTCAATATTAGAGAACGTGAGTCTGAATACACTTAAGCATGTTATCCTCTTATTTATGGATTGAAGAAAGATTTTAAAGATAATATCAAAAAGAATAGATATAATTAGAACTTTAAATTTACCCATAACAATTTTTTAATCCATCTGTGTATAAAAAAAAATAAACTTATTACTTACTCAAGTAATTGAAAAAATATTTTAAAAATAAAAAAAAAAATCAAAAGAAAAAGATGCAAAGTGATTATGGTAGGGAAAAAAAGAAAAAGGGAAAATTAGTTGGTGAAGTAGTAGTTGACAGTTAAAGATAAAGAACTTGTCTGGGCCTAAATAATTTCTTGAGAAAATTAATTCTTGGAATTTTAGTTTCATGCTTTGATTCCACTTTTTAGGGTTTAAGGAAATACTTTGCTAAAAGACGTGTCGTTTTCACTGTTCTTTCTCCTTTGGGACAAAATTTGTATCAACAATTAATTTATATCGAGATTTTTTCGATATTCGATAATTATAATAGATTTTAATTAATTTTATGTCAAGTTAAGTTGAATTTCTAAATTGGGATAAAGTTTTTATAATATTATTTTCTTCACCCGTAATATTCAAATTTGAAGTCGTACTTAAGGAGTATTAGTGGTCTAGTTAGAGGATCGAAAAGTAACCTAAATCAAGGTATTTGAATGACCTATATAATGCAAGTTTAAAAACTGCAATTACCTTAAATCGAACCATATTCTATTTTCATTTAATATATAATTAATTTTATTTTTATGATATAAAAATCAATATTTTATATTTAACATAGTGAAAATAATCTAGAAGTTCTTAAAATTTTATTACTTTTAAAAATATTTATAAAAAATATTTTGAAATTTGATCAAATAATATTTAAAATTTTAATATAAAAAATTAAGAACCACACCAAACTGAATCGAACTATGATGGACGGTTCAAAAAATTCAAAAAAATCCAATCAAACCAAACCGATATCACCCCTAACTAGGGTAGATAGAATTACTATTTCAAGCCCCCTAAAGGTAAAACATTAAATTTAAGCATTTTAATCTTTTAATTAAATGAAAATTTTGAAATTCTATCTCCTACAAAAATAAATAATTTAATTTAAGTTTTAACGTAATATTATTAGTTTTGTCACCCAGAATTTTATAATTTTATTTCGATCCTTCTAAATAAAATTCCAAACATTATTCTTGAAGAGCATTGAACCCCTTACTACTCGACGTGATAAACATCGGTAACAACAAATAATTTACAAACGTATGTTTAAAGGAAACCAACTATTTATTCTTTTTCAACCCTTCCAACAATTCAAGGATAGAATTATTCGTCCAGTTCGATAGATGCAACTTGTATGGTTTATATATCTAATTAAATTGAATTTTTTATTTAAATTCAATTATTATAAAAATATAAATATTATTACAAAGTGTTCTTTAGGTTTTTAATAGTAAAACCAACTCTGCTTAGTGTTTTTATTTTAAATTATTGGAAGAATAATTGCCTGATCTTTAGAAGACCAGTTTCTTGGCCAAAGGGACCATTACCCGAATTATGTCTCTTCTTTAAAAAAAAAATGATCCAAAAAAAAAATCTCAATTAATGTTTGATCAATTCTGTTTGAGCTTTACGCAATCCCCCAAAAAAAAAAATTAAAATTAGGGTTCCAAGTTTCTTGAGCAAGCAAATTTGGAATCATATCTTCAACTTTCTTTGCTTTTTTTTTTTTTTTCATGTTAAAAATATCATTCACAATTTTTTTTTTCTCTATTACATTTTTGCTTTTATATATATATGATTAAAATATCAACAAATTGAACCATGTGTGTTGATCTAATGATCAGAGTGTTCATTGTCTCAAATATGACCTGGGTTCAAATCGCATTATTGTTAAAGTTTTGCTCTCCTCTTGTAATTCACTAAAAAAATACAATAAATCTATATTCTTCATAAATTTGGAATTTAATTTCTTTACTTTTAAAGATTTTAAATTCAGATCCAATTGTTAATACCGTTAAAATAATATGTTTTTATAAATAAACAAGTAAACTTAGTGTTAAACTCGATAAATTAAGCTCATTTAGTAGATTTATATATGTCAAAAGATGCAAATTTTTATTTTGATTAATATTATAATATTATATATGTTTTTTGAAAGAAGAGATTCACTTGTACCTATGTAAAACTATTATTTCATAGCTTAGCAATTTAATAAATTGAAAATAAATTAAAAAAATTATACTTAAATAAGATTAATATAGTTGCAACTTAACAAACAAATGTCTCTAAAATAATCATAAAATTAACAATAAAAAATGAGTTATATATTATCAAAACAATAATAACAAAATAGTAACAATATAGCAACAAAACAACAGCAAAAAACAAATTTAAGCATATTCAGGCCAAATCGGGCCAACAAATCTTACTCGAGGCCCAATCTTATTTTTTGTCAATCCTTTTTTTTTTTTTTTATTAAAACCCTTTTAATTTTCGAACGAACCTTTAATCTAAATAAATGGCCCAACCCATTATCAAGTATACAAAACACCTCACAGTAAGCAATATTGTTGTTGTTCGAATCTAGGCAATTCACAGAGAAGGTGAGCATTAGGCCAGTGGGCTACAACCCGGGTTTCAAAAAGTAAGCATATTTGGATCAAACATATTCCAATATGGAATACTCATTTTCAAACAAACCCGTTAATTATGATTCAAATTCGAAACCCCAATTCAATCAATCTAAATGTGAACCCGGTCCAGTCCAAATTGACCTTAAAAATCAATAATTTCCAATGACATGACACAAAATTCATGCCGAAAGAACCCAAACCCAAATTTAACTAAAACTTCGAATGATTCAAACCGAAAATTTTAAACTCAAATTGGTCCAAAACAAAACCAGACCAATCCACCAAATAGACATGTTTATTTTGGAATTCGCATAGTTTCCCAGCCTCTTGAGCAAGGTTTGCAGCTACTGGGATTGGGCTGTTCTGCCTATCAAGATGGAAAACTTGAGGGAGCAATGAATATATGGGGTTTCAAGGCCCAAATTGAAATAAACAACTTCAGTTTTATTGCACTTTGATAGATCACTTTGGAAACTCAAGTCCTTGTCTATGTTGCATATGGATCAAATATCTTAGGGTTAATTTAACAATTAAGTTCATTTCGGTTTCGGATTTGATAAACGTAAAAGTTTGAGATCATACCACGCCATCATCTCAACATTTTTTTTGGTGAATTAAAAGAGACGAGCAAAGCCCTAATAGCAATGCGACTGATTAAACTCGAACACAAGTTACACATGAGGCAGTAATCACCTTTATCATTAAGCCAACACACGGGGTTCCCATCATCTTAACATTTTAAAAGAACTCTTAATGGAATTCAAATTCAGATTTTAAAAATAGACTCAAAAAAGGACAAATACCAATACTGACATAATAATCAAGTTCAGGAACTAAAAATTACATCAATCCAATATCTTAACCTTGTGTTGTACTAAAAAATGAAAAATAAAAACTTCATTGTTTGTATGTTGAAGCTTACAAATAAAGAAGCACCTTCTCCAAGCTTAAAAAGTGGTCTAAAACGAACCTCATGTGTTGATCTACTGGTCAGGATGTTCATCGTTCTAGATGTGACCAAAGTTTGAATCGCGCTAATCACATTGCAATAGGGCTTTATCCTCCTCTTTTAATTTATAAAAACATGTATTTATTGGACCAACAAAATTGGCCTATTTGTAATGCAAAAAGAACATTGTGTAAAACAATTGAAAGTTTCAAAGCATTGAAAATGGAAGTTCCACAAGTTATAAACTTTGGGAATAATCAAAATGTCTTTTTTGCTTGTTGGGTTTGAACTGTATTTGACACATTTCATTATGTTGCTTGCTGTCTTTGAATTTCTTTTTTCTTTTCCCCACTTTAGATTGAAATGAAATACTTATAACTTATCCATAAAATTGAAGAAAATTTCAAACTATTTTGTGTTGAATTCCATTCATAGATGTTAATGAAAAATTTGCAGCTATGGACTTCCAATTTTGACTCGAGATCTTATAATTTTGCATATAAATATAATACATACGTGACGTTCTAATATATATATATAATAAATGCGGTCATGTTATTTTTTTCCCTTATAATTTGAATAATTTATTAATGAGATAATTCTAGAAGTGTTATACTTCATTCGTGTCAAGATATGTGACAAGTTAAAAAAGTATTTGAGTAAATGAGCTTGTCACTAGTCAGCTGGGAGATCACTTGTGCATTCACCCTTCCGAGGTGATCACTTGAGCAATAGGTGACTTACTTTTCATTGAGAACGTGATGTTTTATCCCATCAAATTATAATGAATTATATAATTTGTCTTGTCACATATATTCTCGGACTCTTGCCTATAAATAAGTCCTGTTCTTGATATTTTTGTGTCTTAGTCGAAATAATAAATTGGACCCTTTTTAAAAAAATTATACAATCTAATACAGTAAAAATTGAAAATTTTTAGACCTCTTCTAACCTTGAGCTCTCAGGACCGAGCTTGCTATAATATCTCCAAAAACAATGAAAAATGGATGGACTCTTCAAGAATACTAAGCCTACACTCTTTCAACTCTCAATTTTTACTTTCTCTTTTTTACCACTATCCATAACCTCCGCCTCTCCACCTCGACTAGATAAACCGATCTCCATAACAATCACCCTTCTTTCCTCTATATTTCTCCCTTGTTGTGCACTGAATCCATAAAAATATCTTTTATAAAATTTAATTTTGGTGCACCACAATATATCTTTTAATGAAAACATAAACCTAAACTTTAATTCTAAAATTTAAATCTTAACCTTAAATATTAAAATTTCAAACCTAAACTTCAATGCTAAATCTTAAAAAAAAAAATTAAAATTTGATATGTATAACCCATCTATCAACAAATATTGTAGAAGTGTTTTATAATTATAAGTTTTACTTGGAGGATGGATTTAAAATTATAAATTATTAAGAAAATCAAAATTTATTTGTATTAATATAAATTTTATAATTTATCATGAATTTTTTTATTTTTGGAAGGATCGAAATTGAATTTTAAATTTTAAGAAAAAATAATAATTTTACCAATTGATTAACATAAAATTTTACAATTTTAAAAATAACTAAAGAAACAATTTTGTATATAAATATATTGATGGAGTTAAAAAAAAACTTGTTTCTTTATATAACATAAAAAAAAATAAAAACAAACATATATAATTCATTTAACATGTGAAGTTAAAATTTGGAATAATAACCCAAATTATGTAAAATTATTATAAAAATTATTGTTGTAAGAGTCGGATTACGTTGCTCCTATTAAAAAGTGGTCAAGTTAATTATTATACATTAAATCAAATAATAAACTAGTACTTTTATTAAAAACTCAATTCATTTCTACTTTTAAAAACTAATTCTTATACGTTAGTATGAGATACACGTGACACACCATGAGTAATTATCTAGTTATTTTATGAGTCACGTCAGTTTTTAACAAAAAAAATAGATGAAATTTTTAACAAAAAAAAACTTGTTTGCTCTTTGATTTATAGTTTGAAACTAATTTATTCATTTTTTTAAATAAAAAAAAGTAAAATGCAATTCAACATTCCATAGTACTTTTACCACAAATTAAAATTTTATTGTAAAATAATTTTTAGACTTAAAAAAATATAAAAAATATATTTTGGGATGTTGAAAAAGTCTGCTCAACTACCAATCCTATAGGAAAATGATTATTATATAAGGTTACCTTTGTTTATAAGTTTCATCCTACAGTCAATGGGGATTGGTGCTTTAAAATATTTTATTTATTATTATATGTTTTGAAAAATATTGCTATAAATTTGCCCATCATGTTTGAATCTGACTATATAAATAATTTGTATAATATAAGGTTGTGAAAAACATGATGATGATATAAGCTTAGATTTTTGGTCTTATAGGAAAGGTAATGTAGCTGTTCCAATTTGACTTCAAAATTGGGGTTTTGAACCTTTGAAGTTTTAAAACCCTAAAACTTTTCATAATTATTACATTATTTTCTCTCTTTTACAACCAACCCCCTAAATTTTGAGAGTTTTGAGTGAATCTAAAGTTAAGCACCTAACGAATTCCAATTTCCAAGAAATGGAATCCAAGAATTCCAATCCATATTAATTTTCTTTAGTTTGAAAAAGGAAAAAAATGAATTTTGTAAATAAAAATTTAAACATTATCAATTAAAATAATTAATTCTTTTTTCCATCTAGGTTGGGACCATGGGCAATTTTTTTTTTTCTTTTAAATAAACCCACGATTAAATAATAATAATAATGAACCCAACAAGTGACTCCAGTGGAAAAGAAAATGTTGTTCATCCTAAGAGTCTCGGGTTCTAGCCCTTGTGTGTGCAAGGTATACGTCCGTTGTCAAAAGGTTAAGAAAGTATGAATAGATACTACCATGTAATAACACTAAAACCTAAAATAAAATTCAAGTAAAGATTAAGGTTTAAGATCATTTTAATATAAACTATTTCCTTTTTTAACATAAATATAATACATGCATTAAATTCATTGAATAGGCTACAATGCCAAATTGCCAACCCCATAGGCCTAAATTCCCAGCAAGATTCATGTTATTTTACAGCCTTACACAGCTACAAATGCCAACCCCATTGGCATTGGCAGTGGCATGTGCATGTTGATGTCACTTTTACCCAAAATCTTGTTGCCTACTCATCATTACTCCCTCTTCCTCCTTAGCTTCATTCTCTTTTTTAAAGAGGTTATATGGATGAACCAAACTGAACCCAAGATTTATAAATGTAGCAGTTAAATTAAACCTAGATTTATATGAATATGAACCAATTAGATTAAATTCCGATTTATACAAATGTAGCAACTTGGTTTAATCTAGATTTATACTAATATCACTTTTTAAAAGAGATTACATGAATGAACTCGATTAGATCCAGATTCACACGAATGTAACAGCTCGATTAAACCCAAATTTATATAAATATAAAAGTTAAACTAAATATAAAAAAATCGGGTTTTAAAAAAGATTATATGAACAATTAGATTAAACCCAAATTTATATGAATATAGTAAATCAATTGGACAAATACCCACCCAAAGGTAATACTTTTTGAATCTTGATTTATAAGCCAAGGTAAAATGCTAACTGAAAGTGGCCAAAACACTTCTCCTCCAAGCAAAGTTTAGAGATCTCTTTTCCCACAAGGCTTTTAGTAAATTACAGAAACAAAAAAGATTTGGGAAATTTAAAAAAAGGGAAAAAAAAGAGAGAGAATTAATGTTTGTCTCTTTCTTGGGTGAATTTTATCTATTATTTATTATTTCTTTTGAGACATTTTAGCTGGCTTAGTTCACAAAGACATGCTGTATCCACAACCTTATCACATGTTTCTATTTGTTTATTTACTTCTTGCCTTTGTTTGATGATCTCTCCTCAAAATCACAAGGATTTCCCCTCTTGTTCTCTTCAAGATGTCATGTGGGTTTCTTTGTAACATATATTTATTAATCACCCCTTTTTTCTTATAATAACAATTATAAATATTATAAAATATTTCCCATTTACATTATTTTTAGATTTTGATTTTTCCAAATTAAGTATTGACATTATTGATAAAGGTTGAAACTTTGGATCTTGAGTATTCAAGCTTGAACTCATTATATGTAACTGTACATGCGTGGGTTTTAGTCTAGATCATTTTCGATTCTTCATCAATCTGTCTTTGTAATGTATGGGGGTGTGTCTCGTATTCTTCTCCCAGTTAAATTCCGATTATTCCAAAGATATTTTAGTATAATTAGAATTCTAATATTAACCTATTCAAAGAGGGCCTTGTATCCTTATTTTAAGACACTAATCAGAAAAATGACTTTTTTTTGGAGGCGACAAAATGTAGTTGCATGAGTTTTTGCGAGAGTTTCGTAGTAAGCATGGAGACTATTTTATACTCCTTTTGTGAGTGTCCTATGAAATTCAGGATTTTGTTTATCGGTTTGCTTTTTGAGATTTTGAGCTTTGTATTCGAGGTTTTGGATAATGTACTTTTAGTACATTTAGGTTAAATTTCTTCATATTGTACTCTCGTTTGTTTACTCATTTAGTGAAAAATCGATGCTTCATTTACCCATGATTTTTCCCTCTTTAATGATTTTTCACGTAAAATATTTATGTTCGTTCTTCTACGCTTTTACTATCTCGTTGTTTATACGAGTCAATCTCCAATATAATATTAATTTATTTATACATGTAAAAAGTCCTTTGATGTGGTGCAACACAATATATATTCATAACTACACCAAATGTCCTATTTTTGTTTGAGAAAATTTGGGTCTAAAATTTATGTAAAACTTGACAAAAATGTTAATTAATTAAAATTTTAAGCAAATGATCTCAAAAAAATTGTTATACACAAAACAATAAAATAGAAATATAGGGGTATTGATTAGACGTCATTTTTTCTGAAATTTTTTTCAAAATATAGTTCATCATAAGTTTGATGGTGATTAATTAATTTATATATATTAGACCATACTTTAAACTTTTTTATACAAATGCCTAAAACCTCTATGATGTACCATTACAAAGAAAATTTTAATCTATGGTTTTCAAACTTGGATTTTCCACATTAGATTCCCTTCTTTAAAGCAATTATTATTGAAAAAAAAAAAATAAGATAATTATTATTTAATTTCGAAAGATTCCAAATCACCTCCTATGGATACTTCAAATCCTTTGCCTCCTATATAGCATCACATGCCTTGAAGAAAAAGTAAGAAAATTTTAAAGATTATTTTGCCTTTACTCGTGATTATAATCTCATAAAGTTAAGTGGTATAATTAAAATAATTAAGAATTCTATAAAATAAAATAAATAATCAAGATTTTGGGGATTTTTTTTTTTATTCAATCAGATCCACTGTCAACTCAGAAAATTTCCAATTAATTGGCTAGTCTTACCATAAAAATATTAATTTTTTTAATTTTCTAACATGGTTTTTGTGTGCTTCGCAAAAATAAATTAAATGTTTAGATTTTTTTATATTTTAATTATATTATTTAACCGATTGAATTTTAACTCGATTAGTATGAATATTGTTGTCAATGTAGTAGGACTTGAGTTCGAATGTGTTGAATCACATTATCCTCTAATCTATGAAGGGGAAAGAAACATTTGGTAATTCTAGATTTATCTAAAAAATAAACATGATCAAAATTTATGATGAAATTATTCAAAAAATTATATTATTTAAAATATATTTATATATTATAAAAATAATTAATTAATCATATAGTATAATTTAACCATCACATTTTTATCAATCACTTTCATATAAAAGAGAGAGAAAATGAGTAAAAACTCGATTTGCTTCTTTTTCATTTTTAATTGAAGTGAAAACTATCATATTCTCACCAACTTTATTGATGATAACCATGCGAATATATTTGGAGTTATCGACTATATATACAATTTAATCATTAAATATATATACTAAGGTAAAGAGGACTGTTTAGGAAAATAAATCAAAATTTATAGTACAAAAATTGTGAGAAGTGGTAAAATTAAATATTGAATTCACCGTGAAATCAAAAAAAAATTTTAGAGATTATTTTAATAGTTTTTATTTTCATAATTTTAAAAATTAAATTAAATTTTATTTTTTATTATTTTAAAATTTTTAAAAATTTTGAATAAAAAAATTTCATTTTAAAGAAACTGTCGGCCCTCTAATTTCTCCTCTCAAATTGAACTCACCCTTTCAAGTCAAATGAGGGAAACACAAATAATAATAATAATAATAATAATAAATGGTCGACCTATTTTTGGAACATGATTTGAGTCTAGTGATTAACTAAGAATAGCAGCGGCTGAATTTCTGCATTTATTAAATTATCCGAATTTGAATACGTAAATTTAGGATTGAAGATTGAAAATTTTGGGTCAGTTTTAATTAAATTTTATATTTTCATGACAGTAAAAATATAATTTCAATTTAATAATTTATATTTTTATAAATTTTATATAATTAAATTAATTTTTTGTTATTTTTTAAAAATTAAAATATAATTTTATCATTATTAATTTAAAATTTTGTGAATCTATTTAAAAATCCGAATTCAAATCTATTAAAATTCTTTTGTGTATATAAAATCAAAGTTATAACCATTTTATGATCCATGGATTAAAATAATTAAATTTGAATCATCATTCTTCATCCGAATAAATAATATAAATTTAGATAATGAATAATCAAAATACTTATATATATTCACTCTAAATTTACAACAATCAATTTTAAAAATTAAATTCAAATATTATCCGAATCATAAAAAATAAATCGAATTCTCTTTTCAGCAATTGACATCCTACAATGAAACATAAAAATTGACTGAAATATAATAAATGAAATCATGAAAAAGAATAAATTATTGGACCTACATCAAATCATTTACAACTCTAGACTTTGATATTAAATTTAAATATTCAAAAAAATTAAATATTCTGCCCTACCAATAGAACCTAAGTTGCAAACCAATCAAATAATGGCTAAAAAAAGTAGGATGAAACTGAAATAATATATATATATATATATATATTAATATGGATAAAAATTTTTAATTAAAATTAATAATTTATTAAATATGTTTGATTGATAAATAGTATATCAACTAACTTTTATGCTTTAAATTTAATACTTAAATTTTAATTACTTATTTTTTCAGCATTTAAATTTTTAAGTTATTTAAACGAGATTAATTAAAAAACATATAATTACCGTTAATATATATGTCTTGACATTAAAATAATAATATTGTATAAAATAACATCTCAAATTTAAATTAGGAAATCATAGACTAATTTGATTCGAATGCAATTATTTATGTAATTACTTTAATTTTCATTGTTCTCTTAAACAATATATTGTGTAATTACAAATAATTGTACTCGAATTTAAGTGGCTTTTTAAACATACTTTTAGTGTTTACATTAAATTCAAATATTTCTATTTTAATTCCCATTTATCTATATTTATTATATATAAAGTGATTAATTAAGTTGGTGTCACGAATCAATTCAACATCACCTCTGCTATGAAATTACTAAAATACCATTACTTTAAAGGGTAATTAAACACATTACAAATTTGTTAACCTCAGTTGAAGTATCAAACAAAGTCCAAAGTGTTAATTATAATTTTTACCTACCAGAAGAAGATAAGCTAACAAAAAGGCCACCAACCAAAAATGCGATTATAGGGATAATAGTGGGTGAAATACATTTAATTTAATTAAATCCGAATTTTGAATATGAGTTTATATATTTTATTTAAAATAAATTTGTATTCGTTTTTTTATTGAATTAATGTTTTGTTTAATAAATATCTTTAAATATGGAGTAAATTCAAACGATGGATATCTGAATTCATCAATTCAGACAAATAATAAATTCGAATAAAATTATTTAGAAATTAATATCTAAATCCACTTTGAATGTATTACTTAAAATAATTAAAATATTCGTAAATTTATAAATATTAAAATTCATATTATCTATTACATTTATTGAAAAATAAAAAACCTAAGGCTAAAATTAGTTAGCCAACCAAAATGAACCAAAAGTCCCCCAACCACACCAAAATTACCCAATCCTCTTGTCTTCCAATTGACCCCATCATTTGATCGAAACGTGTTCAAGTCACTGACACCTGGCAGTCTGGAAACCGTCAAATCCCAGAATCAAAGGACACTTTTTTTGATGTGTTAATCTTTTTTTCTATGGGCCACTCGTTTTCGATACCTTCGAGAATTATTTTTCTTTTCTTGGATTTTTTCAAACCACATAAAAAGAAATTGGTGTAGAAGAAAATTAAATTATATAAAGTAATTTAAAAAAATAATAAGTAACTTATGTTAATAATTTGTATAAATTAATTAAGATTAAAATTACATAAAATCAAAATTAATTATAAAATTATATATTAAATTAAAGTTCATGTATAATTTTGATATTTATCTCTTTAATTAAATATCAACAATGCCAAAGTTTTATTGACGAAGGTTGAGGCTTTGGATCTTAAAAGCTTGAGTTCGAGTCCTACCATATGCAATTGTGATTTGTGAATCTTAGTCCCACCATATATGCATGTTACGTGTAATTTTTTACTGGTTCTTTTCAAATTGGTCGGACTCTATATGATTTTTAATTAGTTGGACATATATTTGTATTTTTTTGGTGAATTACAGTAACAAAGTAAAACTAGAACAAAAAACGTGACTAACATGATTCAAACTCAAGTCACGTCTGAGGCAATGAATACCTAACCATCAAACCATCAAATGAGTATTATATTTGTATTTTTTTTTAAGAATACATATATTTATATCTTAATTGTACTATATTTGTACTTATGAAACTTTAAGAAAAGTAATTTGTTTCTTAAAGAATTTTTTTTGTCTTTTCTATCAGCATACACCGTCTCATACATCAGCATCTAATTATAAAGAATTTTAAATATATTTATATCTTTTTAATATTTTTATATAAAATTTCTGAAAAAAATTGTAGTTAATGAATATTAAAAGATTTAAAAAAATTATCTTGACTTTAAGAACAAAAAAAAAAAAAAAAAGGAAGAATAATTTTGAGTTTAAAAATAGTTAAGTAATAATAAATAATAAGGGAGAATTAACACATCAATTATTGGTCATTATTTGAAAATAATTATTTTTGATAAATTATAAAAATAGGATGAATTATGAATAATAAATACGATTAATACGATTCAAACTTAAATAATATCTGAAACGATCAACACCCTAATCATCATGTCATTAAATGAAATTATTTGAAAATAATTTGTAATCATACATGAATGTTGAAATTATGATTTTATGATTTTCATAGTGAGAGTCGCTACATGGGTTTTTGTATATAATAACGATAAATTGCGTTAAAAAAGTTATGAATTAAATCGAAAATTTGTAATTATAAAAGAATAGAATATACCTTCAAAAAAGAATAGAATATATACATGGAAGGCATATTCTCTTGATTTATTATTAAATAATAGAAACCCTTACACTTTATATACATTTTAATTTTTATTTAAAATAAGAGTTTTTTTGTTCGATTGTGGTTTAGTTCATTTCGTATGGTTGTTGTAGTAACAATTATGAGGATAAATATTTGAGTATGTTTAAATGCGTATTATTTTTTAAATTAAAGGTTTATAAATTGTGGATAGTTTAGTAATTATATAAAAAAAAAAAGTCTTTTAAATAATTAAAATCTTACTTATAAAATTTTAACTAATACTAGATATTATGACACATGCAAAATGTGGGTTAAAATTTTATGTAATAAATTTATAAAAAGATGAGGATAAACTATAAACTAGTTAATTTTGTTTACTTCAGATTACATTTTAGTCATTTATGTTTGAAATGTTACGGTTTAGTAACTTACGATATCGTTTTGTTACGAAATGATCACTCTGTCGTTGAGCTTCGTTACCTCTTTAACGATAATCCTACGTGATAACTCAAATGGATTTTAAATGCCAACTTAAATGTCTAGCTGGGATACGAATAATTTTTTAATTAAATAAATTTAATTAATTGAATATTTTAAATTAATTACAACTGAAAAAAAATCTAATTGAACATCCAAATTGATATTTAAAATTCATTTAAATTACCCATAGGATTGCCCACTACATCTACGACGAGTAATAATTTCAAAAATTTAAATCTAAATAATACTTGAATCCGTAATATTTAAATCTAAAAAAAAATTACCAAATATTCGAATCCACAACATAATATATTAAAAGATTATTTTTATTATCCTGATTGCGAGACTTTGAGATTATAATTTTTATAGTGAGAGTTCAATTATCACCCTAACTAATTATTTTCTTAATTGATGTTAGTTTTTAATGAAAATTTAGCACGAGATTAGCACATTATTATAAAAAGAAAAGTTTATTGGGTTAAACAATGTTCACTATTTATCAAACTTTATCATTATATATACATATATTATTTTATTATTTAAAAATTTTATCAAGTTGATATAATTTTTAATCGAGCATCAACTTAGCTATAAAATTACAAAATTATCTTTTTCTTTTAAATTATATTAATTATAACGACACTTTTATATTTTTCACACTTTTATATAATATTTAAATAATAAATTATAAATTATAAATCTAAAAATCAAACGCGTGTTCAATTATATTAAAATATAAGTTCATCGCTACTCAACCTATTTTTATAATTAAATAATCTTATTATAGATTCGGATTATATATATTATTTTTGACACAATGTTTAGAATTATCAATATCTCATTTCCAACTCATAAATAGTAGTAGGGGTGTGTAACTAGGAAGCTGGCAGGGGGCAACGGCCTCAGCCCTTCTAAAAATGATAAAAATTTAATTAATTTATTTAAAAATTATAAAGATATTGGCTATTCAAATGGTAAAATTATTTTACTATCATAAAGATTTAAATTTAATTTTGACCCTTAAAAAAATCTTCTACTTTCGTCATTGAATAGGAGGATAATTCGTTTCAATGCACTTGAATCCACGTCTTTCTACATTAATAACAATATCCATGGTGAATGAGTCACCAATTGAGCTAAGCCTCGATCAACATCTATCGTAATTGTTTGAAATCAAATTTGAGTATCATATTCTATAAATTATATGTATATTACCACCGAATTCTATTATAGTTTAAGTCTCGCAATAAATGAGTTTTGTTCATATTTATTCTACTTTAAATTTGGATATATTTTAACTATTAATTTAATTTTACTTTATAATAATTGATTTTAATTATGATTATTCGATCAGATTATATTTATAACCATACTTAAAACATCTTAAAAAATAAATTAAAACATATGTTATAATTAAGTAATTTTCCTAAAATATATACATTAATTATAGTAACATAAATTACTCAATAAGTGAACTTATTGTCGAATTTGATGCTCCAACTAAAATGACATTAATATATGATATATATTAAATTAATTTTTTTTCTCTTAAAAACTATATTTTAAGAATTATTCATTTTCTAAAAAGAATCACAAAAAATTGGTAGAATGATTCATTTGGCATTTCAACCTTACAAAAAAATTATTTTAATACTTAAACTTTCAGTTTAAAATAGATGTACGGATATCACATAAACATTTAATTAATTTTTAATTTTTTAAAAATTATAAAAATGTTTTTAAAAATGAAAAATAATTAAAACTATAAAGAATATAAAAAAACATTTTTTAAATATTTTTAAATTTTAAAAAATTAATTAACTGTTGATGTGTCATCTAAGTGACAATTCATGTGTATGTCATGTCTAGAATTTTTTTTTTACTTTGCTATTTTTATCTTGTAATTTATATTATTAATTGGTATACTAAAGTGAATATATGAATTTTTTACTTTGCTTGTGAAATTAAAATATTTCACCATAACGTGTTTAAACACATTCGAATTTAGTTTTTTGTAACATCAATGTTGCCAATCGAGTTAAAATACAATAAATAATTTTGTATACTTTTATCATAATAAATTAATGGTATAATGATGAATTTAACCCTTAGTATTTAACTTATTTATCATTTTAGCCTTAGTTGTTTGGATCACTTTAACCTTCGATCTTTAAAATTCAATAAATTTGCCTATCTTTAGATGGAAAATTTGATTGGATCGTTAAAATTTTAACAACAAAGACATAATCGTTTGTGTGTACTTTATAAAATTTATTAAAATTTTCAAAATGTTACTCACATCAATAATGAAGTACATATAAACTTTCGTATGGGCTATAATGTCAATATCATTAAAATTTAACATTTCATTAAGTTTTTTTTGGTCCGAAAAAAATAATTTAACTAAAATTTAAAAATTGAGAGCTAAAATAATAAAAAAGAATTAGAACAAAATGAAAAAAAAAATATTAGGGGTTAAATTTGTTATTATGACTAATTAATCAACCATAAGAGTAATATAAAATTAATGAGGCTAGAAAAACCAATGAGAAAACGGGTTCACGAATAAAAGTGAAAACACCCACAACGAATACTTTTCCCCAATAAAAATTAATAATATTTCTCGATAAAATAAAAAGTAAAATAAATCCGAAAAGCACAGTACGTCACCACGTGGCATAACTTATCTGGTTTTTAGAAACAAAGAAGGGGTTAAGGACCGCTCACAGCGAGAAAGAGAGGGTCGGGGTTTTAAAATTGCCGTCTATTACCGGTAAACCCTCCTCCTATCCACCGTCTGGTCCGGTTTGTGGTCAATAATTATAAAGATAATATCATATATGGGGGTTTAAGCACTCTCTCTTTTATTTAATTTCTTTTTTCATATAGTGTTTTTCTCATTGTAATATTTCTTTAAAGGGTTTTTGTATAAATATTTGTTCTTCAATTCTCATATACCATATATAATTTGGGATTTGTTTGGGGTTCTCCGATCTTTGGTTTTCTCAGGAATCTGTACAAGGAATTTTCTCGGGAAAATTTTCATTTTCTTTTCTTGATTGTTCTTTTTTTTTTTTCTGTATATATGTATATTGGGTTTTAAGAAAGTGAAGATCGTTTCCATTTATACAAAAGGTGAGTTTATTTGCTTATTGCATCATAAATGAATTGGGTTTTTTTTTTGAAGGGGGGGTTGAATTATGCTTAATTATGAAGCGTGTTGGCTTTTAATTAAGTGAATTTTGATTCTTGTTGTGATTTGGATCGAGATCTGATCTGGGTTTTTTTTCTTGGTTTGGAAATGTTGATCATGACAAATTTAAAATTTCTGGTGAATTTGTTATTTTTGAGGTTTATGGGATTTTGATTTTAGTTTATACTTGTTATTTAAGAAAAGAAAAAGAAAAAGAGAGAATAAATTCGCTCCTTTTTTTTGTTTAATGATTTAAATTATTGTTTGACTTCAAGACTTTCAATCAATTTAAATTTTACCGTGGAAAATACATCATTTTTAACGGAATTTTGAATTTTTATCAAAGTTAC
Organism: Kokia cookei; assembly: GCA_039519145.1. NCBI lineage: Eukaryota > Viridiplantae > Streptophyta > Magnoliopsida > Malvales > Malvaceae > Kokia > Kokia cookei. Next base: position 1,886,637 of record CM076907.1, on the reverse strand, counting down.
GCAACTATGTTATTCTTCTCTTGATGTACTGTTTTGGGTTTTGGATCTGTAATTTGATTGGTTCATATTCTATTTTTTGTTTAAATTCTGGGTTTATGGGGTTTTTAAAAAAAATATTCCTGGGTTTTAAAAGAAAGTTCCTGGCTTTTCTTCTTTATGGATCTCCTTATCTGATCTTGATAGAGAAAAGCAAATTATTTGAGTTATTTTTATAATTTTATAAGGTTTGTTTTGGTTATCTTTGTATAATCTGATATATTGTTTGATTTGTTTATATGCAGTGAATTTGTAATTATACATGCCTGTCAGCCTTAAGTATGGTGTTTAAGAAGAGATTAGATTATGGATTTAATACCTTCAATGTCCCAGATGTGCCCCGTGCCCCTCGATCTATTCGGGTATGTTTCAGTTTAGTTTTGTATGTTGATTATCTAGTAGTTTTGATCATGTTGAATTTTGATCTAACTTAATGAATACAACGATGGATTGTTTTGGTTTCAGAAGAGGTGTAGGAGTAAACGGGTAGTCGAGGACAGTCAGATTTGTGCATTTGAATTGTTAGCTTCTCTAGCCGGGAAACTATTGCAGGAGAGTGAAAGTTCGGCTTCTAGCAATGCATCGGAAGGACATGATCGTGTTTCCATAGGTAAAGATGTCGTTAAACAGGAAATTCGGTATGATGATGATGAAAAACCATTGAAAGTCGAATGTGTTGAGCAAGGAAGCTTTGACACGAGTGTTGTTGCTTCTGAGTCGACTAATGAAAACAGTGATGATTTGAAAGAATTTAAACCTGCTGATTCCGTTTTGGATCATGCTTCAATTAAGGCACGGCCTGCTTGTTCGGAGCAAATGAGTGGCGATTTGAAGTCTGTAATTCGCAAAGGCAATGTAGCATATGGAAATTTTGATGGTGATGGGGATCTATGCTCTCCTGATCTCGGGGAGTTATGTGATGGTAAAAGTGAGAATGGGTTTAAACTAGAGCGGGACGCCAAGGGTTTAGAGACCGGGAAGTCTAGCATTGCTAATACTTGCCCCTCAAAAGATCCACTTGCATTGCCTATGACATATTCGGCTCCCATTAATTCCAAACGAGATGTTAAATTGCCGTCTTGTATGGACCGTATTCCTAAAGCTTCTTTTTCAAGACATAGGAATGATATTAAGTTAGTTAGTAGAGATGATGACGAAAACTTTTCTAGGTTCAATAGACTTAGCTACAGGTTTAAGGCTTCTAGGCCTCCAACACGTGTTGTAGACCGAAGGATAAGGAAGTTGCTGACATCCAAATATTGGAAAGTAGCTCCGAAGTTGAAGGATTTCGAACATTCTAAAGCCGGTTAGTAGTTTCACATTTATAGCATGGTTTAAATCTTAGTCAAATTCATGAATATTCTTTATCGATTTTATGTTTCTTATATTTCTAGATCGAGGAATAAGGCCTCTTTATCGCAAGCGGAAGTCCTACTATAACTATGACAGATGTCAATACGAAACACTCAACAAAAGAAGAAAGTTCTTTGACCGTAGCTCGATAGTAAATTCCGATGGAGGAATCAGTAGTGAAAGTGTTTGTAATTCACCCGAGAAGGTTGCGGATGGAGATAAGGGTAGTTCTGCGGCAATGTCGCATGGAGGTGCTTCCCTTCTGCAAAATTACCTTATCAGTATTTCGTAATTTACGGATTTCAAGACTGGAATGTTAATTAGTCTTGCTAAACTTCTTTATTTTGCTCTCTAGCATGTGGGATACCCCCCTTGCTTACAGGTAACAAAGCATCTCACCAGTCCAAGGATTCTCATGGTACGGATAATTTCTTTTACCGAATCTTGTGCGTTATTTGTGAATGTTCTTTTACTGAAATTTTGTTTTTTTACAGTGAAATTCAGCATTAAGTCCTTCAGAATTCCAGAACTTTATATCGAGGTGCCAGAAACTGCAACTGTCGGTTCACTGAAGGTATAGAAATGTTGTGTTTTTTCCATTAACAGCATCATTGTATTTGATTAATGCATAGTTGCTAACACTTTTTACAACTGTTGCTACTTAAATGTGAGTAGAGAACAGTAATGGAGACAGTGACTGCCTTACTTGGAGGTGGAATTCGTGTTGGGGTACTACTTCAAGGGAAGAAGGTTCGAGATGACAGCCGAACTTTATCGCAGACTGGCATTTCCTGTGAAGAAAATCTGGATTCTCTCGGTTTCACTTTGGAGCCTAGTCCTGCAAAAGCTCCTCCGCCAGTGTGCTCGGAAGAACCACCCCTTCTGATATCATGTGATAAAGCCCCTCAACAACTAACAAGGTAATTTTCGATGTTTCAAGATAGGTTGCTGTGAATCTTTGTTGGTTCTACATTGGGATTTACCTCTACCTTTGATAGTTTGATTAACTAGCGCTTGTTTTCCAGCCTTCCAGCCACTCTGGTTGTAGATACGGCGATTCCCGATACCACACCTGACCCACTGTTACTAACCAATACAGCACATCCTGTGGATAGTAATCATGAACCGGTTTCCTCCCAAACTGACGTGCTAACTGATCAAAGTCTATCGGAGTCTAGAGCTATAGTTCCTGTTCCAGCAATGAATGTCGAGGCACTAGCTGTCATCCCTGCCAGCCCGAAAGGCCGAAAACCCGAACTTGCACAGCGTCGAACTAGGAGGCCGTTTTCTGTTTTAGAAGTTGAAGCATTGGTACAGGCAGTTGAGGAGCTTGGTACTGGGAGGTATGTTACTGTTCTATTCACACACTCCTTTTGCTTAAGAGGGTAAAACCAATTGTTTCCATTTGCAAATCGAACAGTATAGGAATTTAAAAATAAATTCTTTGGCCTTCTGCAGGTGGCGCGATATCAAACTGCGAGCTTTTGAGAATGCCGATCACCGAACTTACGTGGATTTAAAGGTAAATTCCCCGTGCATTCCATTTTTTTTGTTTATTGCTACCTTGAACAACAAGCATTAGGCTTTCATTAGTTCTTTTCATTGCTAAGTCGATTTTGCCTCGATCCCGGACCTTAAATTTGTTATCTGATGGTGCAGGATAAATGGAAAACATTGGTTCACACGGCGAAAATTTCCCCACAGCAAAGACGAGGGGAGCCAGTACCACAGGAACTGTTGGACAGGGTATTAGCTGCTCATGCATACTGGTCTCAGCATCAAGCTAAACAACAAGGCAAGCATCAACCTGGAACTTTGAGGATCACTGACACCGAACCCGACAGAAACGGACTCGCAACAGTTGCAACTGTTCCGATGTAAAAAAGGTAAACCATTGACCAATAACAAGAAGAAAAGGAAAAAAACATGTACAAATTTGATTGACATTGTTATGTAATATTCCTCAACACTACTCACTTGATTCATTTCCCAGCCATTGACATTTTGTAAATGAATTCGACCAAAAAAATAAGATCGTTCTTACCGGAATTTTTACGGTTACATTTCGTTGTCAGTTCATTTCAGGTTTATAGACTTGTAATTCAATTTAGACAAAAAAAAAAAAAAAAAAAGCAAGAAAATAGAGATTTATTTATTTTTTAATAGAAATTATTTTTGTCTTTGATAATTTTTTTGTAGAAGTTTCTGGGTAGGTTTACCAAACCATTTTGCTTTGCTTTCACATGAAAATGGTAGTTGGGGTTGAAGAATTGGTTGTCACTATCATAGTATTATGAACATTTAATTAAAATTTAAATATTTTTAATGTAACTGTTGCTTTCTTATAAGTAAAATATTTATTTTAGATTTTTCTGGGTTTTGGATAAAGATTAATAAAGGGTTTTGTTTCATCGGGATTGGGGAATTTGATTCCCTATTTTAATATTACATCTTTGTTCTATCTAATCTTTTAATCTTTTATTTGGGTTAAATTCTTTAGTATGTCCCTGGACTGTTATATTAAGAGTAAATTAATCCATTTTCTATCAAATGAGTAGTTTAATCCTTTGTACATTTAGTGCTTAAACTTGACAAAAAATTTGATAATGTGGCACTTCAAGATTATGCAACATCATCACTTAACAATTAAAAAAAATGTTTAACTAATGACATGACTTAATCTCTCAAAGTGTTGCGTAAATAAATCTTAATGGAATCAAGTTTAGGGAGCAAATTGAAACCTAATTGCTAGGTTCATCTATCAAAATCGACCTCAAAAAAGTAAATGTATTAAACGGTACCTAATCATCAAATTCAAGGACTAAAAATTACATTAGCCCTTTTTTGAAAATGTCTTCGTTTCAATCTAAATCAACATTTAGTTTAGCATTTATTTATTTAATTCGTTAATAACTAAATTTATGATAGAGGGACTAATTTACACCTAAGCCAATAATAAAAAGGACTTGTCAAGTTATTTTAACCTTTTTAATTTGACATGTTGTTCAAGGTAAACCCTAATACTTCCAAATTGTTTTAGTTAGAAACTTTTAATACATTTATTGTCAGCATTTTTTAATTATTTTTTAGTACAACTATATTAATATATTTTCAATTGAATCCAAGTGATTGACTCAATTATTGATATATCATATTGAAATCTCATTTAATCTTAAATAATAATAAATTTTGGTTCATCATTTACTGTCGTATGGAGGTAGGTGATTCTTCCCTGCACGTTACACCATGTGAATAAATTGGGCAAAAATGTGTGTATATATAAAAAGTCAAAATTGCTAATTAGACCTTGATATTATTGGTAAACGTTAAATTGGTCAGCTCGTCCGATTAAACAGGTCAATTTAATTTTACTTAAATAAATTATTAAAAATTTATAAAATTAAAAATAAAAAAATTTAGTTCAATCAAATTTTTTAATCTGATTGTAAACGGTTCGTTCAAAAATTAATTTAAAACTTATAATAATTGATTCTCAATTTAATTCGATATTTGAATAATCATAATAATTGTAAAAGGGAAAAAAGTCAAAACCTCTTACTTTCGTAGCAATTCAGTCTCTTGTAATCAAGAAATGAGAGACGTAGGTTCTATCATCTACGCAACCTTCAATTTAAAATATATATATATATACACACACACACACACACACACACGTAGTATGTGATTTTTTGTCAATAAATGTCCCAATATCTTTTATTATTTACAGTAATATCCTTCATTCATGCAAGAAAGTTATTAATTTTCTAATTAGAAATTGGTTCAATTTTACCAATTGAGTCTTAAATTAATTGTTGTCGGTGCAGGAGGATGTGGGTTTGAGTGTGCTAAAGTACATTATTTTCCTATTTAAGGGTCGGGGTTTTTGGGTAGTTTTAAGTTTTGTATAAAAACGGACGTGTTATGTGTACCTTATGCTAGTGTATAAGAATCAGTTTTTAACGATAAAAATAGATGAAATTTTTAATAAAAGAATCCATTTGATCTTTGATCTAACATATGTAAACTAATTAACTTATTTTTTAATAAAAAATAAAATGCAATCCAACAATTATTATAAAAAATTTTACAATACTATAACGAATTTAAATCCATAATTACTTAAGTATTAAAACACCCATATTTATCTCGTTTATAATAATTAGAATTACACACTCAATTTTACAAAGATTAAATTGAATCGGAATTTTTCGAACTCGAATAGTTTATTACGGAGATTCTTTTCACACGTATATTCAAGGAAAATGGGAATATTCTTCCAAAGTTTGGATCATATGTTGTCCAATGAAATTCAATCATTTCGGATGTATCTTGTATTCGATTGTGTTTCTGGATTTCAATATTGAGTAAATTGATTTTTTTTTAAGAAAATTGAAATAATTTAATTATTGTCAAATTCGGAAATGAGCAGCTAATTAGAGATAATTAACCGCGACGTTATTTTTTTTGTCAATTATACATAATTTTGATTGATATAATAATAAATTTAATTTTTTATGTTTTATATATTTTGAGTAAATGTTGCATAGTAAATTGTTAATTTAAGACCAAATTAATTGAATTTGTAAATGTTACGAGTTAAATTTATTAAATCAAGATCAAATTGGCAATACGTGTAAACTTTAAGGACTAAATTTGTTATTATACTAATAAAAAATATGTATAGTTGACGAAAAATAGTAATGTTGTGATTAATTGCTGTAGTTACTCACTTTCAAAATTAACATGGATTACCAACAAGTGGTTGGATGCAATGGTAAGATACATTGCATTCTCAGGGGAAGGACTTAGGTTCGAATCTTGGAGACGGCATTGTTGAGAGGGGTAACAACGTAGCCCGAACATGGACCATAAAACAGTAAAAAAAAATTAACATGGATTAAATTGCTCTAATTTTTTTTAAAGTGACCAATTTACTCAATATTAAAAATGAGAGAGATCAAAGAGATCTTTTTACCTGTAATATCTAATTTCTTGATAAAACATATATTAATACAAAACACAAATGTCGAATCAATTAAAATAAAATAAACTTAAAACACAGTACAATAAATTGAAATTTGAATTATTCGCACTTAAATTATAATAAATTTGAACAAAAATCGTACTAAAAATTTAAACTCAAAATCTTAAACTTTGTGTGTTAGTTTGATGGTCGGAATGTTCATCGCTCTAAGTGTGATATGATTACAAATCGCGCTGATCATATTACTGTTAAGGTTTTGTCTCCTCTTATAATTCAAAAAAAAAAAAAATCTCAAAACTTAGTATTACTGTTAAGCTAATGTCAGCCATAATTTTAGTATTTTTAAACTCTAATTAATAAATCTATAATTGTACTGTGCCAAATTGAAAATGATCTGAATTTATACTAAATAAGTCAGCAATCAATCATAATTCTACTCCAAATAGAGTAACAAAATTTCAAAATGTGGCCCAAAATTGATAGATCATTAAGAATTGTGGGTCCAGATCAGATTTAGTCCATAGTCACAGACATGGTTGGAAAAATTGGAAGCCTAAATTTAAAATCTAGTCCTTATATCAATAAATTTGGGCCCATAAATTTGTTTTTTTCAGATATCTGGTCCTTAAATTTAATGACTAATTGACAATAATGGAGGAGTTGAAGCACAATAGTTCAACAAGAAGCCTAGGACATAAGCGCGGCTGAAAACATTATAGCAGTTCTTGTATTATATTTTAGATTGTATTTTAAATTTTTATCGAAATTAATTTATATATATTAGATAAATGAGTGAAATATTTTTTATTAAACTGTACCGTTATTTTTTTTGTTTTATATATAAGGTGTTGGGGATCGATCCGTATAAATAGCAAAATAGAAAATGTAAAGAAGAACGGATACAAATTTTATGTGAAAAACTCCTCTAAAGACGATAAAAACCGTAAAAATAAATTTAAATGTACTAAACGTATAAACCCAAACCTAAAAAACAAAATCTTAACTCGAGAACAAAAATTTCTCTATAATTACCACAAAACTATCATCAAAACTCATTCACAACTACATCCCGCCTCCAAAAGAAAAGCCTTGTAATATTACATCTTTAGTTGCCTTTTAATTGGCCACTTAAAACAAGGATATAATATCCTTTTAAATAAGCTAAGATTAGAAGTCTAATCATACTAAAATATCACTAGAGTAATCAGAGTTTAATTGAGAGAAGAAACCTGATTTACGTGGGGGAACACGTAATCACGTTGCAACGTCCCCAATCGCATCGTCACGACGTCAGAAAGCTTCTCATCGTAACGTCATCGTTTGTTCGACTAAAATACGAGACACATTTCACATAAGGTGTAATAATAATTTAATAATCTATTTTTACACTTATCTTTAATTTGACCCTTATAATTTTGCTTTTAACATTTTGTTTTTAAAATAAATTCCTAAAAAAATATTTTTTTATATTCTTAAAGATTTTTCTAAATTATAAAAACATTTTTAAAAGTAGCATGATTTTTTTGTATATTTTTAATGTATTTTTATGAAAGTATGAAATAGAAAGGTAAAGAATCATTAGCATATTTAGAAATAATATTTGATGCATAGTGAATAATAAATTCACACATCATCATTAAATTAAATAAAAAATATGAAGGATTTTTAAATAAACATTAATAAATTTATTTAAATATAATTAAACATTAATCATAACTATTATAAATAAATATTAATAACTTTCAATTTTGGAGTTTGAGTTTAAGGGTTAGAGTTTTAGTATTTAATCATATTTAAATAAAGTTATTAGTATTTATTTATAAGTCCACCACAGTTTTTTATTTATTTAATGATCATGTGTCATGTTATTATTCACCGATGGTGCGTGAAACTTATATACCGATAATGCATCAAATATTTTCCCATATATTTAATACTACTTAAGTAATTTAATCCATGTTTATTTTTAATTTATCATGTTTTTTAATAATATTTTTTGTAGTTTGTTTTAAATATTTTATTTTCTTATTTTTTGAAAAAAAAAATTCTTTACATTTCTAATCCATTAAAGTTTTTATATTTTTATTAAAAATTTGGAAAACGTTGATGATTTTTTATAAGTTTTAAATTATTTATTGATGTAACATGTAAAATAAAATATATCATGTCAACAATAAAAGGTTGAAGACGAATTGACTCCAAATAAAGAGTAATAATCAAATTGAATAAATGTACTAATATCGAGAGTTAAATTTATTATTATACATTATATATAAAACGGTATATTTTGCTCCTCCATCTACCCTAAAGGGATGAGTTTGTTACATTTTTAATAAAAATACCAAATTGCCATATCAAATATAGTATAAGATTGTTATGGTACTTTTACTAATTAGGATCCTGCTTTTAAACTTTGTATTGAAAATTGATAATATTAAGGGTAAATTATACATATAGTCACTCAACTATCAAAACTTTTCATTTTAGGTATCTAAAATAAAAAGTTTGCAATTTAAGCATTCCCATTACATAGTTCGATTATTTTGGTTACTCCCGTTAAAATCACAAACGTCAAGTTAACGTGACAGTTAAACAATCGGTGTGATAACAAATTAGCCCTCTAGTTTTACGTAATATATTGATTTAATCATAATTTTAAAAAATTAATCCTCAAAATTTACAAATATTTTTAATTTGATCCTAATCCTAAAAAATTCAAATAAATATATAAAAATACATAAATATTTTTTAAAAATTTCAAAGAAATTCTAAGGCTAGCCAACTAAAGGCTAATAAAAATGCTAAATTTAAGGCTGAATTTAAGGAAACCAAAAGGGTAATAGCAAAGTTCATTTTAAGGAAGTTCTAGTCAACATAAAAAAAAAATAAATAAATAAATACCCAGATTTCTAATAGGTCACATTGTTGGAAAAATTGTTTAAGAATACGATTTTGCAGTTACAGAAGATTTAAAAATTTTCAAAATCATGTCATTTTGTCACGCGCAAAAAAAATTAAGTCATTTTATGATATTCGATTAGTACTTGTGTTTTGTGCGAGATAAACTCAAGTTAATTTTAACTTTCAGCTAAATAATTTTTTCCGCTAATCTCATACCACGAATTGCATATAGTGTAGACTCGAATAACACGGACCAAATCATAGAAAGAAACGATACAATAACTTTTAATTGGAAAGTAATCTCTCTTTATACAAGCTAGTAAAGAACATGATTCCTGTAAAATAATTTTCTTTTAAGTTAATAAATTTCCACTATTTTCTGACAAAATAACGACGACCTAATAATCTATAAAGTGTTTTTAGGTCAACTAGTGTTCTCTATTTATAAAGAGAAATATAAAAATCCTAATTGCACAAATCATTGATAAATAATATTATTTAAATAAAAAACACACTTTCGTCAAACTGAGAGAGAGGAGGGCGGCACACCTTAGTTAATTTTACTATAGTTGCCACCCCTCATACTATGTATAATGTATTGAGTTCAATTATATGTGTTTTTTAAATTTTTGACCCAACGTTTTATAATTTAATCAAATCCAATATTTATTTTCTATTTCCCCAAATATTAATTAATTAAACTAAATTAATTTCTCAGTTAAAAATTTTTCTTAATCCAATTTTAATTCCGTTAAAATCATAATTTTCTTATTCATAATGACTAATTTACTACAAATGCGATACATTTATCTTACTTCATCGTTTCCATTCATTTTTATTCATTTGGTTCTACATTCAATTCATTTTTAAATTTAACAAGTTAGCGGAGGGACCAATTGAACATAATATAATTAGGACTCAAATAATTTATAATTAAATTTTGACTCTTCACATATTAAGTATAAACTTATTTAGTCACGAAATCATTCCATTAAAGTATAGTGATTGAGTTCTCCGTAATTATATATTATTACGAAAGCTACTTAATAAATGCTTGTCCAATGATCTTGTCATTAGTGTATTACTCTCATAGAATATTCTTAATTTTTTTGTGATAAATTCGTTCTTTCAATATACTCTTATTTTATTTCACAATAACCATTACATCTTATTTTATAAAAAGTCAATTATTATTAGATAGTAATTAAGTCATTTGATAAATGACTTGTTGTCATGTTTACTATTCATCAATCATGTAATTCCACTATTGTGGAATAATGTTACATATTGCAGAAGTCGTATACCCAATGCATCAGGTTTTAGTTCCTTTTCTATTTGAATTCAAACTTTCACTTATATAAAAGTATACGAGTCACTGGGTCACATACATAGTCCATCATCCACTTAGGATTAAAGTATATCACACTATGAATGTCCATAAATGAGTTTAAGATCTATTATATTTGGGTCTTGTCCAATGTACTTTTAGAAATGAGTTTAAGATCTATTATATTTGGGTCTTGTCCAATGTACTTTTAGTTCAGTCAGTCACGTCTATGTCTCCATCTTTTATGAGTCATTTGTTCTGATGCTCAAGACAAAACATCTTCCTAATTGAAATTGATAGCCGACATATTAACCTTTTAATTGATTTGCTTATTTTTGATTAGACTAAAAACACATTTAGATAATCTACTAATACAAATCGTCTTTTTGTATTACGATCTGACTATGTAAGACCACTTAGTATTAGTTAAATGTTAAATAATCAGTGAGTCAATATTTACTTCAATTTCATTTTGCGTGTAAAATCGTTGAAGACAATATAAAAAGACTCTTAACGTAATCAATAAATATATTATCAAATTAATTTATTCAAAAAATATAAATATAAAGAAAATACTATACTAAACCCAACAATAAACACTTTTAAAAACCATGTTGTACAAAATATTTTTATGTGACGTCAACATAAAATGGGCCAAAATCTCAATATATATTTTGAAATCGATATATACCGATAATATTGTTATTGCTAATATTAAATTGCATGGCCAAACGAATTTGGTCCACACGTCTTTCGTCTCTTCTATTTTATTTTATTTTTTTAAATGATTTAAGTTCTCAAAATTCAACTTTGAAGAAAATGACAAATTGGAATTTTAAAATTGACAACACATCGTTTTTTCATTTAAGTTTATCTTCTGATTTTGATGTCAACTAAAGTCGAATATTATTTTACTTTAGTTATAATTAATAATGTTATTTCTCACCTGTCACTGAAAATATTAGAATTTCTTTAATAAAAGAATTATTAGGAGCAATAATGATTTATATAAGGATTAATCCGTTAACTATTCAGAATCGATAAAAGTTGATGATTAAATTATTTTTATAATTTTTAAATTATTTATTTATTGTTGAATCGGTCATCAAATGTGAATCGATAATTTAATGGGTTGAATCACAGTTGAATTATTAAAATTTTTTTTTTTTTTAAAAGAGATTCTTTTGTTTAAGTGTAAATAATGGTTATAAAAATGGAATAAACCAATTTCAATAATAATAATAATAATAATAATAATAATAATAATAATAAGTGATGCACTTTTTATTTGAGTATAATGAGAAATTTAGTTCTTAATGTTTATTTATTTTATTATTTAAATTTTTTTTTGTAGTCAATTTGATTTTTAACTTTTAAATTTTAGTCAAATTGATTGCTTTGGACGACAAAATTATTTTGGACGAAAATTTAATTGAACTTTTAAAATTTTAACGGGATTGATTTGGTCACCCATGTGACAATCCATGTATAATTCATAAAAATAAAAAAAAATATTTAAAAAAATTAATAAATTTCTAAAAATTTCATAAAAACTTATAAAAAATTATTCATGTTAACAATGAAGTATACGTAAAATATCACATGAACTGTCATGTTAATACCATTAAAATTTTAACAATTCTATTAGTTTTTCTAAAAGAAACAAACAATTTAACTAAATGTTGAAAGTTGTGGACCAAAATGACCCAAAAAATAAATGAGTAAACGTTAAGTGTTAAATTTATTTTTATGTCTTTTATTTGATCAAATTAAGCTATGATTGACACTTCAAAACAAAAATTATCATCCATTATTTCACCAATTATTTTCATTAAAATTATTAATCTGATGCTGATTGAGTCTTAACTCAGTTAACATTGACATCTACATTATTGTCAATAAAAGAGGGGACGTGGCTTTAAACTTGTTGAAACTCCATCTTCAATTTTTATCTTTCTATTTAAGGATTGGAGAGGGTTATCATTTAATAATATTTTTTATTTAATAAAAAATAATTTTTTAAATATTTTATTTATATATGGATAAGTTTAATTCACCCAAAGCAGAATTATATAAAAAAAATATTCTCATTAATGTTTTCTTTTAAATGTTTACTATAATTTCTAGTGAAAATATGGAAACTTTTTTCCAATTTTAATTGAAGAAATAAATAAAAAAGAATTTTTTAATGAATGGACCGCTGAGATTAACCAATCATCTGCCACCTTCAATCTTCCTGGCACAATCATTATCAAATAATCTTTTTAGCACATTAATTTCTTTCATCCCAAAACAAAACAAAGCATACTTTTGTACCATTTAACTCTCAAAAGTTAAAGTCTTTCTCTTTCTGAGTCAGCTCAGGTACTTCATTCATCTTTTTAATTGATTTATTTATTTATTATAGCTAGTCTCAATGTATTTTAATGGGTTTTTAAGATCATTTCTATCTGGGTTTATGTCTATATAAAACGTTCTTATTTTATGTTTTTTGCAGTCCAAAGTTTTTTTTAAAATGTTATGTACTGTTCAAAGGTCTTATTTTATGTTATGAACTGCAGAAAAATGTTATCTTTTTGTTATTATAAAGCCCCCCAAAGTTTTAAGTTTTAGTTTAAACCCAGTTTTACTTATGTTTGATGCTGTATTATTTTTAAGTTCTTAGGGAATTTTGTTTTATGTTATTGTTATTATAATGTCTAAAAGAATTTTGGTTTTTTAATTTAATCCCTGTTTTCACTATGATTGATGCTGTGTTGTTTTGATGTTTTAAGGTCTTTAGGTTGGGAATTTGAGAGTCATGGATGGTTGGCTGAAGGGATCTAATAGTTTTGTCGATAGGGTCGGACCAAATGATGGTACAGTCTTAGCTTTATCCGGTCGGGATTTCGATAACGGGTATAAGAATGAAAATTGTGTTGATATTCCTTCTTCGGAACCTGTTATGATTCCGGTAAATTCAGGGAATGTAGTTCCTTCCTTTGGAACCTGTTCTGATATAGTAGGACTAAATGTTGATAACCAACCTGTTCCGATTCCGGGAAATTCAGTGCCTTCCTCGAGTGTGAACGAGGGAGACTTGCATGAGGATTTTGACTTCAGTGACGAAGTTCTGAAGTACATAAGTCAGATGCTTATGGAAGAAGATATGGAAGATAAGACTTGTATGTTTAAAGAGTCATCGGCAGCACTTCAGGCTGCTGAGAAAGCGTTTTATGAGGTTCTCGGAGAGAGGTATCCACCTTCTTCTGAATATGATGCTGATCAAAACCAAGAAAGCTCCGATGAAAGTCATGGTCAAAGTTGTTGGAGATGTAGTAGTGGAAGCATTAGTAGTGGTAGCGTAGTTGATCCTGGGCACAACCATGATTTTGGTGAGCAAAGGAACTTCCCGTCACAGGCTAGTTCATCTCATAGCTCGGGAAACAGTACTGGTAGCGTGGTAGATGGATATGCAGATTCTCCAGTAAGTACTGTTAGGCTTCCTGAAATATTTAACAATAGTGAGTCTGCCATACAATTTAGAAAAGGGTTCGAGGAAGCGAGTAAGCTCCTCCCGAATGGTGGAAGCTTGTTTGTTCACGTGGAGAATGATGGATTGTTTCTCAAAGAGCTAAAGGAAGAGGCTAAAGATGTTGTAGTAGATAAGGTGGAGAAGGATGACATCTCTCGGGATGGATCAAGGGGAAAGAAAAAACCTTATCCTGAGGATCTGAGTCTAGAGTGTGGGAGGAGTACCAAGCAATCTTCAGTTTATAACGAGTCTTTTGTAAGCCCTGAAATGTTTGATATGGTGCTACTAGATTGTCAAAGTGTAACCGAGCTTCAAAAAGTTTTGCAAGATGAAACGAGCAAGAATGTGCAACAGAACGGACAATTGAAAGGGTCTACTGGTGGAAAGGCACGTGGGAAGAAACACGGTGGTAAAAGGAACATGGTGGATTTGAGAACTCTCTTAACCCTTTGTGCACAAGCCGTTGCAGCCGATGATCGGAGGAGTGCTAATGAGCTAATCAAGCAAATCAGGCAGCATTCTTCACCTATGGGTGATGGGATGCAGAGGATAGCTCACTATTTTGTTGACGGCCTAGAGGCACGCTTAGCTGGTTCCGGGACCCAAATTTACACTGCGCTTATCACAAAGCCGACTTCAGCTGCTGATGTGTTGAAAGCCCACCATCTGTTTCTTGCTGCTTGTCCTTTTAGGAAGCTCTCAAATTTCTTCTCGAATAAGACGATAATGAACCTAGCTGAAAATGCTGCTAGGCTTCATATTATTGATTTTGGTATTCTATATGGTTTCCAATGGCCTTGCCTTATACGACGTCTCTCGTCTAGGCCTGGTGGACCGCCTAAGTTGAGGATTACAGGGATTGATCTTCCACAACCGGGTTTTCGGCCGGCAGAAAGGGTGGAAGAGACAGGGCGCCGTCTTGCAAACTATGCGGAAACATTCAAAGTTCCGTTTGAGTTCCATGCTATTGCTCAGAAGTGGGACACCATTCAAATCAAGGACCTTGGGATTGATCGTGATGAAGTACTTGTTGTGAACTGTATGTACAGGCTTAGAAATCTACTAGACGAGACCGTGGTTGTGGAGAGTCCAAGGAATAAGGTTCTTAACTTGATCAGGAAGATGAATCCTGATGTTTTCATACTGGGGATTGTGAATGGTGCTTATAGTGCTCCGTTCTTTATCACGAGATTTAGAGAGGCTCTCTTCCACTTTTCTACTTTATTCGATATGCTCGAGACTAACGTCCCTCGCGAAATTCCGGAACGAAGGCTGATTGAAAGAGAGATATTTGGATGGGAGGCAATGAATGTCATTGCATGCGAGGGTGCTGAAAGGATCGAGAGGCCTGAGACTTACAAGCAGTGGCAGATGAGGAACACAAGGGCAGGTCTCAGACAGTTGCCTCAGAATAAGGAGATCATGAAGATAGCAAAGGAGAGGGTAGATACAGGCTACCATAAGGACTTTGTAATCAATGAGGATAATCGCTGGTTGCTTCAAGGATGGAAAGGACGAATTGTTTATGCACTCTCGACTTGGGTTCCTGCCCCTTAGAAGGTAAAGTCTTGCGAAGTCCTTTACGGTTGGATTGCAGCCATTGATGGATTTCACATATATGGAGCCAAGGTGTGGAAAACATCTCCCCTCTCACAGTCTCTTACATATTTGGGCTTAAAGATGCACTAAAACAATGATTACCGTGAATGCAATCGATATGAAAAATTGATATTGATGATCTATTTGCTTCATTTTCCCAACAGGTTACGTAAATAAGAAACCGGAGGCTGCTTACTGGTATTTATCGAAAAGGTGAATCCATCATGTATCATATTGCTAACATGTACCAGAGAATAATAGCGATGGTAAGATGAATTAGATTGAAGCTAGCAGTTTAGGTGAACGTTATAGTTTCTTATTGTATTGGCTATACGAGGTAATGTTAAGTAGGTCTGACAGTCTGAGTTTCAAATTCCGACATTGGTATCCTCTTATTCTCATATTCAAATGCGATGAAGTTCATTAATGTATTTTCTTTTAAAGCTATAAGTACTTACAAATATAAAAAAAATGAAAAAACAAATAAAAATCTCCATTGTTGCTTTCTGCAGAAGTGTCTTCATTTACAAAAAGAGAAAATGAATTCAAGTCTCATCGTATATAGGTTCGGCCTAAAGACCAGAGTCCCGTATCTTTAACCGGTGTCTGAAAAAACAAGTGAAAGTATTGTAAGAATAGCAGCTTTTAGAATCTTATAGAACTGAACTGTGTTGTATTGTAATGATACTTACTGGTGTTTTCACAGATGGGAAGACATTCCAAAACCTTAAAGTCTCATCCCCTGCACCAGTCACTATGGTCTGCATGAAAAGATAAAAAAGACAGTTATTATATTAAAATAATCGTTTTCAGTCTTCAAGAGTATGATTCATTGCTAAGGAAAAGTTACCTGTCCATCGGGCGACATGGCTAGGTAGAGGACTCGAAAACTATGGCCAGTTAGCGTTGCAACCTTTGCCATTGAGGGATATTTCCACACCATAATTTGATTTTGAGAGTATCCATGAGTGCTAACTATTTCGTTCACGTTCTTACTCCATGATAGATTGCATACTTGGCTCCCAGTGTCTATGTTGTTCAATTGGTGACCATTTGTAGTGTTCCAAAACCGAATACATCGGTCCGCGGTTCCACCGCCCGATGCAAGAAGGTTGCTTTGATGGGGTGACCAAGCAATGGCTTTTACAGCAGCTGTATGTTCGGTCAATTTAAGAATTGGTTGCTGTGAATGCTGGTTCCAAACCAAAAGCTGATTATCATTCCCGCCGGAAGCAAGTTCACGGTCGTCATGTGACCATTTCAATCCACAAACCTCGGATTTATGCCCTACAAGCTTGCTAACGTAATCATTTGAAACTCGAAGATCATGCTGAAGGATGTTACGATCCCTGCTTCCGGATGACAGTATCCGCGAATTCCAAGCCAAGACACCGGTTCTGGTTTGATGTCCACCCATGGTTCGGACTTTCTTACATTGAGTTCCATCCCAAACCTATACATAACAACCAAAATGCTTAAACCTCAACCGCTATTTACACTAATGAATGGCGAGTTCGAAACCGACGGTTAATTACCTGAACTTGACCGAGATTTGTACCGATCGATATGTAAGAACCTTCCCGAGTCCATTGAACAGAACAAACACTATCATTTGGTCCCAAATCACACAACTTTGTTACCTAAGAGCAAAACAATAACATGTTAAAACACTAAATACATTCATTTGTTCTAAATCCCTCAAAAGTATATATAAACTTACTTTACTATTGGATGCAGTCCATAAATAAACACAAGTACCCAACCCAACAGCAAGTACATTTTGAGATGACCAATCAACAAGGTTCAAATAGAAATCATCCTGAAGTGATGGAGCATCAAGAACCTGCATTCATTTCATTTCATTTCAACAAATTTTACATAAACTCGGGTATGAATCCGATGCGGGTATGAAAAGTAAGTCGAAAATCAAAATATGTTACCTTATGGGGTGTCTTAGGGACTTTCCTAGGTGGTTTAGGAGGTGTAGATGCTTCACTAGAGAAACCACTATCATGCCCCAAAATTGAAGGAGAATAAGGTGAGTTAGGCCCTGAACGTTCAGTTTTGAACCTCAACATGTTCTTGTTAGGACTCATAGGTGAACCTTGACCTGCAGGAGAAAAACAAGACCCGAAATCAGAACCGAACAATTCAGATTTTAAAATCCGACAATAAGCTTCATTCCCCCCTTCTTTAGCAGGTGATTCCTTTTCAATTAACCCAAAAGTGTGTAGCCTTGATGAAGATCTACACGGGATGAACCTATCGCTACAAATTGTCGATTTCGATGATGATGGTGAACTTAAACCAGATATCATCCGTGGTGAAGATATCGAAATCGAACGAAAAGAAGAAGAACAAGGAGAAGAAGGGGAAGAAGTTTCTAGCCGGAGTGAAGTTTCGTTCATCCCAGCAGGGAGGTTTAAACCACTTTTTCTCCTTTGTGAAGACTCCATTTTTTTAGATTTTTGGTTCCTTGGTTAGCTTGTGAGCTTCTTAAAAATGGGTTTCGTTTAGATTTTGAAAATGGAGATTAAAAATGGAAATTATTTGGTGGAGAAAAGAGCTCCTGTAGGGTTTTCCAAAGGGGATTTATTTTTGGGGGAGGAGCTGAAATTTCCTGCCTTTTCTTTAGATACTGTAACGGTCAAATTTTGGTAGGGTAGACTGTGTTTCTCCTTATATGTTTAGAAAAGGGGGAAAGCAGGATGTCGTTTTGGGTTTTGTAGACTTAAAAACGACATGGGTCGTCGAATTTTGGAACTAACGGTCATATTTCATGAATACATACATACATGCATGCATACATATATATTATATCAAAGTTCGTATCATAAGAGCTGTCAGATTGATTTAGTTACCATGTATTTTGTCAAATAGCCGTTGCTTCTGATTTTTTATTTTTATTTTATTAATGTTTTACCTTTTTCGTATTTTTAGAGATATTTAATATTTAATTTTATTTGAACATTTTATAGATATATCAATTGAGGGGTAGGGTGGATTTTGGGTTAATTGAATTGGGTTAATTCGAGTTTTAAATTGTTTTTTTTTAGTGTTTTCGAGATAGAATCATTTTGGGTAAAGTTTTTATGAATTTAGTTTATTTTGGATTTCATTTCAAGTGTTAATTATTTCGGGTTCGAGTTCATATTTGAATGGATTGAAATTGTTAATTTTTTATGATCAAATTGGATTAAATCATAGTTGTAGTTGTTCAATAGGATTCAAGCAAGAATATACAAGTCAATATTTGTATATCATTTCAGTCCTCGAACTTTGCCACTTTTGGCAACTCGATCTCTGAACTTTTTTTTGTTCATATTGGTTGCAATGATGCGACACTTTGAAATTGTATTATATCATTACTTCAAAATTTTAATATATATATATATGAAATTTAAAAAGTATTTTAAAAGTTTTTAATAAAAAGATGAAAATGATGATGTGGATATATTATTTTATGAATCATTCTCACCACATTATTCATAGTCTCTATCCAATTATTTAATGACATTTAACAATTTTTTTCATTTTATTAACACATAATTTTGGTAATTTTTTTTATCCTGAATCTTAAATACTAAACCCAAACCTCAAACCTTGAACTTGATCTCTAAATCCCAAATCTTGAGAGTTCAAGTTTGAGATTCGAGTTTGAAGTTTAAGGTTTGAATTTAAAATTCGGATTTAGGATAAAAAAAATACCAAATTTGTATTAGTGACAAAGAAAAATTATTGAAATATCATTAAATAAAAAAAAAAAACCATAAATATATGATGGAAAAAATTCATAAAATAATTTCTCGATGATGTAACACAATATTAAAATGACACATCATCATTCTTTAAGGAATTTCAAGTTCAAGGACTAAATTATGAAAAGCTGCCAAATCCTGATATCAATGTTGATAAAAAAAGTTTAGGAACCAAGAAGGTTGTCAAATCCAGGGACTAAATATTAATCTATCCCATTTTTAAAAGCTTTCATTTCTACAGAATAAGAAAATGAACTATTTCCCACCATTGAAAGAAATAAAAGGACTCAGACAGCACCACTGTAAGCTTGAAAGTTTTCATGAATACAACATGTTAAGAATAAGCTATCGGATTTTATGTACTACAATCTCTTCTCAACATAAACTTTTACAACGTGTATCGCACTTGATATTGGCGAAGCCAGTCCTCTCCCTTCTCGTAATAATCTGACCTACTGAACGTTTGCTGATGGAACCTTGAGTTCGCAGCATAAAGGGAAGCGCCACGCCATGCATCAAGAACCGGATCTAATGCTCGTGCCACCTTAATTGGCGATCCACATGGTCGAACCATCCGGATTCCAGCTTCCAAACGTTCATTTATGCCGGGAAAGAGACTGCACCCACCGGTCATAAAGACCGAACTGGTCAACCTGTCCTCAAGTGCCTCGTCCTTGGATGGCAACCTTCTGATCGAGACCCCAGTCATTTCGTCTAAACCCACTTGATCTATACCAACCAAGTTAGGGTGGAGTAATATTTCAGGACATCGAAACCTTTCAACCCCGATCACAATTTGGAAATCTTCCTTAGTGAGCAGATGGACATGGGGTACCTCAGTGGCAGCTGGCTGTGAAGCTGCCGGTTCGAGTTTAGGAACAAATGTTGGGTCTATCTCCTGCAAAAACAGAGAAATTAACTAATGATTCATCTTACATTATAATTTGGAAAACCACAAACAGATCAATACACGCTAAGACACATGAACTAACCTGGAGCCTAGAACTAACACGGGCCAGCTCTGCCTCAGCTTCATCAGCTCCATCATCATTGTCATCGTTATCTTTTCCCATTAGTTTGTAAAGTTGCCAATCTTCGTCTTTGGCACCAAAAGTATCCTCGCCTTTCCCTCGATCAAAGGCTGCAGTAGTTAAAATGCGCATTCTTTCCCTCTGAGCAGCATTCAATCTTTCCCCACGCCCTATACCCCCAGAACTACTTCCATTAGTATGTGCTCCATTTGTCTTTAGTCTTTTCTGCAGATCAACCTTCTCGTACAGTTCTTTGTATTTAGTATGCATTTGTTCGATATAAAGTTGAGGGTTCTCCCTGTTAAAAGATAAGAACAACAAGATGATGAAGTATCAATTAGATTAAATGTAAAATAATTGAAATACATGTGTGATGGAGCACTTTCTTGCTTGGTGAAATTAAATTTGAAAAGGAAAGAGAAATATCTTCAAGTTTGTGACATACAAGCGTCTTTCTTCATCTTGCTGGGTTTTCCTTTCTCGTTCTAATTCTTCTTCGACACGTTTCTGTTTAGATCGCTGCCGGCCTTCCGTTGTGGTTTTAAGAAAAATCTGCCTCTTCTTTTCCTTAAGCTGTCACATTCACATCGCAAAGAAATCATTTTCCTTTATCTAAAAGTACTTCATTTGCCGAGCAAAGCCAACTGCAAAAAAGCAATGCATATTAGATATTTGCCACTAAAAGTATCGGTACCTGCTCAGGGGTAAGCATATAATCAGGAACATTGATAAGCGGATATTTATCGCTTGTACAAGAATCTGCCTTCTCCTCATTTTCAGCTTGTTCAGGCTTTGGTTCACCTTTTGCTTTTCGTAATGACTGTGTCACTTTCGTGAGAGTCGATTCTATTTCCTGTTTAGAAGCATAACCAGTTTCCGAAAGGAAAGACGGAATATCTTCCTCTTGAACTTGTCCAAGTTGTTGCAAAAGAAATTCCAATCCATGCAATTGATTTTCTAGTTCGTTTATTCTAGAAGACCTCTTCGCTTCGGCCATTTCTCTCAATCTTTGTCCTTGCCTTTCCTTTATAGCAGCCTTTCGTGCTATCTCTTCTTCGGAAGGAGGTTCTTCGGTAGGTGGTGGAACCCACGGGAGCAGCCAACACCTGGTTTTATCTTCCGCTTCCTTGCCGCCTTTCTGTTACGGTAATTAACCTTTCAGCAGTTACAAAGAGGATAGCAGAAGAAAAAAACACACACAAGTCAATACCTGAAATAATTGAGCTTCTAAGGCATAATCGGGTGCAATATAGCAGTGTTCCACCTTCAGATCTTCAACATTTTCCCATGAGAATCTAGCCCTATCATGAGCATTTAAAAAAACCATTAGCGAAAGCTCTAGTGAGGAATGTTGTATTCCGGCAATCCAGCAGAACTTATTATACTCACATGTGATGAGGATACTTTAGTGAAAGAAGTTGCTTCAAATAGTCAGTGATATGGTATCCACCAATGTTAGTTCGACAGCATCCTTTGTAAACTGGCTCCCCATCAACAAACTACAGTCAAACAAACTACATTATGACCACAACTGTAATGCGCTTGCATCCTCTTAGTCGGAATCTAATATTCATGGCATCGGTCAGATTTTGTAAATTCCTATTCTAAAGTCTATTACAAGATATACCTTCCACCAGACCAGTAAAATGGTTTGTTGGAGGAACAAAATGAGACTTTTAAAGGAAAATTCCAAGCAGAAACTAAACTTATTGTGTCGAGTCCCATAATGCCGACTTGCTAACAAACCCCGAAACTAAATAATGACTGCCTCAACTTTGCAAATCTATGCATCAATGTAAAATATGAAGTCTAGTGAACATACAGGAATGACATGAGTTGTGGTGAATCCCGGGCAGATAGCTAGACCATCTTTCTCACAAAGCCCATGCAGTTGATTATACTTGTAGCTGAAAACAGCGTCAACACCAAAGGCTGCAATCACAAACAGAAAAAAATCGAGCATCAGAGAAGATGTACATTTGGACTTATATATATATATATATGAAAATTGTTGACAGGATTTGAATTCTAATAACATAACTGATTTCCAAGAAACTTGAGCCTTACTCAAGCATGCAAGGCCATGTATCACTCAGATAAACCAATTGAGTGTGATAGGTAATGTTAAAATGAGTGCTTCATACCTACAGATCGAACCCCATAAGTCTCGAAAAGAAGTTCTGCCATTTTACTGCGGGAATAAACCGGGTTGCACACACATTCTGTGATCAGGATAGGATGATTGATCTGTTCTGGCCTCGAATAAACAACAAATCAAGAAAGAATTAATTAAACTCGAAATGTCTAATAAAGAATTATGAATGACAAAAATGGCAGCCAATAAAACAATGCTGCATGAAGGGAAAATGCCAAAACCAATAGCCTATAAAATTCCCAGGCAAGCTCAACAGCACATTTAAATTCACGAAAATCAACTATCTGAAGACAATTTATATACTGCCAAAGCATATCCTAATTACCAACACAAGCAGAAGAACATCCTAATAAGAGCAGTAAACTTATCAATGTACCCGTGATCCATTTGCACCCAACCTATCAAATGCAAAGTCGAGAATCTGCAAAAAAGAAAAGAAGAAACAAGTACACAAGTTAGCATGTCGCACCATACCCAAAACTCTAAAACTTCCATATCTACATTCAATCATAAACCAATATCATCCAAAATTCTAGTTCACAAACTCAAATTTGATTTTATAACTCCTCATAATTCCCATACATAAAAAAAAAAAAAATGTTAAATTTTACTTACATATTCCATGATTTCAAACTGAAAAACAACATTGCTATCGAAAGCAGATCGGGGGCCGGAACGAGTGCAATCGAAGTATTTCAGTAAAGCGGGATCATGGTCACCAACAAGTGTCACAGTTTCCCCTGCAATAACCCCCCAAAAAAGAACAACTCAATTCATATACAAATTTCCTTCTTATTTTTTTTCTTTTTTGTTAAAAATAATTTGAATAAAGCAAAAATACCGGTGGATTTACGGCGAGGTCTTTGAACAATGTTACGAAAAATAACCCGTGGCTCAGTCTCTCCTGCCCAACTGCAAAATAGAAAAAAAAATGGTTAAGGGAAAAAAAATGATGGTATATACTATTATATATCTCAATGAAAAATAAAAAATTAGGGGTTTTGTAGTTAAGGTTATATTACCCAATACGAAAATAGGAAGCGCCATTGTCGATAACGATGGGAGTCGAAGGAGGAAAGCGATTGTAATCTGTTTGCCTTTGAATTTTTGATATGAATGGCATTTTTTTAGGGTTTTTCTCTGCTAAGGAACTACGGAATTGAGAGTCGAGGGGAAAAGGATTTCTGGTAGAGTGATGAACTGAAAAGTAGATTCTAGTAGTTTTAAAATTTTAGTATTAAGAAAAGTCAGTAGCGGGGATAGCTCAGTTGGGAGAGCGTCAGACTGAAGATCTGAAGGTCGCGTGTTCATCCACGCTCACCGCAGTGGTTTTTAACTCTTTTTGGATTAATTTCTCAGGGGTCCCTGAAATCTGAGTTAAAATTTTAAATTTGTCATTAAATTATCAGATTATTTCAATTAGATCGTTTTGTCCTAGACCTGATAATGGGCCGGGCCACCCGATCCGACCTGAAGGCCCGCCCTAAAAAATGGGAGGGTTTAGACAAAAATATAAGCCTGAAAAAATAGGCTTGAACAAAAAATGAGGCCCATTTTCTAAACGGATCGAGCCTCGAGTATGATTTTTTGGCCCAAACCTAGCTCGGGCCGGCCTGAATAAATTAACCATTTTTAATAAAAAAATTATATTAGTTTTGGTGTTTTTTTTACTATTTTGGTTGATTTTTTTTTGCTATTTTTGAGTTGTTTTTTATTGTTTTGATTGCTATTTTCGTGTTATTTTTACTGTTATTTTGTTGCTATTTTTGTTGTTTTTAATGTTGTTTTACTGTTATTTTTGCTGCTGTTTTGGTTGTTATTTTTGTTGTTTGGATGTTATTTTTTATGCTTTTTACTATTGTTTCACTGTCTTTTTTAATATTATTTGAATATTGTAAAACTTATGTTTTATTGTTAATTTTTTTTACTAATTTAGTTACAACTATCTTAATATAAATTTTTAATGTATTTTAAATTTATTTATTTTTTAATGTTTGTTTTAATGTTTTTAAGTGTATTTGATATATTATATATTTTTTAAATTTATTATATGTAATAGAATAATATAAAAAATTAATATGGGTCGGGTCGGGTTGGGTTTGGGTTTGACTATTATAATTCGGGTCGAATTTGGACAAAATTTTAGACTCATTTTTCGAGCTGGGCCAAGCTTGGGCTTAGCAATTAGATCTAAAATTTTATTGAAGCCCGACCCGGCCCGATCCACGATCAGCTCTATTTTGTCCGCAATTCATATATGTTTTTAATACCTTTTTTCACTATTCATTAATTCTTTTTTTATATAGATAAATGCAAATAAAAAATAATACTGTGTTATGATTGAAATAAGGGATTTATAATTAATTATAATATTATTTAATTATACTGATTTTATGAAAGTTAGTACAATTTCCCTACTTCGCTTGAGAATTTTTTATATTAAATTATTTATTAAATACAATAATTTATAACGAAATTGAAATAGTTGGTTAATTTTTAAATTATTAAATGGTTATTTTTTTATCATTTTAAATAATTAATAAAATGTACTCCTATTTAATTTTTTTTTTGAGTTTTTTTTTATATGTCTCGAATTACTTATAATTTATCTCTAACTCATATATAAGAAAATAATGTGTTAGGGAGTATATTTTATTAAGTATTTATGTTTATTTGATCCTGATTCTAAAATAATTATTTGAAAATGTATAAAATATTAAAAATTTCAAAAAGAATACGTAAAAGAACTTTAGATTCATATGTATATTCACACAATGTGTTAATTTCGAAGGTAAATTTTATTATCATATCAATCAAAATTATGTAAATTAGTGGAGAAACATTAATGTTATGATTAATTGTCATTAGATGTTCACTTTCGAAACTAACATAATTAAATTGCTTTGATTTTTTTAGAGGGACCAATTTGCTTAACATTGAAATTGGGAGGTACTGTAAATATCTTTTTACCAAAACTAAATTCTTAGTGTCATGGTTCCTTCCGCAGTACGTTCAGAAAAATGAAAAAAAAAAAATCTCCTTTCTTCCATAGCAAGCCAACACGCTCTCTTATAAAAAACCTTCACATGCAAAACCTATTATTTCAAAACCTTTTTTTCTTTTAATGGAGATTTATGAACAAGAAGAAGAAGGTTTTATGACGCCGAGGCGGCGTCACAAGCGACGGCTCCTCCGCCGTGTCCGGCGGCACCGAAGAAGAAACAAGCGATTCATATAAAGAGAAAGTCACTCAAGAATGGATTCTTTCATCCACCTGATCTCGAAGCTTTGTTTTCAATTACGACCTCTATGCGGCAAACACAAAAGGCAGCCCCTCCGCTATGTCCGCCGGCGCCGAAGAAGAAACAAGCAGTTTATATGAAGAGAGAGCCACCGAGGAACGGATTCTTTCAACCACCTGATCTGGAGGCTTTGTTTTCAATTTTGGCGCCAAAAAAAGAAGCTAGCGTTTCATTTGAAAGTGCTTCTCGTTTTTAAATTTTCTTGTTAATGTAAATTTGGCTTTGTATACATAAATATTATTTTGGTATTATATATATGAATCAAAATTCATTAGTATTTTCATATTATAAAATTTTCTTTAGGGTTTTTCTTTGGAATGGAACTATGGATTTGAGAGTCGAGGGGAAAGGGTTTCTGGTAGTGATAAACTGCATAGTATATTTTAATAGTTTTAAAAAAGCAGTATTAATATCGTCAATCAGTAGCGGGGATAGCTCAGTTGGGAGAGCGTCAGACTGAAGATCTGAAGGTCGCGTGTTCGATCCACGCTCACCGCAATGATTTTTAACTTTTTTGGATTAATTTCTCAGGGGTCCCTAAAATCTGAGTTAAAACTTTAATTTAGTCATTAAATTATCATATTATTTCAATTAGATCGTTTTGTCCTCAATTCGTGTCTGTTTTTATTACTTTCTTTTATTCTCTTCTGTACTGTTTTCCTTTTTTTCATTATTCATTAATTCTTTTTTATACAAATAAATGCAAATTAAAAAAATAATATTGTGTGTTATGATTGAAATAACTTTTGGGATTTATAATTATAACCATAGAATGTGTAAAAAATGAGAGCTAAATTTGTTATTATATCAATTAAATTTATGTAAAATTGACAAAAAATATTATTGCCATGATTAATTGTCTTTAGTTGCTTACTTTCGAAATTGATAGGGATTAAATCGTTCGAAATTTTTTGAGAGACGAATTTGGTCAATATCAAAATTGAGAAAGACTAGAAATATCTTTTTTATCCCCATTTAATTTGAATCGGACTAAATTGCTCTTGATTTAATAGTTTATTAATGAAAATAGTTAAAGCCATTATCAATTGTCTTTTTGTTCACATTTTAAATGTATAAGGTCTAAATTGCAACCTCTTCAATATTTATTCTATACAAAATTTTGAATTTATATAAACTTGAATTAAGGTCAATTCCTCGGTTAAAATTAAACTTAGAAAATATTTATTTCCAAATTTTCATTTTTTTAAAACATTTTGAATCGACTTTTTTTAATTTTCACCTTTTAAATTTTCTATTTTTATAAAAAAATATTATTTTACATTCTCAAAAAAAATAAAATGACATATTTTCTTGAACCAAAAGCAACCTTAAATCTAGTATGTTTATTGTCAATCATGCCGGAGTCATCAAGTAAATATATCTATTCAAGAGTTAAAGCTAATTTTAGCTTAATAGGCCAAATTCGAATTGTTATTAAATAATAAAATATAATTTTTTTTTCATTTCAATTAGAATAAATAAATATTATTATAAAAAATATGATATAATTTTTTGCATTTGAACTTGACAATTAAATTTATTTTGGTTACCGAACTTAAAAAAATATAAAAGTTTGATGACATAACACTTTAATATTGTGATTAAAATGATGTACAATTGACCGAATGAATTAATGTGAATAATTATCCTTAATTATCTACTTTTAAAATAAATAAAAATTAAATTACTTCAATTTTAAAAAAAAATTAATTTATTCAATTTCAAAATTGAAAACTACTCAAAGAGTTTTACCTCATCATATTCAAGGAAGAAAAAATGTGAAATAGGGTTTTGGGTTTTCTTTTAGGTTTGGTAGAAGTGAAAATGGGGCTGAATTTAAAATATTGCCCAACTAAAACCATAATCCCTTTGGGGTTCAATCTCTAATTCATAATGAATATCGTTTATTCAATTCCTATTAACATCCTTTTCTAAAGTTTAAAGCACAAACAACATTCCTTATGTATTAGATTATGACACCCCATTATGTAGGTAGAATTTTGCTTTATATAAAATTATATTTACAAAAGAATTATTTACAGTCGATTGAATTTTAGTTTGATTGACATTGATATTGTTGTCAGTACAGGAGGATGTGGGTTTGAGTGTGCTGAAGCGTATTATCCTCCTATTTAAGGGTTAATCAGGAGGGGATATAGGTTGTTCTAGGCATTGTATAAACAAGAGCAAGACGAGGAAGGGAGTAGTAAGTGACGAAATGCTTCGAGGAGTTGAAAGTAAGCATAGATCCAAAGATTCTCGAATAGGTCAACCTTTCGAACTGCTACTGAATCCATAGGCAGACTAGAGACAACCTGGCGAACTGAAACATAGTAGCCAGAGGAAAAGAAAGTAAAAGCATTTCCCGTAATAGCGGCGAGCAAAATGTGAGCAGCCTAAATTGTGAAAACGGGGTTGTGGGAGAGCAATAAAAGCGACGTGCTGCTAGGCGAAGCGGTGAAGTGCTGAACCCTAAATGGCGATAGTCTAGTACCCGAAAGCATCACTAGCTTACGTTCTGACCGAAGTAGCATGTGGCACGTGGAATCTCGTGTGAATCAACAAGGACCACCTTGCAAGGCTAAATACTCCTAGGTGACTGATGGCGAAATAGTACCAAGAGGGAAGGGTGAAAAGAACCCCCATCAGGGTGTGAAATAGAACATGAAACCGTAAGCTCCCAAACAGTGGGAGGAGCCCGAGGCTCTGACTGCATGTCTGTTGAAGAATGAACTGGCGACTCATAAGCAGTGGCTTAGTTAAGGGAACCCACTAGAGCCGTAACGAAAACAATAAAATTAAGGTTCTAGAGATAATGGTGCCTTAAGTTCAAGTTTCATTTTGTGAGAGTTTGGGTTTAATTTTTTAATAAATTTTATATAAAAATATAAAAAAATATCCTCAGAGTAAATTTTTTTTATTTTTTTTTGGGAAGAATGGGTTTTTATTTTTATTTTTCTAATTATGAAATAATTATTACTCTAATTTCGTCATATATAGGTCAAGAAAGTTTGCTCATGCAATTTTTTATTGGATATGAAATGCAAAGACTGTAGTTTCATCAATGCACTAGCTGACAAGAAACGAAGAAATGTTGGTAAATAATTTAAATATAAAGAAAATTGATCATTGAGGACCAAAAAGGGTAAAATGGAGTAGGGTAGGGGTTTAACTTGCAAGAACAAGAACCCCAGATTTTGGCTGTGGTCACCATCACTTGTATTCCTGGCCAAGCAAAAGGCCAATATTTTCTCACCTCTCTCCTTTGATGCAATGTGATTTTATCTCACCACTACCCTAAACATCCTTTTTCATTATCATCCCTACATGGATCGAATTATAAGTAGAATCGGATTGTGATTCGATTTCGAATAATTCGTATTAGAATTTGGCTCGGTGTAATCTAATACGACGATTAATTTTTATTAGTAAAAGTGTTATGAAGGCACTTGTATCTTATTTTATATCTTTTTATCATTCAATTTTGTAATTATTTATTTCATACGTCAGAATGAAATGTCGGGGATGGACCCATATAAACAATGAGATAATAGAAGTGGAGAAGAATAAATATAAATATTTTACGTGAAAAACCCTTAAAGAGGGATAAAGCACGGGCAAAATGAGGTTTTGACTTTTTACTAAATGAGTAAACAAGCGAGAGTACAATATAGAGAAAAAATAACTTAAATGTACTAAACATACATCACTCAAAATCCCAAATACAGAGCACAAAAGATAACAGAATTTAACTGGAAGAAGAATACAAGTAACAGTCCACATGAAAATTGATAATCTTTCTTATGTTTTTTCCTCAGTTCTCCTTCCCACTTAATACATTCATAATTTATTTTCTTCCACTTTTCTACTTAACCAAACACCACTTATCTTATAGACATTTCAATTCCCATACATGGGCAGGACAGAAGTTGTATTTTGTTGCCTTCAAAAATTGTAAAGTTTGCAAGCTGATAAAATAGTAAAATTAGTTTTTGGTCCTTCAAAACTTCACAATTCAATCTTGACCCATATAAAGTTTGTAAGCTAATAAAATAGTAAAATTAGTTTTTGGTCCTTCAAAACTTCACAAATCAATCTTGACCCATATAAAATTTGGCTTCACTATTAAATCACTTTTCTTTTACCACATATGTAAGCATTTCTTTCTCAAGCAAAACCTTATATAACAAAACAGGGTTAATCCCACTATCTTAAAATTATGATTAAAATTCTAAATTACTTCTTAAATTTGGGTCAATTGTTTATATTAATTTTATAATAGTTTTTATTGTAGTAATTTTTATGTAACATCATTAGTAAAAAATCTAAAAAGTAATGTATTCAAAATATTTAAAAATATATAATGAATTTAGAATTGGTTATATTAATGTTATTTAATTTTCAAAATGTTTAATATTAAAACAATACAAAAAATCATCATGGTTTAAATATTAATATCAATTTATTATAATTTAAATTATATTATTAATCGAATTTATAAGTTATTTATTATATATATTGTTAAATTAATGTTCGGGATTCGTGACTATCTCTTCTAACAATGTCGTCTCCTAAGTTCGGAGTAAATCTTTTTGTTAGCCTTGTCATTAACTTAAGCAATAAATGCCAACTTAAATCTTACTTGAAGCATATTTAAAGCATATGATTAAATTTTAAACACCTATATCCAACACATGAACAACGTAAATATAACGTGTTAAAAAAAATAGATCTAAACTGTGATTACAACAAAAATATATTTATGTTTAAATTTTAAAAAACATGTTTCAAATATGTTCCACATTATATCCGAGCTGACATTTAACATCTAAGCGTGAAAGGCAAAAGGGGCAGGCAATGGCCTTTCTCCCCACACCCCCCAATGGTAGATTTCTTATTTAGCACCTTAAAATTTATGAATTTACATATTAATATAATGGTAAATTTGCATTTTGGACCTTAAAGTAATTTTCTGGTACCTGCAAGCTAATGAGTAGGCTAATGAAACAAGATGATTGATACTAATTAACCCAAATTTTTTTTCCACAAAATAAAAAAGAGTGGGTTATCAAGAAAAGAAAGAAAAAGCCAAAACATTAATGTCGAAGAATATGAACCCTTAATATGGGCAAGCAAGAGTAGTACTTAAAAACCCAGGAAAGACGGGCCAAGCTGAAATGGAGTCGCCATGTGAAAGTTCATAGCAGATAGCAACAAAAAACAATGCATGGAAGCCCCCCTCTGTCTTTATAAAGAAACCTAAACGATGAGTAGGGTTTTCTAATAGTTTGGGTTTTCCATTTGGAGAAAGGCTAAGACTAAGCCAACACAATGCAAAATGCAAATGAGTCGTCAGCGGAATTTCTGGGTTTTTAATTTCTTTCTTTCGAGTTATCATTTCAAATGGCTTTGCTGGTGAAAAGAACAACATGTAGATTAGGGTTTAGGGTTTTGTAGTAAAGAAGAAAAGGAAAAGTACGTACTGCATGGGAAAAAGAAAAAGCGGTATTTAATGAGTGTTTGGTTTAATGTGATCTAATTTTGAATTTTCATTTCTAGTTTGCGGTTTGGGTTTCTTTTTGGTGTAGCATAGATTGGTTGCTACATCTTTTGGATTTTTGACGTGATGTTTTTTTTGCATTATATTGGAGATGTGAGGTGTTTTTTTTTAAAAGATTTAATATTTAGGGTTTATTTGGTTAGTGTAAAAATAGAGATGACGGTGAGATTAAATATTGTAACGATTGTAGCGTGAGATAAGAAGTAAATCAAATGCACCGCACCATCCATCCAAAAGGGTACTTAGCCTCTAGGTTTTGGATTTGTTATTTTTTTTTTCAAGTTGGTACCCTGATTATTTTTCATCCATGATTTTGATACTTTTTTGTAACCACATTAGTTTTTAATTTTGAGTATAAAAGTTTATTAGTAAGTACCTCATTTACTTAAGGTTAGATTCGAGTCTATTAAATAAAGAAAACAATATTGAAAGAGCTTTCTCCTCAATTTAGAGGTTCGACCCAATTCAATTTCGAAATTAATTGAAGTCTAATGTGATTATCGAACATCAAGGATCTCAAGCTAAGAAAAAAGAAAGTTTGATTCTGTATCATAAAATATTTTGATCCTAGAGGATGGTTGTTTTTGTTGACCTTATGTGAAAGTTCAAATTGATGAGCAATGGGAATATGGTGTTGAGTAAGGATGGATGAAACAATTTGTGTATCATATAACGAAGAGTTCCATACATCAACATTTTTATTTGGAACCCAACTTGTAAACTTTTATGATTTTATCAATTATTTTATCTCTAAACTATTATGATTTTATAATTAATACTTACTATATTAATTGTGTTGTATACTGATTGTTGGATATACTGCATTATCGATTAGTCCCTAAAAATTTAATTTGTTTGTTGTTTTGATTAGGTAAGTTTATATGGTATTTATTTATATAGATTGCTGTGTATTTGATTATAATTATATATATGTGTGTTTGATTGTGAATTGGTTCAAAAGCGAGATTTGGACTAAATTGAAAAGTAATGTTAATTTGTACAATAGATGCCCATTTGAACTTAGTAAATGTTAGAATAGATTGGCATGCCAATAGGGTTTTGTGCGCACTAGTATGAGATTGATCTGATGATTACCGAGATCCAACATTTGTTGCGGATACTCAAATACATGTGACACATGTTTAGTTTGGACAAGTAACCTGATGTCATTTAAAAGGTTTAGCTTGGACAGGTAACCTAACATGTATATATATTCAGCTTGGACAAGCAATCAGATGTGTCGTTATAAAGGTTTAACCCGGATGAGTAACATGACACAAATATACTTAGCCCAAACGAGCAACTGATGTGACGTAGATATTTGTGTATCTAAGTTTGTTTACTAGGGTTCATCAAGTGAAACGGTTTATACGAAACAAGAAATAGAAATGAGATATAATAATCTTGATGTTCACTTGGAAAAAAATGTTGAATTGAGCTTGAACCATGTATTGGAACCATGACTTGATATATATGTGATTGAATCATTTCTTATTTGAATGAGTTTTGCGATTTGTTGTTAAAATGCTATTAATTGACATGATATATGATTGAGATATCATATGGTTTGATTATATGTTAAATTCACCTTGTTGTTATTGTGATGTCTAGCCAATTTATGTCAAGCTAAGTAGCTTATTGTGCTTATTTGAAAGATGAGGTAAGTTGTGTTTAATACCTATGAACTTACTAATCATTTTAAATGCTTATCCCGTTTGTTTTCTCTCATCACCTTCATCTTGCGAAACTCATCAAGCCAAATCGTCTCAAAGCTCACACTATCCCTAATTCGTTAGCTATTTGGTCATCTTGAGTTAAGGATTGTGGCATGTATATAAGTTGTCTTGATGTTATCCTTGATGTATATAAGTCTCTATGAGTTGAATATGGTAATGAACTTGGTTTATGTGATTTAGATGTTGGTCTTGGTATAAGGTTTAAAAATGCATGATCTGGCTTTTATGATGACTAGTTGAATGGGTATACTTGATTTATATGCTTGAGATATGTATGACATATGAAATTGTATGTTTTGAAGTGGATTGGCATAGGTAAAGTTGGTATGGAATGACTTGTTGAATAATATATATGCAATGAATGTAGTTTGGATATCTTTCCTTCAATTGTCACGAGTCTATCTGATCCATAAGTTAAGAGATGATGATTGCTTCGACTCAATCCAAACTAATCTCCAAAATCTCATTTTAAATGTAATTTAAATATCAAGAAAGAACTGATAAGTATCTTAACCAACTAAAGAAATCACAGCCCAAAAATATTTGTTACCAAAATTTGCCAATCCAAACATAATAATTTGTCTGAGATACAACTCACAAATGCTACTCCTCGTTGACAATGGTCCAATCACTCTTTGAAATATGCCTCAACAGATAGTTAAAATAATTTTGGAAGAGCTTAGCTCTCAATTTGGAAACCTAGCCTAATTTAAGTGTTTGATAAAAGTTTTAGTCATCGTTTCATACAAATCAAAACCATACATAAAAAGATAAAAAATATTTTTTAAAATTTTCTTTTCATTAAATATGAATTAAGCAATAGTTTAATGTTTTTCTTTTATTTATAGTTTAAAAAGAAAAAGTTTGTAGG
Source organism: Kokia cookei (assembly GCA_039519145.1). Taxonomy (NCBI): domain Eukaryota; kingdom Viridiplantae; phylum Streptophyta; class Magnoliopsida; order Malvales; family Malvaceae; genus Kokia; species Kokia cookei. The sequence continues at coordinate 1,852,510 of CM076907.1, read as the reverse complement.
CCAAAAAATATAAATAACCCCACAAATATATATTAGATTATGACATGTTATAAGTGAAAAACAAAATCATGTAATAAATATATTTATAAAAAAATTAATATAAATATCAAACCATGATTTTAACTTAAAAAAATTGGTAAGCAGCTAGCTTTTCAAACCAAAAATTGATTTTAAATTGGGACTTTAACTCAAGCTAAAAATTTAGCATAACTTTTAGAAAATTATTTTTAATAAAATTATTTTTTTATCTCTCGTTAAATGTTATACTTTACAACATCATATCTAAAATAGATAATCTGTCTTCTCAAAATCATTTTGTGATAGCAATGATAAATACTATCAAATTTTTCAAAAAGTACTTTTCAATATCATTAATAAGCTAGCCTTAAATCCTATTATATGTATATTTTTTTCTATATAAAAGATATAAAATAATAAAAGCACCTTCAAAATCAATGTCGGAGTGTAATAGAGACCTAGGGGGCCATGACTCCTTAAAAATAGTAAACTTTTAATTTAGATCCTTATAATCTATAAAATTTTAAATTAATAATAATAAATTTGTATTTTCACCTCAAAAATGATAAAAAATTTGATTTAATATTTTAAAAATTATAAAGACACAGGCTATTAAAATTTTTACTATCATCAAAATATACAATTTAATTCCGACCTCCAAAAACTTTATATTTGTTTACTTCATGCCTGTTTTATTGTCCACGTTCATGATTCATAGTTATCCATCTCAACAATGTTGTCTCCAAGATTCGAACTTAAATAATTCCTTAAAAGTATAACGTGTCTTACTGTTACACCCAATTATTTCTTGGTAAAGATTTCTTAAAATTTTGATGTCAAATTTTCAGCATTTGATATTGTGCTTATCCATTTATGGAACAAAATAAATAATGCCATTTATTTTGGAAGGTGAACAGAAGTAAAACGAGAGATAAAGACAAAAATCATATAAATTAAAATTAAAATTAAAATTAAAAAGTCTTCTGTCTGCAGTTGCATTGTCAGCCTTTCATTAAATTAAAATATTAAAGTTTCTTGTATTGGGAAACAGCCATTTTCATGTACCCACATGTTTTTAGTACCTTAATCTTCTTAATTAAGAAAAAAAATATTATTTTAATAAATTCTAATTTTGTCAAATTCTAAATTCAGTATGGTTTTTTCAGGTTTTTTGCAAAAAATGGAGAGAATATTTAGTTGGCCATCAGACTTGCTGTTAGCACGTCAAACACTCAATTCCTTTTTATTTTTTGACTGAATTTTAAGAAATGATATTTAATAAATTTTATATTTGAATATTGTTATAGTGTTAGTCATTATCGATTCGTAATTTAGATATTTAATTGGAATCAATTTGATCTAGCTGCGATAATTTGCATAGTTCACTAACATGAGTTCGCTCGTGGTGTGTTCGTCCGCAAGATGGGTTCGCATTATCATGCAAGCAAACTCATATTCAGGAAATACGTGTTAATCTTAGAGTAATGTACGTGTTGGCTTGCATGGGACTTACCTAAGACTTCACATCCAAGAAAACATATCATATAAATAGAAAAATTAGCTTCTTTCAAAAATAAACACACAATAATACACTTCAAATAATCTTAAAAGAGAATAAAGAACCCACACACTTTACTTACCACCATAAAACTCGTACTTAACAACTTAAAAGTTTGACATCCTCAATCTTTGCTAACACTGTCAAAACCTCATCAACAACTCTAATAACACATAACAACAGAGTACTTCCTCTTTTACCTATAATAATATTTTATAGATTTCTTAAATTAACACATAACCCCAAACTTTTTCCTTTCGATTATCAGGGGAGTGAAATGAAATTATTTAGGACCGAACCCAAATTCATATGCTTACTATATTTGTTTTTTATTCAATCTTGCTGTCAAAGGCAGATAAAAATAAACAAAAAATTGGCAATGTGAGTGATCAAAACAAAAGGAAAGAACCTTTGCAGACAACCCTAGCTAATATGGCTAGCGAAACTATATATGTAACCATATATGATAGTGTATACAATTTTAGCTAGGGTCCAAAGTTCAGGCCATTGTCAATTCCAACCCACCCCCCAATTCATCAAAGGAAATATGCTTGTTGAAGACGCAACATCTATACAATCCAGCTATCACCATTACTTGTATAAATTTTGAAGGGGCTAAACTTGAAATTTCCCATTTTAGAGGGTAGGGCCCTTCGTGCCCCTTCACCTACTCTCTTGTTCTTAACCCTCTTAATTTTTCTATAAAATTTCTCAATTTTCGGATTGGCTAAGGATTATGATGGATTTGGTACCTAAGGATTACGATGTTTAGCTCTCTCTCACACACAAAGCTACCCACCAAACCCCAAACCCTATTCATTGCTCCTTTTCCACTCTCTATATCTACCACCTTCAACCCCCCCCCTTCAATATCCATCAACGGTCTTCAAAGTTCCATTCTTTTCTCTCTATTTTAGCTTTGGGTTTTTTGTTTCTAGATCAAACTTTGCTTCATGTCCTTTCACTTCTGATGAAATGGGTTTTAGGGTTCTTTTTATTCTTCTTCTGCATGATGATGATGATGTTGATACTGGTACAAACAGCCATTGTTTGCTGTTGGAGCATCATCAAGATTCACAAAAAGCATTCTAGGGTTTTTGTTCATTGAATTGATCAATCAGCGCTTTATGAATATGTTTTTGAGAATCTTGATGATGCTGCAGTGGCAATAAATGGCTAAGTTCTCTATTTCTTAGCAAGCAAGAGCTAACAAAAAAAAAAGAAGCTTCAAAAAGGCAGGTGAATTTGTTCTACCTGTTTCTAATTTATTTTATCTTTTAATGTCAATAAACTGAGGAAAAAATGTTTAATATTTGATAATGTTATTAGGGTTTTTGTTGTAATGCAACATCTAATATACTGTAATAATCATATCCGCCTGAAGTTTTTTTTTACAGATGATGCAGTGCAGGGAATATGTAGCAAATCTCTTTTATATTCAAATTTGTTAATATTGTATATTAATTTTGTTTATTTATTTGTTAATTTGATGTAAACTCTTTACTAATTGTATATTTTATGTAATTTTTTCATATTTCTTTATAAAGATTTACATGTTTCTTTTTAATGTTATCAGTGTCTCCTTTTTTTCACTCTATATAAAATGTTATCATAGAGACAACATAAACCCAGCAAATCCCCAGTGAATGACATCTCTGTTAAAAAAAAAAACCCATGAAGATAATGACAAAAGAATTGAAAATCGAATTAACTTCACAGCCAAACAGACAACCTAGTATGTTGACATAACATGTCTCTAATCCAGACAACTTTTATGAATATTTTATATCAGCTCTGCCGTTGATGAACAGTATTTCAGTTAATGCATGTTAAGCTGTCGAAAAACATGTTCCCATAGCATGCTCTGTAGCTCAGCAAATCCCAAATCATCTTTAAAGCAAGAAAATTTTCTTCAAGGGATTTGAGACATATTTGGGGTCTCAAGGCCGCCGTGTGATCTAACTTGGGTTAGATTTTATCTCGATTTTCTCATAAAAAACTAACACTTCACGTTCAAGTCTGATTCGGGATACGTACAACGAGTCGATTTTTAGATGAGATTTCAAAGATGATTAACAATGAATCAACAATCGGTGGGAGAAACGAGTTAAATCGAGATTTGAATTTGATTTGAGTTTTCAAAAGATCGGTTTCCAGAAAAATGTAAAATTTTATGAAAAGAAAAGGGGAAAATAAAGGGACAGCAGTTTTGAGGAGAAGAGAGAAAAGAGTTCTATTTAGGGTTTGAAAGGGAATTAAAAGCAATGTATAATTAGGGACAAGGGAGAATGTAAGGCCTTAACATTTGGGCTACTGCCCATACTTGTATAGGAAAAGTGGGATTTAAACCTTGATTCTCTAGGCAATAGACTAAACTTTTAACCATCAATATTAATGCTCATTTCTTGGTGATTTTGTTAATTCTAACCCTATATAATTTAAGATGTTACAACACAAAATGAATATATTACACTTAGGACATCCAGCCCAACACCCATGACATCGCAAGCACACACTGTGGGTACCACAGCCCGTAAGAAGACAGTATACCTGCCGCTCGTACACCATACAAATCCATTGTCCTGACATAACAATCCATTCTTACAAGGAAAGGACATTCGTAGGCTGATTGGGTTCCAAGCAATACGAAACGATTATGGGAATGGCACGTAATGTCTCTGGAAAGATCGACCATACCCCTTTATAAGACCCTCAAAGACCAAGGAATAGGAATTTCTCTCTACGCACTCACTTTCAACCATCTTCTTTCCTCTTGTTTTCCTATTTTCTAAGGACTCTGATTTCCGGTTCCACCACCTACAACTTTTCACCTTCTAAATGAACCATCACAAACTAGTTCCAACCTCATACACTTGTAATTAGTGTAAAAACAGTGGTGGCGGTGATATTAAATACTACAGTATAAGACAGAAAGTAAGTTAAACGCACCGCACCCAGACCTTTTATTTTTCACACCCACTTTTCTTTAATTTTTTTTCAACATCACATTTTTCCTTGAAATCTCACTATCAATTCAAGAGAGAGAAATTATGGGGAAAACCTTGTTAAATAAAAAGGTAAGTTACAAGATTAAAATCTCACTAGAAAATGCAAGTATATAGGAAGAAAAAAAAAAATCAAAATGCTAATTAATTATTAATTACTTATGTAGAAATGATCTACATTTTCAAAGCCATGAAAGAAACAACATAAAAAAAAAAAGGAATAATTTATTGATAAGGGTCCCTATAAACTCATTGATTCAATTCAACCACTCAAAAGGCAGAGATTTAAATGAGAAATAATTATAAAAAGAAGAAGAAGCTAATACATGGAGACTGAAGACTTAAAAATGCCATAAAAGGGTATAAAACAAATAAAACTCTGCAAAATACAGAATGAAAAATGGGCAATGTAAGTGTCCAAATCAAAAGGGAAAGAACCTTTGCAGACATCCCTAGCTAACATGGTTAGCCAAACCATATATGAATATGATATAGTTTTGGCTAGGGTCCAAGCTCAGGTCCTTGTCAATTCCAAGCCACCTCCTAATTCATCAAAAGAAATATACTTGTAGAATACGCAACATCTACACAATCCAGCCATCACCATAACTGGTATAAAATTTGTGTTCATCTTATTATTTTTCAATTTCATCCTCAATTTTCGCATTGGCTAAGGATTATTTTTTAATTTGGTACGTACGGGTTACAATGTTTTAACTCTCTCTCACACACACAATTGCCCCCCTCTTCCACTCTCTATATATACCCCTCCTTTAATTCTCTTCAAGACACACCAATGGTCTTCAATGTTTCCGTTCTTTTCTTTATTTTAGCTTTGGGTTTTTGTTTTTGTAAGCTTTGCTTCATGTTCTTCACTTCTTTTTTGAAGCTTTCTTTTTTGGTTAGGGTTAGGGTTAGGGTTTTCCTTTTTGCATGGGAGGTGATGATGATTGTACAACAGTCACTGTTTGCTGTTGGAGCATCATCAAGATTCACAATTTTTAGGGCTCTTTTTTGATTGATTTGATCAATGAGCCTTTTTATGATTGAGAATCCTGATGATGCTGCAGTGGCAATAAGTGGCTAAATATTCCAATTTACAAGCAAAAGCTATAAAAAAATTCGAAAAATAATGAAGGTGAACTAATCCTCTCTTTTGAAGAATACATTTAATGCTAATAACCTTACAAAAATGTTTAATATTTGATAGTATTATTAGGGTTTTGCTATATAATCCAAGCTGTAATTTCAGTGTTATATTATGTTATTCTGACCCTTTCCGTCAGAAGTTTTCAGCTGCAAAAAAACTCATTAATTTCCAGTTTGTGTTCATATAATTTATATGTTTTTTTTTTTTAATTTTTACTGATGATTCTCTGCAGGGAATATACAGCAAATCTCTTGTATAATCATTTTGTTAACAATGTTGTACATTAATTTTTTCCCTTTCTTTGTTAACTGATGTAAATTTTTAGCCTTTTTAAGGGAATATTTTCAGTTCTTTTCAATGTATTTTATATGTGATTTTTTCATCTTTAATGTTAAGACATCTCTAGTTTCACATTATATAAAAAAAGACAGCCTAAACCCAACAAATCCCCGGTAAATGACATCTCTGTAAGAAAAGATAATTTTAACGTTACAATCAAGCAGAAAACCTTGTATAAAATAATCTAGTTTTCCACGTCTCTGGTCTCAGCCATTGATGAACAAGCAGTGTCTCAATGCATGGCTGACACACTGTCTGAAAAAAACATGTTCCCATTACATGCTCTGCCACATTGAACCTTGTATATTGATTGTTGGGGATTCTTAGGACCCCTTAAAGGATAATCTTTTGTTAAAGGAAATGAAATAAAATTTTAAGAAAATTATCTGTTGTTGACTGATAAGTAGTTTCTTCTTTTACAAGGGCTATTTTTTGGTTTGGGTTGGAGGGATTGGGAAGGAAGGATAGAAAGGGACTAATTATCTATCAATCCCTATACTATTCAAATTTTTAAATTTATTCTCTTTATTTTTAATTTCAGAAATTTAGTATTCATTTCTAATTTCAGAAATGTAGTCACTATACTTCTTTGATTTAAAAATTAAAAAATAAAGTTGAATTGATAATATTTTTAATTGATTTTTATTAAATTTAAATATGTGTTGTCAATTGAACTTTAATTTTTAAATCAAACATTTAAATATTAAAATGACGTATATGATTTTTATATCAATCAAGTAGAGAGATTGAATTCATATTAATGTAGAAGATTATATTTCAAAAGTTCGAAAGAGTAGAGATAAGGGACATAGTTAAATAGAAAAAAAAAAAAAAAGATGAAAAAAAGAAAGGAAAGAGATAAAAAATTCATGTTTTTTTTTGTCAAAATGTGTCAACTTGATGTAGTAATTAAGTTGCCCGAAAAAGTAAGAGAAATAAATTGTTAACTTTTAGAGTATAAGGGTTAAATTTAAAATTTGGTAAAAGTACATTAAGCAAAGAATTAGGAGTAAAAAATATTTAAAATATCACTAGTTTGCCTAGAATTAGCATTAGGGTGTGTTTGGTTACGTAAAAAAGTGGATAGATGAAATAGAGAATTGGAAATGTCGGAAAGAAAATAAAGTCTGAATGTGTTTAGTCGAAAAAAGTGAGGAAATAATATAGGAGAGATAATCATTTTTTATCCTTTCAAATAGGAATAATAAGAAAAAAAGTGAGAGATAGATATTAAGTCAACCTCTATATTTATAGCTCTTGAGGTCTAACAATGACGAGGAACAAGATGATCCCAGATTATATCAAGAATCATATTCCTGAGAGAGTTAAGGATAAAAGAGAAATTTTTAAATCAAGTGTCGATCGAAAATATTACGGATTTCAGAAAACAAATGTTTAACAAGATAGTTTGTGTATAAAAAAAAAAGTGTTATGATAGTTGATCGGAGATCCTAAAATCTAAATTCAAAGGAAAAGATAAATTGCATTGCACTTTTAGAAAATTATCATTTCCTACCTATTCCTATGGTGAAAAACAAAAGTATTAAGTGCAAAGAAATAATGATGAGCTGCACTCTTAATGATTCTCATGTCTTGGTTTTCAAGTGGGGTATGAGCAGACTTATATATAATTTTATAATGGTCAGGTTTTGTTATTAGACTCTGTACTTCGTTTAAATTATAGATTTAATATTTATATTTTAATTTGATCAATTTTAATTATTATATTTTTCGAATTTTGGAATTTTAATTTTAACTCAAAAGTAACAGTTAAATATGTTTGATTAAATTATGTTATTGGTCTTACATCACGTGAAGTTATAGATTTAATCTACGTTTTTCAATTGGATCATTCTTAGTGGTTATATTTTTTGAATTTCAAAATTTTAGTCTTAATGCAAACGACAACCGTTAAATCTATTAACTGATTGTTTTGTCAGTAATATTAGAAATCAACAAACTGACATAACATTACATATATGATAATATGTTTGACATATCAAATTTTCAAAATAACAAAAGTTAAATTAATGAATTTAATAAGGACTAAAATTTTCAAAATTTTAAAATATACAAAATGAAAATGACCAAATTAAAATACAAATATTAATTCCGTAAAGTATAGTGTCTAATAGGAGCATTAGGCCTATTATAAATTTGGCAAGGGTACAAGCTCAGGCCCTTGTCAATTCCAAGCCACCTCCCAATTCATCAAACGAAAAATGCTTGTAGAATACGCAACATCTATACAATCCAGCCATCACCATATCTGGTATAAATTTTCTCTTCATTCTTTTTCCAATTTTCGGATTCTCCAAGGATTTTTTATTTGCGTTAATCACTATTTGGGATTTAAACTTAGTAATTATTTTTATATTTGAGTTTAACTCTCTTTTTTTAATAATTATTCTCACATTGGAATTTGAATTTTTTTTTTTTTTTTTTGCATGCGATGGTATGCTTATGATGATGGTACAACAGTCACTGTTTGCTGCTGCAGCATTATCAAGATTCACAAGAAGCATTTTAGGGTCTTTTTTGATTGATTGATCAATCAATAAGCCCCTTTATGATTGAGAATCCTGATGATGCTGCAGTGGCAATAAGTGGCTAAATATTCCAATTTATTACAAGCATGTTCTACAAAAAAAAACTACAAGAATGTAGAAAAAATTGAAGGTGAATTGATCTTCTCTTTTGCTTATATCTTTGTTCTTTCTTACGTTTAATGTTATCTTCAGAATCAAAGAGACAACCTTTGTATGATGACATATGTGGAATATTGACATTTTATATGAAAATATTTTAGTTACAAGCAGTGCCTCCTTTGAATGTCAAGAATCTTTCCACGTCTCTGGTCTCAGCCATTGATGAACAAACAGTCTCTCAATGCATGTTTGGCAGTGGCAGACTGTCTGAAAAAAATAACATGTTTCCAGATCATGTGCCATTGTTTTGGTGTCTCATTAAACCTTGTATATTGTTTGTTGGGGATTCTTACAAGCCCTTGAAAGGAAATGAAATGAAATAAAATAAATACTATAAAAGTGTTAATTATTTACTTAAAATTTCCTATGTTTTTATAGAAAAAAATCCTGTCACTTTATTTTATTATAGATTATTAAACGTGTTTAAAAAAATTAAATTATTATCGACAATATTGATTTTCCACTGGTATATTTTTTATTACTCCCTTTACTTGGATAAAATTTGAGTTTTTGTCTCTATATACTTAAAAAGTTTAAAATTAAGTCTTACTTTTCTAATTTAAAAATCCTAATCCAACCATTCAAAATTTATCAACTTGACATGGTAATTAAACTACCCTCATATGCATGTTAAAGTTGAAATTTTTTTATGGAAACCACCAATAACAATAATGGTTGGATTATGATTCTCAAATTGAAAAAGTAGGATTGAGTTTTTAATTTTTTAAAGTATAGGGACTAAACATCAAATTCTGTAAAAATACAGGGACTAACAAGAATTTTAACCTTTTCTTTAAAGTATAATAGAATGGGTTTTTCAATCCAATATTGGGCAGCCCAACTTTGATATCAAAATATGGACTGGTTGGCCCAACTCTCTCTTTCAATTAATTTTTTAAACCTTTTCATGAGTTGGATCTATTTGGGTAATAAAAAATGAGTTTGAAAAAGTAAAAATGTTTTTATTAATAGTTATATATTTTATAAAAATTTTAAAATATTTTTTATTTACTAGATAATAGTTTATGTGAAAGGAGATGTTTCATGGCTTGTTGTTTATGTTTTTGGAAAGCACCCCGAATGAGGGGATTAACCTCTGCTACCGACAGTAGGTATGCACCTTGATTTCTACTAAAAAATAATTTCTTTCAATAAAATTAAAAATTCCATCACACGTGTAAATATATGAAAATCACGTATTTAAAATATATGTGTAAATTTAAAAATAACATTTAATCAATGGTTGAATCAATTTAATCATCAGTCCGGATTTTGAAAACCGATTTTGTTTTGATAACATTGCTCCATTTGGCAAACAAATAACATGTGGGTAAAATTAAATTTTTTAATTAATAGAACTAATAATATGTGATTTGCAAGTAGATAATCTGACAAATCAAAGCATAAAATCTCTTTCATATGAATTAATCATAAAATAAAATAATCAACTAATTTTTGTGAGAATATTTCTTTTCTTTTTCTCGAAATTATTTGTCATTATTTTTTAATTTATTAAATAACAAAGAATATATTCCCAAATTTACCAAAAAAAAAAGAAAAAAAGAAATTGAACTTCTTAAAATTCAATATTGTCATTGTCATGCCCTAGTTCTAATAATTTGATCTATTGAGTGACTTAAATTCAAATTTTTACAATGTAAAATCGAACTCGAATATATATATTCGAATTTAAAGCGCAACATAATAATCAAATTTAATTGAGTTTGATGTTTAAAAATGAAATACAATCGTGCTTGAATTCAATATCCGAACCTCTAAATCCGAATTTATACTCTGATTTATACATTAGTTGAGTGAAAATGAAGCAAACTCCATACGTTGATTCATTTTTCCAGGAGGCAAAGAAAATTTCATTGTCTTTCTTAAACAATTTAACATTAGACAATTGCAACGGAAAGTGGAGAAAGAAAAACATGTTTTCTGTAGGACTATGAATGTGTGCGTCTAAATGCATTCAACCAATGTAATGAAAATTTTGGGGCTTAGAATTTGGTCTTTCTAAATGTTCATTCGATGACATCAAGCTGAAAATGTGGCGAATTTATGCCAATTTTTTTCTTCTATTCTTTAGGTTTCCCAATGGAAATTAACATTTTTATTAATGGAATTCGAGTTTTAAAATTTTCAAATCATTTGGTTCGAGTTAAATTTAAATTTAAATTATTTTGCATTGGGGTTTGCGGCCTTAGCTTTTTGAATCAATCGTTTCGGATTTGAATCATTTTAACTTGGAGTTTATATTACTTGTTCATGCCAACTTAAAATTTGATGTACGAATTTGTTTTATAAATTTGTAAGATCAAATTAAGTTTAAATTAATGTGGTCAAATAAAATTTCGGACTTCAAAATTAAGCAAATATAAATCTTATAAAAATTATAAAAATAAAAATAAATTAAATTAATATACTATAATATTATGTATATATTCTCTCTCAGACAAATCTCCCCTAATCATTCTATAATTGAGTTACTTATCAAATCAATCCCTGTCTTTATCCACAAATAAGTCAAATTATGTCGTATTTTTCTTTCTTTTTACTCCAAATCATGTTCCTTCGAGAATCACAAAGCCAAAAGCAATGCCGAAATATATAGTAAAATTATGTCTCATCATCAATCACCATCCGTTATGATCCCTTCCTTATTAATTTCCATGCTTTTCAGCATGCACTAATTTTCACCAATAACATGAGTCATTAGGAGTTGGACGTCTTTTAAGAAGAATTTCGAGTTTGAGTTTCATGGATTGAAAAAATAGTATTGGGAAAATGGAGTCTTCATTTAGGGTTTCAGTCAAATTCGATTTTAAATTTAGTTGAGATTCAATGTAATTACTGGATATCGAAAAATAAAAAATATAATAAGTTTTTTTGTACTATTAACTTATTGAATATTTCTTTTGAATTTTTTTCAGTTTAATATTGTTAGTTTATATATGTCAACGCCCTTTGTTAATGTGAAATCACGTTACATTCTTTTCATCAGTTATCATAAATCTTTTCAATTCATTAACTCAGACTCAATTACGAGCATCATTTTTCTCGATATTTTCATATATTTGAAAGATCATATTACATACGTATCGAACTTAAGTATTAGATGGTTAAATAAAAATCCATAAAGTTTAACATTAATATGTCATACATTAACAGCTTTAACTGAACTTTGAAGGCCAATATCTTAACTACCCATCATGATCTTTGATGTCATTCCCTTAAAATTCTTGATATATCCAGATCGATACTTACCCCGAATCCGAGTAACATGCAAGAAGGAAACATGAGTGGTATTACTCTTATGGTGATTGCACCCTGTTCCCTGAAGCATGGGCATGACTTAAGGGATATGTTTAAGGGAGCTTATGATTGAGAAAGAATCGCCAATGATAACATATATATATATATATATATGACTATAAAAACAGTGTTGGATTTTCAGTTTTTAAGGATAATTCAAATAACCGTTGCTTTGGGGACTTCAATTTTACATATGGGAAACTTGTTGTTTCTTACATGCAGTACATGCAAAAACCATATCTGCAATTTCTCCAATGAAGATCGTCTGAAAAAAGAAATGGGTTGAAAGAATAAATTTGTCCAAATTCAATTAACAAAACCTACATGAACTTCGTAAGAAATAAAAAACGTAAACCAGACAATGTGCAAATAACTACGTCTGATACATTCAGTCAGCACACGTCGAAAGCTTTGGTAGCAAGACATTGAATATGTATAGAAATTTAATGTTCTTCTGGTTTAATTGTGTTGCAAAGAGATTGGTAATGTGGATAATGAAAAGGGTCTTTGAATATACACTGATTCTGAAAGGTTTTTGCTCACATGGATGCATGTGAATTACTTCTCAAGTTGCCACTATATGCATAGAAACAAACAATTTTGTTGGGTTGAATTCAGCATTTTATCTACAACTTGACGTTCTTAATTTGGTTATTACTACTTCTAATTCAGTAAGCTCGAGATACAAGTGTCGTATATAAATATATGTTTTACGTTAGATATGTGTATAGGCAAATTTCATATATATATCCAGAAAATATAATTAAAGAAAAATAATATATAATTTTTATTTTAATCCTTATATTAAGTCGAGATTTAATATCATATCTACCTGAGATAATTTGATGGAATAAATTAAATTTTATAGGGATGAGCAGCATGTATGGTAGTACTGAGAACTTTGACCAGCTGGCAATTAATTTCAAGGCAAAAACAAAGATATAAACACAAAATCTAATGGATAAAACTTTGTATAGCATCTTGACAGCAAATGCTACATCTCCAATGACTGTTGTCAACTTTTAGGGGTGCTTTTGTTCATTAAATTCTTCTGTATGGTATTTTGTTTATTTATAAAAGGTTAAAATATGTCATAAGTCCTCGTATTTTTCAAAAATTTGAAATTTATTCCCTTTACTTTTCAAATTTCAAAATTTAAGTTCAATCGTGACGTTGTTAATTTTTTGTTACATTCATGTTAATTACGTCGCTTTCTGGTTGAGGTATCTAGGAGGTCATTGTATTATAGGGACTCGATGAAATTAGCCCCTTTATTATTAAATGAATCAATTTAGTCACTATGCTATTAAATAGTAAAGGAACTTTTTTAAACATTAAATGTTAAATCTATTCTATTTTAATCTTATTTTATTCTTTTTAATAGTAGAGGGACTAATTGGACCTAGCCCCTATAATACAAGGAGCTATCATATACATTCACCTCATTTTATAATTACATGATTACCAAGTGAATATTTTTTTTATTTCGAAATGTCACACCGACAAATTAAAAAAAACTTTTAATAGTGTTAACAGTCAGGGGCAAAACCATAAAATTTTTAGGGGGGCGTAATTAAATTGTAATTTCACCATTTTGATAGCCTATATCTTTAAAAATTTTAAAAGATTAAATCAAATTTGTATATTCTTAGGGGGACCAAAGTGCAATTACCTTTGTTAATTTAAATTTTAAAAAACTTAAACGGAAAATTTTTCATTTTAGAGGGGACCAGAGCCCCTGCAAACCAGCTCTAGTTTCGCCCCTGTTAATAGTTGAACTTGAATTTTGAAATCTGAGAGGTAAAGGAACTAAATCCCTGGAAATAAAAATATAAGAACTAAATTCCAAGTTTTGAAAAAGTATAGGGACTTTTAAGATATGAAAACCTTTATAGAAATAAGTTCATGAGAGTGATGAAATTGATTAGAGTTGATGATTGAAGGTGACTAAACACTGAAAAAGAGAATTGATTACGTGTTTCCCAATTTAATATTTTTACTTTCATGGAAGGTACACTACTCTAGGATTTGTTCAAGCCAAAGGACCTAAACTTATTTATGTTTGGAAATTTGGGAAAAGCCTGTTTTCTTGGTTTTTTCAGGCAAACATGCCCTTTTACATTTTTAATTTACATCCAACCTAATCTCTATCTATTTTAGGATTAATGATCGTTGGGGTTTGGAATCTTTTTGAGATTTTACATTTGAGTTTGATTTTTTTTTTTTTTTTATGAATTATACGGTGAAGTATCCGTTTAAATTTATTCAGATTTTAATATGAATGTGTTTTAGTTTTCGATCCGGATATATTGAAATGTGTACCAAATTTATTGTAATTAAAAGGGTAAATTATATTGTAAATCATCCAACAAAGATTAAATTTCTTTTTAGTCACCCGATTATAAAATGTTACAATTCGATTACTTAACTAATTGTATTTATCTTTCTTTATCCAATTTCGTTAATTGAGTGACAGAAAAATAACGTGATTAATTTGAAATTAACATAATAACAAATTTAACATAAAACCAACATGAGCATTACCAACAAATTCACATATCACTTCTTATTAGAACATTTCCTTTATTAATCGAGATTGGAATCACAAATGAAATCAATAAGTAATTGAATACAATAATAAAATATATTATATTCTCAATGAGAGAACACAAATTTAAAGCTTTGAAATAGTATTATTATAAAAAACAATTAAAAATTCCGAACATATAAAATATCCAAAAAATAAATAGATGCACGAATATCCAACCAAATCCTCGAAAAATAATGTATAAACCCAATAATATGGTGCATAACATAATGAATCTCTTGTGACTTAACCAAACACTACAAAATAAATCACTTAGGCAGATTAATCTAACCTATAAAATGAATAGACAGATTAGACTAACCCATAAACACAATCTTTTAAGAATTAAATTTATTAAAAAAACAAAATCTATAATAAAATTAATTAGAAAATATAGTTTTAAATAATCTTACATTTAATCAATTAAATATTAGAATCTCACTTCACAATTTCGTTATTAAAAATAATCTAATGACGAAATCACGAAATATTCTTTCACCTGAAATATAATATTCAATATATTTTAGTTTGACTGACAGTTGATAATAAAATGATTAAAAAGGAAAACATTGGGGGATTTGGATTTGGATTTGGCAAAGTGTTCATTCATTTCCCTGTCTGTAAAAGTGCTGCCGAAAGAGAATTTTGTACTACAAATTTTATCTGCAAAAAAAAAAAAAACATTGGGGGGTTTGGAGTTTTTCATGACGTAAATATGAGATTTTCAAAAAATCAAATCAAATGAAAATATTAAATTTTAATAAATTAAGAAAGAAGATGAAAAAGATTGGAAAAAGAATCAATAAAGCTTTTAATTTTGATTTTTTAAAAATATTATACACGATTGATATGAACATTATTATCAATACAAAAAAATATTGATTCAAGTATGTTAAAGCATTTTTTTTTTTCATAAATTAAAAAAAAATTATAAATAATTTTAAATATTATATAAAATAAAAATATTATCAAAACTTATAAGAAATATAATACACGATTTACTAGGTTTACCAATTTGTGACTCTTGTTTGAGGTGAGTTTAGTCGGTGCAGTCAATTAATTTATTTTATTTGGAACATTGGAGAACTTCAAGATGATGAAAATTATGAGAATAACCCTTTCTTTTTCTCTCTTTGATTGATCCTTAAATACGAGGGATTTTTTTCCACCTTTATGTTTATATATATATTATTTTAATTGAAGATCGTTATTATTATAATAATCAAGAGAGTGTAAGTTCGAATGTATTTAGATGTATATTTAGGAATAAAGCTAAAAAAAAAATTATTGGGGGTTGGGATTATGTTTTATCTTTTTTTATGGGTGCTAAAATGCAGTTCCACCATACGTCGACTTATATTTTTATAGTTTTTAGAATAAAAAAATTAAATTAAAATTTTATTATTTTTTGAGGTAATTATAATTTTATTATGTAGTAACTTATATATTTATAAAATATAGAGGGCCTAAAACATAATTTTTCAAGCGAGGTTATAGATAGTTGAGACATAGTCACCCTACAATGGTAAATTTTTAATTTGGACTCTTTATAATTTATAAAATTTAAATTAATAATGATAAAATTACACTTTAATCTTAAAAAATAAAAAAAAATTAATTAAATAGAGCTATGAAAAAATTTGTTCTTCATTTAATGATTTAATTAAACTCGATTATAAATTTAATTGAGACTTAATATAATTATTGAGTATTTCTAAAATATTTCTAAAATAATAATTAAAAATTTTATTTACTCAATAGTTATTAGACCAAGCCTTATAGAGGTTTGTTTCCATGATTTTCTAAATGTAGAAAGTATTTAATGCCTCGGATCCCGTATGCATGTCCTAATATTTCCCTTATAATAAGTGGCCAAATTTATTAGGTTCCCAATTTTAGCATTAAAATAAATTGGTTTATAAATAATAACCCATCTTTTAACAACTTTTTATTAAGATCGATTAAGTCTTTACTCGACTAATAACGGTATTATTATCCATGCAGAAGATCGTAAGTTTTAGTGTGTTGAAGCGCATTATCCTTCTATTTAAAAGTTATGATAATTTTATGCATTATATAAAAATAACTTTTTATTAAGTAGTATATATATATATATATATCTTTAGACGTTTATTTTTTATAGGAATAAATCTTAAAACTGTATATGAATTATGGTTTAATGTGCAATCGTATACGTGAACTTTAATTTTTGTAATTTTATACACGAAATTTGAATTTGATCTAGTTTTTGTAATTATTAATAAAATTATTCATAGAACACCATTTTATATGTATATATTGCATGCATAAATAATTGTATTTATCCAATATTAAAAAAAATGATGTATTTATTTCTTTAAATGTGTACGATTAAATCAAAATTAAAGTTTCAGATATACATTTGAATCGTAATTAGAGTTTCACATGTATAATTACACCAAATTAAAATTTATATATACAATTACATATTAAATCAAAATTTATATATAATTTTGAAATTTCTCCCTTTTTCTTATAAGAGTTATAGATTGTTTGAGAATCGAACTCCAATGGGATTGATGTTGATTTAATCCTTTGTTATTAAGTATGTAATTCAATTGACAGAATAAAATTAACAAATTAAGCTTGAATAGTACAATTTAAGGGGAAAAATGTTAGACAATTATCACTTATCAATCGATTTTTTTATATTTTTTTTACGAAAAATATTATTTTGAGGGTATTTTAATTTTTTTATATAAAATTTATCTATCTATATATATATATGATGGAATTTGATATCAAAACATTTACTCTCTCGGTTTTACCATTTCAATTAGATGCATAATAGTATTTTTTTTTTAATAATCTCATTATATCTTCTAATTATATATGTTTTTTTCTACAAAATGCTTAGAACAACCTATAAGTAGGAAGATAATGTGCTTCAGCGTATTCGAACTTACATTATCCTGCATTGACAACAACACTCATGTCAATCGAATTAAAACTTAATCAACATAGACATAATAGTATTTAAATCTTAATCATAGAATTAAAAAATATATATTTATTAGAAAGATTATTATTTTTGGAGTTAAAAAATTTAAGCATCGAGGAATGGCCAAAATACGTACAAACAAATGAGAAAATGGTCACAAAGACAAAGCCAAAGCCAAAGAATTTTGTCAATATATAAAATTAAGGCAGTCTTTTCATTTTCCGTTTACAGCCAATTCACCTAAACTCTTCTGCTGTTAAGTTATTTCCATTTTTAATTTCAAAATTACTTTTTTTATTTTTATTTTTACCTTTGCCCATTGTTTAAAAATTTACAGCACAAAAGTAGCATCTTTTACTAAAATAGATAATTTAGACTTGTGTGCTACTTTGCGATTCTTTTATATCATTTGTGTAAATTATAAATGCTCATCAATTTTATTAAAAAAAATTCACCTTAGTAAATTTAATTCGGATTAGTTTGAGTTTTAAATTTTTGATTTATTTTGATTTAAGATTATTGATGTTTTTGACCGATTTAAATTTAAGACTTATATCGCATTACGATTTGGATGCTTTTAAATTTTATTATCTTTAAGATTCAGATTAGTTTCGAGTTTGAACAGATTCAAGTATTAAAAGTATAATTGCATTAATAATGTTTAGATTTCTTAAACAAACTTTTAAGTAATGTAAAACTTTAAAACTTAGATAATAGCTATATATCATAATATTATTTTATGTATTAGTAATACACTAATTTAGTTACTGATTGGATGTGCAGTGCAGTGCAGTGCAGTGTGTTTAGCTTATACTTTATTTCACGCTATAATATCGTTACAATATCTAATTTCACCATCATCGTTATTTTACATTAGCAGCGGGTAAACGTACCGTCCATCCAAACTCACTTATATGGTTATTATACATATATAAATTATAGTATTAAAAATAAAGAATTATTATTCCTATTATGTGAATTCAATTATAAAATTAAGTTTTTTCAAACTTTGAATCGGATTTATTTTGAACTCAAGTCAAATCAACTTAAATTTCTTCGAACTCAAATCTATTATGAACTTGAACTATTTCGAACTCGAATAGTTACGAGCTCAACCTACTTTGCCAAATTTAATACTATTTATATTTTTACCTAAAATTACTGTTTCCAAAGAGAAACCATAATAATATTTATTTCATCTTGTGTCACGTCAAAAAAATTTTCCCAGTTTTTCTTAACAAATTTACAGTTACAGCTCCATATAAAGCCTAATGAGATTTTTACCGCTTTTAATTTTTTATTTTTTCCCCACTGAGGTTATTTTTTTCATTGGAATCTCTGACTCAAACCCCTTTATTGTAATTTTCAAATCCTTTTTTATTTAATAAATCTTAATTTATCATGTTAAAAAAGAATCATTTACTTTTGTTTATAACTGTAAATTCATAGCTAAACTAATAGACATTTATAGTAAAATTAGTGGTTCACAGTAAATTTCTTCTCTATCATCAAAATGGTAACTTATGACTTGTCATTCGAATAAATTTGGATAACATCATTTCATATTCGAATCATTTTAGATCGAGAATTGAATTTTTCTAATTAAGTCTTTATAAATTTTGATCACCGTAAATTTTAAGACGTTATTTCGTGTGTATTAAAATGTATTTTTTTTATTTATGATAGAATTTTTGGGTTTGTAATAAATTTTCACAATATTTTAAAAAAACCCATTATTTATAAATTTTGTTTTGTTTATAATTAAAACCCAATTCTTATTTTATCCAAAAATCCATAAAAAATTATAATATAAAATGTATTCGTTTGGTGGGTCTGTCGAGGTTAAAGAAGGCCAGGTGATACCTACTGCCACACCCATCTGCTTCCATTTTTTTATTTGTTATTTTATTTTTACATTTTTCTATATTTTCTAAAACTTTTAATTTTTTTTCATTTGCTCTTAAATTACTATAAATAGTGACCCCAAATCCCTTCTCTTTTAGTCTTTACCACTGAAAAAAAAAAGATTCGCTCTTTATCTTCCAAAAATACAGACTTTGATCTTTAGAAAAAAAAGTTCATCTTTTTTAATTTCTGGGTTTTGGGTTTTTAGTCTCCGCCATGGATTCAACTTCAAGTGCTGCAGCAGCACCGACGCCGCCACCGCCGCCGCCGAGCTTTTACTTCGACGACAAATGGAAGCTATCAAAGAAAGAAACTTCATCATCATCATTCATGATTAGAACCACCCCATCATCATCGTCATCATCGTCAACAGCACCACCATCATCATCAAAAACAAAAAGATGTGCTTGCACTAGGAAATGTGCTAGGCTATTCAAAGAACAAAGAGCTCGTTTTTACATCATGAGGCGTTGTGTTATCATGCTCATTTGCTGGCGTGAATACACTGATTCTTAAGTATTTTTAATGGAGGATTTAATGGCATCCAAGCAAGCAAGAAGAAGAAGAAGAGGAGGAGGATATTATCAAGCTATATATATATATATATATACATGTATATAAAGTTTTGGTTTTTTTAGGGTTTTAGAACTAATTAGAACTTGGATTATTAGGATTTTTTTTGGAATTTTGTAAGAGGAATTTCAATCTCCATTAAAGTAGCTATGGGGTCGTTCTTAATGTAACTCTTACTTTTTTTTAATCAAATGGCTAATATTAATATAATCATAGAAAAATCCAAGTTTTAATTTTTTTTATTTTTATTTAGTTAAGAGGTTCTTATTAATTTCATCAAATGATTAATATTAATATAAATAGAGAAAATAAAATCCAGTTTAGTGTTTTTTTTTTTTTTTTAATAAATTTTCAGTTCATATTAATTGCTGCTTTTTATTTTCTGGGTTTCTTTGAGTTATTGAGATCTAAGAAAGTAAAGAGAGAGAACTGTTGCATGTTTCTGACACAGATTATTATTTAATTATTTCTCAATTTTTTATTAATTTTGAACAGTTTATTTTTTAAAATTATTTGTTATTTTAATATGTTAGTCACATTTGGACATGGGAAAGAGAGATTTTAAGGCTCCTTGGATCCCTTGATATAAATTTGTAATATAAGTATCAATTGAATCTTAATTCGATTGAAATGAATAGTATTATTAATATAGAAGAACGTGAATTCGTACGTAAAAACACATTATTTTTTTATTTATAAGTTGAAGAGAAATTATAAGTAACTTTAGACATTAAAAAATAATATATATAATTAAAATATATGATAAAATTATTAAAAAATATGATTTCGAGCTTAAATTTTAAGATTATTAGAAGGATTTCATATGTTATAAGTTTAAGAAGGAAATTCTTTTAAATTTTGTTTTAATAAAAATTAGAATTTATTTTTGTATTTTTCATAAATTTAGAATTTAATCATTGTATTTTTATTTTTAGAAATCTAATTCTTACTATTCAGATTCCATAATCCGGACCCAATTGTTAACACTGTTAAATTTATTGGTATGATATTTTGAAATAAAAATCTCACATGATAGTAATGTAACTAAAAAATTGACATAATGAATCTGAATTTAACAAAATAACTTTAATAGTAATAAAAACATAATCTTAAAAGTAAAGAGACTAAATTTTTAAACAGAAAAGTATGATTAAATTCCAAATTTATGAAGAATATCGGTACTTATAACATATTTTAATTTATATTTAAAATGATAAAATACATTATCCTCTCGAAGAGAGAATATAAATTTAAATCTTAGAGACGATATTATTGAAAGATACCATCACGAATTTCGAATATGAACCTTAAAATATATATATATATATATATCACTAAATTTTATAAAGTGATATAATTTTTTAATATAAAAAAACAATTTAAATTAACTATTCCGTAGTTGTGTTCTTCCACTGCCTGCAACAAAGGCTGATGGGTTTGGGAAGTAACTGAGGCACTATTTTCTATGTTATGTGAAAAATATCCAAATGACCATATTATCCTGCAAATTTGAGCCTTTTGACTAGTTTTGGACCACTTTGACCAACTATCCTAATTAAGGGCATGTTGGTCATTAACTTTCATAGATAAAAAACTATAGTAATTCTTTTTGGGGATAAAAATCCCAAAAGCATACATAAAGTTACTATATGAAACTTAAGTTTTGGTTTGATATAATTATATATGTGATCATATTTTTATTTTTATTCAAGAGAAAAGATTATATGAAACAGAAACGTTAGATCATTTTGTATTTCTTATCAATTATTAATGTCATTTCAATATCTTTTTTATGTCATTATACATCATTTTGATAATTTTTTAATTTGAATCATGGATCATGAACTCTAAACCCAATACTCTAAATCTTGGATTATGGAACTTGAATCCGAGATCGTACACCATGGACCTTGAAACTTTTTACGGTCTAGGGTCCAAGGTCAAAGGTTCAGAGTCCATGATCTAAGATTTAGGGTTTTAAGTTTAAAGTTTAGGGTTCAAAATCTGATATCCAAGGTGTAGGATCTTGGGTCTAAGGTTAAGATTTTGGGATCTAAGGAGTTTAGAGTCAAATGTTCAGAATTCAAGTTACAAAAATTATCAAAATGATATGTCGATGATATAAAAAAATACTAAAATAATGCGATGACTTTGTTTCATATAATTATTTTTCTTTTTATTCAATTTTAATAAACTATCAATTTCATAATTAATGTAGCATTTTTTATATTTATTTGTTGTATAGACAAATTGATGCATATATTACGTTTTTATCGTGAAATCCAGCAATAATTATTAGAAAGAGAATCATCGAATTAGTCAAAAACAAGTTTTCTATAACATACATTGTTGACTCATTGCTTATAAAGAAACTATAATCAATAATATCAATAGATGAAATATTATTAAGATATTGAAATTTATAACATTTCACCATTGGAATTTCCCAAGTTTGTCAAAGATGAAAATGGATGGCGAGAGACTGATAAGTAAAGATTCGATATATGCCACGAACGAGATATATGGCAGCTAATGCTATAACTAAGGTGGTAAGGAGTTATACAATAGAATTTCATTTTTCTCTCATCCGCTTCTGGTGGTGCAAGATATTATCTTACGAGATCAATGTTAGGCAACCTAATCTTTTATTTCTTAGTTGAGCTTTTGAAGTTCAACTTCCTTTATAATTAAACAAAATGAAAAAAAAAATCACGTATTGTGGTTTAAATTTTAAAGTTGATTAAGATTACATGCCAATTTAAAACAAAAATAAGGGTTTTACTAAAAGCTTACAAGTTTTTTTTGTGTGGATATTTTTCATGTTTGTTTTAATGTTCACGTTTGAAGTTTGTAGTTATCTTTCTCGATAATATTATCTTCAAAGTTCAAACCTACATTCTCTCTTTAGAATATAATGCCCTAAGAAACATTTAATCCAAGATTCTGCTATCAGAGCATCATAAACTTTATTGTATCCTAAAGCTCAATTGTTCGATCTACTAATAGAATCGTATCGTTGGTTGTATTAAACTTTTGATCCATTAGCAATATCGCATCGCAAACTAATATTTACACAAGAAGTAAATATTTGAATTTATTTATTTTTAAATGTGTATAATTTAATTAAAATTTTACATAAAATTCATTCAAGACTTTAGTATTTATCTTCTTAGTTTACTTTATTTTGATCTCTAAAGGTACAGTTAAAGTTTCTAATTGTTATTTTAATTTTTTAAATTTAATACATTCTTTATTATGTTTTCTTAAATCAATTCATTAATGATATTTCTAATATCATTTTAGTCCCTTCTCAATGACATTAGATTAAACTTTTTTTTCCTGGATTTCAGTGTTAATACATTACATTTTAAAAATAATTGTTATACCATACATCGATAATGACTGTAGGAATAATCGCAAAGTAATAAGAAAAAGACATAAGAACACTTATATTTTACGTGAAAAACCTTTTTCGAAAAAACCCACGGACAGAAGTGGAGATATTCACTAATGTTATAAAACAACAATACAAGAAGTTTTCGACTACACACATTTTAAGAGTTAAACAACCCTGTTATAATCAATGTCTAATAGAAAAAATATAATTCTATATGAATTCAACTTGTGCGGCATGATCCTTCGGCTCTCGATCTTTTGCCCTCACAAATTCCCAATTTTACCTTTATTTTATTTCTCTAACTAGTAAGTTACACCTCAAACTTTTCATACCATATCAAGTAGGATTCAAGTAATATAACTCTAACAATAATGATTAGTAAATACCTTATCCATTATATATTGTTTTTTTTTTTGCAAAATGATTGATAAAAATCGAATCAAATTAATCAAAATGGTTCAATTAATGGTGCTTAAAATTGATAATTGATCAAGTTCATAGAAGGATCAATTCAATGGATAAATAATAATAATTAATCAAATCGATTGAAAGTATATAAAATTCATGGATGGATGATGGGTCTTTTTCAATGTTGTTATACAACCATGACATTTTATCGGTTTGTTTGTGCCCAAAAGAAATCCCAATTTTTTTATATTATAGTTTTTCATTATTTCATAACTTTGTATGGAAAAACATTGTCTAATCCATCTTGCCATATAAAGGAAAAAAAAGTCTTTAATTTAATGTAAAATAATTGCATCTGCAGTCTCTTCTCTTGTCCTTTAAATTATTATTTTTTTACATTTTCGTCATCCGAATTCGTAATTCGAATTATCAAAAAACTTGAAAATTTATTTTGAAGTGAGTGAAGTTTAAGAAAAGGGGGGAAGTAATTCACATGAACCAGCTAAGGTCCTAAGCTACTTGTGAGCCAAAGTTGAGGTTATTAGGTTAGAACTTATGACTTGTAATTAATAATCAATTGTGGGCTAAGACAAATAGGAACAATAGGCTGTCTTTATTTATTTGTCTTTCTTGTTTCACTTTCATAGATCTATTGATCACCTCTCACTTTCACTTGGGTCCTCCTCATAGAGTTAAGGTCAAAGAAGGAACTTGCTTCTCTATTTTCTTTTTGCTTCTTCCACATTTTCTTCATGGCATGCATGCACTTCCTAGCCAATTAAAGTAAACATCACTCTAGATCAACATCAAGATTTGAAATAAACTTAGTCGATTCTGATTTGAAATTTGAGTTGACTTGAATTTAAAATTAACATGAAATTGAACCCGAAAAAATTTAAACCCGGAATAAAGACAGTCTAAAATGAACAGAATTTGAAATGTCGTGAACTCGAAGCAACTAGAACCCAAAGTGAAATACCCATAATGACTTAGCTTGAAAAACTCGAACTTCAAACTCGAATTATCTAAATCCAAAATAATCCCAACCCGAAATTGACTCGAACAGAAATAACTTATAAATTAAAAACTTGAATTGACCGGACTCAAAAAACCAACCTCACTTGTCCAATTGACAAGTCTAATTGAAACTACTAAAGAAGGGGTGTAAAGTTCAATTAAAATTAAATTAATTTTGATTAATTGAGTAATTAAACATCAAATTAAAGGAACCGCTCAAAAAGAAATTTAAAAATTGGGGACCATACATAAATTAAGATCAAATTATTATATAAAGAGAAGAAATGGGAAACATATTACAATAGCAATTCCTAAACTTTAGGGTAGGGAATTGCCTTAAGAAACCTAATATGCCAAAGAAAGAAAGTGGGAAAAACATTGGTCACCCCACAAATCTTATCCAATATAATTAAATATATTTTGATTGAAATTTGGGTGTTTCATTTTTGTCGTTGCACTTTGAATGACAACAATAAACCAAATTTGATTTTTGTTGTGAATTGTAATTTAAGAACAGTAATTAATATTTATTTGTGATTGGGTGCAATGGTAAGGTACATTACACTTTTAAGAGAAGGATTTAGGTTCGAACCTTGAAAATACATTGTTGAAAGGGAAAGCTACGAACCCTGAACATGAACCGTAAAACAAACATGAAAAATATCAAAAAATAAAATTTATTTGTTTTGAGTTTTATAATGTTGGGTTTATCAAGTAGTATTTTGACCCTAGTTTAGTTTCAAAAAATGACCCAAAAACTTTGAGTTCTTTTGCTAATTGATTATGGAATCTTAGCTTGTGACCAAACGTTGTATAAAATATCAATAATTTAGTCTCAATAAGTCAATGTTTTGTCCCTTATTTGGCTCCAATGCCAAATCTTTTTTTTTTTAACGTAACTTGACCACCCTTTTTAAGTTTAATTCTACACTTTTGAAAATATTTTTTTTTCGATAAATTATAACGTAAAGAGAGAAATGTTATTCTTAATATTTGAATTCAAGTCAGCCCAAACTAATCTAAAGTTAAAAAATCATCCAATATTAACTCATGTTTTCGGTTTTACTAGGTGAAATAAATCACTCAATCAATTGACAAATCTAAACGCCAGAAATCCAAATTCTAATATTCTCCAACCGGACGTACAAATTCATTCTGATTTCAATCCATTCAAACCCAAATTAGCATTGAAGTGGTCCATAGTTTAGGGAAAGCTGACAAACTATACCCTCCGAAAACTCAAAACAACAATTAATGGCAACCGTTGCTACTTATATCTAATATTTAATTGTCAATAGATTTGGGGTCTAAAACACTAACCCTAAAGTACTAAATCATTAAAACCAAAGGAAGTGTTAAAAAAAACAATACCCCTAAAAGCCGAAATGATGAACACTTTTTTGGGCTAAGCCCTAATCCTGAGAATTACCATGGCATAGGACGAGATCTACAAAAAAGGCCGAACCTTTAGGTCCTTGTTTGGTCAACGGTCACATCAATTACACCCTCCCCAAAAGCTTTTTCACCAGTATGATAAAACCCTGAAATTAGTAGCATACCACATGGCACTTCCACATTGGGTGTTCACCTACCGAATGGTACCATTGGTCACATGGGTGGCAAAGGCAAAATGGGACACCCCCCCCCCCTCCCCTTCTTCACAAGAGTTTTAGTAAATTTATAGTTTTACATTTAATTCAAGGAATTATGGATTGAGTTTTAGAACGGATTTGGATAGACGGTACGATGCGTCTAGTTTATTTTTTATTTTATGTTATAGTATTTGATTTTATCGTCACTGTTATTTTTACATTAATCATAGATAAATATATCATCCATCCAAATTCACTTTTATTCCGATTGGTATTAGTATTGTTGCTAATGAAAGAATATATGGGTTCGAGTGTGCTAAGACATATTATCCTCTTATTTAAGGGTTGATAGGAGGTTATGGAACTATGAGAAATTCTAGGTATTGTATACAAAATAGTCGATATGATAAGAAATCTATAATGAGATTAATGTTAAAAAACTCAAGAAATTAAAAATTAAAACATGCCATAAGCTTATCTACTTTTCATAAATTTATAATTTAATTCATATATTTTTATTTTCAGAAATTCAATCCCTTTAATTTTTAAATTTCAAAATATAAGTTTAGTTATTAGCATAGTTAAATTCTTTTGTTAAATTTGTTAATGTGATATTTTAAAATAAAAAAAATTACACACTTAGTAATCATGTAACTAAAAAATTCACCTTTAATGAACCTAAATTTTTAAAAAATATATATTTTTAACAATTTTAACCGCCTGAATTTTGAAATCTAAAAAGTAGAATGACTAAATTCTTGAAAATAAAATTATGGAGACTAAATTCCAAATTTACAAAGAGTAGAAGGACTAATGATATATTTTAACCAATTAAAAATATATAGAATGTATCCAAAAAACAATACATAAAAGGGGACTAGTTTGTAAAATTCAATTTAACTAGCTAACCTCGTACTTAATCGACTAATTGAATGATTTGTAACTTAATTGATCTATTCAAAATGGTTTAACATCGATGGTTTCAATTAATTAAATTTTTAAAAAATAAATTTTATTTTTATTATAAATATATTTTTAAAAAAATCAAATACAATATATACTAAAAATCAATTAAATTATTTGGTTCGATTATGAAAAATCATAATCGATGACTAACCGAATTAATCTATTTTACCACCTAAAAACCTAATTAACCATCGACTGAATCAATCCCGCTTGTAGAGTAAAAACTTTCCACCACCAACGTGTCAAATAATTACGGAAAACAGACTTAAAACAATGCGTTTACTTAAAGATTTAAATAAAAGATATAAGAGATAAATAAATGAAATTTTGGGACTTGGGAGATTAATGTAAAAGAGGGGTCACCATCATTTCCCCAAGTTTTGATGTTTTTGGAAGAGTTGTTGGCACTTAGCCAAGGAAAACTATTAGGCATGGTGGTAGTGTGGGCTTTTTACCCACATGAGATTTTAGTTAAAAAAAGGAAAGTTTTAGGGCATTGGGAGGGACAATAATTGAAGGGTGGAGGGGGGGTTGGGGGTCCCTTTTGTTTTGACATCTCTAAGGGACAATGTCTCAAAATATATAATCATTTATTAGACTATCACTAAACATTGAATTATGGGTACCTTTGCTTTTGCCTTATATTTGTATGTGGGTATATATTTGGACCACTACTCACCAATTCCCCCCATTTCTCTTTGCCTTTTTGTGCATTGCATTTGGACTTCACCCTAATTGTAATCACATGAACATGGCCCTTGTTAATTTGAGGGATGCAATTTCATGTTTTTCTCTCTTGAAATAATGTTATTTGCATGCAATTTTGTCTTTTTTTGGTTTCTCGAAGTATTTATTGGAACAAATCCAGTAGTTAATTTTTCACATTCAATAGACGCATTAAGAAATAGATGTTGGTCATGAATTTTAAAGCTACTTCATACTCAAAATAAGGATCAAACCCTCGACCACAAAATAAGATTCTCAATTTATCTTTTTGATAATTCTTCATATCATCATTGACGAGAACTTTGTAAAATGAGTTTTTTTTTTTTGGTGAGATAGCGGTTCAAATAAAATATTGAATTTATGTATATACTTTTGATATTTTTTTGAACAATCTGATTATAAATTCTAATCATATATTTTTTATATAATACCTAGAATTACCTATAACCTCTCCCCAACCCCATAAATAGGAGAATAATGCGCTTAAGCACACTCAAATCCACGTCTTTCTGCATTGACAACAATATCCAGCACTCAATCGACATATACCTTTGATGTTAAATTATATTTTTCACTAGAATATTTGGCTCAATTTTCTCAACTTTGAGAAATATATTATTGGGTTGAGCCATATTCCATTAGAAAAGGTATTGTCCATGAATTATACATATTTGGGACCAAAGCCCATTTTGATAGACACCCATTGGAAAAGGTATGGAGATGGATATATCCAATAACTATGGAGCTGATGGTAGTTTACAAAAGGAATAATAACTTATTTGGCCTTTTAATTTTAGAAAAAAATCATTTTAGCCCTTCATTTAACTTTTTTCCTTTTTTATCCTTTAAACTTGCGTTGTTTGTCAAATCACCTCAAAATGGATGGAAAATTTTAATTAATTGCTAACATGACATACATATGGATTGGCATATCAGCAAAGTTAACATAACTTAATTTTTCATCCATTTTGGGATGATTTGACAAACAACGCAAGTTTAAGGATTAAAAGAGACAAAAATTAAATGGAAGACTAAAATAACTTTTTATGTAAAGTTGAAGAATCAAATTAGTCATTATACCTTTTCAAAGTTACACATCCTTAATAGCATGGGCGAATTTGAGGGGCACCCCCAAGGGAAAATTGCAATTCCATTCATTCATAAATAATAAAATTTTAAATTAATATATGATAAAATTATGCTTTGAGCCTAAAAATAAACAAAAAAAATTGTAAACTCTATCAATATTATATATTTGTTCAAACCTCAATACTTTTTAAAAAATATATTTTATTCCTTTAATAATTTTATATTTCTTTTACTTTTATTAAATTCTTAATGACTTAAAAATCAGATAGCTGGTTTAATAGTTGCTTATACTAAAATAATATAAGCATTATATTAGATAATTAGACTACGATATATACTGACTACGCAGATTGTCAAATCTTCAAAATGCAAACACCCCGAAAGTTCGAGCTTTCAAATATATTCGAACCCCATCACCGGATAAATTCCGAACAAAATTTTCCGTCCGAGATCGATTGTCGACATAATTTGATAATAAAAGCATAACAAAAATCTACTTCGCTTTGTAACATCAAAAATAGATCATTACACAACTTGTTAGTTCATGACGATCATTGGTCATCAAGTAATTACAGCCCTTCAACCAATAAATTAATACAATTTATATACGCATGTAAGAAGCGTGTATTCCACCGGGTTCCTGCCATACAGATCCTGCTCGGAATTTACAAACAGGGCAAGTACCTTGTTGTCGTAACCACGGGTCGATGCAATTAGCATGGAACTGCAATTGTACATCATTAACTTGTATATGGTTCTATCACATCATACACCGTAACATTTCATAGGATATTCAATATTCACCTGATGCAAACAGGGTAAGCTGCGGATAAGATCGCCCACATTAACTTGTTCCAAGCAAACACTGCAGGTCAATTCGTCATCGGAGCCCTTCTTGATGCTGACTGGATTGGTAGAATCCTGCCTCTTCTACCAAAGACAATAAATTACCGAATTATATCCGTTTACATCACTCATTCAAAACAAAGAAAGCATAACCAGAGGTGAATAAGGAAGAGCGGAGAGCAGTAACATTACCTGAGGTGAGTTAGAAGATGAAATTTGTTGCATTGAAGGGTCATTGCTGTAAGCAAAACCGATTTTTTCATAAGGCTATTAGCTTATACACCAAAACAATGTTCTATCAACCAAATGATTATACACCTTAAAACGATAAACCACATGTAGGTTTCTAAAAATTGTCTTTGGATGTATCTAAGCATCAACAATAACTTCACACTAGAAACTTATAGTCCCATTGACAAACTACGGCATTAACAATTGGCATCAGATGATTCACAGAAAAAGCTTGGGAATGTTACACAACCAAAAGAGATCCAAGAAAATGCTGCACGTGCAGCACAGACATAAAAGGACAACCAAGCCTTTGTTTAACATTCCCTTGTTAACAAGACAGCTGATGAATGCATCCATACTTACAATTCCTTTTTATGCTCTTGAATGATGAAAACCAACAATAAACAAAGAAAGTAGATACTAACCTTTGAGGAGCAGAGACCTTATACTTGTGAACTGGAAGGGCATTTATCTCTTCATCGCTCATTGAAGAGGAGCTGGGGCCATTGTCAGAATCAAGTGCTCTCAAAGTTTCATAATCTAGTGAAAAATAAACTACTCGTCAGAATTAGGATGCACTAAACTGAGAGGGAGGAGGACAAACAAACAAAAGCTGTCCTAGCTAAGGTTTTTCAAATTTACAATTCCAAGCCACTCATGAATCAAACTATAAAATTCGAGAAATTCATCATAAAACTGAAGTTTAAACACCATACCAAGATCGTAGAATTCTTGGTCAAGAAGAGCAAGTTGCAATCTTAGGCCTTGTAGATGCCCTCTGGTTGCAAGTGCAATTGATGGTGGCATTTGTAACCGTAGTTCAGTATGACCTAAAAATGTACTTGCTGCTACGGGATGGGCTTGTGCTTGAGCTTGAAGTTGTTGACAGGTCGCATACATTCTTAACATTGTTGCCATAAAAAACACCCCAAGCACCAACCAAACCTACATGAATAAAAAAGTGCATTAAATTAGTTCAACATTGTGAACCAACATGCAAACACCATTAGAAACTTAGCTACTTGGAGAAGGAAATTACCAGAAAATTAGGTGACATCTGCTGCGAATTCAATATCATGAATAGCAAAAGTACTGTTGCAACAAAGAAAAATATCAGAAACAACTGACCAAGAAAAATAAAAGATAGAAACTAAGATGAACACAAAGCTATACCAATACCTGTAACGAGAAACACAAAAGAGTTGGAATTAACAGGACGTCCTGCATGGACACGCTAAGAACCAATCGACTTAAATCAAAACATATTTATCGAAAAAATTCATTAAAATCAAGAATGAACCAATTGTTACTGCAATTCAAAAAGCTTAACCTGAGTTGCTAAGCACAATTGGCCTAGCCTCAATCATCAAAAGCATGTTTAAGCTCAAATTGCAATAATGAGTAACACCAACTTGAACAAACCGGTTTTCATCACCAATTCGAACCATATAAGCCTAAAGGCAATGGTGTATCATGACTACAAAAATGGAAACTCAAGTGTTCGAAGTAATAGTAACATACCACGGTATGCCTCTCCGGAATAAGCACTGGAAATCCACTCTCTAAATCCAATCGCGACCCTCGGAAAACGAAACTCATTGTTGTAGAAAACAAAATTCACCAGCTCAACTAAATACAATCAATAATTGAAAAAAGAACACAAAAAGAGTTTCCAAATTTTCAAATCTCAGCAGAATAGAGGAATTAACTTTACTATATCGAATCCTCAAGAAAGAATCAGCACAAATTAAATATCAATTAATCAGAAAAATCAACCCAATCATTTTCAATTCTCATTTCCTATAATTTCGAGTATAATTTAATCAAAATTCAAATAAATCCTTCAAAAATCCACCTGAAATCTTCTTAAAAACAGATTACAATTAAAAAATGTAAATGATTCGGAATCAAATTTAATAGATTTTACATTTGTTAATCGAACAACAAATTTTAATTCAAAAACATTCCAGCGGAAATTATCTAAAAGATCCTAATCTCTAATTAATTACATAAATAAGTGTCTTGAACTAACAGATCCGTAATTAATAAACTAAAAGCTTTCAAATAATCGATAAAAAATTGATGAGAAATGACGAAACGAAAGACGACAAAGCTGACTTACGGAGATAGGAGGGTGAAACGACGTTGGATCCGGTTCCTCTTTGAAAATTGCAATGTCGACGATATTACCTGCAAAGATTAAAGGACTGAGTCTGCGAAGGAGCGAGTTAGGCTTTTTCTCGCCTAACGCCTTTCCTCGTCACCTCGCAAACAATTTTTTTTTTTCCTTTTTGGCTTTCTCTGGTCTGAACGAAGACTCGAAAACGCTGTTAACTATCTTCCTAAACGACAGCGTTTTATAGTTTTTCTTTTATTTTTTGGATAATTACAAATATAGCTTCTAACTTTTTATGTAATTTTTCACATTAATTCTCGACCTTTGTTGATTGTTCTATTTGAGTTCTCGTTTTATTTTAACCCTATTATTAATCGATTTGACTTTTTTCTTAACCGACATAAACAAATCGATCCAACATTGATCGATTAAGTCTATTAAATTAAATCGTGTTACGTTTAGGTCAAGGGCATAGTCAAAGAAGACAATCAAAACCTTTTCTCCCTTAATTAAATAAAAAATAGCAGTTGAGATCCCATTTATATTAATATTTATATATTTTTATAATTAAATTAAATTAAGAAATTAACTATTTTTTGAACAATAAAATGGGTCATTTGAGCAATTTGGTCTCTGACTGTTTCCAGAAAATTCTTTTGGAACTGTCTTTCGATCCAGAACATAAACACCTCCATCTGATATTTTGACACATTAGTTAACAAAAAAAAATTCTTAGAATAAGGACTGAAGTGAAAGAGTAATAAAACTATTAAATCCTATAGATGAAATTTACCCTTTTTTAATTTTTAGACTTAGACAAACAAGGCAGTGTCAGAAACAGAGGTGACAACCGACGTAGTGGAATATATTTGTCTTTCTGACTGAATTCCTTTTTCTTTTTAATTATAATAATAAAATAAAATAAAAGAAAGTTTTAACTGAGGTGGGCCCATAGTGTGTCGCACGTGTCGACGTAGGAAATTGACTTACCGATTAAAAGCCTGGTTAGTAGATGCACACGTGCTTTCTCGAAATGGTATCAAAGATTTTGATAAGGAGGGTCCACCACAGTTCGTAAAACCTGGAAAGTACCCAATCCTAGCCTTCTCCTATTAAAAAAAAATCATTAAAAGCAGTCAACTGATTTCAAATCCCGCTATTTATTTAATTTTTTAAATTTATTTATAATCTTAAAAATTCAAAATCCATTCATATCTATATGTTAGCTAATCAATAGCCTAACTTTATCAAACCCCACTCTTGGTTTAGTCTATTTAGGTGTTGCTCTTTAAAGCTCAAAATAGGCCCGATTTCATAATGAGGCTATCTGAACATCGAGACGATACGATAATGTTGAAACGCTAGACTAGAAATAACGTCACGATGAGACAATAAATCATGTCACGATGTGTTTTTTTATTTGACAGTTACATTTTAAATTTTTAATTGGACTCTAATTATTTTAAAGATATTTTAATATGATTAAAATTCTAATCTAAACCTATTTGAAGAGATCATTGTATCTCTGTTTTTATAAGCAAATCAGCAATGGTTTTTTTTAAGGCAACAAGATGTAGTCGCATGTGAGTTTTGATGAGAGTTTCGTGGTAATTATGAATAATATTTTGTACCCCTTGTATGAGTGCCCTATGAGATTTGGGGTTTTCTTTATCGATTTACTTTTTGGAATTTTAAGTTTAGTATATGAGATTT
Source organism: Kokia cookei (assembly GCA_039519145.1). NCBI lineage: Eukaryota > Viridiplantae > Streptophyta > Magnoliopsida > Malvales > Malvaceae > Kokia > Kokia cookei. The sequence continues at coordinate 1,818,268 of CM076907.1, read as the reverse complement.
TGGAGAATGTACAAGTTGTACTTTTAGGTTATTTTTTCCATACTATACTCTTGTTTATTTACATATTTAGTGAAAATTCGATACTTCATTTGCTCATGGTTATTCCCTCTTTAAAGATTTTTTACGTAAAATATTTATGTTTGTTATTCTCCACTTTTACTATCTTATTGTTCATACGGGTTGATCTCAACAAATTTTATATATTTCATCAAGTTTTCAACTTTGTATTGATTCGAGCATTTGAGTTTTGAGATTTCATAAACTAATACAATTGCATATTGTTAAACTATCAAACAAGTTATGTTGTAGATCGATCTCTCGTCTTAAATATGACGTGAACACCCTTGATCAATGAACCTAATGTTGGGTTCACATTAATACAAAATTTAAAATATTCAAACTTTGCATTTGTTTATCAATTAATGTAATGAGATTTGTCGAAGGGGTCGACTCTCTTTTAGAAGAAGTCAGTGTCTCCATCGGACAATCAATCGAACCCTCAAACAATAAATGTATTGTGTTCGAGATATTTATGCTCGATTTTAATTTCGAGTTTTGTCTCACTACTTTGAGGAGAGCCCTAACAGATTTATAGAGCTTGTTGGAGCGACCATCAAGAAAATGATTAGCATTTGATATTGGTGAGGTTCGAACCTATACCTTTAAAAGTTCGATTGACTGCTCGAAAAATGATACTTAAAAAATTTCTCCTCAACAAGATTAATCTCTATAATATAATTTCAATGCAAATTTAAATTGATTCGAAATGTTTAATTAATACTACACATTTGATAATATCTTATGTATTTATATTTATGTGACTAACACCAAAAATTATAAATATATTTTTTAATATATATTTATTTAATATTAACCTTAAAAGCCTCAACATTGATTTAGAAAATCAAAATTTTAAAATATTTTTATTTACATAAAAGAAAAAAAAGAAAAAGAAAAGAATCCCATGCTTTTCGAATCATGACCATTCATTGTCCGATCAATGGTCCACCTTCCATCAAAACAAGTGGGCCGTAGATTGGACGATGTGGGATCCATCCAAAATCCTTTCACAATGTTTTTACATTCTTCTTTGTGGGGTCCTTAGTGTCCAATACCAAGCCTTTGACCTGCAAGATCACATCTGATCTCAGCAAATCCAACCCTTGATTTCACCAAATCAAATTCCATCCATACGTTTTGTTGATGATGATGACCAATCACGAACGCTTCGATCCCTAGGAAATCAGAGTTGCCAAATGTGAAGCAATACACTGAATCACTCCCTTTGTTCATATCGGGTACCCGATATAATAGCCTCTCGCTTGATACACTCATCTCGGCTCCTTGAAACATTAGACTAACTCGCGGTAAATTTGAGAAACTTAGCCGAGACGAACCCATGACCTGATAACATAAATCCATCGCCCCTTGGAATACGAAGTTCGGATCGTTGTAAACTTGTAAAACTCTTCTCGTTTGTTGTAAAAACTCGTTTCGTAACGCGGTGTATACCGTACCCATTAAGAAAGTAAATTGAGTACCCGAGTCGACCATTGTTTGACCCGCACCGGTATGATCGGGTACAAAAGCGGATCTTGGTAGGTCTAATATTTTATTCCCAACTTTAATACCTTCTAATTGAACCGTATATGCAACTCGGTCATAATATGGTAACGGGTCGGATATTTGAATTAAAGGAGTATAATTCAATTCCCCAAGCCACGAAAATCTCGCGTCACCGAGGAGTAAAACCCCGGACGAGTCAAAACCCGATATGCAATACGAGAATTTGGGGAATTCCATTTGACTAACGAAAGATAACGACCCGCGGTTCATGCCCATTAACCCGGTTGTTTTGGAATCTTCCTCCGAATTTGAGCTGTAACCAGAATCCATACACCCGAATAAAAACCCGGGTTGGGTCGAAGACCCGATTACGAAATTCTCGTACGCCAGATTTCCTTCTATTGAGGAAGCGTCAGCATAAGAGACGGCCACGTGGCATAGTTTATTATTCGGGTCGCATGAAGCGGGAACGGGTAAGTCACGTGTACGGGTTTTGCAAACCGGCGAACCACAAGGGATGGATTTGTAAGACTTGGAAACTTGAGGGGTGAAAACGGAATTTAAATTCGGCGTTTTCTTACAGTGAAGCCACGAAAGTTCACTCCCTGTGTCTAGCACCATCGTAACATCCTGCGGCGGCGACCCGACGGTTAGTGAAACCGTTAGAGTAACGTTATGGTGGAAAGCTAGCTTGTTGGTGGCAGCACTGGCGGCGGCGGAGGTGGCAAGTGGATGGTGACCGCCATGGGTTTTTTTGAGTGGTAAAAAAAGTGTTTGGGAGGAAGGAAAAGAAAATATTTCATGGAAAAGAAGGAAAATCGTCAAGTGAAGAAGGAAATGAAGAAAAGACATTGATTTTTTTTTCACTTTTTCTGTTCCTTTTTGAGTTTGGTTACGTGAAAGGCTTTGAATGGTTTTTGGATCCTTAAATACTACTAGGGTTACGTCGGAAGATTACCAAAACCATTAATTTAATTTTTTTTTTTTTTGTGTGATGGGATCGATTTCATCGAGAATTAACTGCTACATTACCTTCAAAATAAGGTAAAAAATCAATTAATATGTGAACTGATATGGATTGCTTCAGCTAATTCAACCAGTAGTTAAACCGACAATTGATTTTAAATTGTTTATGAATTTTTAGTAATTTATTTAGTTTTAATTAGATAAATTGATCGGATTGAAAATCGTTTATTTAATTGATTCGATCATCAATACAATTATAAAAAAATTGAAACCGTGTGATATGTTCGAATTTATTAGGGTTTAAATTGTTTATGCTTTATAATAATTAATTACAATTGTGATTTTACTTAAAACCTCTTTAAAAATAAATGCAATAAAAATATTATTTTTTTAAAAAAGTTACATTACTGTTAATGTATATAAATATACAAAATGACAAAATAATAAAAATAATGTGAATACAAGAATTTTTCAAATTCTAGAAACACACGCAAATCATAAAAAAAAAAACAAACAAGTAGCTTTATGCTTATTTTGGTTTAGAATAAATATTGTATTCTTATTCTAATCTCAATTCAATTCGAATTAGTTTTCCTATATCAAAATAATTTTAAATGAAAAAAATCTAATATATTTTCAGAAAAATTTTACTAAGATTTATAAAAAAAAATTGTATGCTTTTTAAAACTAATTTAATTCAAATTATTTATGGTATAGGAAAACTAATTTAATTTAATTGATTTTATCTCAATCGAACAAGTGGTTAAACTGATAATTGATTTTGAATTATTTATAAATTTTTAATAATTTATTTAATTTTAACTAAATAAGTTGATCGAATTAAAAATCAGTGATCTAATTAATTCGACGACTAGTACAATTCTAAAAAAAATTGAAACCATACGTTCGAATTTGTTAGGGTTGAAGTTGTCACATTGTTTTGCTTTATAATAATTAATTGCAATTGTGATTTTACTTATAATCTCTTTAAAAATAAATGCAATAAAAATATTAAGAAATATATTTTAAAAAAATTTACATTACTGTTAATGTATTAAAATTTATATAAATATATAAAATGACAAAATTAATAAATTAATGTGAACACAAGAATTTCTCAAATTCTAGAAACACACCCAAATCATTAAAAAAACAAACAAACAAGTAGCTTTATGCTTATTTCGGTCTAGAATATATATTATATTCTTATTCTAATCTCAATTCAATTCGAATTAGTTTTCCTATATAAAATAATTTTAAATGAAAAAATCTAATATATTTTCAAAAAATTTATTTACTAAGATTTAAAAAAACTGTATGCCTTTTAAAACTAATTTAATTCAATTTATTTATGATTTATTTTTTGAACAATTTTGTTGTAAATTTTAATAATATTTGTTTTTTTTAATATAATTCATAAAATTAATTGTATTTCCTTTTAATTCATAAATAAAAGGATAATACGTTTCAACACACTCGAATCATTATCCTAAATAATACTTATATCAATTAAATTAAAATTCAATTCACGAATTTTAAAAGTATTTAGAAAAATTAAAGTATGTATTAGTTTTTTTTAATTTTACATAATGACAAATATTGAGAGGATGAGTTGTTAACGAAGTTCAAAAGATGATTATGATGGTAGTTATCACTTTACATCAAAATATTTGAAATAAAAAACTCACTCAAGAAATGAAAATAGACAATTTTTTTTTACAATTAATGTTTGATAAATTTTATTTTTTATTTGTTTTTATTTTAAATTATAATAAATAAAAATAATGGTATTTATTTCTTTTAATTTTTATTTACTAATCTTTTAAAAATTATATTTTCTTTCTCTAAAAAAACTTTATTCTTAACTTTTTTCCATAATAGTATTTTATTTTATTTTTTTTATAATTTTTCCTCTCATTGAGTGGGCAAATTTTTAACTACTTATTAAGAAAAAAAATATCTTATTTTTAATTTATATATGTCAACTAGGTTGAGTAAAACAAAAGGTTCAATCTTTATTTGGTAAAAAAATTAATTTCATTTGTTTTTATTCAATTTTTATATAAAAAAAATAGGTTAATATATTATTTGGTACTTGAAATTTTTTTGGTTTAAGTACTTGAGTTTAATTTCAATCTTCAATTTGATATATGATATTTCCTTTGTCCCAATTAACACCTACATTTTTTTTAATAAAACATAAATCTCAAATGTTCGTCGGATCACATGATATTATTTGATTACATTGATGCAAAATACATGTATCAAATTGAAATAAAAGAATTTAAATACTAAATTAAATGTTGAAACTAATCTCGAATACCGAATGATATATTAACCCAAATTAATAGTGTTCAAAATTGGTTTGCAGTAGATGTCTGGTTTACACTGGAAAAGTGGAATTGTTTTTAATAAAAAAGAATGGAATACAGCACACTTTTAGTGCTTTGTGTATGATTTTGACATATGATTTATATGGAATTGTGAGCCTTTTGTCTGGCTGCATAAATTATAAACTCTCACCAAATTGGGTTAAAAAAAAATAAATTATAACAATTTTATTATACGTTAAATTATATATATATATATATATATATTTACTATATTTATAATTATTTATAGTATTTCTTTAATCAATAAATAAAAAGATAATACGTTTCAGCACACTCGAATCTATATTTTCTTATATTGACAATAATATTTATATCAATTGAGCTAATATCCAATTAATTTAATTTAAAACTATAAGATAATAATTTTATTTATTAGAATGGACCGACATGGTTGTTGGGGGCAAATAAAGTTGGGTAATTTTTAATTTAGTGAAGGCATGAAACTTGGAAAAATGAAAGAGCTTTAACTTTGATAATTTAAATTTTGACTTTTTTGACTTAATTTCAATTAAATAGATAAGTGAGTAATTAATTCTTGACAATGACACGTAATTGTGAAAGGTTGAAAAATACTTGGGGCCAGGTCTTTCTTTGGAAAAGAGCAGCCAAATTAGTCCATTCTTGGACAGCAACTTCTCTTTTTCTTTTAAGGTTTTAATGATTTTATTTTAAATTTTATTTTATTTTTCTAATTTATAGCAATTAATAATTTAATATGAAAATATATTTGCATTATATTAATATACTTTTTATAATTGAACAATTAGAAACTAGACTATATATATATATATATATATATAAAAAATTAATAAACCAAAAATGGTATATTGGAACTAGGAGCAAATTTAGAAATTTTTTTTTAGGAAGGATCGGAAATTAATTTTGAAAATTTGAGAAGTCAAAACATAAATTTATCATTTGTAAGGGTTTAAAAAGATTTTTTTTCATTTTTGAAAAAACCAAAGTGTAATTTCACCATATATTAATTTACAATTTCATTATTTATGAAAGAACTAAAATAATAATTTTTCATTTTTAGAGGTCAAAGCTCTTATCTACCCCTTAAATATGCCTTTGATCGAAACATAATGATATTATTATGTACCAATATATATATGGGCGAATTCAAGAGGGTTGGCAGCGGCTTTGGTCACCTTAAAATAGAAATTTTTTTATTTAAATCCTTTTAATTTTTTTAAAATTTTAAATTAATAAATGTAAAAATTCAATATGACCCTTAAAAATGATAAAATTGTAATTTAATCTTTTAAAATTTACAATTTTATTATAATAAAAATTATAATTTAATTTCGCTCTCTTAAAATTTTTTTTACTTTACTCATTTATATATATATATATCAATACGATACTGATAATTTGATATAATTTTTTTCGCATAGCAATCAAAACCACTAATCATGGCATGAAAGATGAACTTTTCTATACAATTTATGGTGCATTTAATAATTTGATAAAATGTCAAAACCCATTATTAAATTTGGTTCAATTTTTGTGAAGAACATTAATTTGTTTCTTTGAATGCAGCACATAGATTTAATAAAGAAAATGAATCTTTCACTAATAACAATACTAATAAAATTAGGTGGAGGCAAAACCTATAAATACCATTAATTCTTTTATTAAGAAAATTTACAATTTCCTCTTTAAAAAAAATTAAACAAACTAGTTAAATATCAAATTTAGTTGGTCAGTTCCCCCTCTTCAGTGTCGAGAAGAAAAGGACAAAGTTTTTCAAAGAGTAAACCTCATAAAGAGAGTCTTTAAAAATGTATATAAGGGGTTTTTGGGTTAGATACTAAATTACCAGAATGAATTGAATTTCCGGTCGAATTATAATATATTAATATATTTTATTATAATTCTATAACCCGCCCCAAAGTCCGACCTACTTTAATGACCCAAAAAAATCCCTTTATATACCGTTTTAAAAACCCTCTTTGTAGGAGTTTGCTTTGTCAAAAACTCGATACTTTCGATCTCTTTCTTCAAAAAAAACCCTTTCCCTCTACACTCTAAAGAAGGGAACTGACCAATTAAATCTGATATCCAACAAAACCTAATTTCTTTTCAATCTTCTACAGTGTTTGGTGACTAAATTTTAGAAAATTAGTCAGAAAATATACATTAATTTCAACAGTTGGCTGGCAAACATATAAATCTTTCGCTATCGATCCTTGCATGCAAAATTTATGACAGTATTTGTCTTTCAATAATTAGGTTTTACACGTTTTCTCCATAAAACTGACATTTATTTTTTGTCACTTCATGTAAAATCTAAGGATGTTTTTGCTTCAATGGTCCATTCCACTAAAAATAAAAATAAAAAAGTTTTTAATTTTGTAAATTAAAGCTAATTTTTTGATCCACACAATTTAAGCAAATGTCTTTTTACAATCCATATAATATTTTTCTTCACTTGATGCCAATTTATTCTTTTCATTTATTTTGTTTTTATTTGAAGAAAAATAAATTTTAATTACAACATATTAAATTATATCATACGTTCCAAATTATGACTCAAATTTTAAATTATTATCAAAACATTAACATGTTTTAATTGAATCATTAAAGTTTACTATTGTATCAATAAGGTTTTTCTATTAAACTAGTCATCAGTTTAAACATTAAATGTTAGCTCAGATATGATGTGCGATGTTTTTAAAACACATATATCGAATTTTAAATATGTTTGCACCTATTACATGAACACTCCTGCATTGGCAACAATGTCCATACAAGTCGAGCTAAAACTCAATCGGCTTTAAACGTGTACATTTGAATCAAACATATAAAACTTGAACCAAAATCAAAGTTCATGTATAGAATTGCACATTGGATCAAAATTCATGTATAAATTTGATATTTATCTCTTATATTTTAAAGGGTAAAGTGCACTATTAGTAACTAAACTATGGGTAAGTTCTTATTTTGATCACTTAACTAAAAAAAGTTACAATTTGGTCACTGAACTATTAAAATTTTTTCACTTAAGTCACTGAACTACTCAAAAGTTTTTATTTAAGTTACCGGATTGTTAAGTTTAAAAATGAAACAACTTTTCCGGTGAGCTCCAAGCAATGATTTGACGATTGGTACGATGGATTAGTACCCATTAACGAGTACAAGAGCATACCTTATATCCAAGTTGATTTGATGGCCAGTGTCGGAGATCAGAGAAAAAAATGTTTGAATTTTGGGTCGCAGATTCATAACGCCCAAAGTTATTTCATAAAAAATGAAATGTAGAAGAGAAGAGAAAAAGAGCTTTCGATTGGTATAAGCAATGCGAATAGAAAAAATCATAGAACATCGATTTTAACAACTGAGTGACTTAAATAAAAACTATTGAATAATTCAAGATCAAATATAACTTTTTTAGTTAAATGATCAAAATAAAAACTTATCCATAATTTAATGATTAAAGTATAATTACCCTATTAAAAAAGACTTGAACAAAATTAATGCTTTCCAATCCTTGCATGCAATTATAAATTACAAAGTTTTGCTTTTAAAATATTGGGGAAAAAAGAAAAGAAGTCAAACAAAACAATTGGGTATGCTTGCATAATCAAAGTCAACAAGAAAAAGGGTAAAAGGATAGGTTCATGCAAAAGTATGATTAGAATTTGATTCTTTAGCAAAAAAAATTTCCATTCTATCAAATTAAGACCCCCCAATCTTTTGTTTCTTTTTTTCTTATTTAATGAAGTTGTTGGCCAATCTATTAGTTATGGAAAACAACTACACTAAAGCCTTTTAATTTCTACATCTATTTTCTTTTATATAATCTAAAAAAAATCAGTATTATATTAATAGATTGATAATTGTTGATAGATTCTGTTCATATCTGTTATTTTTATATAATGCTCAGAATTATTCATAACCTCTCTTCAATCCATAAATAAAAAGATAATACGCTTCAACGTATTCGAATTCATATATTTTTTGTATTAATAATAATATCCATACCAATTGAATTAATACTTTATTGGCAATTTTAATATTTTGATATTCTTAATTATTGTTTCAACCATCAGTGACTATTTTCAATCAAATCTTCCCACGTCAGTTTGAAGCATGTCGTTGCTCCATTGGCGTATATTTTTCACATTTTCAATTGATTATTCTCTTGCTTTTGTCTTAATAGTTGACCTAGAAATTGTCTTGAAGCTCTACTATCATCATCATCATCATCAACATCATCATCATCACCATTATTCACACTAAACACACAAACACCATGTACTAAACATTGCTGTTGAAAATTGATTCTATGTTTCAATATAAAAAAAAATTGTGATCGCATCATTTAGAGATTGAATTATAATTTACCTCTTAATCATATTTAGTCTTTTGCTTAACATTATTTTTTGGTTTAAGGGACATCATACATATATGTTATGATTACCGAGGATTAAATTGAATTTTTTTACCATATTATTAAAAAGAGGGATAAAAATGATATATGATTTTTTTTTTAAATTGTTGAACTATTGACTTTTGTCGATTCCATGCATATAAATTTATAAACAGTTGTTTCAAGTTAACAATAGTGTATATCAATATTACTTGAATTAATTTATCAATTTTCGCAAAAGACAATAACCAAATTCTAAAAAATTGAAGGTCAACTTCACAATTCTCTTAAAGTGAACCTATCAAACCTATATATTTATCACTTGTATGAACTAAACTAAACTAAACCATGTGTTCATCCATTTATATGCCTCAATCAAATTGAGACCCAACATCCATTCATATGCCTCAATCAAATTTAGATCCACAATATAGCTTGTTAGGTATAAACTATATATAGTTTGCAAAATTAACTTTTCATGGAAGGAAAATATTTTGGCTTTTCCCTTTTATATATAGAGAAGAAAGGAGTAATTACTAGGGTTTGCACACTTAGGTTCTAGTTTGGTTTACATTCCACATTTCTAATTAAGGCCCACTGATCAAACCTCTTATCTTTTAACTCTTGAGGGGATCAAATCAACGTGGATCTAAGTTTAGAGAGGGTGATACTCAAGATGGATAACATTGAAGTTATCGAAGTGATCCAAGCAAATGAAATGAACAATATTTTTTAGTTATGAAGCATGCCATCAAGGACCTTCTCAAACGTTCATGGATGCTTTACGTTAAACATGTGTTCAGAGAGGTGAATAAGGTTGTGGATGGATTAACAAAAATGATGTTCTCAAGACCTTTGGAGAGTCACGTTTACACGCAACCACCGAGAAAATGCTTTAGTTATTGCATGATGATTAAGTTGAAGAGAATTTGCTTTATCTAATTTATCTTTTATTTATTACTTTTATTTTTTACCAAAAAAAACTATAATTAACCCAAAAATTCAGATTTAGAAATTTTTTTTTGCTATTGCATATATGTATGTAATTATTGAAATCAAAATGGGTATGATATGTGCATTTCTTATTTTTCTATTCATTCCCCAAGTGGATGGCTAATTTTCAAGTTCTAAGTTTTCACTATTTATTGTGATTTTTAGTTGATTTCATCTTCATTCACTTTCCCCCACATCTTAACTATCCTTTATTCTAAAAGAATTTGAGTTACAAAGTGACCTAACTTGAAGCAATAATCTTTCATTTCATACAAATTGAGAAAATGATTGAAGTGAAAGAAACCCAATTTTGTGTGAACCACACCAAAATTCGAATTGAGAAGGACAAAACATTGCCAAAAGGCAAGAGAATCATTTAGTTGTCACATCTTTGTTGAAATGCAAAAATGGGAAGCACTTCCCTCCTCCTAGAGAAGAACATGAGAATAATAACAACGGGGATTATTTGGAAAATGAAACGCAAGGTTGAATGTCAATTATTAACATTGCATTATTGTGTTATATTTATTATGAAAGAAAAATGTACATCCATTCATTGGACATGCATTTGGTTCCTGGGAATGCTTTCCCACTTTTGCTGTTACCCAACTTGTGTGATAGTGAGATATGTTTTGATGGTTTTTTTTTATGGGAAATCATCGCTATAAATATTATAAAAATTTAATATGAAAAATTAAAAATCAAATTGAATCAAATTATAATAGACAGTTCAATATTTTAAAATTTGGATCGAACCGAACTCAACCGATATAATACATTTCCAATACTGGTTGCAACTTGGATATGCATGAATGGGTTTGTTTTAATTTGGGTTATATTTGGAAGAAAATATGGTCTAATAAAAGCCCATTACTTTTGGGCCATAGGGAGGGTTTTTTTTTTTTTTTTGGGTGCAATTAACAACTAATCCAAAAAGGGTTATCAATAAACATCAAAGGATAAGCAACAAAGTTTTTGTAAGATCAATCTAATTATCTATTGCAAATTTATGACCAAAAAGTTGAGTTTAAACAAACAATAAAATAATTAATGTTTTTTGAATCGGATCAGATTGATTGGGTAGATTAGAAACTAACTGGGTACTAGCTTGATTAGAAGGGAGTTAAATTAATTGATCCGCGAACCGATACGAATTAGTTGAATTGGTTTTTTCTTTTTTATTTTTTAATAATTTTTATAATTTATTTAATCAAATCGAACAAAACGATCAAATTGATGATTTGACCGATTCAATCACCAATCAACTTTTAAAAACCTCAAAAATAATCTTAAAAGAGAGTATTTACCCTTCGATTTTATCAACTTTTGAGACTCTTACCATTACCTTAAAATTAAAAAAATAAAAACTCTAAATTTGAAATTTATAATTTATTCATATTTTTCATTATTTAAATAAAAAATAACTAATTAATAATTCACCTTGAATTGTTTTATTATTCTTGGTGGGTTACAGCTGCCAAACACCCATACAATTGTGGATATTTTGGTTCAAATTATTGCATGTTAGGTTGGAAAAAACAAAGTTTTCAAGAAGTGTGCAAGTGATTTAGATATTTCTCCATTAAATATCTAAGCAATTTCAACTTTATAGTTACAAGTTTATACTCGAGTAATCACAATAATTAAATTGTTATTGTATAAATAAATTGTTCGAGTAATCACAAAATAGAATTAAATTATTATAGTACAAACGGAATAAAAACTGTTTCAATCTAAACTAACATTGACCAACTAAACAAAATCCCACACAAAATAATCGCACATGATGAAACTCGAAAACCTGTACATATAATTATATGTGATGGGTCACGTATCTGAATATTCAAAAATCAAAACCCAAAATCTCTACTTTTGTCAACCGTGACAAGATCTCATTCGCAATTATTATTTATTTTTTAAATGTAAAAATATATGAACCGAAATATCATAAAGCATATAACATTATATTAAAAAGGAAAAACAAACTTTTGAAACTTTAATTCTATTTTCAAGTCTATATTGTTAGATTTTCAAAATTCTACATCAGCATTTAGACTTTTTTTTTCAATCAATGATGTTTCCGATTTTTACCTTTTTTGAATTAATATGAAGAATAATATTTGATACATTTAATCGAGTTTTTAGACTTTACAAATAAAAATAAATATTTAAAAAAAAGAGATACGTGATAATTTTTTAAAATTATTTGTGAAATAAAAAAACATATTGTCAATGTATTAAATACCAACCTTTTCTTAAAATACTTGAAAATTCATTTTATATTTTCTCGCGATTGTAATTACATTATAATCAAGAATTTGATATTTTTACTTCAAAAAAATAGAGTTCAATTAAATTGGGTAATAGTGTTAACTTTTTTTGTTAAATCGTTAACTTGAAAATCAATATTTTAACAATTTATATGCAAAGAATTAGTCAAAATCAACAATTTAGCATTATACATACAATTAATTAGTAAAATTCAGCTGTTGAAGTTCACGTGCTTATCAACAATTGAACTAACTTTCCATTTTTCATAAAGTATGAGATCAAATTCTAATAAGTTAAAGTAAAAAGGATCAAATTCTCAATTTTCGTAAAATATAGGGATGAAATTAAGAATTAGACCTAAATCTAAATAAAAACAACACACACAATAAATTTATGAAATGTAATGTACATCCTGTCCATGTGCAATAATTGAAGCTTGGATGCTTTTTAATGAAATGTAATGTACAACTCGTCATAAATGTAGAAGGAAAAGGAGTGCAATAATAGATCTAGAATCAATTTATGCTCTACCATTACAGTTAAGCCTTGAGTGGGAGTCATTGGACTATATGTCACCCTCTTTCATTATTTGGTCTCCCCCAATGTCTTTAAACCTCTTTGCCATACCCCTTCCATCTCCTTCCAAATGATTCAATGATCCACCCTGGTTCCCAATTGTTTTCCCCAAATATCTCATCAACCACTTGCTTATTCCATCCTTGTACATAATGCAGTTCAAATGATTCGGATTGTGATTCAAATCACTTATAAATCGTGTCATATTGATGGGTTTGAATCATTTTTAAATTAGTTTTTTTTTTAAAAAAATGATATAGACCTATGGATTGAGCAGATTGAATTCGTTTTTGCATCTAATCAATTTGAATTGCGACAATTTAGGGTTGGGTTAATTTTGGGTTTGAGATATTTTAATTTCAGATTATTTTGAGTTTCGATTGTTTTGGATTAATTCATGTTTAGGTTAATTTTGAGTTTGTGACATTTAGGATTTAGGTCATTTCAAGATTGAATCGTTTTGGATGTATTATTTTAAGTTTGAATCATTTTGAGTTTATATTAATTTTTATTATCCTTACGATTTGAGTTCTTAATTAGTTTGGATTTAAATCAAATTAAGTATAGATTGAATTCACCGATTTAGGGTGCGCTAAAGCGCATTATCCTCCTGTTTAGGAGTCAGGGAGGATTATGGGTAATTTTAAACATTATTTCAAAAAGAGTAAATATGATTAAAATCTATAATGAGATTGTTCAAAAAAAAAAAAAGTACAGATTAAATTCAAATAATTGATTTTTATAATGAAATCAATAATAATTTTTATAATGAATTCAAATAATTTTGAGTTTGTGACACTTAAGTCGTTTCAAAACAAATTGAATTGTTTTGGATGTGTTATTTTAGGTTTGAAAGATTTTGAGTTTACGTTTTTTTTTTTTTTTTTTTTTTTCTGTTAGTCTTAAGATTTGAGTTCTAACTAGTTTGGGTTTAAATCATATTTAAGTATAGATTAAAATTTGAGTCTTTAACTTAATTAATATAAGCATTGTTGTGAATGTAATAGGATATGAATTCAAATAACCCATCACAGAGTTGGATTGTAAGATAGATGTGAATCCAAGAATATCATTAGTCAATTTCATGGTACAAAATTTTAAAGAGTGATCAAACTTGTTCTAAAATTTCAAACCCACCCAACAAGACCATTAATTTGCTCATTTTAAATCACAAAGTCCCACATATAAGCCAAGAATTGTATGGTTGTTGGACAACATAAGTAGTGCTTATTTGCATCATCAATGAACCATCAAACTCAATTTCAATTTTCTCATTCAAACCATATTCAATTAAAACATTCAAATTCATTGATTCAATTATGTCAACGAAAGAAGTCATTGGCTTATGTAAATCCCCCAGGGAATGCAATCCATTCACATGAGAAAAACAAAGAATTATGCTAGATTTCTTGTAGAAAATGGATCAAAGCCAGAAAATTTAAAAGTGAAATTGATATTGGTTGAAACCTAAAAATATTGTGTTCTAGGCAAAAATATGGTGAATTGAGATAACCCCATTTCAATTTTTACCTCAATATTTACAAATGATTTGAGATGTTCATAATCTAGGGTTTTAAATTACCTTGAAATCAAACTAGAATTAGAACCACTAAAACACCCAAAAAGATTACCCAAAAATCTTCTGAAAACCCCTCCTCTTTGCCTTCCTCTTTGACCTCGGGAAGCCCATGAAACTCTTCGTGGAAGCCCTCCGCCGCTGAAACCACCGTCAACCTCCGTGTAAACCATTGGGAAACCTCTATTCTCCCCATCACCTCCTCTGATTCCTTGAAACCTGCCCACGGCGAACCCTCCACCAGGTAATCTCCAAACTGTCAACCCCACCGGAGTCTCATCTAAATTTGAATACACACGATCGGTTTCTGCTCCTTCATCGCCGTCTACGGTGGCTGCAGGTAATTCATGGCGGCAAACGGGGCAGGAGTTCCGTAATTGAAGCCAGGGGAGTATGCAGTTTGAATGGTAGAGATGATCGCAAGGCATGTTACGAACTTTGGTCCCCAACTCGAATTGTTCCTTACAGACGGCGCAACACAGTTCGTCGTCGATATGGGTTTCGTTTATTTCCACCGTAGGCATTGCTTCCACCGCCGCTTTCGAAGCCGGCGGTTGCTCGTTCCGCCCAGCGTTCTGAATCTCCATCTGCGATAACTGATCGATCAACCGCTCAAACCCAGAACCCAACAGAAACTCCGACATAGTCTGCGGTAACGGCCTCAGACCCGACCCGGATCCATCGTCATAATAAAGCTCAAACCCCCTCCCGCTCTGTTCAACACTCGAATCTCCCCCAGCAGGCGAAGACGTCGCCGTTCCACCGCGTAAGACAATAACAGGGTTAAAAGGAGACCGATTTCCACCACTACGACGTCCACGGCGGAGAACTGCGGTTCCAGGACTAGGATTAGCGTAATCCGCCGCGGGTGTAAACGCACGCGCCGCTTCATTACGGTAATCGATCTCTTCAATGAACCCACTATAGCAATCGGGGCAACTAACGGCGTCTGGATTCAAAAGCCGAATAACCCGATTACACCGGTAACACCAATAAAACGTCGTCATCGCCATTTTCTCAGATCTAAGGAACAATTACAAAAAAGAGTAACAATAAATACTAATTTTCCAGAAGAGTGAACATATTTCCTTTCCTTTCTTTTCCGCTGAGAGGAAAGAGAAATGAAAAAAAAGGCTTTGAAGCAAATTAATTGAAACTCAAACAAAGAAATTTATTTATATGAAATGACGCGTTAGCGTGGTTGCTACGCTGTAATTTTGCTTACGTGTAACATTCTGATTGGTTGAACGTAAACAGCGTTTAAACAAAATACGGTGATTAAGCACTTAATAAAGGATTAGGGAAATATATTAATTAAAACTGTTAATTATAAAATTTAAGGAAATTAATTGATTTTAATGAGAATATGTAAAAATATATTTAATTGAACGAATTTTTACTGGCACATCAAAAAAATAAATCTTATCTGAATGTACTTTTTTAACATGTCGTGCTTTTTTATCAATAGTACAGAAAACTTATAAGACTGTGCAGAGTTTTTAATGCTGCATGTGTTGTTTTTTAATTTATTTTTGAAATTTAAAAAATCCATTATTAATGTATTAATTAATGTTTTTGATTTTATCATTAGAATTGAAATGCAAAAAAAAAACCCTTAAATTAATTCCAATAATTAAAGAAAAAGAATATTCCGAAAGAGAAGGCATCATGAATAAAAAAGGAGAAAATCTCGAGTGATTAACACGCGTGAGACTGATAATACGAAACGTGACACGCGTTTCGAAAATATGAGCATTGATTGACTAACGTGGCCCTTGTCGCTATCTGACACGTCATCACCTATTTATTTTCACTTTTCCCATGCTTTCTTTTCTTTTTCTTTTAAATTATCTTTATATCATTATATTTTTCCTATCATAGTTTCGGTGTCTTTTTTTTTTTTTACTATTCATATAACAAATGTAAATAGTTCAATTAAATTTTAATTCGATTAGTAATAATATTATTATTAATGCAAGAAGATATGAGTTTAAGTATGTTAAAATACTTTCTCTTTCTACTTAAGAATTGAGGAGAGATTATGAGTAGTTCTAAATATTATATCAAAAAGAATAAATATGATAAAAACTTATAATAAAATTAATATATTTAAATATGAGATTCAAGTTTTGATATCTGATAGACATAATTATATTGGATTTTCATTAAATTAGAGTCGGGTTGAGTTAGATTTTTAAAACCAATTTAATTAATTCGATCATTCATTTTTTATTCAAACTGTTAGACAAATTTATTTGATTTAATTAAATAAATTATTTAGTAAACTTGTTTAATTTAATTTAACCATTAATTCAATCGATTTTTAATTTAATTTAATTATTTACAAGTAATTCACAAATCAATTAATCTAATTTCTATTTTAAACTAATATTCTGATCAATTCACGATTTAACCAATCAAATCAATTTAAACAATATTGTTATTTTCTATATAGACAAAAATAAAAATCGAAATTTTATTTAAAAAACCATTAAACACAATTTCTTTAGGAGATAGTGCGATTTTGAACGTGTGAAGCAAGGCATATATATACATGTGAAATTTTTGTTTACTACTTCCTAGAAATTTGATTAATTGCTAAAATGATTGAATATTTTACTGAAGTTATTAATTTAATCCAAAAATGGTGTAAGCAAAACCAACCATTTTTGTCGTCATTATAATTTTTTAAAAAGGGGTTTTGGATTTTTTTCAAATATAATCTAAATCCTTATCCAATAATTTAATTATGGTATCATGTGGGAGTGTTTAATTGATACATATATTAAGGGTAAATAATTAATTATATAAGAAGAGAAATCCCGTTTGCTTTCTCGATTATGTTTCAAAATTTTTTTATTATAAATTCTGATTATATATGATTTTTACAACATAATGTCTAAAATTATTTATAGTTCTTTCTCAATCAATAAATAAGAGAATAACGCATTTTAATGCACTCAAACTTACATCCTCTTGTATCGACAACAATACTCATATCAATTGAATTAGAGCTCAATTGACATCCTACGATCTATTCTTAGAAAATAATATGCGCTTATTTTAAATTCCAACCAACTTTTATTATTTAATTACCCACTTTTTGTTTCTTATATAAATTATTTATTATACAATTAATATTTTGCATTATATCTAATAGGGATAATTATCAAATTTATATATGAACTTTGGTTCAATGTGTAATTTGATATATTAGCTTTGATTTGGTGTAATCATACACGTGAAATTTTGATAATGGTTCAAATGTATACATGAAATTTAAATTTTCATTCAACTGTACACATTTAAAGGAATGAATATATACTTTTATTTTTGAATTGGATTAATATAATTGTTTGTATATGTAATATATCAACGTAGAATGATGCTAATTCGATAATATTATTAGTGATTTGTAAAAATTGAATTAAATCAAAATTTCATGATTAAAATCACACAAAATCAAAATTTATGAATGAAAATGCACATTACACACAAATTCATATATAATTTTGATATTTATCTCCTTTTAATATAACAAAATTACATATTCCAATTAACTTCTATTATGTGTAAACTATAAATAGGTTTGATTCCAATTTTATTATAGTTTTAAGTCTTATCATACTTTATATTAATAAATTTTAATTATCAATCTTATTATACTTTTTTATAATAGTTATAATTATAACCATTAGAATGTATATTATTGAAAGATACATTGATTATTGCATTAAGGATGTGTTTGATATTATAAAAAAAATAGGGTGAAGTTAAAAAATTATTTTAAGGATTATAAATAAATAATAATTTTTAAAGATTAAAGTGTAATTTTATCGTTATATTAATTTGTTGTTTCATTAAATTTAAAAAGAACTATATAATTAACTTATCATTCGAGTGAAATCTGTTGCCTCGTCCCTGAGTAAAAGTTGGATAAATAAAGTTTAAATTTAAAGAAAAAAATTTAATCCATTTTTTGAGACAATGTCTAAAATTATTTATAATCTTTCTCTAATCCATTAATAAGAGGATAATGCGCTTCAGTGCACTCGAACCCGCGTTTTCCTGTATTAATAATAATACTCATTTCAATCGAATTAAAACTAAATCAAATTAACACTAAATATTAAAAATAAAAAAAATTATTAATATTTATATATTATAAGACCTACTTTTAAACCACAAGTTGGGAATATTTTGGTACCCACTACTCTTTTATAAAGCTTCTTTCTTTTTACTTTTTTTTTTTTCTCTTTTTTTCTTCCTTACTTTTGCATTTACTAAAAGAAAGAAATGTCTAGTTTTAAGGCACAAACAAAGTGAACTACACTTGAAAATAATTTATAATCCCTTTTCCAAAGTCTCTTAGCTTAAAAAAAAAAGAAGCCCTTTTTTCAAAGCCATTTCTTCTTTTTTTATCCTTTAAAAAGAAACCCCTTTTCCAAAGTAATTTCTTCTTCTTTACCCTTAAAAAAAAAAATCCCTTTTTTCAAATTTTAAAGAAAAGTAATTTAATGCTTAATATTAAAAATAGTTATATTTACTAGTGATCGAGAGTTCGATCTTTATTTTGAATATAGAATAATTTTAAAATTTATGATCAATATCTACTCTTTAATAAACTTACAGAACATAAATAATTAATTATTAAATTCGCCCTAATAAATACATTGAAAAATAAAAAAAATATCTTCATGAGCTCTTTTGCCACTAAATATTCCTTTAGCTTTTATGACATTGACCTAAATTTAAGGAATTTTATAAATATGTTTTAAAATATGATGTCTCACTTTTTTTGTCAAAGGCTATCTTTGAATTTCAAAGCATTTGAGATTTTATCATGGAAGAATCCCACTTATTGATTTGAGATTTTTTTTTTTAATGCCATGTTTGGATAGCTCAAAGTGTTAGCTTGCTTGAGTTTATGGTAAAATTTAAATCAAAAGATGGAGAAAATATGATTTTTTTAATAAGATCATGTTTTCAATATATTCAATTGTATTCATAATTTAATTTTCCCTCTAAATAATATATCAATTCATACTTCAATCAAATCCACTTAACATTGATTGATGAAATCAATTAAAGAGACTTGGATTGAATTTGGTTTTTGGTTAAAATTTTATATATTATATATTGTAAATATATTTTTAAAAATATATATACATTAAAAGTCGATTAAATCGATAAAATCAGTTACAGAAATTCATAATCAATTTGCATAAATTATTTTAACTTTTTTAATCATTATAATCGATTTACTTGAATTTATTTGATTGAAAGTTATTAATTAAATTAATCAAATTAATTTGAATCGATTTTTACCTAAAAAATATTTATCTACCCAAAAAAATTAAATTCATGTTGAAAAACAAAGTGAGAATGAAAATACTATTAAAATAAATGATAAAATGAGAATAAAATAAATCTATTATCCACAACAGACTTTAGTTTTCTTAACACTTGAAACTGATAATCTAACTATTTTAAAACCCCAAAAAAATGCAATATTTAATTCATAAGGAGGCATGAATTGTTTTTGGGTCAAAAGAAAAGATTACATTTAAATTAACTGATCACAAAAATCATCAATTGTATCAAAATGAATATGTTGTAAAACCTTCCTTGGCATGCTATTATAAACATGTAGAACTTTCCTATCGTTGATCGACATTTTGGCTAGGCAGTCAACAATTCGATTCTTTTCTTTAGGGACGTGTCCACTGCTCAACATGCGCCAAAATTTGATGAATCTTTCTAATCAAAGCAGAGTCGGAATTTACCAATGAACTTCCTTAAACACCTTTAATCACTATTTTGAAAAAAGGACTAAATCATCCAAAATACCCCTAATAACATATTACCATATGACATAATCAAATAAATATAATTGTCAAAAATTTGTTTCACCAAACAAGATAATTTATGTTTCTTATGGGCAAGAAATTAGAAAAGAAAATAAAAAGGGATAGGTCAAGAAAGGGATGTATGAAAACTGAAATTTCTTGTCTGCCAAGTTCCAACCCAATTTGATGCTTTCATCCTTACAAAAACCTTAAAGCTAAAATTATGACATCACATGTTAATAAAAAAAATAAAGACATGTACACTTTTACTTTGGGTAAAAAAATCCACATATTTTTAAACTTTATCAGGTTGAATAAGGATTAAAAGAATTTTAATGGATTCAATTAATCGTTTTCGAATCGAATTAATCAATAATAGAATCAAATTTTTATAATTTTTAATTGATTTTTGATTAAATTAATTTCAAAAATTGATTAGTTAACTAAACTAATAAATTCAGTCAATTAATCCGATTTTAATATTTTTAGATTTATTTTGGTTTAAGCCCGAATATATTTCAAATATTCTATTTGGTTTAGGCTCGAATATAATGTATTTCAACGCATTCGAATCCACATTCTTTTACATTCATAATAATGTATATGTCAGTTGAACTAAGACACAATCGATAAAATTTAAAATTTTTTGACAACTCAACATTATGGAATGATGACATGTTTTTATATGTCAATTATTTTTAAATTATAAGGAAAAGGAAAGATAATTTGTCTGTTGAGCCAAACAATAATTTGAATGCTAGTTGAGACAGAATTATATGACAACACTTTATTTTTATTTTTTTTTATTTCATTGTATTATTTTCCAATTATTTTGGCCAATTGGGACAGGCCATTGCTAGCTGTTGACTATCAGCAAATGCCAAAAGGTGGAGAAATAATACATATACTAAAAAAGCATATATATATATATATATATATATATATATATATATTGGAAGACTAATTTTATGAATATTTTTATTTGATAAATACTCATGATAATTAATGGGATAATTTCATCTTTAAAATAGGAATTTAAAGTTTATCATTCACGATAATTGAAAAAAAAATCATTCAATGGGCGAGGCTCATAGATGTAGAACCGTTGTGTCAAAATTGCGTTAACAAATATCGTTTGTTAATTCTTTCTTTATTTTGCTCCTTGCGTTACTTTGCACATGATCTTTCTGGTGGAATAAAACTGTTTTTCAAGTGCAAATGAATTATTATCTTTTTATTAATGCTTGTGGATTAAAAATTTACCGTTTGAGTCTTAATTCAGTTGGCATTGCTGTTGTTATAATATGTAGGAGGACATGAGTTTGAACGCGCTTAAGCACATATTATCTTCCAATTTAAAGGTTAAGAAGGAATTATTGGTAGTTTAGACACTGTATAAAAACTTTAATCTGATTGTTGGATGAGTTTAAAATTTATTTTTAAAGTTTAACTTAAAAAAAAAGTGAAAATTGAGAATTTAAAAAAGTTTATGAGTTAGGCTTAGATAGATTAAGACCAAAGAGAAAAGATAGTATGAAATTTTGATTTTATATCATCCCTATCCCTTTTTTACAAGGGAATGATAAATCATATTTTTCCTCTTGATTTTTAACTTTTCCCCTTGAAAAATTTCAAATCCAATTAAAAAAAGCTAAAAATAAAGAGCAAAAATCTGATTTATCATTCTCCTATTAGAAAGGGGTAGGGATGACATGGAATCACAGTTTCATATAATCCCTTCTTTCTAGGAAGAGGATGACAAATAAGATTTTTTCTCCTGATTTTCAACTTTTTTTTCTTGAAAAAATTTAAATCCAATTAAAAAAGCTCTTATTAAAAAGGGAAAGGGATGACATGTAATCACAATTTAGTACAATTCCTTTTTTTAGGTCTAGATTTATATACGGTATTGATACAATTTATGTTTGTCTAAGTTTAGAGATTGCAATTCGATTGCGAGTTAAAATATCCGTGAATATCCAAGATTCAAAAAATTAAATTTGCATAAATCATATAAAGAAGTTGCCATTTAACATATATAGAACAGGTTGAAGGTGATTATTACAACAACAACAATAAATTCTTAATATGAAATTTATTCCAATGGAACAATCAACCATAAATATAAACTTAATTAACATCAATCATCCTTACAAGTTATTCAACAATTCCATAAAATAAAAATCCAAAAAAAATTCAATAATTTACAAACCCAAAAAACACAATTAATTAAATTTATTCCTATAAATTAACAAAAAAAAAAAAAAAAAAACTTTTTTTTGTCTTTCATTGAAGAAAAGGTTTAAATATGCTCACCACCTTCTTAACTTGATCAACAAGAGAAGTGCATGAAACTGCTCCGTCATTCCCAGCCAACACTCTGTATTTATCTTTCCTTGTAAAATTTGTGCACTCAAACCCTAAAGTAGCAGCCAAGATTCTTTGCACGTAATTAGCGACGTCGTGCGGGCTTTTCCCTGACGAACATGTAGCTTCCGCCGGCAACTGGTTCAAGAATGTCACTTCGTAAACCGGTCTAGGGTTCATGAAGAAGAATATCGGGTCCAAAGCTTTCCACCCGCCGGCAGTGGTTGCGTGGAAAAACCCTACCCTATAGTTCATGGCCACCGGAACTATTCGGTCTGTTAATTCGGCAAATAGGCCACTGAACCTTAATAGAAAGGGTTCCCTGCATGTTGTTCCTTCAGGGCAAACTACTAAGTCACCTTTGGATAGTTCTTGTTTAATTTTTTGGGCATCGACTTCTCTGATTCTCGTTAATCTTACCGTCGGTATAGGTGATAGGATTTCGGATAATCTCGATATGGAATATGTGACTGCTGGGATTTTTCTCAAGAGGACGGTGGATAAGACCACGGGGTCCATTAAAGTTCTATGAGTGCAAACGAATAGGACGCCGGAGTTGCTACCAGAGATGGGTGACGGTGGTTTGCCTTTGACAGTGATTTTTCCACCGAATAAAGGGGTCACATAGGGGATGATTCGCATCGGAAGCATTACACCGATAAGAATTCGAATGGTTGCTAGTAATATGCCTAATGGCATCCATAAGAGGATTAATAGAGCGGTCGAAGGTGTTGGCCGCATCACGAGACGACCGTCATGAAAGATTACGGGTAGTGGACGAAGGAGTTGATGGTCGTGGCGATTTTCGTCAGTGATAAATGGTCGGTGCATTTGTTTCTGCATGCCAATCATCTAATGGTTAGGATCAAATCATTTAAAAGATATAAAATGCACATTGCATGAAATTTCTTACCTTGCATATAGAGAAGAATTGAAAGCTTGACGTAGCTCTTCTGAGTCCTAAACTAGGCTCATCGTCTACGAACAACTTGGCGACTTTACTCGAGATGAAACCGATATCACCATGAACTAAACCTGTAGCAAATCCGATTCGGTTCACCACAAGTTCACTTCCGACAACCTCATCGGCTCGTAAATGCTCTTTCACGAACCTTTCCACCATAATCCTAGGCATTGTCGTCACCACAACTCTTTTATCATACCTACTAAACACTCTCCAAGCCTCCATATCAACATCATCCATAAAAAACTTAGGCAAAACAGCTCTAGACACCGATTCAATCTCCGACACCCGAAGCCCCGCCGTTGCAACAAAGACCATCAACTTCAACCCCGCATCACCCATGCCCAACTCATCGAGAAACCGAATCACCGGCCAACATAACAGCAACAAAGCGAACCGGATTAAACCCGAGGCTTCGAATGCAACCAACATGAAGTAGGAGAAAGGGTCCGGGTCTTTCAACAGAATCCCTTCAAACTCAGAAACAATTGAGTACTCCATAACCATCTTTTGCATACAAAATATCAAAACAAAAACTTGGGTTTTATTTAATTTTTCCCCTTGATTTGAGAGAAAATGAAAGGGATTGTGGGAATTTAAGGTTACAGAGTTATGGTTTGGATTGACTATTCTCTAATGCAAGAACAAGGCAGTTTATCAGTTTCACAACTACTTTCTCACACACATCTATATATATATATATATGTAAAGAATAAAGGATTATACGTCACGTTAATACACGAATATTGATTACTTAACTTCACCAACTTGGGTCAAAATTGATTGACGAAAAAGCTTGTTTTAAAGCTTAAATTAATGGAGACTGCGGCCTTCGGTTTAACTTTAATTAGGTTACTAACTTGGGTTACTTGAGGGTTTTTTATATGAAAAGTATTTGATATAATAATCTGCCAAAGAAAGTATGGGTATTATTTATTATACACACACATACATATATATGGATGGATGGATGGTCACTACGTATTGTTTGCATGAGAAGGAACCAAGCAATTTCTTTCTCCGTTGAATGGTTTTTGGTGTCTACTCCATTTTGGGGGTGTGGTCACCCTCCACTATTGCCGCACGCCATTTATCTTTTTCTTTTTTTCGTCAATAAAGTATCAATTTCACGTTTGATAATATTGGTTGCTTTATCGGTTTAGACATAAGGGTTGAAATCCATTCTTGAGCAATCATTTAAAATCAATAAAAAATTGAGGGTTGAATTGAGTTTATAATTTTTTTAAAAATAATTAATTAATTAAATATTAAACTGCTCAGAAGTTGGTCAAATCAATTGTACTATGAATTAATAAATGGATCAATTCAATTATCGATCAAATTGTTAAAACATTGATTAAAGTTTTGACATATGTTAGATATATAGACCTCCACTCGGTGGGGAACATTTTTATTTGTATTAATAAAAAAATATTATATTTTTAATTAGTTTTTTTTTTTAGATAAGTTGATAGTTTTTTGAAGTAGTGGATTTGAAGGGTATAATAGATTTAGGATCAATTTTTGTAAGTGTTAAAATAGTGGATATTTCTTTTCGAGTTAAGTTTTACAAACGTAAAGAAACTAAATTGCGTAAACAAAATTTTAACTCTTCAATATATATTATTTTAATTCATAATATTAATAGATTCAAATTTCTTTATGCTCTATTTGAATTTAGTTCACTTTTGATCTCTGTTTATCAAAATGAAGTTCATTTCATAATTAACTGTTTATCTATTTGAAGAGCACAACAAAAATATTAATTACTACAACTAGAGATGGATACCTTATTTCGAAAAAAATATAAAGGATGGTTTAACTTGTTGAATTAAAATTTTTAGATTAAATGAACCCAAAGAGTGGTTCAAGTGATAAAGAGGATGTTGTTCATTTTAGGAGACCTGAGTTCGAGCATCTATGTGTACAAAGTGTGTGTTGTCAAAAAGTTAAGAAAGTATTAACATATACTACCATATGATTGCAACAGTATATTTAAAAAAAAAAATTGGATTAACTTTCGGTGGATAATGTTGTTTACCAAATATGCCCCCAAGTCCTTAGCCCATTAGCCTACCATTGATCAAATCTTTGTTGAGAAACCCAACAGTTAGACAACCTAAAAGGGTAGGGACCCACTCTCTATGCCTAATCCTATCTTAATCATGTCTTAATTGTATCTTATTTTACTTCTACTTTTTGATATTTCCCTCTATGCCATTCACTTTCATTTAGTCGTGGGTAATCTCTGTCGGATTATTTTGAATTTTAAAATTTTGAATAATTTCAAGTTATTTTAAGTATGAATATTTTGATTTCGAGTTAATTTAAGATCGAATTTCGATCATTTAGATATAATAATCGAATTTTTAGATTTAACCATCATGAGTTCGAATGGTTATTTGTTCGAATAATTTATAATTAAAAATTGAATTCAATTTAAATTCAAATCAATTAAATTAAAGGTCCTTTTAAATAGACATTTATTTTTAATGCGGTGCGTTTAACTTTTTTTTTCTTTATCTTACATTATAGTTTATCGTAATTTTTACATTAATCATAAGTAAACGTACCGTCTATTCGAAAAAACCTTAAATTTATTTATTTTATCAAAATTGATTTGATTGTTCTACTTCCATCATATATATATATATATATATATATATATTATAAAGAACATAATTCCAGCATCAACATGTTTTCATTCTAACACATCCACATGTCTTTGTGCGTGTAATTGGCAGTCAAAATGTTTGGTGGGATGTTCTCTAACTTCTTTAAATAAATCCAATTAATTGCATTTGTTTGTTATAATGATGATATCTTCTTATTAATATAAATATAGATATAATCACAAATATATAATTCTAACATCAACATGTCCCTATCTATGGTGTTTATAGTTACCATCAGTTAGGGTTTGTTTTAACTCTGGGCCCGACCAATATTAATGGGTTGATATATAGTTTGTCTTTGTCATAATAATTTTTTTATATAGAGTTGTTGTTATGACGTTTTTAAATTAAAGATGGGTATTTAATATATTAGTAATATATAATTTTTTGAATAATCTCGTTATATATTTTAATCATATCTGCCTACATTGACAACAATACTCATATCAATTAAGTTAAAATTCAATCGACAATAATATATTTTTGATAATTTAAAAAAAAATTATATTTATCTCTTTTTAATATTTTATTATATTTTTATAGGACACTTGTCAATCCTTAAATTATCAAATATTTTCTCATGAAAAAGACAAAAGGGATATATTGAATTTTTGATAGTTTAGTTTGAGTATGAAGAAGAAATGGTCTATAAATATTTTTATACACAAAAAAGGTCATACATCTTCCCATATATATATATATATATACAAAATGATAAATTTATAGTTTAGTCTCATTAAAAAATATAAAATTTTAATTTAACACAATAATAAAATTGTATTTTGACCGATGAAAGTTTATAATCCAATTCAATCTCTCTTAAAATGTTAAAATTTTCAGTTTAATCCTTTAAAAATTATGAAATTTTAAGTTAATGTACTGATAAATTTATTTTTTTGTCTCTAAAAAAGTTATAAGTCAATTTTGACTCTCCAAAAATACTTTTGGCTTCCCCTATATATATATAGTTCTATGTATATAATTATTTCACACTTCAACTTTTAAGGACATTAATCTATAAATGATAAAACTTTATAAATTATTTTTATATTTAATTTTTAAATATAAACTAGAAACACAATTATATTTTACTCACTCATGAAACTAAAAATTTCATTGCCACTTTATCCAACAATTATCCAAATTTCATTTCATAGAATATATAATGTTAAGAAGTAAACTTGTTAGAAAGGTTTTATAATATATATATATATATATACATACATATATGATTACTTCTAAATTTTACATGGTTTTCTAGAAATAATTTTGAATTAAATTGGCATATTAAATTTTTTTCCTAATTAATTAGTAATTACTTTCATTATTAGTATGAGAAAGTGAGAGTAAGCATTGAATATTGCCCGTGGTGAATCCCGTTGACCTGATGGTCAGGATGTTTATTATCTTAAGTGTGATTTGGATTCAAGTCGTGTTAACCACATTATTATTAGGGCTTTACCTCCACTCGTAATTCACCAAAAAAAATATTGCCAATGGTATATGAAACTTCCTTCCAATCTTTTTGTAATATTTTGGATTTGAATATGGTGTATGAAATTTCCTTCCAATCTCTTTTTTAATATTTTGGATTTGAATAGGGAAATTTAGATTTTTTTTAAATATTCGGATTGACTTGAAATTGATTTGAAATCATCATATTTTTTATTAATATAAGATATTCTGTTATACTATACGTCGATAAGGTAATAAGAATGATTGTAAAGCAATAAGAAAGAAAAATAAGAACATGTAGATTTTACGTGAAAAAACTTTATCGGGAAAAATCACGGGTAGAAGAGGAAAAATTCACTAATGTTGAAAAGCAACCATATAAGAGGTTTTCGACTACACACAGCTTAAGAGTTAAATAACCCTGTTATAATCAATGTGTAACAGAAGAAGTATAATTTTATATGGATTCAACTTGTGCAGCATGGTCTACAAATCCACCATTTTTATTTGCAAAATTAGCTCAGAAGTCACACAAATATGGGTTAAACCACAATTTTGTACTTAGCAAACCTGTACTTTCTTGTTCATCCCTTAAAAGTTAGAAAACTTTAGAAATCTCAATTCCATTTACTTAATTAATTTAAATAAAACAGCTACAAATAAGCAATTTTGGAAGCTTGCAAGAAGAATTGAAAGTAGGTTAGAAAACTGAGAAATTTTTGGTGTCTTTTAAGGGAAAAAAAAAGGGTGGTTTATTTGGTCAAGTTTTTAAGGAAAATTTTTCTTGCCTAAGTTTAGGTAAGGTTGGTTAGAAAATTGAAATTAAAGTGAATACCATTTGCTTAATTTCTTATTTTATTGAAGGTATAAAAGATCGGTTGTGTGATCCAAATCCCGTTTGGTCCAAATTGAAAAGTTCGAGGTGTAATTCACTTGTTAAAAAAATAAAATAAGACTACACTCCTTCTATTAGTTATTGATTATAACAAGGTTGTTTAACCCTTAAAACTTATGTAGTCGAAAACCTTTTTTATTGTTATTTTTCAACATTAGTGAATTTCTCCTCTTCTGTCCGTGATTTTTATCGATAAAAATTTTTCACATAAAATTTGAGTGTTCTTATTTTTCTTTTTTATTACTTTACAATTATTTCTACTATGATTATCGATATATAGTATAATAACAAAGAAATTGTAATATCAACATAAAAAGAAAATTATAGATATCCTTGGGGGGTTACTATTAATATGTTAATATTTCAATGGGGTCTGTCATTTTCATATGCCGATCTTTTTCATTTGCATTATTCATTCAAGTTCAGGCTATGGCGTATATGGCCCATTAAAATAAAAGCTTACTCATTCCATTTTGTTTGTTTTTATTTGAAAGGAAAATTTCATAACATCCAAATAAAAAGTTATTTTGTGTTCAAATTTTCAATTGATATTAATATTGAATTTGATGTTTGGATAATTCAAGATTTTTTATTACATTTATTTAAAAATTGAGTAGACGAGTTAATTGTTGAAGCTTGAAAGTAAATTCAATATTTGAAAAGATTTAAACAAAACATTAGACTAACAAATGTGATTGGTAAAAAAAAAAATTAAATTGATTAAAATATGGATTGAATTAGATTTCAATAAGATATGACAAATGGGTGGATTTGGATCAGGCTTTCTTCAGATTTGGACTTTTTTAAGCTTAATATTTTTTGAATTCGAACCTGGATTGAGTTAGGCGAGCTTTAACAAATTCAATTAATTTTGAAACTTTTTAAGTTATAAATATTTTAATTTCGAATATAATAATTTATTTGACATCTATAGGATGATAACACAATTTAGATTTATTTTATAAAAAGTATGAATTATATATATATATATATATATTTAATAGAGTTATTTGTGTAAAATTTATTATTATATGGTATGTATATGAATTGACGAAAATATATTTTATTTTTTATTATTACATTGACAATTGAGTTATATGTATACAGGCCATGCAAGAGGAGTTACAACAATCTGAGAGATAAGAGGTTTGAGAGGTGGTGCCAAAGTCCACTGACCGCAACATAATTGGTACAAAGTGGATCTTCAAAAACAAAACAGATGAGCAAGAAAATATCACTTGCAACAAATCTAGACTTGTGGCCCAAGGGTACACCCAAGTAGAAGATATTGATTTTGAAGAAACTTTTGCACCTGTTGCTAGACTTGAGCCTATTAGATTATTGCTTGTTGTAGCTGAAAATCTTAACATCAAGTTGTATCAAATGGATGTTAAGAGTGTCTTCTTGAATGCATTTCTAAAGGAGGAGGTGTCTGTAGATCATGTCTACAAACCAAGTAGAGCACTGTATGGACTGAAACAAGCTCTTCAAGCTTGGTACGAGAGACTGTCTCAATACTTGATTGGTCAAAGTTTTCAGAGAGGTTTTGTGGACAAGACATTGTTCAGTCAAAGACATAGAGGGACTACAGCCATGACCCAAATTTATGTGGATGGCATAATATTTGGTGTTACATCAACTGCTACTAAGGATGCAAAGTGAGCTCAAAATGAGCATGGTAGGAGAGCTGTCAAATTTCCTTGGATTTCAAATCATGTAATTGGAAGATATGTTCATGGTACATTTGATCTTGGCATTTGGTTTACTAAATGTTGTGCAGTATGCTTGGTAGGATACAATATTGATGCTGATTGGGCTGGGAATATAAATGATCCTAAAAGCACATCTAGATGATGTTTTTACTTGGGAAGCAAGCTTGTCTCCTGGTATAGCAAAAAGCAAGGACCGATCTCTCTCAACAGCTGAAGTAGGGTACATTGCTAGTGATAGTTGTTGTGCTCAATTTCTGTGGATGAGGCAGATGATGGAGGACTTTGGGGTTGCATTACCTATTTTCACGACCTATTGTGACAACATGATTAATGCAATAAGCATTTCAAAGAATCTTGTGTAACATTCAAGAACAAAGCACATTGATATCAAACACCAATTTATTCGAGAGTTGGTTGAGAATGAGTCCTTTGAGCTAAGGTATGTGTCCAATAAAGGCCAGTTAACTAATATGTTCACCAAACCCTTGATTTCAAATAGCTTTGAGAGCTTGAGAAGCTCAGTTGGGATACATCGAGCTTGAATGGGTTGACTCTTTGAGCTTGTAGGGGTCCTTGCTTAATGTGGCTACTGCAATAGTTGATCCGTCTACTTCAGGCATCCTCATGGAAACTGAGGTTTTCACCACCAATATCCAAGAGCCAGTGATTGAACAAGAGAAGGTTACAGAAGCTACTGAGAAAGATCCCAATCCTTTTGGTGAAGAAGAGGCCAAGACTGGTGCCTCTGATAATGATATTGAGATCACTAGGGAAGTGCCCACTTCCTCGGGCCCAGTGT
Organism: Kokia cookei; assembly: GCA_039519145.1. Classification (NCBI taxonomy): domain Eukaryota; kingdom Viridiplantae; phylum Streptophyta; class Magnoliopsida; order Malvales; family Malvaceae; genus Kokia; species Kokia cookei. The sequence goes on along the minus strand of CM076907.1, from coordinate 1,786,833 downwards.
AGGCTCGCAAGATGAGAACATGTTTGGTTGCGACAAACGAGTTTGCCAATCTCGTAGCCTCAAAGAAAAGAAAAGATTCAAGAAGAAGGTTTAGATGATTTGTATGATGAGTCAAAGATCATCATTGATTCTAGTTTTGATGAAGATATTCCATTGAAGAGCATGATGAAGACTAGGACCAAGCATCCTAATATACCTGTTTCTACAAGCCAAAGAAACAAGAAGCGCGCTGAAGGAAGCAGGGGTTCCAAAGCTTCTTGCTGAAGCAACCTAAGCTACCAGGAAACAGGAAGAAAGAATGATGACGATGAAGAACAAGGTATTCATGGATGTTGCCTGTTCCAAGAGGTATGTTTTTACTGCAAAGACACAAGTTTTTCCATTAAAACCCAGTTAATCCCTGTAAAACCCCCAAAATTTTCCCTTTTATTGAGAAAAAAAAAACTAAAACTAATTCTAAAAAAGATAAATGATTTTTCTATCTACTAAATCTTTTTTCCCTATAAACTCAGGACGACATTGTTTTGATTTACCCTATTTATAAATACTATTCATATCTGTATTATTTTAAATCATGGTAACTTTTTTAATCAAGAAAACTATGTAATTTACTCACATTGTTGCTTATGCAAAGGATATGGATGGGTTTGAGTACGTTGAAACACATTATCCTCCTATTTAAGGATTCGATATTGTTAATTTTTAGTATTTACTTCGAGTTTTAGAGTTTATTTAATAAAAAAATCATAATTATCTAATAATATTAAGAATTAACTTTCATCAAAACAATCTTAAAACTCGAATTATATTAACTAATATAATTATCTAATAATATTAGGAATATGCCGAATAGCATCCATAAGAGAATTAATAGAGCAGTTGAGGGTGTCGACCGCATCACGAGACGGCCGTTGTGAAAGATTACGGGTAGTGAAAAATTAAAAATCTTTATGGGGGATAGTTTGGTGTGGCCCTAGTAAGAAATCAATTTTTGAATGCATGTGATAAAGTAAAAAGTGAACGTATCTAGAATATCCCTGTATTTTTAATTTATTGGAAAACATTTATTTTAATATGAACAGGCCAAATCGGACTCAGATTTTAGCAATTTTATTTGGATTGAGCTTGAGCAAAAATTTAGGCTCATTTTTCATATCGGACTTATCAATCAGATCTAAAATTTTATTAATTATCGGCCCAACCCATGAACAGTTCTATTTTAAACTCTCTTTATACAATAATTGGATTTTTTTTTTAATGAATTACATAGAGAGAGCAAAGCATTAAAAATAACGTGATTGACATGATTCGAACCCAAAACACACTTGAGATAATAAACACTCTTAACCATCAGGTAACACGGGGTTCGATAATACTACTCTTGGTTTAAAGAGTGGTGAGTTATCATATATTGACTTGTTACAAAACAGACATGAAGAACAGAGGTAGCATTTTGATTTGCTTTATAGCTTAACAATGGCGGTGTGAGCTTTTCCCTGCATTTTCATGGCGAACTTTTGCCTGATGTAATCGATGTACTTGATGTTTCTATAACTTCTAGGGAGTTGCTCATCATCCACCATTGAATCCAGTGGACCTATTTGGACTTCACCACCTGGCATCACAAATGTTGCAATTGACATTCTCGGTTTCTTCTCATTGCTTATGGCTCTATGTTCAATGCTTTTATACATTCCATTGCTCAGAATCTGATCAAAACAAGACAGGAAACAGATTTTGTATCCATAACTTGACTGATAACAAAATTTGACCATTGGTGAAATCTTTGACTCATAAAAACATTATAGCTAACCTCAATAGCATCTCCAATGTTGAGCACAAGAGAATTTGGGATTGGTTTAGCATCAATCCATACTTCTTTGTGCTTAATTTGAAGGCCACTGATCTCATTATCTTGTAGGAGCAAAGTGAATAGACTTGAATCAGAATGAGGACTAATACCAAGTACAAGATCAGGCCTTGAACATGTTGGATAATAGTTCATTCTTATTCCTTGTTGAAACTCTCCTAGCTTCCTTTTCAATCCATCTTCGTCCATCCCCATTAACACCGATAAGTTAGCATCGATCTTGTTCGAAACCTCTCGTATTTCTGTCGAATATTCTTCCACCGCCTCTCTGTTTCAACATATCCGTATCAGACACATACCTGAATCGCCCGAGTAACATGATAGCTTAACAAACAAGAAAGAATGCATACTTGAAACCTGGTAAAGTGAGTGGCCAAAGCTTGAAATTCCTGGTCTCATGGGGAAACGTCTTTAAGAACATCATGTCACACCAATCAAGTTTTTGATTCTCAGAGACCACAAAGTTTTGCCCATACCCTTCAATCTCATCAGCTTCCTTTGCACACTTGGATTTCTCTTGGAATGGCAATTCAAAGAAAGCTGCCACAGCTGCCTTCATGTTAACCATGACCTCCTCTCTAACCCCATGATTTATTATCTACAAAAATAGGATAACTCCGTGTGAGTGTCGAATACGAATATGTGCTCAATACAGGTGTTTGGATTTACCTGGAAAAAGCCCCACTCCTTGCAGGCAAGATCTAGCTTCCTTATTTCATTTGCATCCTTTTGAGCTAACATGGAGAAATCTATGACAGGGATTTGAAATGAATCAAACAGGTTCTGAGAAATGAATGGCCTGTCTTTCGGTTCTTGTATGTATCTTTCAGGGACTGATTGAGAATCATCCTTCAAAGTCTCTTGGATGCTTGGAACTAGCAAAGATTTGCCCCAATCCAATCCCCTACCTTTCTCAACACTTGCTTTTTCAACTTTGAGCTCCATTAATAGCACAAATGGTAGCAAAGTCGATTCTTTCAATGGGAACTTGATTTATTTTCTAGCAAAAATTTGGGAACTTTGCTTCTGGTTTTGACTTGATAATTAAAAATGGTGGGTGAAAAGTGGGATTTGATCATTGTAATATGATATTGAGATGAACTCTCAATTTATTATATGTTGAAATTGTCATGGAACCAATAACAAAACAAAACAAAAAAAAACCCTAAGCACATGCCTTGTCTATTTTATTGTGCAATTCATGTTAGGATTACTAGGGAAAATATATTTTGATATTCATCCGAGAAATTAATCATCCAACTTGGAAATTTAATTTGTTTTCTTTTTCAATAAAAAAGTTAGTGGATGAAGAATCAAGATTTAAGGTTTTTTTGGATGGACGATTATTTTTAGTGCAGTGCGTTTAGCTTTTTTTTTTTTTTATCTAATGCTACAATATCATATTTAATCTTATTATCACTATTATTTTTATACTAATTACAAGTAAACTTGTCGTTAATTCAAAAGTTGTTTAATCTAAACTATGCTCATCATAATTACTATTTATTTACAAAGGAAGAAGGGGAAGAGAGTTCTTTCCTACTTTAAATTTCTTCAAGGGTGACCCACCCTCGAGTTGTTTTAATTTTAGATGAACTATGCTTAATTTGTGCTTTATAATATTTAATTTTACTTGTAGTGTTTGAGATGTATTATTTTTGTCATTTTAAATCAAAACGATCAATCTCAATTGAAATAATACTTAATCAAATCTAACTAAAAAAAGATTAATAATTCAAATCAACCTAAGCCCTAAAATGACTTGATCTTAAAATAAATTGAATCCAAAATAATAAAAAAATTTAACTCGCAAACATAAATGAGTTAAACCCAAAATGATCTAAATATGAAATGTCTCAAACTGAAAACATATTGAACCAAAAATGATCTGGACCTGAAACTAACCCAATCCAAAATAACCAAAACTTAAAATGATAGAAATAAGCAAAACCCAAAATTATTCGAATTTGGAATGACCCAACCCAAAAGAACTCTTGTGACAAACCTAAATAAGCTTAATCTAAAATGATTCAAACTCAAAATATCTAAAAATATATGTTACAAAATCAAACGAGTATAAATGTATATACGAGTAGCATACTATCTTTTTTATTTTGATGGTTTGTCAATATTTTAAGCAAAAGCAAAACCTTGGATTCTAGTAAAGGATTCAAGTCATCAAAAAAGGAAAAGATACCATGAAATCAATTCAAACACGTACAATTAAAGCAACAAATTCAGCAATCTGCTACTAACATAAAGAAAAAACCTCAAACCATAATAGAAACCCAATGATCTCAACAATGAAACCACATCAATTAGGGGGACAAAAGGTAATGAGATACCTAGGAGCCCTACAAGTTTTAAGACTTGAAGCATCATCAAAAGCGTAGCTATAAGCTCTTGGACAAATGGCTTTAAAAAGATGAGCAAAAATGGTGGGCTTACAGCTTTTTGGATCCCCAAACTCACCGGTGCAACAATACCTATCGGTTTTAGCAGCTAGACATGCACTCTTACACCCCACCACTTTCCCTTCTTTCTTCACCACCAATGCCGCCGGGCAACAAACGTTTAAATCAGCCTCGCAGGCGGCTACTCCACACCCGACGCCACCACCTATAGGGACCATTGAGACGGGGACATTGAATCCATCCACTAAGCTCACGTCGTAGTAATGTAGACCGGATGTTGGACCACCGAGTGTCATTTCAACGAGCGTTGCCGGTGGTTTTCCTCCGATGCCTTGGCATTGTAAAAGGCCCGAACAATCACCTGTTTGACATGAGCCTTTGCCGGTTTCGTCGAAACAGCAACCTTGTCTTGGCCAGATTCGACCCGACCATCTTTCAGGGAGTTCGAGAGTTGTTTGTTCGCCGCAGTTGAGGGGGAAGCCGCCGTCTTGGGGTGTTTCGTGGCCGGCGCCGGCGAGGATTCCTGGCCATATTGTTTCTTTGCAGTTGTTTACTAGTATCAGTTGGATGGCATCTGCGAGAAAATAGTAAACCATTTTTAGTGATGAAAAATTTAATGCTTAGACCAAAAGTCTGGGAAAGATTTTCTGTACCTGTGGAAACGAAAATGCAGAAAAGAAACAAGAAGATGATGAAATGATTAAAAGATTTTGGCATTTTGTTTTTTGAAATTTGATGAATGAAAGTGAAACTGCTTGCTGGTTTTTTGCCAAGGTTTAAAGAGTAACTATATGTTACAGAGTGGTCTGCCACTTTCTCGCCATTAAGAGAAGATTTAAACCGCTAAAGATATAGTTACCCTTTTTTTTTTATTTACTTCATTTTTCAATTTTTTTTTAAGAAAATAAAGCGAGACACCAACTAGTTATATTTTAACTCGACATTGATCGAGTTAAGTCAGTTAATAGCAAATTTTTCATTAAATCTTGGGGGTCGTCGTATACGTACAAACTTGAAACTCAAGAAATATAATATTTAGCTATATGATCAGCAACTTCATTATAAATTCTTGAAATACGATGAATTCTTACTCTCCAGCTCCTTTTCAAGATTTGATACAGCAAACCAAAATGCTATTTCTCTCCCACAAGCCAAAAGTTATTATATCCAACTTCTATCTATCTAAATCTCTTCTCCCAGACCATGATTGGACCTTCCAATATTACCCTTACTTCTACCTTAAAGACAGAATCCTTACCACACAACTATTTAGCATCTGAATCTTTAAACAACACCTCCAATGGATGTAAAAAGACTGGTGGTTGAAACTGCACCATCCGTATTAAGTTTTATCCAACTCCTCTCCGACCAAGACCAATGCAACAACGTGCGCATAGGGCTTGACCGAAACAACCTCAAACCAAATTCTGCATAACCCCTTGCCCAAGAATAACCTATAGTCACAGTAGCATGAAGACGATTATGATTGGCAATTTCGTCCAAAAGCTTCAAATTTATTCAAATCTGAGCATTTGGATACATTTCGTTAACCTCGATCTTTCGATTCTTTTTATTTTTCATGTCCGTGTTACGGTCGATGTTCAGTGTTCATGACTGCCTTTTCAACAATATCATCTCTAAAATTTAAACTTGTATTATACATGAATTTGAAAACCCATTTCTTTAAAAATATAAAAAATGTCCAACACATTCAAACTCATGTTTTACACTTATGTAAACAATCAGATTGAATTCGAGTAACATAATAAATCATGATTGTCACTTCTTCTCGGGAGCTTGAAACTTATGCAAATCGAAGCATAATTAGGAGTTTTATGATCACATAAATGATGATTATATATTTAAAAAGCTGCTAATTATCATGTACTTTCTTTTTTCCAAACATGAGATAGTGGGGGGATCAATGTGTAGCATAATTTTCTCAACAAAAGATACGGAGTTTGATTTCAAAGGTACCAATCATGTGATCTCCACGTTACTATTGTTGCTTTTTAGGATAAGATTCTTTCACTTTATGTCCCATAAATACTTCGACAATAGACACTTTAATGGGGTCTCATAGCTACTTTGAAAAAAAAAGTTGGCAAAATTCCCGTTAGCATTGTCAATGACTATTCAGTCTCAGCAATGATTCAATTATTGATGTGATTAGATTAAAAAATGTGAAAATAAAAAAAATTGGCCTAAACAGTATAATTTATACGTACCGAGTGTTTTCATGAGTTTTCTCTTTTTATAAGGTACAGTTCGTTGATGTGACGTACTAAAATTAGATATATTTTTATGTATCTCAAGATGTATCTTATTCTAAATTCAACACGTGTCTTCTGAGTACGAGTCTGCCTCCATAATAATGCAAACCCATACAGATGAACTATATGATTTGACTAACTATATACTTACCGAAGTAAAAAGGGTCAGGTCGGTTATGATGAACAGCATAACAATACCATATTAGTTATTGAGAAAAATTTGTAGAATATGATTTTGGATGAAAATTTCAAATGATGAACTTGATATGAATGTACACTTAATCTTTGAACTCCATACCGCCATTTTGATTGCCCTCTTTGCTACCATGTCCACCAGGTGATGGCACTGGTTGTGGTGGTGCCACTCCCCCCTCCAAGTAGGCCTTTCCTCCGGCGCATCGTGGAACACGTCAACCCGAGTTTGATCACAAGAACTGCCTCAGGCACAACAAATTCACCATTCAATTTTGGATCCACAGCTTCAAGAACTGCTTATGAGTTAAAAGCTGGAAGTTATCATAGACATTTTTTCCGTCGGGAGACAATGGATCTATATATACTAGATTTTATCACACTCACGATATAGGTGAACGAAATTTTTTTATTTATTTATGAAATGGTAAGAGATTTCAATTTAAATTCCATTTTATTATTGTATTAGCTTATAATTTAAAAAGTTTTCAGATTACACTATAATTTTTTCATTTCGGGGGTAAAATATAATTTTACTATGTATTAATTTATAATTTTTGTAATTTCTACAAGGACTAAACTATAATTTTCCATTTTATGAACCGTGATCCTGTTGCTTAAGCACTGTGATGTACAAGGTGCATGTTTCCTGTTGCTCTTATTTCCAATAGATGAAAGAACTCTACATAGTAAAGTGTGATGGTTTGGAGTATATTTTTCCGGCTTTGATGGCGCGACAAGAGCTTCCGGAGCTTGAAAATCTTCGTATTCATGATTGCCCTCAATCGAAGCAAGCGGTCAGACGCAAGGAAGGAAGGGACGCGCCCCGACCAGTGCAGTTTCTGACGGAGTTGTCAGTGTCGGCCTGCCCTCTGTTAACTGATTCATTTGTTCATTTAAAAGTTGAGAAGGCTATCCTCAAGGTACTTCCTTTTTCTCCTTTCCTAGTTATAGAATTGAATCTGTGCCTGGTTCCAAATGCAAATGGAGAAGGACTAAATGGATGAACTTCCCTTGAACTTAACCATTGTAAAGATATTGAATGCTTGGTTGCTACCACAACAGGGAATGAGCCAACCTCTGGAGTTTTAAGTAGAAAATATATGCTTCTTTTGGAAATTTATGCAGATGTCACGGACTGCGAATTAAAAATCATAATGAATACACAAACACCGTCCCATGGCAGAATTATTTAACTTTTAACACTAATGGATGTAAAGAGTTTTGAGTTTCAAATTAAAGGAGAAAAATTAAAGTTCAAGTTTTAGCATTGTGGAGGGACTTAAAACTAAAATTAAATAAATTAAGTTTCAAGTTTTAGAATAAATGTATTGGGCTATTTATTCTTTTATGATTTTGGACGAGTAAAGCCCAATACATGAAGATAATTTAAGTTAAAATTAAAAATCTGAAGTTTCTTGCTGATTAAGTCAAGTTATTTGCGAAATAAGTAAAGTCACAAATTTGTGTGTATGTATGCATTATTTTTGTAAGCAATCAAGTGTCGCTTGGATTACAACGCTCAGCTTGCGAAAGAGAAGCTAATGGGAAAGTGATCTAGTCTTTGTACAATGGCGAGGTTACTAAATTGATGTGTTAAAGTAATGTTAAAACTTAAATCATTGATTGTACGATGAGAAAGACAGTGGATCATTGATGTAGATTTAAATTGAAATCGAACTGCATAAACATTCCCTTTATTTTTTATTGTTCTCGCACTTTTATTTTCGTAGTTAAAACTGTGATCACAGTTTCAAGCACTATTACGCTGGAGTTTCTGTTTTTACCCCTCAGTTTTTGTTTGTGCAAAACATTTCTTTGAACATAATACAAAAATATAATACTTTTAACAATCCTTGAAGAGAAGAAAAAACAGCATCTCTAAAAACATGGCAAAAAACTTTCTTAAAAGGCAAAGAACTCTGTCTTGCTCTTCAATGGCTATCTGCAATTTCCTCCGCTGGAGATTGATATAAGTGATGTTAAACCTGCTTCAACATCTATGTCCTGATCTTCAAAAGCCGATGAGCATGCGCATGATGAATTTAGATACGAATGCACATAATCTTCGAACTCGATACCGTCACTTCGATTGCCCTCTGTTCTACCATATCCACCAGGTGATGGCACCAATTCTGGCAGTGCCACTTCCCCCTCCAAGTACCTTACAACTTGCTTCATTGTAGGCCTCGCCTCTGACACTTCGTTGGAACACATCAAACCGAGTTTAATCACAAGAATAGCCGCACACTCATCAAAGTCGCCATTCAATTTTGAATCCACAACTTCAAGAATTGCCCCACTTTGCCACTTCTCATACACCCACTCCACCAAAATCAGCTCCTCAAGCAATGCCTTTGGGTCAATAGGTCTCCTCCCACATACCACTTCAAGCAAAAGTGCACCAAATGCAAACACATCAGTACTTGTACTAGGCTTACCAGTTCTTGTAAGCTCAGGTGCCAAGTACCCCAACGTACCAACCACAGTGGTTGAGCTCGGGTTCGAGCCGTGGTCATATAACTTGGCTAAACCAAAGTCACCAAGTCTTCCATTTAGCTCAGAATCTAGCAGAACATTGCCTGCCTTGATGTCTCTATGAATTACAGTTTGTTCCCATCCTTCATGCAAATACAAAAGACCTGAAGCCACACGTTTGATGATCTTGAACCTATGTTCCCAACTTAGAACTTGTTTTGGTTCATCAAACAGGTATTTATCCAAGCTACCATAAGGCATAAAATCATAGACTAATAAGAGATCACCTCTGTTTTGACACCATCCTAGAAACTGAACGAGATTTCTATGGCGAAGACGACCGATACTATAAATCTCAGACACGAATTCTCTTATCCCTTGCTTTGATTCATGAGAGATTCGTTTAACAGCAACTTGAGTGTTTGTGGTTGGCAGAGTTCCTTTGTAAACTCTGCCAAATCCACCAAAACCAAGTAGCTCTTTGTCTTTGAAACCCCTTGTTGCTTTCTTGAGTTCTTGATAAGAAAACCTTTGAGGACCAATCTCCAAGTCCTTAGCCTCAATCATCTCTAAATCCTTCATGTTCCTAACAAGGTAAAACGAGATGAAAACAATTGACATCGTTACAAGAACAGCTGAAAATGTGACACATAGGACTAAGGCAGTGTAGTTTTGTTTAGGCCTTGGAAGTGAACGTAAAGAAGGTAAAGACAAAGATTCAGCCTCTCCACTCATGTTAAAACTCCATCCCAAGATGTACTGAGAGCTTGCAAGCAAACCTGTTGAAGCTGAAAACCCAACAACCATGGAGTCATGGAGAAATGGTGAGAGATCAACATCAAAGGACAAGATTGAATATTCGGGTTTCTTAGACAAAGTTGAAAGCTTAACCTCTAATCGATTTATAGCTGAATCATAATCAATCCAAGCTTGAATCACTTTCCCACTGCTGAGATTCAACTCTTGCTTTGTTGAGTTGTCATTGTCAAGGAAATATCCAGCAGTAGCTGAAGCATTTGAATGCATGCTATTCAAATCAATGCCAACATGATTATCATTTATATCACCAAACTCTATATTTCCCAAAGTATCAAACTCTACTGCAAAAATATGGTTACTTGAAGTATTCCCATGATAATTAAGCAAGCCTAGATATTGACCGCGATAACCTGCAAATTGTTTTGAAGGAGAAAGAACAAAAGCAAGGCCCTGGCCGCCAAGGTTTGGGTACTCAGGAGCTATGGCGAAAGCAAAAGCTGTTGAAAAAGAAAAGGCTTTGCCATTGCTGGAGTTCTTGAACTGAAAAGGAGATGAGTAAAAAGCTTCTGCCAATTACACGTTGGGTAATATTGGTTAAACGGAGTAACCCATTCTTTGTAATGCCTGCAACTCCATTTAAGCTCATTTGTTCGCCCGAATCATGAAACCCATTGAAGATGAAGTGAGAAAAAACAGGGTTTGATGAAAAAACAAGAAAAACCCAGAAAAATATAAACTCTTTTGCCATGCTAAGGGGGGATTGGGATTGAAGAAATGAGAATAGAAAGGAGAGCTACGGAGAGATTTATAATTTAAAGGATAAATTATTGGTGTATGAACTCAAGCGGGGACTTGCAGGGAATTTCAAGGAAATTCAAACGTTTAAAAATTATGCAATTCTATTTCTTCAGTGAAATTAGCGTAGAGTTTGGTGAATTTTTCATTTTTCACATTAATATTTTTTATCTTCAGAAATGATGCAATTCTATTTCTGCTGCCACTTCAGCGGAAAACGCATCTTGGTTCGTTTTCATCCAACGGTCTAAAATTTTTCAAATGACTAGTTTATGTACTATATAAATTTAACTCCTTTTTTATTCAAATTTTATTCTCTCAATTTTCTCAACTATTTAGTTTTAAAATTTTCATTCAATCCCTCTCAAATTCTTCTTGTTTTAATTTTAGATATCATAATTTCTTTGATTTTATAATTTTATAATTTTAAAAATGTCAATATCGTTTATTCGTTTAGATGACAAACACATTTTCAACGTTCAATAGCAAATGATAAGAAAATATTATTATTATTTTAATTTTAATTAATTTAATTATTAAGTTGTTGACATTATTACTTTTGTATTTTTTTTATGTTTATATAATCAAATCGAAGATCGGATTATGGAGACGTACATACACAATTTAAGTGCGAGGGTACTGCATGTTATTGAATAACACTTGCAAGAGGCAGGATTCTTGCACGTGTCTCATATGCTCGGGAGAACTAAATTGGATCTCACACTTATCAGCGCTTTGGTGGAAAGATGAAAATCCGAAACACACATATCCCATCTTTCGTGCGGTGAGTGTACAATTACACTCGAAGACATTGTTTTACAACTTGGTTTACCAATGGGTGGGGCAATCGTTACGGGGGTAGTGGATATTGGCGATTGAAGCACAATTTGCGAGCAACTATTAGGCAAGATATCAGACAAGTTTAGTGATAGTCAGATAGAGATGAAATGGTTAGAATACAATTTCAATTAGATCGACAACTCCACAAGTGTCGTTGAAAGAGAACAATATTCAGGAGCATTCATCTTGAGGTTAATCGGGGGTCTTATAATGCCAGATAAATCTTGAAATAAGGTTGACCCAGTTAGGGATCAACCGTGTTAGCGACATTGTACTGAGAGATGTGTCGGACGACGAAAACACAAAAAATTAAAATGGGTGATTGCATATTGATTTAGTCATGAGTATGGTATCGACTATCATTTTTACGTCCCCGAGTAAATGCCACTTATGAATTCTCACTCGTAATAAGGTAAAATTCATTTGATAATATAGGTATTTTAATATTTTTTATTATTATATTTTTAAATAGTATATTATTTGGCTAGGTGGAACAATGACGCGAGTCATGTAGGTATACCGGACGAGCTCGAAGATATTCAGCTATTGTTAGATCAATGATCTGAAGTTGAGGTTAGTTTTTTAAATTTTAAATTATATAATATTTATGTAAGGAGTTGAAATTTAATATTAGGTACGTAATAAAATTTATAATTTTATATTGTAGTTTGAATGAATGTCATACTCTAATCCGAGAATTTAAGAATGTATCCCGATAGAATTTTTGGTCAATCGCAATATTTGGCACGTCAAAATGCCATTGATAGTTTCTGCAACGGTTGAGATGCACGAATTCAATCAAGTGATGCACCAATTTGGGTTTAAGCAAAGTATTCTGTCGTCACCTTAAGAGCTCGATGAACTGCACAAGATCGGCTTGCGAAGAAGAACCAATGAAGATTGGTCGAAATTCCATACCAAATATATCTACATGTGGGAGTATAAGTACAATTTCGTACCTATGTGTGAACCAATTCCTCCATCGCACTTGGCGATCTCTCCAAATTGCATTACATGGTTTAGACTTCATAGAAAGTTATATCTACTACCGAAGGAGGAAAACAGTAAACAATGTCATCGTAGGAGGTCAAGACGACCTCACATGAATCCTAGCTCGGGAGTACATGCATAGATGGAATCATCATCAGCTCCAACCCCACATGAGGCATCGATGGGTGCACAACCTCTCAATGAGTATGGTTCATATTTTTTTTTTGTGCTTTCACTAACCCCATTTTTTTACACAAGCACCATATTATGCATCATCATACCATGCATTAACACCTTCTTCAGGTATATTTTTGCACCACCTCCATCCCTAGGATCATATTAAACGCCAATGCCGACAACAACACCAATGTATCTGCCATCGCCGACAATTCCAACATTTTATCCGCAATCAGGTTTTGTGACACCATACACTTATCAGTTGATAGTGTCGCAAACACCCTCAACATTATTGTTCTACAGATGTGGGTCATCTTTACAACCACCTATTAATACAACGAGCAATATATGATGAGAACATAGGACGAAAATGCACTCTAGCACAGAGGAAGGAGATGAAGAAGAAGATCAACATGGAGGTCAAAGTGAAGATGAGGAGCTGACTTCCCAACTACCACGAAATCCTCCTCGTAACCGACACCTACAAGGATGTGGCACACATTCAAGCCGACGATACCAATGAATATTTTATTTTAAATTTTTGTTATGTAAATCATCATTTCCTTTGTTAACTTTTAATTTGTATTGTATTAAAATTTTCCATTCATGATGTACTTATTCCAATTATATAAAAAAGTTGTTATATTCTATTTTACATCAAAAATATATCTATTTACAATTTAAGAAAAAAAATTTGTATTGTATTATATATGATTTCTATGATTAAAGAACTCATTAATAATTACAATTACTGCTGCCTCGACTCAACTTGAGTTTTAACTTTTTCACCACTGTCGCAACACTCTTCCCCCTGAAAGTCTTCTTGCCCCTAACTCTGTCACAGATTATTGACAATGAGATTAAGGATATTACCTTTGGTGGAGATGGAGAAAAAGAATAAATTGATTATATTGGAAAATCTCTTTTTTAACCAAAGATTATTATCTCAAACTTATGTATGGAGTTTATAAAGCATTCTCTTTTGGTATTGTGAAACTTGAGCCCATGATCGCATAACCACCGCCAACTGGAGCCGAAGTTATACTTCAACCTGTGATCGCTTAACCACTGTCAATTGGAATCCCTAGTTATACTTCAACTCGTGACCGTTTAAACACCATGAACTAGGAGCCTGAGTTGCAAATTGCAATGTGATGGGCTTCTAAGGTGATGATTTCATCCCCACACACAGATAAAATGTGTAGGTCTCCGAGCACTATCGCATTACGTAAACTCAAACATATCTTAAAACTACCACAATGTCAACCACAAACACAAATAAATCTTTCTCCCCAAATTTACAAAAAAAAAACACACAATTTTTCAAAAATAGAAAACATGTTCTACAGGAAGCATTTTCTATTGAGGTGGCAGTTGTAGAATGCATTTTCAGCCTCCTCGGCAAAAAACGCGTCCTATAAGATGTGGTTTTTATTTCTCTATCTAAAATTGATTTATTTTCCTAAATTTAAAAAAAAATGACCTAAATCCCTAATTATTTTTAAAATGGTGTTTTCTCTAATCAACCTCTCCATTAAAGGTTTAAATTTCAGTAGGTAGATATTGATATGGTTAATTATGCATTTAGTCTAAAATTTTGATATTTTTTTTTATCAATTTGATTCTTATAATTTTATTTATTTTTATCATAACTTGATACCCAAACACACTTTTCATCCAAGTTTTGCGATTAAATGCATGTTTAAGCTTTATTAATATTAACAAACAGCAAATTTGAAATATAAATTTTTATTTTTATTTTTTTAGGTAAAATATATATATTTTAAAATACTAAAAATAATTTAATAAGAAATGAAATAATTGATATTTTTTAACTTTGTCTATTAAATTAAAATTCATATATAAACTACTAATATAAAAAAATTCAAATGTTGACCAAAGCATTAAAAACACTATAATTTTATGTAAAAATTACATAACATAATCTAATGCGCTACTATTTTCTTGGAAAATGAAAAATATTTCAAGAAATTATGTTTCATTGAAATTTTTAAAAATAATTTTTAAAAAATAAAAATGTGTGAAAACTTAGAAAAATAAATAAATGGTTTTCGTTGTTTTTATTAAAAATATATTGTAAAATTGAAAATGATGAAAACAATAGTTTTTAACTTTAAGTGATTGGATCAAATTCAAACTCGTATAAATGTAAAAATATTCTCTCTGTTTTCAACAGCTTTTTAAATATTATTTTGATACCCTAAATCAATATAAATATAAATTCATATGAAAACTATTTTTAGAAAATAAAAAAAATATTTTTAAAAACTAATTGAAACCTTAAATTTTTCATTAAACGAAAATCTCCATTACAGTAATTCAATCAAATTCAATAGTTATTAAGTATAATATTTAAGATCAGGATGAGAAGAAGGGGTAAATAATGATCTTTACCCTTCAAAAATGATAAAATTGTAACTTACCTCCTAATAATTTATAATTCATCTTTGATTTTCTTAAAATAATTTTTTGAGTTCATCTCTATATTTAAGACGATGATACCACATTTATTTAGGTCTCTTATCATTTAAATTGTAATAATTTATATTTGAAACATTCATAGCCAAATACTTTTGAAAACTTTCTTCTAAGATTATTATTATGTCTTCTATAATATAACTTCTAATTAAATTGATGTAATAAATTAAACGAATATTAATTCAAATAAAAATGATTAAAAAAATATTAAGTATAGTGATAAGACTTATCGTATAAAAAAATATAAATTTTATTATAAGTGTATTTTAATTTTTTATATTATTATTAAAATCAATAAAACCCATATATTTCTTTTTCATCATCTCAACTAAATCGTTATTTATCGTCAATGGTGGGTGTTGACGTGAAGGTATTAAAGCATGAATTATTTTGAAGAAATTATGTTTTTTTTTTCTTTGTATTTTTTCTCTTTTTTGTGGTAAACGTCTTATTGAGTTCAGCCGTCCACCACAGATCAACCAAGCTTGTGACAGGTGGGTTGGTTAAAAGACTCTATGAAGAAGTAGCATGAAGCTTCATGATCTTGTACGGCACAGTACAAAACGCCAGGAGAGAGAGAGAAATTTATCCGCGTGGGGTCTCGTGTTTTGATCCACGTTGCCACGCCGCCTGCTGATTCCATGTGATTTCTGTTGACTTTGCCCCGAGTATCTTTGACCCGTCCGTGTTTATATTCAACCAAAGCCGGCCATCCGAACCGATCGGACAAATCGGTTCAATAAATAAATTTATGTACCTAATTTAAATTGTTTTTAATTAAATATATTTTTATTTAATTTTAATTATGAATAAAAATAGCCAATACTAATAATAATAAAAATATTGAGTACAGTATAATACAAAAAATATAGACATGTCGATTGTTATAAGCGTTGTTATTTATATAGAAAGACGTGGATTTAAGTGTGTTGAAACGTATTATCCTTCTATTTATGAGTTGGAGAGGAACTATGGGTAGCTCTAGACATTCTGTCAAATAGAACAGATATATCAGAACCTATAATGAGATTGTTGAATATATATATATGTAAGCATAATAATAAACTTAACCTTAACGTTTATTTTTTTTTGTTATTTTTTTAATTAATTTAGATTTCGACCTTTAAAATTTAATTAAATTATTTTTTTTAGGTGAAAAGTTTAATTAAACTATTAAAATTTTAACGGCAATAACATGATAGATTGCATGTACAGGAGCAAAACTAAGAACTTTTTGGAGTGGCCAAAATTAAATTATAAATTTAATGAGAGTGAAAATGAAAATTTTCCATTGTAAGTTTCCAGCTTTATATATTTTTAAAGATGTTAAATTATAATTTTATCATTTTAAGATAGGTCTGAATGCAATTTTATAAAATATTAATTTAGAATTTTTTTATATTTTAAAGAGACTTGAACATGATTTTTCCATTTTAAGAGAGCTTTCCCCATCAACACCGTCATTGCATGTACTTTATAAAAATTCATAAAAAATTATCAATATCAATAATGAAATATATGTGAATCGACACACGAGCTATCACATCAATGTCGTTAATATTTTATCAATTCATTCAATTTTTTTATTATCTAAAAGCAATTCAACAAAACTTTTAAACTTGAGTGCCAAAATGATTGAAAAAATAACTAAAACCAAAATGACAAAAGAAATATCCCATCACTCTCTTCTAATGTAATCCGGAAACAAATGATGATATTATTTTGCAAACCATAAAAGTCAATTTCTTTTGGGGACCTAAAGTAAATTTTACCAAAACTCGTAAGCCTATTTGCACATATAGTTTGGTAAGCCATCACTTCCTCTTTTTATAGTAGGGATGTGATGGGTGAGTACTTTTCGTATATTCATTATTAAAATTCGTTTCACTTTGATAGTAAATTTGGATATTCATTCACTTTATTTTTATTTATAATAAATTCAAGTTTAAATATTTAAATATTTTCTTAGACTCATTAAATGTAATTTCGTAACAAATTTTTACCAAATTTTCAAAAAATTACAAAGACTTGTGATATATTTTAACCTTTTAAATTTAAAAAGTAAAGAATTAAATTCTAAATTTACGAAAAATACAAATACTTTTACCATATTTTAACTTTTAATTATTAATTCGTTAAACCTATTCAAATATCCAACTATCTATTCGATTGGATCCCTTAAACCAAGTTTCTAATAAGATATTTGTAATTCAAGCTAACCGAGTCCAATTTATTATTAAATAAACACTAATTTAGGCCCATAGGCCAATTAGATAAAACAAATCCAAAAAGAAACAATAAAAATTTGTCAAAATATGTTGACAGTGCTAACACTTTGCCAAAATATGAGATTTAGTCCATATTCTTATTCGTTTTCAATTTGAAAATCCTGGTCCAAACATATGTCATGTCACTAAAATATAAGAATTAGCAAGACGTTTTAACTAAAACAATTCAAACTATTACTTAATCCGACTTATGAACAACTCTATTAATTATCACTTAGGGTCTGTTTGTTTCATTGAAAATATCTTTCGAAAAATGATTTCTGAAAGATAACTACTTTCCTGAAAAATTAATATTTTCTGGTGTTTGGATGAATCTGTATAAAATATTTTTTGTTGTTTGACAGATTTTTTAAAAATATTTCATAAAAGTTGTTTTTAATGAAACAAACATACATTTGAGATTTTCTTATCTTTTCATTGTTTAATTGAGTTTATTTTATATCTATAAATTTATATTTTACATTGTTTTTTGTATATATTAAAATTATTTTGTTAAATTCAAGTTCATTACGATGTCATTTTTTAGTTACATGGCTACCAAGTGAATATTTTTTATTTAATTTTAAATGTGACATTAATAAAATTAACAAAAACTTTAACAATATCAACAATTGAACTTAATTTTTCAAATATGAAAAGTAGAAGGATTAAATTCTTGAAAAAAAAGTACAAAGACTAAATTGCAAATTTGTGAAGAGTATTATTTAACATTTACTATTATTATTATATTTATAATTGTAATAAATATTTATTATTAAAATAAAATTGAAATATTAAATAATTTATTAAAATGTTAAATTATATTAATTATATATTATATGATTATATATAAATAATTAAATATGTATGTTTAATAGTATTGAAAAATATAAAATTTTATATTAATGTTTTAATAATTTTAAATATTTTTAAAAATAAAATTTGTTATCAATATATTAATATTAAGTTTGATTTAAGTTAACTTTTTATATAAAAATAAAAATTACTTATAAATGAGTTTTTTTTTTGGGAAAATGGCTTATGCTTTTCAAAAAGATAAGTCATTTTATAGGAAAAATGAATTATTTTACGTTGACTTATAAGTAATTTTCATTTAACCAAATTCTTTTCTGTGAAACAAACACAAAAAATGTAAAAAATATTTTCCGTAAAACTTTTTACATGTAAATAAACGGACCCTTATTATTAGAACTTTTGCTGCAATTATGGACAACACAATGGGCTTCGATAATAAAACAAACTATCCTCTATAAAGCCTAGGGTTTCTAAATGGGCCAAGGATAGCCCATTGTATATCTCTAAGTCCGAAGAAAGCAAAACAAAAATTTGACTCAATTTGAATTCTATTTTATTAATAAAATATTTATTTAAATTTAATTTAAAATAATTTTTGAGTTAATTCATCATATATCCTCAAATTATAATCTTCATTTTAAATTTATTTCTAAACTTCAAAACATATTAATTACATCCCTAAACTATCAATATTTTATTACTTAGGTCCATCCATTATTGAAAAAGTAAGTTTAACAATCAAAATACACGTAAAATTTCATGTGGTATAATTTAAAATGAAATTTTAAAGAAAATTTAAATTTTAAAATTAAAAATTAAAAATAAAGTAAAACTGAAAAGAGAGAGAAAAAGAGATAGTTTTTGTAAAAGTTCCGACAGCCTCAAAACTAAAATTTTTATAACATCCATTTTTTTTAGATATTATTAATATAACATCGAGAGCTTAAGGATACATTGTAATTATTTTAACCTACTTAAGCTTATTTGAATGATTAATTTTAGCTTATTTCAGTTACAATCATTTTGTTTTTTAGATTTTTATAAAAATTTATACTGTTTTTAGTTTAATATTAAATAATTTAGAATTTTTTATCAAAACTTAAATAAAATTTTAATGTTTACATTACATTATTATAGATTTATTTTAATGTGACATAAATGAAATAATATATAAATATGAGGTAAATAATATAAAACATAATTAGAAAAAGGAGTTAAATTGGACCAAGCATAAGTGTTGAATATTGGAGTTCAAGTTTAATTCATATATTAAACAGGTTTAATTTTTTTCAATGGTTATTTTATTTTTCGAGCCTAATATTTTTATGGCATAATGATTTATTTGGTCTTTCAATTTTATAAAAAAATCATTTTAGCCTTCTATTTATTTTTTCACCTTTTTAGCTCTTAAACTTACATTTTTTATTAAATAACCCCGAAATGGATTAAAAAAAATTAAAGTTTGTTGACTTTATTGACTTACCATGTGTATGCTACATTAACATTTAATTAATTTTTTAATTTTACAAAATTCAATAAAGTTTATTAAAAATATATAATTTTTTTAAAAATTTTAAAAAATTAATTAAATATTGACATGTCATTTCATTAAAATCCACGTGTAAGTCACATTAGCAAAATTAACTTTTCCATTCATTTTGGAGTAATTTGACAAAATTAAAAGTTCAAAAGCTAAAAGAGACGAAAAATTAAATAAATAATTAAAATGATTTTTCCGTAAAGTTAGAAAACCAAAAAGGACATTATACCTGTTTTTATTCAAATACTTTTGATTTTCAAGAAAATTTTAATTTTTAATCAAATAATTTGTTATACAATTATAACAAAATCTATAGTAACCCGACTCGAGATCTGACCAATTGATCCGACGTGAAATAATATACATGGTTTAAATAGCCTCAAAGGCTCCATTTGAAGAGAACGGTATGGAAAAAAACTCCATCTTTATTATCTTCTTCCTCTCTTCTCTCATTTTGAATCACTATTGTTACTGTATATCAACATAACTCAGTCTTTTAACGAGAAATTTCTTATTCAAAACTATTCATGTAAAAAACAAAGTTGATTGGAACAAATAAAGTAAAGTACAACATTTAAGACAGAACAAAGTGGAGATTTTATAACACAAAAATAGAGGACACAGATCCACTTAAAACACAAAAGGAAAACAACATTCAATTAAGAGACAAGGGGAGGGGGGGATTTCCTTTGTTTGTGTCCAAATATAGATATTTTCTTCCCTTAGAGCTTAATTTCCCATTTAGAAAGCTCCTCTCTTGATAGCATCTTCATTAGCATTTCCAAGGGCAGCTTCACTCAAATATTTGTCAGCCAATTGAACCCTCTTCACATTCTCTTGCTCAGCAACAAGCATGTTTCCATACTCCAACAGCTTCTCGATGGTCATCGTCGGTTGCTCGAAAGACGGTGGCCCTTCCCTCGAGTTCACGAGCTTTTTCCCAACACCACTGACTCCGACCTCTCCGATCCATTTCCTCACTTCGTCGTCGTAGACTCTAGCCCTCAGAGCACCGAAAAAGTCTACAAATTGAAGCAACACACGCGCAAATACACCGTTAATGATAATTCCTATAGGAATGTTGAAATTAAAGACTTGATCCATATACTGTAATCTGACAAAACCTGATACCTCTACTTTTGTGATGTTATCAAAATGTCTAAATTGATAACAATGTTAGTCGCTATTAAATTGATGATTTGAAACATTTTTAAATAGACTTTTATATGATGTCATTATTTTGGACCTATTAATAAAATTGTAATCGAGCTTAGCTGAGTTCATATATTGAGAAGTTCAAACTCAAACTGAATTTAGAACTTATTACTAGAAGCTTAGCTCAAGCTCAATCAAATGCTACTATATAAGCTTGAGATCAAATAAGCTCATTCACACACAATTATATACTCAAACTCGAATTTAAGCTCGACCTCCTTCTATATACAATTTTGTTTAGGTAAACTAGTAATTTAATATCAAAGTATTAAAAATAAATTAATAAAATATACAATTCAAGTACTAAAATACTTGAATTTGACTTACTCAATAGCTTCAGTTGCTCAAGAACGATAGAACCAGATTCGAATTTTAAGTCAAACTTGAATAGCTTGCGAGCACACGAATTTTAGAAGGATTAACTTCTGAATTTTTGCATTGAAGAGAGACTAAAACAAAAATAAGACCTTTGTATGGAGACCACGAATTGAAAAAGTGTTGAACGAGAAGCTTACCAATGGATTGGCCAGGGAAGGTGTCAACAAGCCTAACAATGTCATCATCGGGAACGTTGTCGGTCCTGAAAATACCTTTGCAAACACCGATCCTATCTTCCCTGGTGGGTGCCCAGTAAAACTTCTCCATACGACCGTCACGGATGAGCGGCGCGTACAGCGTCGAGAAATCGTTACCAGTGACGACGATCGGAACACGAGGGTTCTCTTCCTTGTTGTACATACCAGGGAGCTGAACGTTGGTGGGGTTATCAGCGATGTTCATGAGTGTGGCGTTCACCATTTGGTTGTTCACTGTGTACTGTGTGGTTCCTCCCATACGACCGGCTCCGGCGTCGAGATCGTTGATGAAGAGGCAACACATTTTCCCCTTCTTGATAATGTCGGCGGCCTCACGGTACCTTTGCCTGATCAACTTGGCTGGTTCTCCGGCGTTCCCACTTTCCAATTCTCCGGCACTCATCATAATGGGGCTGTAATGTTAATTCATTATAGTACTTCATTAGCATGTTTCTATTTGCACAATAGACCCTAAATATTCACACATTTCATTAATTTTGACACTAATTCTAAAAAATCAACAAAATTAACCCTCAATTTATACATTTTATCTTGATTTTGCATCTAAAAGAACATGAACTCACTTGATTCCCATCTTGGCAAAGACAAGCTCACATTGGAAAGATTTTCCTTGACCTTTGCCTCCCCAAATACCCAAGATAAGAGGAATCTGTAACAGAAACAATTGTAGTAAAATTTGGTAAATTTAATGCTATTCAACACAGTTAATAATATGCTATGTTATAGGTGAGAAAATATGATATGAAACTGATATTTTGCATCATCCTTAATTTTTTTTAATAAAAGAATGATACTGAAAAAAAAAAAAATGTGATTTATCATCCCCTACTAAAAAGGATAAGAATGACGCATGATTTCAATTTCATACAATCCTCTCTCATCATGTGTGACATACATACCTTAATGTTAGGAAGGGTCATGAAGTTCTTGCTAATGTGAACAACAAGCTTGTCCATGAAAGCTGGGGCAATGTAGAATCCATCCATGTTGTTGTCCAAGTCGTATCTATATCATCCAAAGTCCAAACCGTTTATAATTTAGGGTTGAACAAAAAAAAATCGAAATGCGTATATATGTATATGTATATGTATATGTACTTACGTGCGAAGGCCTTGGCTAATGTACTCATAGGAGCTCATGACAGCATAGTGAGTACCATCGTTCATGGGAGCTTGGAACAATGAGTCGACCATACCTTTCCCTCTGGTAATGTCTTGTTGGTCATCGGAGATATCATAACCAAGACCCTTCCATCGGTCCTGGTCGGTCTGTGTGTCTTCGTCGATTTCTTTGGCAGCCACAATCTTGAAACTTCCGACCTGAGCCTTGCCGTTGTTGTTGAACCTAGCGCTCACTTTCTTCAAGCTGTTCCCCATGAAAGCTGAGCTTGGAACAGAAGCTCCGGCACCTGATCCATTCAAACTCAACTGCAAAAAACACAAACAATGATATCCTCAGAACATGTTTGGTTAGGGACACACATGTAATAAAAGAATCGAGGGTATGGAGTACCGGTGCTCGGTTGACAGCACCGATGGTGGAGACGGCGGCCGCCATTGGAGACTGGAGAGTGAAGCGTGTGAAATGTTATGTAAGTATTGGGAGTGATTGGACTTTGATGAGCCTTACTGAGCTATGGGGGCAAAACTTACAAGGATTATATATTGTGTGGGTGACAAATATTAAGGATTTTTTTTTTAATTTTAATCTTTTTCAATTGACTATGGCCACAAATATTACAACCAATGGATCCACGTGGCATGTAGTGATTGCTGCATTTTGTATAATCTTTAGATCTTGGTCAAATTCCATAGAAGGTCCATGTATTATGCATTTTTGACACATTTAGTCCCCCCTCTATTATATTTTGATCAAATATAATCTCTTTATGTAATTTGGCAAATTTTGTGAATGCTAAGGTGTTTAGTTGCAATAGGAATTGGGTGTTTTTATGGGATTCCAATGCAATTTTTTTGGTACTCATGCACCGAGAGTTTTACAAGTAAACAGCCTTTACCGATTAGGCCAATAACAAGAAATTTAATGCAATTAATTTTGATGCTCATAATAGTTTTAATGTCAATTGTTGATAGGTGTTGTTGCAGTACTTTTGATGTTGAAATTGTACAATTACTTTTACCCTTATGGGTAAAAAAAAGTGCATTTTCCCCATTTTTGTCCTTTAAATGTTTAAAAAAAATTCTAATTACACACAAATCCTGATATGTATATATCACAAGTTTTTAACATAATTAAAAGTGTTCTCATCCATTTTACGGTCTAAGACTAATCCTATTCGATACAGGTAACAATTTCAAAATTCAAATTCAATCCAAATGCTATAGAAAGAAATTCATTAGCACTCTTTCCAATCATCCAAACACTTGTTGATAATTAAAATATACATTTCGAAAGCAAAAAAGATTAAAAATGTTCATATTATAATAAGACTAAATTTATTAAAACCACATAGTATAGGGACCTTATATAAAATTTAACCAAATCAAATATGTTACTCTGTTTTTCTTCCACTCATTTGTTGAAGGCCACACAAATCACAATCAAAGATTACATCATGGATCCACGTGGCAGGTGATGATTGCTGCATTTTGCAAGAGCCTATCATTTTTCATTTCATCTACTAGAGGTAACCAGTTAAGGTGGTTTCTTTGCCACTAGAACCTGTTCCATTTATTACCACACAAAGATTTTCTTGTTTGGGGGACTTTGTTGGTAATATTTTTTATTTGGGAAAAGAGATAATGAAAGATAAGGTGAATAAACTGTTTGTGACTCTAATTAATTTCATTATTTTTGGTCAAATTTTGTGATATAGGAAAATATATATTAGAGGTTGGTATCTTATTGGTATGGGTCACTGGGGTCCCATTTTAGAAAGGAATTCAGATTGTGAAAGCTACAAACTTACTAATGATAGAAAGAAACAAAGGGATTTAGTGGATAAATTTAAAAGAAAATTTATGGGAATTTCTAATTTTTTGCACTTCAAAATATTTTCTCTTTAAATATGTAATTTGATAGGTTAATAGTTTTATAGCCGAAAAAATAATCTTTTCAATGTCCATAGTTATTATTTTTAATAATGTCATTTTCAATATATAAATTTGAATTTTCTCATCAGAAATGTAACGTGTTTTATCACTACACCCACTATTTGTTACTTGATTAATCATTTTTGATTTACAACTCTTCACACATTATTGCTTTCATGTTATTTTATACGTTATCAGTGAAAATTTTAACTTTGCAAGTAGGATTTAGATAATGACAATACACATCAAATAGTGTTTGGACTTTACTTGTGTAGTTAAAATTTTCCTCTAATAGCTAACGAGAGTTGGTAAAAGCGAAGGTTTTATGTTTTGAGTATTTAAATTCTAGATCCATCATGCGTAATTAAAATGTATGAATCTCCAAATCCCATCATGAGCTATCATCATACGTGGGTTTTAATTTGGTTAGTTAGTTTGTAATATGGATGGTTCCATTTTATAGTTTGTGCCGTAAGAGATTAATTCTCTTTTGTTCCAATTCATAATTTGTTTATGCTACAATAACTTACTTTTATATTAATTGATTACTCGGATATATGTATTTGCACAATATTTATAAACACAATATATTAAGGGAGAAAAGGAATTAATTGGCATGGTGTTGTCTCAAATTTTGAATTAATGCAAGCCTCAAATAAAAGATAAGAATTTTTTTTATTTTATTTCTGCATATATGAATATTATTTTTGAAATTATCCCAATAGGAAGAGACAAATGCAAAGGGGGGTGGGAAAATTTGTGGCAATAAGAACATGAAGCCCAAAATTTGAGAAAGCATGAAATTTGGAGTCTTGGGCATGTCATTGTTAGCCCAACAACGTGGCTTGATTTAGGACCACAAAAATTAAACCCTTTTTCATGGGAGAAATGGGTTATTGAAAATATTGGAAAAATTTGGAATTAAAATTACTTTTTCCCACTTTTTTTTAGAATATTTAGAATTGGAGATAATGTAATTGGATTCTATGGCCAAAAAATTTGGAAAATTTTATAGAAAGAAGTTTATAATATGAGAACGATAGATGTTTGATTTTAAATTTATTAATTGTCCATAAATCAGAGAAAAAATGGATTATCTAGATGTGAAAAAAGGAGAGAATTATGGGAACACAAATATGGAAATTATCACTTTCTCTTTCGGGTGTGTTGTTCCGAGAATAATTCAATAATTGAATTTGAATATAATTACTTGTATAATATCTAAAACTAGATATCTCTAACTGAAAAGAGAAATCTTTTTTTTTCGTCCAATCAAACTTTCTACAAATGACTACCGACAACTCAACTTCATGGTAGCTCCAATTTTTCGAATTAGAAAGCATAATATACCATATTGCTAGATGGGCATGATCTCCGAGGCCATCTTGATGGCACAAAATCTGCTCGGTGGATACATGATGAAGGGAATAACACCACCTAAACAAATCTTACTTATCGCATTCGGTTTTGCCGATGGACTCATCCTGCAAGCCATGATTGCTTCTGTTGATAGCTTAATTGCCTCCATGATTGTTGCTGCTCATACTCTACAAAAAGCATGGGCCCTTTTGCATTCCCTCTATGCAAACAGAAGTCACACTCGAGTCTATAGCCTCTGTGACCAATTTATTGGCGTCACGATGCAAACTAAGAGTTTTGTAAAGTACCTATAATAAACATTTTAACTATAGTCAGTTCTTTGATTACTTCTGATAAACTTACAATCGAGATC
Source organism: Kokia cookei (assembly GCA_039519145.1). Taxonomy (NCBI): domain Eukaryota; kingdom Viridiplantae; phylum Streptophyta; class Magnoliopsida; order Malvales; family Malvaceae; genus Kokia; species Kokia cookei. The sequence goes on along the minus strand of CM076907.1, from coordinate 1,760,327 downwards.
TTTTAGTGTCTTCATCGAGAATATTGAGAAGTTTTTGCCTGTATTCAAACTCACCTAACACCAATCAATTCCTTTTTAACACAAATTTGAAATTCTTGAAATTGAAATAAAAAAGAAAGAAAATTAAAAAATTGCAAATGTAACCCTATCATTCAAAGTAGGGCAAAGACCTCTGGGGACTTCAACACAGTGAAGTTATAAACCCACACACACAATGGTCCACTTTTTCCCCCAATTGCAGCAAAACGTGCAGCCACTTGGTAATAAAAAAAAAAAAAAAAACCACACTGTATCAGTGTCATCAGTCATCATAATTTGTGGGAACCCCTCCCTTTTGCTATCTCCTTCTACCAAAATTCACAAATTTCATTAACTTTTTCATGTTAGTTTTTCTGAAAAGACACTTAAAAGCTGGAAAAAATCGAGGTAAAGAGTTGTACATGATAGAATTCGAATATGTAAATATTGAAATTTTGTATGTTTCATGTTGTCTTTGGAAGATGTGTGATTTGCATATTCAATAACAAAGAGTTGGATTGTAATGGATAAATTGATCCCTATACATTAAGTCGAAAAGTAAATTGATATTTCTGTTAAAAATTTCATCCATTTTTACTATTAAAAATGGCCCATGTACGTCAAAATAAAGTACATGTGCCATATCACATGTAACTGTCGAGTTATTCTGTCAATCATACTAGTTTTTAATAGGAGGAACAAATGAAAATTTTTAACAGCAAGAATTGATTTATTCTTTGATCTAACGTATAGAACTAATTTACTTATTTTTTGAGTAAATGGAACAAAATGCACTCTTAATACAATAATTTCTATAATACTTTTATTGTAACTTTTCCTTAGATAATTTAATAATCGATGTTGTGATTGAAAAATACTTTTAAAAAATAACTAGTAACCATCTTAATGGTTTGGTATTGTAACAATTCCTAAAAATGTTTCTTTTTATGGTAAAAACCCTTTAATTAGCATTATTTTTATTTTTGAAAAGTACTTTGAGCCAAAAATAAATGCTAAACACACCATCATTAAAAGGGTATTCAATCACTAAAAGGCCAGCAAAAAATTGTAACTTAGATAAAAGAAGGGGAAAAAACATGAGATGTGACATGGTTACTCACTTTGCCTTTTAAAGTAATTGAGAGTTCAATCTCTATTCATTGAAATGAAGCATATTTAAACACAGATGGAGCAAGTGATCCTATCTCGAGGGTTGCATCGACAGTTGCTGTGGCAAGAGATGAACTTGGTACATGGCATGAAGAAGTTGGAAGAAATATTGGTAGATGCAGTGTTGTGTAAGCTGAACTTTGGGATATCTACAATAGACTCCTTATGACGTGAGATGTTAATTGGGTGAATGTACTGATCGAAACAGATTGTGCTGAAGTTATGAAAGCCATTTTAGATAGATCTTGTGGGCAATTGTACAGGAATCTAATCTCGAGAATCCAAGAGTTTTGTAGGAGGCAATGGATGATGGTCATAAAGAAGATTTCAAGAAAAGTTAATATAGCTGTACATACGTTGGCTGAGATGATAAAAGCTTTCTCTTATGATCCGATAGTATTTCAGGAACCCTTGAAAACGACCATGAAACATTTACGGTTAGGTGATTGATTTATGCAGGATGATATTGGAATAATGTTGTAATAAATTTCGGGTTTTATCGATAAAAAAATGTAGCATATTTTGTAACCAATTATTTATCTCTCCTAAGAATATTCACGATGAAGGAATTAATCACTATTGTTGGCGATAGATACCTTAATTTTGATCAGAAAAAGAAGGAAAAAAAGGATGGAGATGTTAAAATCCAAATCGTGCTGGGTGATCACATAAACCAAGTAAGTAAATAATATGAAAACTCCTATCCAAGTTAAGACCCATTGTTCAAGATTTCACAGTAAAAAAACTGAGTTGCAGACAGCTAAAAATCTGGATGAAAATGGAGATAAGTTGGGATAATTTTGTTACTGTTAAAACTTAAAAAAAGTACAGTTGGGGAATGTGACACTTCCAATACGAGAATTTAGCATTGCAAGGCCAAAGGCTATAGCAGACTAGCATTTCCAGATGGAAAGAAATGAAGAGACTTTGATAATTGAATCCATGATAAAGAAAGACACTATCATCGTTAAACTCGAAAGCCCTTTCCTTTCCACCATCTCATGCATAAGTTTCATTTCTTTTGCATCAAAAAAACAATTCCGACTTTCATTTTTCTTCAAGTATTCGTATTCGAAAAAAGGGTATGAAGAGGCAAATATACAACCCTTTACTCTCTCTGCATATGTATAATAGAACAGAACATACCTGTTTCGAATACATACTCGTATGAAAATCCGAATTTAAATAACATGAGTGTAACCATGTCTGAAAAGACAGAATAAAAAGGGTAGGGAATGAATGTCACTAGCAAACAGCATTTTGTCTGCCTACCTTTCTCCTTTTTTTTTCACTCCTCTACAGCCTTCAATTGATAAGCGAAAGCTGAATTTGAAGCACTTACCAATGACAACTTTAATTGATAGTTACATGTAAACATGTTTATGGGTCAGGCTGAATTGGGTTCAACCAAATTTTAGGCCCGCTTGTTAGGTTCGGGTTCAATCCAATTCGAAAAATGAGTTTAAAATTTTGCTTATGTCCAATCCGGATAAAAATGTTAAAATTCGGGTCTTGCCCACTCATATTGAATTTTATATATATATACTTAAATAACATTAAAATAAATGTTTTCCAATAAATTAAAAAAAATTTAAAAAATGTATACTTAAATAACACTAAGATAGGTGCAACTTAACAAGTAAATGTCTCTAAAGTAATAACAAAATTAACAATAAAACAAGAGTTATATTATTCAAATAATAACAGTAAAATAATAACAACATAATAGTAAAATAATAGCAAAATAGTGAGGCAATAATAAGAAAATAGCAGCAAAACAGCAAAGACAACAAAAAAAAAATATTTTTTTTCTTTTAACAAATTCAAGCTGAATCGGGCCGAGCTCAAGCCAAAAAAATCTTACTCAAAGTCCGGTTCACTTTCTAAACGGGCCTTATTTTTTTGTCCAAATTCATTTTTCGAGTTTATATTACCAAAACTCTCCTATTTTTCTGACAGGCACCCGTCGTGGCCCATAGACTTGTCTAGTCACGTATATATAGTTTCCAAACTCCTATTAAAAATGGGTTAAAGTATTTGAGAGGTTTTTCTATTATAGGTATCAGATCAAATTAGTTCATTTATTATTAAATAAATCAATTTAATTTTTATACTATTAAAAAGAATCAAATAAATCCAAATTGTAATAAAATCAATATTTATTATATAAAACCATAATTTTTTATTACAATTCAACTCCAAACAAAAAAATTCATTCACATAACTATAAAAACACTAAACAGTAAATATTAATCTTATTCTAATTTGAGTTGTGAAGAAAATTGAGCATTAGAAATGTGTTATTACCACCATTATTAAGTGGCAAACAACACAACCTGATTAAATGTAAATAATAAAATAAGCATAATAATGGAGTAAGGAACACAGACCAAGCTTTGATAAATGTATTAAAAATTGCATAATTATTGGGAATTAGCCATATCCAGACAAATGAGTTGTAGCCTACATCCAATCCCTAAGCTAGGAATTTATGCATATAAAAAGGAATGTAATTTTGTTCTCATTATACCAATGGAACTTTGTTCTTTTTACTGAAAAGAGGTTAAAAGGTAATTTTTTTTCCATAAATTCATCATTATTTCTTCATGAAACCATGGAGTGATTGAAGCCAGTTCCCATCTCCTATGAAAAGGATAGATTCACATGTAAAATAGTAGTATTAAGGTCCTTTGGATGGGAGCACTATTTACTTGTGGTTAGTGTAAAAATAGCGATAGTGATGAGATTAGATACTATAACGATATTATAACATGAAACGAGAAAAAAAAAAAGCTAAACGCACTACACTGGAGCTAAAAGTGTTCATGAGTAGGACCAAGTTCAGGCAAAGTCTAAGTATAACATTAGCACACTTTACACCCAAATCCGCTCACATTTGTAAATAATTAACTCAAGCCCTTTTTAAGTCTGCCCATATATTTTAAAATTAATTATTTTATATATTTTTTATTTATTAAATTTTATGTATAAACATCTTAACATTTTTTTAATATATACATTATAGTAGTATATATTACTATAGATCTAGTTTTTATGTGTTATAAGTTATATAACATACAAAAATAACTTAATATATTATTCTAAAAACATAAAAAAAAAATCAATCTGAACCCAAATCTTAAATGTTTAAACTTAAGCTCAAATTCAACTCATATTTTAAATGGACCTATTTTTTTGCCCCAAGCTCGTTTGTTGAGACTAATGTTTTTGACTGAACCCTTTTAAAACTTCTAACAAGCTTTTGAGTTTAGGTAAATAATTTAACCCATGAATAAATCTATTTCGTATCCAACATTCAAAAGTGTAGTATGGAGAACATGATATAAAACCCAAGCCCATTAGTTCTATTGATCTTGATCGATTGAACCAAGTAAAGCGTCAAAGGACATGTACTCAAGTCTTTAGTTGACACCAATCTCGAATTTATCATTAAGCAATTCCTTTATATATATATATATATAAAAAAAAAAGGTTCTTGTGATCTTGCATGCACTAGACCAATTTGAGAGATTACACTTTAAAAGATCACCAAAAAGAGATGATTAGACCCAAACCATAAAAACGACAGATAGTATTGATCATTTGTATTGACACTACCAAACTATTTGCACCACATGACTTGATTTTTGAGTTTTGCAATTGGTTCAAAAGAGAACAAGAACAGTGGTTTCTAGATTTTGAAATGAGTACATAGCTTGAACAATAAACATTATTGTTCTCATTGAACAAACCAATCAAGTTTAGTAGTTTTCAGTCAAAGATTTGTCTTCTCAATCTTTTGGAGCTTGTAATGACATACAAGGATCATGGATATGTTCAAAAATATGCAAGATTGAAAGCCATATAAAATTATGTATGTATACACGGTATTAATGGAGGTCAGAGTAGAAGGTTAAGATGGAGGTGGATGTCTTTATGGTCCAGAGAAAAATAAAGAAGAACAAGATTAACCCCCCCCCCCACTCCTTTGGGATGTTCGTTGCCTCTTATTATACCGGGTCGGATTCGGATCCGATTTCGGGTTAGACCAAAAAAAGTATTCACCTCTATCTTGACTTTTGACTTTAATTTGATACCGTATATCAACAATGCACTTTATTTACATGATGACATTCTTCATTAATAACACTTTTAATTATCACTCAATTATCCCTAGATTTTCTTAGAGCCCCATCTAATCATAATGATGATTGATTCTTCCATTAGGGTTTATAGCCCTTTTTGTGAAGAATCTTTATGAACTAAAAGCCCTTACAATGCATAAAATAAGAAACCTTTCCAAATATAAGAATGACAGTGTAGGCCACTATGAAGACCCAAAAAGCACAACCATATTAAACTAAAGTTTGGTAATAATATGAATAATATCCCTTGGACTTAACAAAAGAACAAGTTCCAAACCTTTTAAAATGATGGCTATAGAGACCAAAATCTCATAACCCTCTTAAACAAGCTTGGGAAAATGACAGGGATTGGATCTTCATGTGGAGCATGCAAATTCTTGAGGAGAAAATGCACTACTGAATGTGTTTTTGCACCTTATTTTTGTTATGATGAGGCTGCAAATCACTTTGCTGCGGTGCATAAGGTGTTTGGTGCAAGCAATGTCTCGAAGCTGTTGTTACACTTACCAATACATAACCGAAGTGACGCGGCCATCACTATAGCTTACGAAGCACTGGCTCGAATCCGAGACCCGATTTACGGTTGCGTTGCTCATATCTTTGCCCTTCAACAACAGGTTTCATTTGTTAACTAACATTACAAACTTCTCCGAGCACGAAATCATGCATTGATCACTTCCATCACCATTTTTTGCAGGTTGCTGGCCTACAAGAAGAGATTGAAACTCTCATTAAGCAAATGGCAAATCATGCTGTTGAGGTTCCCATTGAAGCGGTCCAATTTGGTTCCATTGATGAAACTATGAACACACTCTACTATCAAGATGAACAAGCTACCTTGCTCAACCTACAAGGATCTATAACTGGTAATCAAGTTGTTCATAGTCAATTGTGCGAAGAAGATTCAGCTCAACATTCATTCAAATGGGTGGAAGACTCAAAATTTCTCTCTAATATCCATGAAAACCCTTACGAAATAAGCTTCGAAGGACTCGGATTCGGAGACCTTATAGACTATCCATGCATGGGAAACACTGGGATTCCTTCAAATTGGGAAATCCCAATTCTCTGAATCCATGGTTTTAAACTAAGGAAAATGTTTCCACATCGGAAAAAATTTGTACCATGCATGATGTGGTAGTTTTATGTATGTTATGATTCTGAGTTTCCTAAATAAGAACAACTTTGTCTTGTAATTGTATGATGTTCCATGTTAAGAAAGTTCATGCAGATGAACAAAGCAGTGAACTAAGACTCGAATGTGATTTCATATATGGATATATATCTAATACAGATATGTTAAAATTTTTTTATATGTATATTCTTATACACATATTCGAATATGTGTCGCGTTTATTTGTAGAACTCAAAACAACAACTTGTTAAGGATCATTAACTTTTGTAGGAATTAGACCAAACATGGAGATGCATGAACTTGCAAGGAATCCTATGTAGAAGACAGAAGAAACCAAAAACCAAAACTTGCACTGTTTCTATAGGTTAGCTTGGATGGTCTACAAGGACTAAATCAGCAGCTATAAAGAGAATTTGGGCTCATGAACTTAAAGTATTGAGACTTTTGGATCAAATAGGATTAGGGTTGGCACACTTGGGCTTGTATATTGGACCATGGGCCTTCAATTTATTTTAGTAAATTACAAGAGAAGGTAAAGTCCTAACAGCAACGCAATTAGTACGACTCAAATCCATGTCACATCTGGAACGATAAACACCGTGACCATCAGGCCAACACACGAGATTTTGAGACTTCAAATTCTCTATGAGAATTAAAGTTGAGATGATGACAAGATTTACCTTTATACTTTATTAAAATTGTCAATGTGGTACATATATTTTAATTTGTTCATTTTGGTACTTATACTTTAATTCCGTTTATGACAATAACACCGTTAATTTTTTTATTGACGTGGCATGTTAATCAATCAGGAGGTACTACGCCACACATTATTGACGTGGCATGCTTATCAATTAGTCCAAATTTTTCCCGTCTAAACTTATCTCTCTTTTTTTTTGGTACAAAAATTTAAGGTAAACTAAATCACAAAGAATCGTCGTTGTCGTGAACTTACCACTGTCGAAGGCTTTCTCCATTCGGAATAACCACCAAAGCAGCCATTTCTTTCCCCTCTATCTTTCTCTCATGTTGGATTCTTTTAGATCCATCCTGAAATGAAAAATTTGAAATTTCAATTCAGATTAGGCCTATCAAGTCGAGTGGACTACTCGATTTTTTGACAAGTCTAACCATGTTCACCCATCCCTTTTTTTTCCTTGGCATTGGAAAGTAAATATTCTAATTCATTTTTTGGTCCTTTTATTCTGCAAAAGTTTTAATTTAATCCGTACATTTTAATTTGACTAATATTATTAGTTAATCCAAATTGTTAGCACCATTAATTATACTCATTAAAGTGTTGACGTAATTTTTTTGGCATCAACATGTTAATAAAAATAGTTCACTATCTGAACAATTCGGACTAACTAAAACACTATAATGATCAAAATATTGCCAAATTAAATAAATGAATTAAATAGCAAATTGTTTCATATTAAAGGGATCAAAACTAAATTAAACCTTTTACTTTTGCACAACAAAATAAAGGAGCAGGGTAACCTCAACACTAGAGGCATTTATATAATTGTTCGGTTTAAGTATGACATTAACATATTTAATATTTTCTTAATTTTGACCTTTACCCGACCCCAAAATATGTGTCTCAAAATTTGCCCAAACCATCTATACATGTGAATGATCAACCTAAACTCATTTTAAATCCACCCATATTTTTAAAATAATTACACAAAAATTATTTTTTTAATTAATTACTTAATAACATAATATGTTTTTTCTTTTACTAAAATTTTAAACGTACACTTCACAAACTTTTTAATATTTACATAATACAATTATATATGACTACAGAATTAATATTATATGATATAAATTATATAATATATAAAACCAAAATAATATATTACATATTATAAAAACAAGTCAAATCAAGCTTGGACCTTATATGTCGGAGTCCAAGTTCGACTCAAGTTTTGAATTAACCTCTTACGTTGGGTTATTATGATATTTGCTCTTTTTTATATAATACTTAAAACTACTCATACGAATATCGAACCTTCAACCACTGACTAAGGTAAGAGAGACTCTTAATCCCTTAATATCTCACCTAACTTTTGTGATTATTGTCCTAGTAATTATTAAAGTTTTTGCTTATAATAATTTCATTAGCCAATTATGAAAAATAAAATCTAAAAAAAAAAATATTCTAACTAAACCTTACAAAAGTTTCGATATTTTAATTAAAAATTTAAAAAATTCAAAAATTCTAATTAATTTTTTTCAATTTTTTAAAAAATTTACTTAGATTTTCCAAAACTTAATACTACATTTCGTTACAGGCACTAGGTGTCGTATAATGATGGAGGCGATTATTTATCTTTACACTTTTTTTACCTCTTAAATTAATTATAAAATATCATTTCAAATCTGATAACATATTCACAAAAAAAAAACATATAGAGAAAAAAATGAGATTAAAATCTTAGAGATAATATTGTTAAAGAGGATAACTTTGAACTCTAAAAATATTGATCTTTAAAATCGTAAAACCACATAAAAAAACACTTTGATTAAAAAAATAAAATTGATGACTTATGCACATAATTGATGTAGTTTTCACTAAATACCACCCAAAGATTTTGACATATTTCCAAATTGGATAGAGATTTTTTTGGCATGGAATTATGAATTATCTCCCACTTTCTTCCCCTCCACTAAGTAAATTCTTTCGTCTCATCAAACATAAATTCACTCAATTTGTCAAAATCTTACCCATATATAACACAGGCATGAACCCTATTTTCACTTTTATTTTCTTTGTTCCCCACTCGATTACGGGATCAAACGAGTCACGCAACTCATGAACAAGTATGAGTAATCAAATTATATATAACATGAATAATATAGAAGTTGTCTACATTCTTTACCCGGAAAAGCAATAGCAAAGGCCATTTCAAGAGGAAAATGTTTTGCTTTATGTCCCTATCTTTAAATCAAATGACCCATAGAAGAAAACAAAATTGGATGACCAATAAACGTTTCCCATCAAATCAAACCCCAAAAATAAAAGATGAACATTTTAATTTGCTGAACAACCCAACTTGGAAACTGCAGCTCCCATTTTCTTTCATAGTGCGAATGTTTGACACTAATATTAATGGAACATTGCATGTTGAAATCGATGTAGTAAACCTTTATGGAAACCAAGTTTCATAGGCTTAACTTCCCCAATAATGTACATGCAAGTGTTTGGCAACAATGATATTTGAACCAGACTGACATTCAGATCAATTGTATCAAAATATCGATTTGAAAAGTGATTTTGAAAAGATAAAACCGTGATTCAATACGATCGATTTTTTTAAATATTTTTTAATCAAACTAATTGAATCAATAAAACCGACGAATTGATGACCTGACTGGTTCAATCATCGATACTATTTAAAAATCATTGCTTGAGAACCCGAGCTAAAGTAAAAGAAGAAAAAAGGAAGTTTTTCATGGTCTTCAAATTAGAATTTAAGATTAAATATTAAATATTAAATATTAAATAAAGATGTTTATTCAAAATTTTAATAAATAATTGCTAAATATTAAATAAAAATAATTATATTTTAATAATAAAATAATGTTTCAAAATTTATAATTTAATCTTTCTACTTAAATTTAACATAATTTGGTTATTATTTTTTAGAGTAAACAACTCAGTTGGTCTACTAACTTTTAGGGTTCATTCTGATAATCCAAAAAGCAATCTTTACGCATTCGTTATCCAATTTTTAAGACATTTTTATTTTAGTCATCTACGTGTTAAATCATTAATGGCAACTACCTATACACACCAAATCACATCCATATCATCACTTTCATTTCGATCACCTAAAAGAAATTTAACATAAATAAAATTTTATTTCGTTAAAGATAATTTGAAAGCATAAAATAAAATTTAAAAATTTAAAAAGAGATTAAATTAATTAATTTTAATATTATAATAATAAATCAATTGATATTTTCAAGAGATTAAAAATTTTATCAATTTATTTAATTAATTTGATGTTTTGAAATTTAAAACTTCAACATTGAAAAAAAATTTCAAATTTAGAATTTCCAAAAATAAAAAAACAAGTACAATATTTTTAATGCCTTAAACCTAAAAATTGGATAATCAAAATGAAAAAGTGAACATGATTTGACGCATACAATTAACCTCTGTTAAGAATTTAATGTTTAAGTTATTAAAATAAAAACATCATAAAAATTGAATGACGAAATTAATTTTTTAAGTAATCAAAATAAAAACACTCTAAAAGTTAGATAACCAACTAAATAGTTTATCCTATATTTTATTACGTCACTAGTTGCTCTAAATTGATAACACTACTAATTATTTTCGTTAAACTGATTAACAATTTTTTTTAATATTTTTTGTGAAAGAAAAGAAAAACTCTATAAAATACTAGGAGATGCTTAAAAAGAAGAAATTTCAAATAATTGTAAATCTTCTTCTCTACCAAATGCCTTCTTAACAATACGATCAATTTCAATATTTTCTTCTCTAGAGATGTATTCAAGAGACCTACTGTCCACTTTTTGTAATAATTGATGCAATAATTGAATAATAAGTCTTATCATAAAAATTTACATCAAAATTTTAATCATCGCAATTAACAATGTTATCAATTATAAGACTAATTATTTTAGACTAAACACTATCATTTACGAAAGAACTAAAGTTGTATTCAAACTTCAAATGATAAGTGGAAGATTAAACTAAAAAAGAGTATTAACAATTAATGGTAATTAGCTGTCCTTCATAACTCAAGCAATTAACACATGCAAAAACGTCGTACATATTACATTAGCAATTAATTAATTATTAATCCCACACAAGTCTCAGTAATTAGTGCTGCAATTAAAATCCCAAGTAAAAATTCAAAAGATTGCTATCATCCATATATAGATAATGAAATCAAAAAATTCAAGTAGATTGAATTAAAATGTGATGACCTGATAGTCAAGATATTCATCAGGTGTGGCATGAATTCAAATCGCGCTAATCGCTTATGTTGTTCGAGTTTTGCCCTGTTATTGTAATTCATAAAAAAAAAATCAAATAGATTTAAGAACTATAAGGTAGCCGATTGAGTTTTAGTTCACGCATTATCCTCTTATTTAAGAGTTGGGAAGACACTATAAGTAGTTTTAGACATTGTATCAAAAATAACAGATATGATCAAAACTTATAAATAAGAAAATAATGCGCTCCAACGCATTCAAACCCACGTCCTCCTATACTGACAATAATGCCCATGTCAATTGAACTAACACTCAATCGGCTCTCTCATAATTTTAAAAGCTAAAACCTTCTATATCTATAGAGTCTATTACTTAATCACCAAAAATTATTATTTCTTAATTGTCAATTAGAATTGGTCAATATACAAGATAGATGACAATGAATGGAGCATAAGATTCCTTACATGATCAACAACTATGTTCCACAACAAAGTTTAAGATGAAGGCACAAAATCATAGAAAAGACAACATATCCAAATTAAAGTACACTTGTCTAGTGTTCTTACCAACAATCTTGCATTAGTTTGGTGGATTAGGATTGACCTTTTTAAAAAAAAAGCAACATGATACCAAGTTTTGTTGACATCAAAACTTTCTTACACAAGTTATTAAGAAATAGGTGTAAAACTAGTTATCTACTTTCTTTTGATGCAATGTTGCTTTTATTTTTCAATAACTAATGCCACAAAATTTTAACTTATCCTTTGTATTATGTCACCAACCATTGACTAAAGATTCAGACAAACCACTAAACCAAGTCAAACCAATGCAGCATTTGTCATCAAATGTCATACTGACCGGTGCCGATAAGGTCCCGTCGGGCGGCGGCACGACACGTACGACTCTCCACCGCGGTTGGTCAAAGATGACGAGTTACAGTATCTGCATTGAAGGAAAACTATTTAAGTTTAGTGTTGTATAAATTTTGACGCACTTTATATATTATGTCATAATGTTATCATGTTGCATAGCATCTTCAATTACTAGCAAACAAAATGACATAAGATCACACAATAGATAAGTTCAAACTTGCACTGCAAATTAGACAATCAACTCTTGAGGCAGAGAGAACAGCGACCCCATAAATTTATAGATGGAAGAGAAAGAACCACAGTTATTTCTAACTCTAACCAGTCAAATTTTATTGGCGGCTGCTTGACCAGTCGAAAAATATATATGTATATATACATAATATGAATCCAATTCAGTGGTCCAAAATGCTACAAATCTGGCAATTGACTAACAAAACAAGTAGCACATTATATCCGAATTCGAGTAACATATATTGTATTAGAAGATAGTAGCACCATTGCTTTGGCTGTATTCGTTCTCGACATTTGTGTTCTCCAGATACGAGTGTGAAAATACAATATTATCCGTTAAATATATAAAACATATTTATATTCGACACCCGGAATCCGGAACTACTAAAAATGCACATAGGTTTTGATATATAGAAGTGGTAATTTGACATGCTCCTAGTGAAATGACAAAATGTGGTAGAAAAGAAGTACTTGATTTGGGCATATATATGTGTATATATTGCCTATTCAATTTGCAGAAAAGAACACATCAATGGATCGTTATGATGTTGTAAAAACTTCCAAGTACTGAAAATCTGAAACTACTCATTTTGGGGAGATTCAGATGAATCAGCCCCCCAAGTTTTCAACCTTTGGTCACCCACCACATGCACTACCCCCTCTCTCACAACTAATTATAGTGAAAACTATGTCGTTCGGACTCTTTAATTTCATTCAAACATTTCTATTCGAAATATAATATACGAATATGAAGGTGTGATCTTTAAAGATACTTGAATTCAAGTAATATAAAGCTGAAAACCAAGAAGAAAAATCTGATTTGTCATTCTCTTACTGAAAAGAGATAGAGATAATATGTAATTACAATTTCATACAATATTTTCTCTAGATATTCATCTCTAACACATTGAAAAACTCCATCATTCAAGCTTCTCATACATCATCAAACATTTATTCAAAAAAAATCATGAAATATTGAAGAGAAAATGAAGATGAGTTTCAACAAGCATACCATGAAAATAGAATGATATATGAATATCATACATCCTTGCAATTCTTCAACTCAGTTCTTCAATCTTTTTCTCTTTTTTTCCTACATCATCAAAATTCAATCCATTTTCTACCAAAGAAATTCATAAAATTGTGTAAAAAATATCAAAAAAAATCACTAACCAAAAACAATTTGTTCAATAGGGGAAGAAACTTCATTTCTTTGCCTAATTCATCAAAAAAAGATACATTGCTACAACCAAAACAAAGTTTAAGTTCTACAAAATATAAGAAACTATATAAACATATATATAAAGAAAAGCCCTACCTTTTGTCACTACTCTTACATGAAAAAAAAAGTATCCCATAACATGTTTTTTGCACCAAAAACCAGGCTGTGTTTTCGGGTTAATAAGGCGGAGGCGGCCGCGGTGGAGGTCCCCAAAACAGATCATGTGGCACTTGTCCATTATGCATCAAATTATACGTAGGCATTGAACCAACTTGGTGGTGTTGATCTTGAGATTGAGACCCTGAATTCCCATCACCGCCATCATTACTACTATTGTTATTATTCTGCTCGCTGCCGCCACCGCCTTCTCCACTAGTTTCTTCCTCAATAGGCAACCTTTCATAAACCGCATTGGTGAATGTCGCCACGATGACCATCACCGGCCCCGACGCTTCCAACACCCCGACGACACTCCCTCCGACCACTTGCCCTTGCCCACCGGCTAAATACACCGTGATCCCCGTCCCACCTGATGGTGACGGTGTAGGCAAAAACACACCGGATAAAGACAAAATCTCGAATCTTCCATGTAAAGTAATCACACCACTAGGAGCAGCTGGCTGACGGAGGGTAACATTGATGACAACACCACTGCCGCTTAAAACCGAAACACCACAGTGGCGGCGCTGAGCAAAATTAGCAATACACTCAGCAATATCACTGCCGCTAGCGATTTCAAGGACATGGCTGCGAAGTGAATTAGGGCTTTCTTTTGTAATAACAACAGGTGGTTTAGGCCTGTTTTTTGAACCAGGTGGTCTACCCCTAGGACGACGAGAACCTGAACTTGAACCAGGTTCAATGGTTTCAACACCTTGGGTTTGTTCATCTGGTTCAATATTATCTCTACCATCTTCATTGTTATCTTCGTGTTGATGATGATGATCTTCATTCGAAGGACTAATATTAGCTCTAAAAACAGCCATCTGATGATCTTCAGATGGGTTTCTAAGATGAAGAGATGGGGTTGAAGAAGGTATTGAACCAATACCACCTCTCATTGCTACATTACCAGCCCACCAAGCCATGTTTTTTTTTCAAGCCAAAAACAACAAAGAAGATTAAAAAAAAGCAATAAAATTCAAAATCGATATGGGATTTGCTTTGTTACCTTTCCTTGTTTGTTTGATAGATCTCTCCAATGATAAAGAAACCCCCGAAATCTAGTTCATATACAAACAGGTCCCCCAAAACCTTATCTATTATTACAAAACCAGACATTCAAGACATGGGATCTCCTTGTTTTTTGCATGAAAAAACCAAAAACAAACAAACAAACAAAAAAAAAAAACCTAACCAGCAACCTCACAAATCAGATCCAAAAACCCCTCTTTTCAAAAAAAAAATAAAAAACCCAAGCTTAAACTATAAGAACAAATTGGGTAATTTTTTTTCTTTTTTCTAGTACGTTTCAACATAAGAAAAAGGATCAAAAAAAAAAAAAGATCTTTCAGCTAAGTACGGTGAAGAAAAACACACACGGGGACACACAGAGACTCGCTTGATTTCAGGAAGGTGAAAAAGGTAGTGGTAGGGGTCCTCTCGTTGTTGTTGTTGTTGCTTCCTTTGTGCGGCAGAGCTGACCCTGGAAAGTGTACGTTTTTTGAAAGCTAAATGTCACTTAACTTCATTTCTTTTTCACACTGGGTATTTTTGGTACGATCATACCATTATTGTCGAAACCCCATTTTTTTTCTAAGGAAAAACGGTGTTTATGCAGTTTTACAGAGGCTGGTTTTCTTTGACTGTTCTTGTATTTTGAGAAAGATTGAAATGGTGATCCTTTTCTTTTCTATATTTTAACAAGTTGCTGTATGTACGGGGGTATGAATTTATATTCTACAGCTAAAAATTTGTTAAACCCCTAATCAATAAATGGTAACTGTTCATCCTTTGAAGTTTATCAAGTGGTGATTGATTGTGATTGGGGAAGGTGGTAATTTTCAAATAAGCTTATGGGCATTTTATAAGCAATGTGTTTTACTTCTTAACATTGATTTAAAAAAAAAAAAATTATGATTTAACTGATTGAATCTTAATTCGATTAGTATAAACATAATTGTCAATATAAAAAAAATGTAAGTTTGAGTATGCTAAAACGTATTATCTTTCTTTTTATGGGTTCACGAGGGGTTATGAATAATTCTAAGTATTGTGTCAAAAAGAACAGATATATTCCGAACCTATAGTGAGATTATTCAAAAAAAATTATGATTTGATTTTATTGTTCATAAAGATTAATCAGTTTGAGATAGTAACTACATTTTAAAGGAATGTTCTCTTTAAGATTGAACATTAATCTTCTTCTTAAGAGTCCAGTGTGCAATCTTATCTTAATTTTATTTTAAATTACAAGTCATAATATGACATATT
This sequence comes from Kokia cookei, assembly GCA_039519145.1. NCBI lineage: Eukaryota > Viridiplantae > Streptophyta > Magnoliopsida > Malvales > Malvaceae > Kokia > Kokia cookei. Next base: position 1,744,127 of record CM076907.1, on the reverse strand, counting down.
ATTGTCCATACCTGAACCTTGAATTAAAACATTGGCAAGGAGTTTCAACTGCTTGCTTATTTAGGTTGTTGGGCTTAATATCGATTCAGGTATCTTTCATGTACGTTTTAAGATTTATAGAAATTGATCATTTCAAGACTAGTGGTTACCTTTTACAGTAATGTTTTCTTCAAGATTTATTCATAAGTTTTCTTCTTGGTAATGCAATGTGTAATCCTTTTTGGATTTCTTTTAACATTTACAAATCAAAAAACGACATTATCATTGTTCGGGTTTGAACCTTGAATCTTAAGATGTTGATAAAAAATGTCAATCACTTGTTCATCGTCAAGTTATTGAGCTTAACATTAATTTAAGTGATTTTCATGTTCGCTTTATGATTCATAAAAATTAATTATATCAAGGTTAATAGCTATCTTTTTACAAAAATATTCTCTATAGGATCAGAATATGAATCTTATTCTTGATAGTGTAATTTCAACTCTTTTTGAATTTTTTTTAACACTACAAATCTGAAAGTTGAGTTAATCGAGATATTTTAAATTTTATTTAACTTTTTAAAATTCAAAAAATAAATTCAAAGAAAATTTTCAAATTTTATATGGAATTCAAAAGGAAATTCAAACGACACAAACACTTATTTCGAAATTCTAGTTGGTTTTTCAAAGTTACGCAAATTTGTCTTTATTTGACTCGTACATCTAAGTATAAAATAAAAAACTTACACCACACATTATATTAACTTTAATATATTTTTATATCATTAAAATAATATTATACTTTTATAAATTCATGAGAACCATATTATAAATTCATCGTAGATATATTTTTATTTTAATTCAATTATTGTTCTTTTATTTTATTATATCGTAAGTGTCCAATGTCTTAAAATTTTCTTAAAATATTTATTTAAATAAAATAACTATTTTGAAATAATATATTTTAAGATACTTTAATCTTGAAAACCTAAAAAATATTTTGACTTTCAAAACCTAGTTAATTTAACCAAATAAGAAGACAATTAAAATAAATGAAGTGGAGAATTTAATTCCAATAATTAATATTATATACATAATTGTTCATAAGTCGAGTTAAATCGGGTCCTAACAAAAATTTATGTTCAATCAATAGGTAAGGGTCTGCTTAAGTCTGTTCCTATTAAATTTTTTTATTTTTAATATAAAAAATTAAAAATATATATAATACATAAAAAGCACTAAACATTAAAATAAATGTTTCTCATCAAATTGAAAATAAATTAAAAATTTTTGTACTTAAATAACACTAAGATAGATGCAACTTCATAAGCAAATGCCTCCAAAATAATAACAAATTAATAATAAAACAAGAGTTATACAATATATAAATAATAACAACAAAACAGTAGCAACATAATAATAAAATAACAGTAAAACAATGAGAAAACAAAAGCAAAATAATATTTTTTTTGTAAAGTCGAGTCGGGCCGAGCCTAGAAAACCTTACTTGAGGCCCGAACAATTTTCTAAATGGATTTTATTTTTTTGTCTAAACCTATTTTTTAAACTTATATTTTTTCCCAATCTCTTCCTCTTTTTTTAACGAATATATATATATAATCGTAGAATTCAAGCATGTACCCAGATAAAAACCAAGTTGAGAATAAAAATTATGTGCTAACAAATTAGAAGGTTGCCATGTGATGACGAATTGATTGTCCTGATTGATCAAAAGTGTTCATAAATCAAACTGAACTGAATGTGCATTGAGTTTTATATCATATATTTGAATTCTTCCAGCATTATATATTTTCATTCTCTTGTTGATTTTTTTTAGACGTTCTCTTGTTAAATTTTTAAATATAAATAATTTAATATATATTTTCAAAAATTACAATAATATTATAATATAAATTAAACCATTTCTCAATCTTTAAATAATATTAAGACTTAAACTCAATTTTAAATAAGAGTCAAATGAGTGTAACCATTTCTCCGCATCTACCAAATAAAATTAGGTTATTGATGAATAATTTTTTATACCATAGAATATTATATCATTTATGAATAATAAATAAGCTAAATTCTAAGTTTATTGGGTTAAGCTCGGTAAATTACACTTAATTTTATTAAATTATTTGTAAGTTTATGTTTGGTTTAGTAATTTTAAAAAATTACAAAATGATTATTGAATTATTCAAATGTTTTCATTTAAATCATTAAATTATTAAAATCGTTGTTGTATGGTTGTCTTTGTTTTTATTGCATGCTCCAATTTGAAGCTCATTTTCTCCTTCTCTTCAACAATTTAGTTTTTTTTTTCACGAAACAACTTTAAATGTCAAGAATCTAGGAATCAAAGTGCAAACAACTTTCTTTTTCGATATCTAACATTGACTATTAGATCGATTTGGATCTAAAGTATGTTATTCTACTCATCGATGGGTGCTAATCCACCATACTGATCATTTAATCGTTGCTTGAAGCTCATTAATCAGACTTTAAAAAAAAAAACTTAACAGCCAAAAAACTTAAATAAAAACTTTCAGATATTTCAGTGATCATTTTGTAACTTTTTGAAGTAGAATAACCAAAACATAATAATTTAGTGACCTTTAGTGTAATTTACCTTATATATTATAACATATATAATATTGAGCTTAGATTGAATTGCCATTTCTATTATTATATTTAAGTGTTTTACTGAGTTTGTATCACCCTCAATCAACTCACCAACTCAATAATGATTTTATCAAAAGCTCCTCATTTTTACTAAACAATAAATATTAATTTGAGAGCAATTTCATCTTTTCATATAAATTCAAAAAAATATTTTCACATAACAATATTCGAACTCAAGACATTAAATAATTTTTTATCTTCAGCTTTACCGTATAAAGTAAAACTATATTTTATTATTATATTTTTTTTTTTAATTTGTTACATACATTTTTACACCCACATCATAGGTAGGACAAAATCTAATAATATATATATATATAAATAATTTTATTATAAATTTTGATCATATCTGTTTTTTTAAGCAATGCCTAAAATTATCTATAATTCCTCTCTAATTTATAAATAGGAAGATAATATACTACAATATATTCGAACATATATTTTTTTATATTACAATACTCATATCAATCAAATTAATATTTCGTCAATTCGAATTTATAAATTATTGAAAATATAAAGTGAGGTAGCGTACAAGAGTTAAGAGGTGGTGGAGGGGTGGTGGGATGACGTCAATGTCTTCAAGTCCCGACAAAAGTATCTAATGCCAACACAAAGGAACCGACGTGGGTCGAGCCATAACGTGTTCACTAATCAATAATCAATGGTCTAGTTCTACATTTAGTCCCTCTATTATGTTTAATTTCAGATTTAGTCTCTATACAATGTTAAATTTTTTATATTCAATCTTTTACTAAAATTTTGATTAAATTATTTTAAGAATTCGACTGAAATGTAAATGTATTATTAATTAAATATAGTTGATTAGATTAAATACTGTAAAAAATACTGACAATTAAAGGTATTGTTAATTTAAATCTATTAATAATATTATAAAAATAAATTTTTTATACCACACTTAAAATTATTTATAATTTTTTTTCAACTCTTAAATAAAATGATAAACATGCTTAAATTTACGTCATTTTATACTAAAAAATTAATATTAATTGAGTTAAGACACCTTAAAAATTAAGGTAGGCAGTAGGTAAGCATAGGCATGAAAGGGCAGCACCCAGCCACACCGCCACACTAACCCATATTGTCTCTACTTTTAACAGTGGGGTTTTATTACAGTCAAGCTGACTGACTGACTGACTGACTGCCCAAATCGGTGCACATCTATTCATTGTTTTGTCTTTGTTCCCATCTTTGAATCCTTTCCTTTGTTTCTTTTTCTGGGGTTTACCAAAGCATTTTTCTTTAAATAAATAAAAGTTGGGCCTACTCCTAGCTTCTATAAGTTTCTATGCATGCAGACAGTCGCTACAGGATTAATATCGAATCTACCATTCTTTCTTCTCAATCGGTTCATCATTCCAATTTTATTTTGAATTTTATTTCTTATCAATATCAACCCAAAATTTGGATATAATTCCAAATTATCGGTTCGCAATTTAAGTTTAGGTTCTATAAAATAGATATAATAATGATTCATTGAGAAAGTTCACAAGTTAATATCGCATATTTTTTAGTATTCAAGATGGAAAATATAAAGTCAAACGAATAGACTGTTAAACATGTGTGAAGTTTAAGATAATATACATATTGATATGTATGGAATTTATCTAAAATGTCACTTTAATAAATAATAATTGTATCTTATAAATACTAGATTTTCCTCATTAAGCAGATACTTAATAGATTTCAAATTTTACTAAGTTTAAATGTTTCTATTTTTTATAAGTAGTCATACGTCACATACAATCCATCTCGATGAGATGTTTTTAATCTATTAAACTCATTGTTTCAAATATTAGAATTGAATAATACTAATCCTTTGAAAGATTTATCAATTTCAAGTTCACGATATTTTAAAGATTTATATAGAAAGAATTAACTTTCCTAAATGAGTTTAAAATAAATGTGTTAATTAAACATATCAAGTTTATTTTAATTTGAGTTAATTTAGATCAAATTGAATTTTAAGATTTCATTTCATTTTAGATTGGGTCACTTTTTAGTTTAAATCATTCCGTTTCGAGGCTTGAGTTTTATAAGTTCTCTGAGTATTAATTATTTTGGATTTGATCATTTCATGGTATTTGTTTGAGTCCTTTTGATTTAAATCGTTTTAAGTTTGGATCAATTTAAATTAAAAACAACTTAAGTTTAGAATTTCAAATAATATTCAATTTTACCTATCTCTTTTAAATATATATTTTAAATAAATTTTAAGGTAAATTGCACCAACAGTCACTCAATTTTGATACCGAAAAACAAATAGTCACCTGGTTTACATTTTAATCACTCAACTTTTAAAATGTGACAAAACAATCTTTTTTCACGTTTTTGTCATAGACGTCACAAAACAGTGATATGGCAGTTGACGACGTCGGTGAAGTGTGAAAAACGTCCAGCTGGCCAGTTACATTTAACACAACAGTCACTCAACTTTGAAAATATGACAAAACAATCACTGAAATCGGATGGATTATGTTGTTTAACCTTAAAATCAGATTGTTTAGAATTTGATTAAGGAATAGGGATAAACATTTGGTTTTCTCATTGGTTTCGTTTTGATTTAGGGTTAGAAAATAGATTTTGAAACCGATCTAGGTTAGAAATCGATTGAAATCAGTTATTGCTTAGGGATTAAAGGCAAACCATTCTCAGCGACAATGGTGAATGGATGAGAAGATGGAATGTTGATACAGTAGATGTAACATGTATGTTTCTATTGTTTTTTTGGGTTATGAGATATTTGTATTTAGGGTTATTTTGTGATTATTCGAATTTGATGTCGATATTGATTGTGATTTTTTATTTAGGGTTTATTTGATTTTGATTTTGATTTTGATTTTTGATTTAGAGTTATTTCGATTTTGATTGGATTCTGATTGTTACTGTTTGGGATTTAGGGTTATTTAAATTTTTATTTGATTTGTTATTCACATATTTGGGTTAACATATTTTGGTTTAGGGTTATTTTGATTAACATCATCGTTCTCGTTAAGCCCCCTAACAAAAACTATTAATCAATGACTATTTTGTCACTTTTCGATAATATTAGTGACTGTTTTATGCATTTTTAAACTTGAGTGATTGTTTTGTTAAATGTAACCAGCCAACTGGACGTTTTCCACACTCCACTAACGCCGTCAACTACCATGTCACTGTTCCGTGACATCTGTGATGGAAAACGTGAAAAAAAGATTGTTTTATCACATTTTCAAAGTTGAGTGATGGAAATGTAAACAATGTGATTGTTTGTTTCCCCATATCAAAATTGAGTGACTGTAGATGTAATTTACCCTAAATTTTATTGGATAAGTAATTTAATGCATAATTATTTAATACTCATGGTGAAATTTTTAATTTTAAAAAATCATTTATTTTTAAGATATTTTAAAAAAATTAAAATTATAATACATTTTGGTTTCTTAAAACCTTTTATGAATTAAAAATATTTATTGTCAAATATTATGGTTTGCTCAAACTTAAAAATAAATATTTAACCATATTCGAGCGAAATATCGAGCTTCGGATTTTAATTCAAACTTGAACTTTTCAATATTTAAGCTTAGTTGGGCTCAGTTACACGCAAACTCCAGTTGTTGAAAACCATATGGGCCAACATATCAGACCGGGTCAGCCATAGACAGTTTGTACCCATATATCAGGCGGGGTCAGCCCACAGTCAACCCAACCGAAACTTGAAACAGATCACGCCTAAAATCATAACAGAAAACAAATGTTAAAATATGCCTATAGTCCCTGTACTTTTCAAAAATTAAAAATTTTGTCTCTGTTCTTGTTTTTTCAAGAATTTAGTCCCTCAACTTTCTAGGTTTCAAAATTTAGATACAACTTTTAATATTGTCAAATTTTATTGTTAAATTCATATTAATTACAATATCTTTTTTTAATTACATGGCTATTAACAGTGGCGAAGCGTAGTGAAGACACAGGGGGCCATACTCTTAAAATAGTAAAAAATTAATTTATGTCCTTTATGATTTATTAAATTTTAAATTAGTAATAATAAAATTATACTTTGGCTCCTAAAAATAATAAAAATTTGATTTAACCCTTTAAAAATTATAAAATATAAGCTATTAAAATGATGAAATTATATTTTTACTATCGTAAAAATCTACAATATAATTCCACCCTCCAAAAAACACTTAGGCTCTGCCGCTAGCTATTAAGTGAATGTTTTTTTTATTTCAAAATATCACGGCATCAAATTTAATAATAATAAAGAAACAGTGTTAACAGTTGAAGTTGAATTTTGAAATATGAAAAGTAGAGGAATTAAATTTCTAGAAATACAAGTACAGAGACTAAATTCCTAATTTTTAAAAAGTACAGGGACTATAGTCAAATTTTAACCAAAAAATCATTCTCCATATTCTGCCATTTAAGCATTATCCATATCTGCCATTACCATTGTCTGAAATCAGACAATAATCCTCAAAGACATGGCTATGCTCTATAATTTCAACAATGTTTCTTTATATTCCAAAAAATTCTCTGTAAAAAACCCATCGAAGTCCCCTCTTTGCTTCATCAAACCCCACCCTTTAAACTATCATAAACCCAAGGTTCATTTTTCGACCCTTTTTTCAATTTCTTTTTTCATTTTCTTTGATTAATTTAAGGTTGTTTGTTTTTTGGAACAGGTTCTTGAAGACAAGCTTGAAAAGGGTTCTTGTTCATTAAGTGAAACATTTTCAAAAGCTAGCTTGCTTGCTCTTGTTTCAGCTTCCATTTTATTGGTAGATCCTGCACTTGCTTTCAAGGTAACATTTTTAATCGAGGGTATATTATATTTAGCATATTTGGAGGGTATATTCTATCCCACAACGATATTTAGGGGTGTAATCGAGCCGAGCTAAGCCCGAATATTCCCAAGCTTGAGCTCGAGCTTGACTCGAAATTCAAAACTCGATAGTCGGCTCGAGATATAATCGAGCTAGTCAAGCTAGGTTAAGCTCATTTACCAAATTGAACTTAAGCTTGATCCGATAATTAATCTTGGGGTTAACCATATATATTAAGAGCAATAACGTATTATAATAATATAAAAATATGAAAAGCTTGATAAGCTTGCGAGCCGTTCGAGCCAAGTATTACTAAGCTCGAATTCGATTTGATCGATAGCTCGAGCTCGACTTGATAATTATCGAATCAAGTGGTTGCGAGCATCAATATGTCATTTACTCCCCTAACCGATATACCTCAGACATGTGTGTTACATACGGGTATTTAAATAAAATATAGGATTGAAGTGTAATGATTCAAATCGGTTTTCGATGTGACAATGTGCATTGTTAAAAGGGAGGAGGGCCTTATGGATCTGAAGTAACAAGGGGACAAGACTTAACTGGAAAAGATTTTAGTGGCAAGACATTGATCAAACAAGATTTCAAGACGGTAATGTTCTGTAGTTTTCTTTTTCAGTTAATTGATATATGTATGTGTTGTTTACTTCGTTTTGCATTAGTTAATTTCAATGTTTTTTCGTTTTCCATTTCAGTCCATATTACGACAAACCAATTTCAAAGGCGCAAAGTTGCTCGGTGCTAGCTTCTTCGATGCCGATTTAACAGGTTTTCTCGAGCCATTTTCGTTTAAGAACTGAAAGACAATTTCATTTTTGATAGTAACTTCTCTTGGTAATTGATGAATTCCCCATTTTTACAGTGTATAGAACATAGAATTTGATGTGACTAGTTTGAAATATCGATGATTAAGCTCGTCGTTAAGGCCTTGGAACGGTTCGGGGTTATCAAACACATGACCGTCTTATGGTCGGTATATCTGTAGTGTTTATAGGCTGCTGAGGCCATAAAAGGTTGAAAGCACAGTTTGTCTTGAGCAACCTCTATTTACCTCATTGCCGACCTAGGCATTGCCGAGAAGGCCTCGGATTGTATCGATTTTAATTGAAAATAGCAACTTGAAACTCAAATTGCATCAATATTTCTTTTCGTTCTTTGTCTTGCTCACGTTTTAAGTGGTTCTCATTTAACTTGATAGTGATCTCATAACATTTTACAACAATGCAGGGGCTGACCTTTCCGAAGCTGATCTTAGAGGTGCGGATTTTTCTCTAGCAAACGTAACAAAGGTAAAGTTCTATCACATTTTAGATGCATTTTCTTTCGTATGGAAAAGATGTTTGGAAATTTGGGTTTGAGACGCATTTGTTTTCGGACTAATAAGTTATTGTTATTACTGGGTGATCTGTCCTTACGGATATTCACTTTGTTTTCTTCTCTGCAGGCAAATTTAAGCAATGCTAACTTGGAAGGTGCACTTGCAACAGGGAACACATCCTTCAAAGGATCAAATATAACTGGTGCTGGTATGCCGATCTGATCTCAACTAATTAACAACTCTTGCAAATCTTATTACCACACAATTGGCCAATTTATCCGATTCATCTTCATATGATCAGATTTCACAGATGTACCATTGCGAGATGATCAACGAGAATATCTTTGCAAAGTTGCAGATGGGTAAGAAAGCTATAATGCCTCTTTTAACAAGTGTTTGATGTCTCTATCATTATTGAAACGGCTTTGTGGCATTAGGGTGAATCCAACTACCGGAAACGCAACGCGGGACACATTGCTTTGCACCTAGGTGAAAATTTGAGAATTGACACTGCAGCTGTTATCATTCGAGGTTTGTAACTATTTTGCTCTAAACCGTTGTCATATTCTTTTGTTGAAGATGCATACACTTCGATTTGTATGACAAAGAAAGTTATATAAACTATTTTTATAGCCTGTATATCGTGTTGAACCAATCAATAGCTTCTTAGGCAATAGTTTCTATTTTGGTAGATTTTAGCAAGGTTCGAGGTGAAGGGGATTGACAGTTGGAGTCTGATCCTCCGGTATTTCGGTAAAAACTAACATTGATTAGGTCTAAACCCGCATTTGTTGGACAGTTGCATAAAGACCAACTGGATTAAGTCCCGAGTTTTGTAGATCTCACATTTTTAGGTACTATTGTGTTTTATAGTCCCCGAGTTTATTTCCTGGTTTCCCGGTTTATACTTTTCGTTGTCACTAGTTCGGACAACTAGTTATCTTTTAGGATTCCGAGTCCATATCCTTTTGGTCTCATCCATAGTGAAGCTTTCACGGAGATAGCAATAATCATCCGTATTCACTTTTTCTTGTTTCATTTCTTTTTCTTTCATTGAAACTTGTGTTTTCACTTGAATTCATATGAGAAAAAGGTATCATCTTTCTTGGATACATATAGTTCTCTCGAGTCAATTTCTCATCGATGAAATTTTCATTTCCGCACAACATACATGCATATGCATGCACAAACACGAACCGAAAATAACACGAGAAAAAAAAGGGGGTGTAGGAATCTCTATACCAAAGAATGGTTATTAATTATACTTATATATTGCTCCGACACTTCATTTTTCTCGAAATACCCATGCCTGCTTACCCGTACACGGATATGGAGATAATGACCCGCTATACCCATATATTCGAGTCCGAGTAATATAAGATTATATTCATTTTCTATATACGAGTATCTACATAAATTGGCCCTCCTACGTACCTCTAAACACTAGTTGTTTCCCATTGTCTGCAATTTCGAATCCGAATTTGCAAAGTTCCACTCTTTATACTTCCTTTATCCATGATCTCACAGCATTGTCTATGCGGTGCCTGCATATAAAAAAATGATGTTACTTTCGTTATTTTGTAGTTTCGACTCTTTTCATCATCGATAGTTTCTGTTACGATTGAAACTCACCTTTTGCCAATAATCAGGAGCCATCTTCATCGAAGTAACTACGATGTTTTTGACAGCCATTACTGGGGCATAAACTGTTGTATTATTACAAGCTTTTCCCAGCATTGATAGCTTGTACCTGGTCCGGGTTCCACTCGAGCCAACCTCCTCAACTCTGTTCAGGAAATACAAAACCGGCCATTCACATGGGTTATCTGGCATGGGTCGTGTTTTAAACATGAACGGTCCATTGCTCCAACTCCTCCATGTCTTGAAAGTCTGCAATGGCATATGCAGATCAACTGTGGTCACCAACCATGGATATATTTGAATGGTGTATCCCCATGCAATGGTGATCGACCATTTCCGCTTGCTGTCGTAACAGATATATTGCTGGAGGATCCGGCTCGGGTCAAACCGGTACGGTTCGATAAGGGCTTTCAACGAGTCAGTCCGGGTCTTGTTAGGGAACATGGGTGTTAAGGCTTCAACGTGATGGAATGAGAGCAATGGTGCCATGGGATGTGCTGCAAGTAGTCCATATGGATCCCCTCTAATATCAAACTGAAATTTATTTATAATTAAAATAAATAAAATTAAATAGCAAAATAATTTTTCTCTAAATTGTATCACCATAACAATTTAATTAACCCAAATAATTTGATATCTCAGACAAATAAAAAAATATAAATAAAGAAGAAATTATTTTATGGATATTTTCCATCATATCATCTATAATTTTTTTTTATGTTCTCGATGCATAATTTTGATAATTATTTTATTTTAAACTTCAAAATCAAAACTTTAAAATTATCTGTTAATAACATAAAAAATTAATAAACGTCATTAAATAATTAAAAGAGATCATAAATTATATGACGGGAAAGGTTTATAAAATAATTTCTCTAAATAGAAAGATGACATAAAATCGACTTATGACATAAATAATATAAACACAATAAAAATTATAAAATAAATTATTAATATGTAAAAGTGTACAAATAAAAAAACACTCGAACAAAAAAATAATAAACAATTAAGAGACAGTTGTTGGCAGCTGAGCTAGGCACATCTACAGTACTTAGTTACAGTGCCAATGTATTCTCATTTTTAGGGTTAAAAGTATTATTTAAGATTTGAATTTGTCAAATTTTTTATATCAGGATCTCAACTTGGCAATTTCTCGTATAAGATTTCAACTTTAGAGTTTTCAAAGATCAATTTTGATAATAAAAAAAAATTGAAGTCTTAATATGAGAATATTTACTAAGTTCAAGACCTAATTTGGAGCAAAAAAAACGATTCAAATCTTAATGTAAAAAAAATTATCAAGTTCGAATATCAAAATATGATTTAACCCTTGTAAATATTGAAATTTGTTTCGAATATTATATATTTATTAAATTGCCTATGTAAAATTATGTTGGGTTAGAGTTATCAATTGGACCGATTGAATTTGTTTAATGTCAAAAAATCTAGATTGAGTCAGTTCAAGTCTATTCTGAGATAAACCATTTCAAATTTAATTTGTTCCGAATTTGAAATCATTCAATTTAAGACTTTGAGTATTTCAATATTGAATCAATACCAATAATTCAAATTGGTTTGATCTCAAGTCAATTTTAATTTTGATTTAAATTCAAATTCTTGAGTACTAAATGGAGTGAAAACAGAGAGGTTTGAATTATTTTTTGACTTGCAGAGATGAAATGACAAGAGAGACAATAGCTTTGAAGACAGAGCACAGCAAATAGGAACCCAGCACCAAACAACAAAAAATGTATGGGCAAAAACATTAAATTACAGACACAAAAAATCTTTAAAATATTTCAGACCCCTTTACTACACAGGGGATCAGACCAAATCAAATGCAGACCAGACAGGTGTAGAGTAATGTCATCATGTTTATGTTATATAGTACATTCTTACTTTTTTCTTTTTTCTTTTTTTACTACCAAGCATGCTTAGTCATCATGTAATAAAAAGAACAAAAGTAAATAAAAAATTATGAAATGTTGAATATTCAAATCATATGCACATGCAAAACCATACCAAAGTTGCATTCTTTATTTTTAATGTTGTAATTTATGCTTTTAATTTTAATTTATTTTTTACAAACATTTTAATTTATTTTTATTGATAAAAGAACAACGAAATTAATGATATCGTGTCACACTGACTATCAATTGAGTTTTAATTCGATTGATATCGATATTATTTTAAATACAAAAAGATGTAGTTCGAATGTGCTAAAATATATTATTTTTCTTTTTATGAATTGCGAAAAGACTATGAATAATTTTAAATATTATATCAAAAAATATATATTTATTCTGCTAACTTTTTGTTAAAAGATAAGCATTTAATAAAGCGTGAATAAAAGGAAACTTAATAAAGCCATAATATAAAGATAATTTTTAGTATTATTTAATATAATTAAAAACTTTAAATACATATTGTAATTTCAAACCCTTTTAGAAAAGAAAAATGGTGACTATGCAAATAATTGGGATACAAAGTATATATATATATATATATATATATAACCTTTTAATGAAAATATATAACTTAAAATTGTGATAAATAATAGCTGTGAATATTATTTATTGTGAATTTCCCTAAACAGTGAAAATATCTCATCTGTTTAATATTGTTTTCATTGTAAGGTCGAAACTTTCCTTTAATTCCCATCATTACAACCGTTTATGAAAAAAAAAAAAACACGTTTTTCAATAGCTTAAAGACAAATCAATAATTTCATTATAAATTTTAATATTTTTATTTAAATTTAATTTTTTTCAAAATAAAAATATTGATATATCATTAAATTATTAAAAAAAATATAAATCACGTGATGTAACTGTTTTATATTATCTTTTTTCATATATATGTGATCTATTCACTATTATTGTTATACGAAGCAAATTTAAGCAATTTTTATGAGATTCTTCAATATTTATATTAAATCTCGATTAAATTTAAAATTAATTTAAGTCTTATTCTTCGTAATTATTTTGATTTAAAAATTTTAATCCAATCATTAAAATCATAAATATTTTCTGTTAAAATATGTCAATTCGACATGTTGATTAAGTTACCTTTATATGACATTTCATATTATCTATGATAAATAAACATATTAAGTTAACAAATTTTAATAGAAACTATCAACGACTATAATGAGTGGATTAAAATTTTTAAATTGAAAAAATATGAAAATTTAATTTTAAAAAACTAAATTTTAAATTTTATAAAAATACAGATTTTAACCTTCCTAGAAAGGTTCAACTTTACAGATAGATAATCCCATTTTACCTAATCATATTTTTTTTCTAGATCCTACTATTTCGGATCTAAGGTTTAAGTTTAATATGTATTTATATACGTTTGATTAATTAAAATATTATTAATTAAGAATATAATTAATATTATTTTATTACAACTAAGAGTTGATTTTGCTTTTTTATATAATTAAATCAATAAATTATTTAGATATTATTTGAAATTAAATAATTATTGACACATTCTTAATGTTTTAGATTTGATAGATGTTTGATCATGGTTGACACGATCGAAACTCCTATGTTTAAATATATTGAAAATTTTATATTAAAAATTTAATAAATATATATTAATTAATATAAACAATCCACCCGTGAATTACACTGTAACTAAAAATTAATATTAACACTATAGTATATAAAATAAGACACAAATATTTTATGAGACAATCTTATACGGTATCGTAGAATTATAATATAATTATTCTAATTTAGAAATAAATCTATGTTCTTAATTCTCATTTAAAATCCATTTTTAATTTTTTTAAATTAAAATAAAAATTATAATAATTTAATTTGAAATATTACTTTTGAATTACTTTAATTATTACTATTTTGACTACATTATCATTTTTAAGTAAAAATACTATGAAAGTCTTTGTATTAGGAATTAAATTACATTTTTCACCTCAACTCAAAAAATAGGTAAACTAATATTTATAAATAGATGAAAATTTTAACAAAAAGATCAATTTATTCTTTGATATTACGTAACAAACATTAAATTACCCTTTTTTAATAGGATGAAATAAAATTCAATCTAATTCCTAATACAATAACTCTATTATATTTTTACCGAGTTTCTAATTGAGATTAAGGTTTCTAATACTAACTTTACCAAGGCTAAATAGGTAATATATGGCCATTTTTTTAAAAATTAATCAAATAGGCTGTTTTTTCAAGATTTAAAAAAAATAAATCGATTGTAGGGAGAGAATGTTGACATGTCAATAAAACGCGCATAATTGAAAACATTTTTTAAAAATTTCAAAAAAAAAAACGTATTTACTTGGATGCACTTTCACACTTTTTCTCTAAAATCTATCTATTTCCTTGAATATTAAAAAAAAAAATACATCTAACCAATTAAAAAAATTGACAGATTTTTTATTTAACCCATTACCAAAGGAATCTAAATAAATGGAATTAGAAGCTTTTATAACCTCAAAAATCTAATCTAACCAAAAGGTGCCAGTAATCAATCATTAATCACTGGACCAAATTCACCAACCAAAATCAAAGGCAAAAAAAAGGAAAGGGAATTCTACGTGGCAAACAACGAATCGAACATCAAAATCTACCACTATAAAAAGTATAGGGTAAGTCACCGGTTCTCCTCATCACACCGCAAAACTCGCCACGTTTAAATAAAAAATTTAAAAGTTTAATCAAATAAATTCTTACGTACCTGATGAAACCCTGGTTCTTTAGTGAGTGGGACCCCAATCTCATAGATGCAAGCCCAAATCCGTTGATCAGAACCGTAGAAATGAAAGTACCTGTTCAAACAACCGTCCAATGCTTTGACTAATTTCTCCGCCAATGGGTAACTCACCGCTATACCGCCACCGCCAAACGCCATGTCGTATGCATGCATTACGTTTTGTTCTACGCTCTCTGATATTCCACCAATATACCACATTTCACGATGATCATACCTTTTTAAAAAATAAAAAATATCCGAAAATATAATTATAAATATAAATATTTTCTTTTCTTTTTTTTTTTAAATTATTTGAAATGCAAATTTTCCGGAAATATATAAAGTAAAATATTAAAATATACGAAAAAAGTAATGAAAATATTATACCTCGCTAAGACGGAAACTAAGTTATGAGTGAAAAACACTGTATCGTCGTCACCCAACACAAACCATCTCACATTGGGCAACTTCAAATTATAACTATCCAAAATGATTCGGGCGACCCGAACCGCATATCTGGAGCTCGAATATTTAAACCGGGTCCATTCCGGATTCGATACCCGATAAGGCAACGAGATTCCCGGTTCCGAACCATAACTGTTAACCGCCACCGCTTCTGGCTCTTCATCCAGCCAAAAGAACCCGCGAGTGAGGTTGACGTCCCACCATAGTGAACTCAAGGCGCGTCGCTCTTGCCACGTCTTGGCTGACCCGCCGATGCCAAAGAGGAGGTGGGAGATGTTGGTGGGTGAATTATCGGGCGGTCCGGAGAAAGCTTTCCTGTTAGGGGAAGCGAACCGGGAGAACGGGTGAGGCCGGTTTGAGAAAGATACGCAAAGGACGAGAGTAATGGAGGTGAAAAGGCAGAGAAGGAGAGCGGTTCGGGTGATGAGTACGGATATGTCTCGTGGTTTGTCCGGCGAGATGAAGAACGCCGTAGTTTTGAGAAGGTCTTGCCTTGGACTCATTTTCTGAAGGGAACAAGAAAAAGCTGCTAAGAATGAAAATTAGAGATTGGATGTTTGGTTTTGGAGTTTTGATTTTGGTAGAAATTTCGATGTTTTTAAGGAAAGAAAAAGCAGAAATATGGTTGGAATGTTAAAATAAAAACACCAATGTTTTGGTCTTTGAAAAGCTTTTTGCGTTTTCAGTGTTATATCACTTTGTTACTCATTTTCAGGGTTCGGATTTTCGAACGAGTATAACTAATAAATACATAAATTTACTAAATATTAGATAAAAAAAGAGAGCATATTTTAAATAAAATATTAAGAAATAATAATATGAATTAAGTCGAGTTCGTTATTTACAAATTTTGTTCAAGTTTTTAATAATTAATATCCTCATTTAATAGTTTATTGAGTCTTAATTCGAGGAGGATTTGAATTTTAGTACACTGAAACGTATTATTTTTTTATTTATGAGTTGAAAAAAAACGATACGTAATTTTAATTATCGTATAAAAAATAACATATATTATTAAAATATATAATGAATTCAATTTAATTTTAATAT
The DNA here is from genome assembly GCA_039519145.1 of Kokia cookei. Taxonomy (NCBI): domain Eukaryota; kingdom Viridiplantae; phylum Streptophyta; class Magnoliopsida; order Malvales; family Malvaceae; genus Kokia; species Kokia cookei. The sequence continues at coordinate 1,727,415 of CM076907.1, read as the reverse complement.
AATATTTAAATTATGCTTAAGTCAACTCTCTAAAATTTAAAGGGGAAGATATTAAGTTTTTTTTATCTGTATTCGTTTTTACTTAATTGACCTAAATCTTTTCTTTAAATCAATACTCTAACTAATTTTTGGTCCAATGAATTTGACCAATAAACCAAATTCGGATAACATTTTTGAGGTTAATTCAACTTTTTAAAAAAAAAGTTGAACAAAATAAAATGTTATATAAATTTATTTTTTTTTTAAAAGTATTTTCACTCTTCAATGTAAGATATTTGGTTTTAATTTTATAAAAATTAAAAAATTATAAATTGAATGAAATTCTGAATTCAATAATTGTATTTTTGTCGTATAATAATTTATTTAGTTTTCTAAATTTATAAAAAAAAAAGTTTTTTTTTCTTTTATCTTTTTTTTTTTATATTTTAAATTTACGTTATTTTTTAAATTACTTCTAAATGGATAAAAAATTAACGTTGATTAATTTTGTTGATGTAGCATACGTTAGCAATTAATTAATTTTTAAAAATTTTAAAAAATTCAAAAATTGAGCAAATTATTTTTTAAATTGGCATAATGGATATTTTGACCCTCCAACATTACAATAAAAAGTCATCTTAGCCATGTATTTGATTTTTTGTCTCTTTTAACTTTTGAACTTGATTTTTTATCAGATCACCCCAAAATAGATGGAAAAATCACCGTTTGTTAACTTTGCTGATGTAGTATTACTTTTTAAAAATTATAATTTTTTAACATTTTTTTTAAATAATTTTAATGATTTTTATTTTTTAAAAATAATGTTTATATTCTTTAAAAATTTTAAAATTTTAAAAGATAATTAAATGCCGACGTGTTAACCACATAATAATCCATGTGTATGCCACATTAGCAAAGTTAAAAAAATGTCAAGTTTTTCATATATTTTGAGTGATTTAACAAAAAAACACAAGTTTAAGGGCTAAAAAGAGTGAAAATTTAAATGAAGGACTAAAATAACTCTTTTTATAAAGTTAGAGACTAAATAAGTAATTATACTTTAAAGATAAAAAAATTATTAAAATTATTAAAGAAGTATACAAATTATTTAAATAAGTCATTGATTAAGAAAAGGGTAAACTACAAAAATAATCACTTTTGTTTGCCTCAGGTTACGTTTTAGTCACTTATTAATAATGCTTAAATATGACATACTTTTAAATATTAAATATATATATTTTTAGAGTAAGATCCTATTAAATTGGGTTATTTATTATTTTTTTATTTTGTAGGGACTCAAGCGGTGATAGAAGATAAAGTGGAAACAAAAAGCATGGTTTTAAAGGAGAATTTGAAGTTATGTGAAGATGGAATGTTAAAAGAGAGAGTTTATAGGACAAAAAAGACTTGGTTTTATTTTATTTTATTTTTTAAAATATATTTTATATTAGGATTTAATATTTAAGATATTATTTATTATTTAAATTTGTATTTAATTTATGTTTATCTTTTTGTATTCATCTTTTAGAGTTTAAATTGGATCCAATTAGGGAAATTAAATGTTAGATATAATTCTAATTATCTTTTAGAATTTAGATTGGATTCAACTAGAAATATTATTTACTGTAAATAGGGGGTGGAGTGATTGAATTATTCATTCCCCATTCATTGAAAAATCCTCCATCTCCCTAAATCCCTAGTTCAATAAAACTTTATTTTATTATCTTGTGTTCTTTCCCAAAATCATGAGTAACTAAAAAACCCTTCTAGCCAAAGGTTATCAAATATTCCTCAAAAGTTCATGAGGTTTAGAATCCGCTCTTAATTCTTTTCAACCCGAGTATTCATCAAATTCTCTGTAATACGGGATTGACGCTTCCGTCCAAAATCCCTACAAAAGTAATCTTTTCATCTTGTACAAAGATGACCGCTTTGTGTGTTTTGAGAAGGTTGCATAGTCGGTTCGTTAACTTACTGCGTCAGAGGTTGCAGAGCCAAAAGAGACAAAACGGCGTGGCATTCGTCATTGAGAAAAAGTGATCTAGTGTAAGACAGTCCCATTGGAGCGACGATTGACTAGAGTCAGGTTCCACTAAAAACTATATCCGGAGCTGGTGGTCGTAGGCATCCTTTTCCACTATAACTGGCTTATTCGAGCATGAGAAGAACCATCCAAAGTCTATGATTGAATCGAGGAAGAATCAAGATAATCGAAGGTTGAATTTCTAAATATCGATAAAACCCTTCTTCTTTCAACTTGTTTATTTTATGCTATTTATTTTATTTCGACTTCCCTATTTTCTATTTCTTTTAATTCTATTTTCTTTTATTTTTAATTCTGTTTCTTTTATTTTTCCTTAGATCGTGGAGCTTTTCTTGGGCACGATTTGGCCCACGATCTCGACAGATAAGACTTTTACGACTCTTCAGTCCATGAGGATTAGACCCTACTTTCCTTTTACTATTATTTACTTTAATTTTCGGAATAGGTTATATTTGGTGTTCCCGACGACACATCAAATTTTGGCGCCATTACCGGGGATTGGTAATGTACTAATTTTGTTTTCTTTTTTCTGCTTATGACTAGATCTGCTCCAGGTAATCTTGCATACTCGTACTATCTCGAGATTGAAAAGACTGTAAAAGCTAACCGCAAGGAAGCAAAGTTACGAAAAAGGCAGTCAGAAGTTGTAGGAGTTAAGTATAGCTCACCTTCAGAAGTAGAAGAAGGCGAAGAAGGTGAATCTAGGGTAAACGAAAACCCTAATCCAACATTGGAAAACTAAAGAGTTGATCTGCCGGTGGAAGTGTCGATTGCTAGGGTTGACGAAAATCAAGATCCACTACACCTATGGATCAAACAATTCGGCAATTAGCCGAGGCTCCTAATGATCAACCACCGTTGTGCATTGCGTATCTTACTGTGGATGCTAACTTTGAGTTTAAATCAGGTTTAATCGAATTACTACCGATTTTTCGTGGGTTGCAGAATGAGAATCCACATAAACATCTGAAGGAATTTCATATGGTTTGTTTGAGTATGAAACCTCAGGGGGTAACTGAGGATCAAATTAAATTACGCGCTTTTCCTTTTTCTTTAGCTGACTCCGCTAAGGAATGGTTATTCTATCTACCTCCTAGATCTACTACAACTTGGGCTGATCTTTCTCGTTTGTTTCTTAACAGGTTTGTCCCAGCTTCTCGTGCCACTGAATTAAGAAGATAAATTATGGGGATTAGGCAAAAAGATGTGGAGTCTTTTTACGACTATTGGGAATGATTCAAGAAGTTGTGTGCAAGTTGTCCACAACATGGTATAATTGAATAGTCTCTTCTCTAATATTTCTATGAAGGCTTGAAACTTATGGAGATGAATATGATAGATGCCGCCAGTGGAGGAACATTGGTTAATATGACTCCTCAACAAGCAAGAGACTTGATTTCCACAATGGCCGCAAATACTCAACAATTTCGAGCCAACCTTGAACCTACTCGAAGGGTTCACCAGCTGAGAAATTCTTCTTTAGAAGATAAAATTGACAGACTTACTAACCTTGTGAGCTCTCTTTTTGCAACAAAAACAGGACCGGCTCGACTATGCGAAATTTGTGCGGAACTCGAACATACAATTGATGCATGCCCTAGTTTATATAACGATACTATGACCCATTTTGATGTTGTGGGAAATTTCCCTAAACCACCTCAAAGGCGATATGATTCTTATGTAAATACATAAAATTCTGGGTGGAAGGATCATCCTAACTTGCGATATGGGACAAATTCATGTTATAACCAGCTATTCCAAAATCGAGCTCCACAACAAGCACAAAATTCATGTATTTCCCTAGAAACTATGGTAAATAAATTAGCAGCTGATGTTCTTGAATTTCAGCAACAATCTATAGATTTTCAAAAGCAAATTGTGGATTTTCAAAAGAAAACTGAGGCCTCTATTAAGGAGTTGACCACGGAAATGAAGAAAATAAATGCACAGGGTAGGTTACCGTCACAAACAAAACCTAACCCAAGACAAAATGCAAATGCAGTGACTCTATGAAGTTGGAAAGTACTGGAACCAATTCATGGTAAAAATCATGCCCAAGAATCTGCCCATGAAAATAAAAAAAACGATGAACAGGTCCGGTCAAAACCTCCATTACCCAGAATTCAACCTCCGTTTCCTGGACGACTAAGATAAACCCAGAAAGGTAATGAGGAAAAATAGATTCTTGAAACATTTAGAAAAGTCAATGTAAATATACCGTTGTTAGATGCTATTAAACAGATTCCACGGTATGCTAAATTTCTGAAAAGAACTTTGCACAAACAAAAGAAAATTGACTGGAAACAAAAAGGTAAATATTGGTGAGAATGTGTCTGCGATTTTGCAACGAAGGATGCCAACAAAATGTAAGGATAGAGGTATGTTTGCTATACCATGCAAAATAGGTCACTTTGGAATTAAGAAAGCTATGTGTGACTTAGGTGCTTCTATAAATGTAATGCCTTTTCTATTTATGAATAACTTAACGTGGGTTCTTTAAAGGAAACAGGTGTTATAATTCAGTTGGCGGACAGGTCTATTGTACATCCCGAAGGAGTCCTTGAGGATGTGTTAGTGAAAGTCAATGAACTAATTTTTCCTACAGATTTTTATGTGGTGAAGATGGAAGAGGATAATACTCCTAGATATTCTGATATCTTGTTAGGGTGACCTTTCCTTAATACCGCAAATACTAAGATCGATGTGCGAAGCGGAACCCTCACAATGGAGTTTGACGGAGAGATCGTAAAGTTCAATGTTTATGACACCATCAATCACCCTAGTGAAATCTTGAGCATAAATCGTGTTGATATAGTGGAATCCTTAGTAGAAGAGACTTCCAAATCACTCCATAAAAATGAACCTAAAATATTGTTTGATGATTTAAATCCATCTTGTGAATCTGTTAAGAAATTATTGCCCGCTATGAACACTAAACTTCTACTTTCTGTTGTGCAAACACCAAATTTCCAACCTAATATGATCAAAAAAATTCAATGGGAATGATCATCAAGCTAGCGACGTTAAACAAGCGCTTGTTGGGAGGCAACCCAATTATTTTTATTATTTTTCTATCTTATTTTATTTATTCATTTATTTTTGTCTAGGAAACTCGAGGAATTTATTTCAAAAAAAAAAATTAATGATGGAAACTGCAACACTACGAGAGCAACGATAACATGGGTAGTATTCTAAACCCTTTTCTTTTCGTATTTATATTCACATTGAGACAATACGTTTTAAGTAAGGGAGACGTTTCTCATTGTTTTTATTATTTTTATCTGCTGTTTGTGCTGCTATGGGTTTATTGTTGCTGCTACCTTACTATTTTCTACCTGTTTTATTTTTTTTAAGTATATTTTGTCCCATTTCATGCCCATGATTTTACCCATGAAATGCTCAATGTTTTACCCATCAATATGATTCTTGTTTGCTGAGTTAATTTTGATTTTGCTATGATTAAATTTGTCTCCACTGTTTTATTTCTATTAGGCTCACAATATTATGATTAATGAAGAAAACTCTATCTTGCTTATGGTAAAATTGATTGAGTCTAAGTATAAGAGAACAGTAAATTCTGATGCATGCTAAAATTATTTTTCTTGATTGTTAGTTAATTGCCAAATTAATTTTTGATACTTGTTATTTTTTCCTAGTTCTCCTAAATTAAAGTTCTCTGTCCAAAAAAAAAAGAAAAAAATAAAATCCTTTGATGATTCCGCGGTTATGAGCATAATTTAAAACGTGACTAACTGAGTAACCGGGGTTGGGTGCTTGGGTTGTCATCTTACTTCGCGTAAAAAGGTTGTGTGATGTGTTAAGTAAAACTCTGCTAACCCGAATAAAAAAAATTCGGAATGTGTTAGATTGAGTAACCGAGGTGGAGTGCTTGGTTGTCATTTCACTTCGCGTCAAAAGGGCTAACGCATTCTACAAAAAAAAGAGAAGAAAAAAATTTGAGAGCATGTTGGGCTGAGTAACCGGGATGGAGTGCTTGGGTGTTATTTCATTTCGCGTCAAAAGGTCCAATGTATTCTTAAAGAAAAAAAAAAGGAAAAAATTTCACAAAATAAAGGGAAGAGAACTAAATTTGGAAACAATGGTGAACAAATAGGTGTCTTAGTAAGCTTAGTAAATTATCTAATTCTCATGAAATAATTCAAGATGATTTAATTGTTGTGTGTTTTAATTGGGTTACTTTTTCGATTTTACCTACAGCAAGCTAAAAGTTCTCTTTATTTTTCGTAAGCATTAAGTCTAATTACTTGTAGAACTTTGGAGTATTATTTTCCATGGTGAAATTTTAATTACTTAGTGGATTATGAGTCATACTTGAGGGCAAGCATGGGCTAAGTAGGGGGAATATGATAATGCTTAAATATGACATACTTTTGGATATTAAATATATATATTTTTAGAGTATGATCCTATTAAATTGAATTATTTATTGTCTTTTTATTTTGTAGGGACTCAAGTGGTGATAGAAGAAAATTGGAGACAAAAAGCATGGTTTTAGAGGAGAATTTGAAGTTGTGTGAAGATGGAATGCTAAAAGAGAGAGTTTATAAGACAAAAAGACTTGGTTTTATTTTATTTTATTTTTTAAAATATATTTTATATTAGGATTTAATATTTAAGATATTATTTATTATTTAAATTTGTATTTAATTTATGTTTATCCTTTTGTATTTATCTTTTAGAGTTTAAATAGGATCCAATTAGATAAATTAAATGTTAGATATAATTCTAATTATCTTTTAGAATTTAGATTAGATTCAATTAGGAATATTATGTACTATAAATAGGGGGTGGAGTGATTGAATTATTCATTCCCCATTCATTGAAAAATCCTTTATCTCCGTAAATCCCTAGTTCAATAAAAGCTTTATTTTATTATCTTGTGTTTTTCCCCAAAATCATGAGTAACTAAAAAACTCTTCTAGCCAAAAATTATCAATTATTCCTCCAAGGTTCATGAGGATCCGCGCTTAATTCTTTTCAACCCGAGTATTCATCAATTCTCTGTAATACGGGATTAACGCTTCCGTCCAAAATCCCTATAAAAGTAATATTTTCATCTTATGCAAAGACGACCGCTTTGTGTGTTTTGAGAAGGTTGCACAGTCGGTTCGTTAACTTACTGCGTTAAAGGTTGTCGAGCTAAAAGAGACAAAACGGCGTGACATTCGTCATTGGGAAAAGGTGATCTAGTGTAAGACAGTCCAATTGGAGCGACGGTTGGCTAGAGTCAGGTTCCACTAAAAACTATATTCGGAGCTAGTAGTCGTAGGCGTCCTCTTCCACTATAACTGGCTTATTCGGGTATGTGAAGAACCATCCAAAGTCTATGATTGAATCGAGGAAGAATCAAGATAACCGAAGGCTGGATCTCTAAATTTCGATAAAACCCTTCTTTTTTCAACTTGTTTATTTTATGCTATTTATTTTTATTTCGACTTCCCTATTTTCTATTTCTTTTAATTCTATTTTCTTTTATTTTTAATTCTGTTTCTTTTATTTTTCCTTAGATCGTGAAGCTTTTCTTGGGCACGATTTGGCCCATGATCTCGACAGATTTACGACTCTCTAGTCCCTAAGGATTAGACCCTACTTCCCTTTTACTATTATTTACTTTAATTTTCAGAATATGTTATATTTGGTGTTCTCGACGACACATCACTTATGTTTGAAATGTTACGTTTTAGTCACTTATGTTATTATTTTGTTATGAAATGTTCACTCTATCGTTAAGTTCCGTTATCTCCCTAACGATAATCCTACATGGCAGTCCAATTAGATTTTAAGTGCCAACTTGGATTTCCAAATGGGGTTAGAATAGATTTTTAATTAAATAAATTTAATTAAGGGTAAATTACACCAACAGTCATTCAACTTTCATTTTTCGAAACAAACAGTCACTTGGTTTATATTTCAATCCCTCAACTTTGAAAATGTGACAAAATAGTCCTTTTTCACGTGTTTCGTCACAAACGTCACGGAACAGTGACGTGGCAGTTGACGGCATCAGAGGAGTGTGAAAAATGTCCAGCTGTAACAAAACAGTCACTCAACTTTAAAAATGTGACAAAACTGTCACTAAAGTTATCGAAAAGTGACAAAATAGTCCTCTTGTTGTCATCCACGTCAACATCACCTTTCATCTCCCCCTTTTCTTCACTTTTACCATTAAACCAAGTTGGGATTTGTAGAGTTAAGTTGGACAAACATTGAAACCAATGAAACAAGTTCCATTAAGAACTTACTAATGTGTGCTGTATAAGTAAAATTCACAAACGAATAATCGAATTTGCTGGCGAGGGTCAAACATGACTAACACCCTACACCTCAAAAACTCCCTTCAAGCCTCCCTTAAAAACCGCAAACACCAAAGCTCCAACACAAAGTTGAAGGGCGAAAACATGTCTCGTGTAACCAAGGAAATAAAGGCCAAAGCTGAAGTTTATTACGACGACGAAACATGCAGAGAGAAATTCGCGTCCTTGTTAGAAGAAAAAAGGTTTCCCATTGGCTTGCTAACGTTTCAAGACATTCAAGAATGTGAGTACGTTAAGAACACCGGCTTTGTCTGGATCTGACATAAAAAGAAGAAGGAGTTGTGAAAGTTTGAGGATGTTATCCTCAGCTATGACGTCTAGATCAGTGCTTTTTTCGAACCCAACAAGATTAAGAATCTGATGGGTATTAAAGCCAAGGATTTCATGATTTGGATCACCTTAATCGATATCTACGTCGACCAATCTTCGTCCATTACGTTCAAGACAAATCTCATCGACTTGTCCAAGTCTTTCTCGGTGTCAGTTTTCAATGTTTAGGCAACCAATTTATGTTACAATACGAGAGGAGGCTCAAGGAATTTGCTGGTAATCCTAGGAAACGAATGAGGGGGGTTTATACGTACGTTTTGCAAAGGAATTAAAGAAATCTTTACATGTCATGTCTTTTTAACTGTCCCTATTTGTTAATGGTAAAAGTGAAGAAAAGGGGGGTGTGAAAGGTGATGTTGATGTGGATGCAACAAAAGGACTATTTTGTCACTTTTCGATAACTTTAGTGACTGTTTTGTTACATTTTCAAAGTTGAGTGATTGTTTTGTTAAATGTAACCGGCCAGCAGGACATTTTCCACACTCCTTCGACACCGTCAACTGCCATGTCACTGTTCCGTGACGTTTGTGACGGAAAAGGACTGTTTTGTCACATTTTCAAAGTTGAGGGACTGAAATGTAAACCAGGTGACTATTTGTTTCAAAAAATGAAAGTTGAGTGACTGTTGGTGTAATTTACCCTTTAATTAATTAAAATTTTTAAACCTAAATCTTAGCTGAAAAAACCCTAAACCTATTTCCACACACTTGTCTTCTTCATCTTCATCTTCATCTTCTTTCCTTTTAATTCCAACATCTTTAATTACAAATCTGTCTCAAATCTTGAATCTTTGAAACCCATCAACCCAAAGAAACTTAATGGAAAGAAGATATTGAATCTTTAAATCTTTGGGTTAATGGGTTTTAAAAATTCAAGCTTTGAGACAGATTTGTAACTAAAGATATTGGAATAAAAAAGGAAGAAGATGAATATGAAGATGAAGATGAAGAAGAAATGTGTGTGAAAATGGGTTTAGGATTTTTTTTCAATTAAGGTTCAGGGTTTAAAAATTTTAATTAATTATATTTATTTAATTAAAGATTTATTCTCATTTCATTTGAAAATTCAAGTTGACACTTAAAATCTAGTTTGACTGCCACGTAGGATTACCGTTAGAGAGATAACGAAACTTAACGGCATAGTGACCACTTCGTAACAAAATACTAACATAAGTGATTAAAACGTAACATTTCAAACATAAGTGACTAAAATGTAACCTGAGGCAAACAAAAGTGACTGTTTTTGTAGTTTACCCTTAAGAAAATGAGATTGGAAGTAAATGTCGAGGAAAAGTCCAAAGAGTTTTTTCATTACCTACAACCATATATTAATTAAATGTTTGGTTACAGATTAAACTTCATTCAAATTCATATACCAAAATTAAATTACATTCAAAAGGTTATTAATTTGATTGAAAGATTTTCAGTATAATTATGCTCATTTTTGGCAATTTAATCACATAATTTAGGCTTTTTATTTGTTTGATTTGATAATTAAAATCCGATACTGTTAATAGATTTCAATTAAATTTTAATATGTAATATTTAAATATTCAAAGTTACGATTTAAAAATCAAAGTCCAATTGATAAAACATATTCAAATTTAACAGCAGTTGATTAAATTTTAAAATTTTGAAAATCATAGGGACTTCAGCCATAAATAGACCAGAATTTTCTCACTTTAGGGGTGCTATGTTCAAAGGCATAGATACCTATATTGTTCAAGCAAGGCCCAAATATTGGTGGTTCTGACATAGGTTTAATTATGGCCCATTTTTTATAAAAAAAATAGCCCCTTAAAATTATACATATTCATTTTTCTTAATTTAATTCACTTATTTAATTATACTTGACAATTTCTCTTTTTCTTTTCTTTTTTTATCCTACATCATCCATATTTCTTTTTTGATATTATGCATATCCGTTTTACGGTCTATGCTTGACGTTCGTGGTTGTCTCTCCTAATAATATTGTTTCCAAGATTTGAACCTACGTTCCTATTGAAAATGTAACGTGCGTTACCATTGCACCCAACTACTTATTGATTCACATCATCCATATTTCAATCAATTAAAAGAATAATTAGGGAATAATTAGATAAAATGTTCTATATTTAGTATATATATATCAATTGAAGTCTTATTTTTAGTTAATAGGTGTAGTTTGGACATTTTCAATTAAATAAATTTAATTAAGAATTATTTTTTTCATATTTGATTTTACATAATTTTATGGCCAAAAAGATTTACATAAATTTAATCAATTAAAAGTTTACATTTTTAATTTTATGAATTTAATTTAATTATTTGATTATACTTAACAATTCATCTTATATTTTTTTCTACTTCATCAATATTTCAATCTTCCATATTTCCATGAATATCATTAAAAAAATGTATCTTTCACTAATTTAAAAAATATTCTCCACTGTTACTTGGAATAAAAAAAAAAAGGTTTTTTACTCATTCTAAAAGAAATTTATTAAGTATATGCTTTTTTTTTTTTTACAATTTTAAATTGGGCAAATTTGTTAAGCATATGATTCAAACATTTTGGGCCGAATTTGTTGAATTATTTCCATAATTTTCCAGCCCATTAATTTGCTTAGGCTAACGGCCAAGCCCAATAATGGTTCAATCAATGTTATATAACCCTTTAAATGGAGCAAGGGAAAAACCCCCGAATCCAACAGGTTGTGACTCAATCTGTTAGGGTCAATTCTTTTTTTTTTTTTTTCTTTGAGAAAATCGGGTCGGGTCGGGTAAGAGAAAATTAGAAAAATAATTGGGTTGGGTTTGAGGTAAATCCACCCCTCTCCGCCCTGCCCCGAGATATTTACAAAAAAACTCTCTAGATATATATATATATATATATATTAAGTTTTATGTCTAAGCTAAGAAAATTTTATTTACTTCAAAATAAGAAACAATTAAAAATGTAATCTTACTTGCTTTAGAATAAAAGATAAAATAATTAAGTTAAATTTGGGTTGAGTGAGAGATGGAATCGGGTTTCCTTTTAAATTTTGGATTCGGGATTGGGGCAAATTATTTCTTAAGAGTCGAGGTTGGATTAGGATTGGAGCTGATTGGTCAAGCTTAAGGGTAGGGAAAAATCTATCCCACCCTATTGTCATCCTTAGGAGCACCCTGAAAAAGAAGGTTCTTTTTCTAAATATAAAAGAAATCATCATAGATGTTAGAATTTGAAATTCAAAATTATCGAGTAATTAAAGTTTATTTTCACAGAGTCAAATTATAAATTGAAGGAGTGAAAATTACATTAACAAAATTTAAACCCTAATCAATAAGTAACCTATCATGCCGAACAAATTATCTAATGATTGGATAGTTATATATGAGTTACTCAAATAATCTCGTAAACGTCAATGAATACCCCAATACTTAATGATCCAAGGAAGCTCTTAGCCTTTATTTTATGCCCAAACATTTCATTTGAAATAAGGGATAATTTAAAAGCATCTCAAATTATAGGGATTTATTAGAGTACAACAAAATTATAGGGGCTTATTTAAAAATCTAAATTAGTTTAGGGGCTCATTTAGTAGAGTATCCATGATATTTATGTTTCCTTTGCAAAATTTCCTTCTTTCAGTAAGTTGAACAATGAAGACATTTTAGGTAGAGTCTATAAGTACAAGACAAATGGGTTATAGTTTTATTTTTTTAATTTAAGAAAAAGTCTAAAGTCTTTAAATAGTGAAGGATTCATATTCTTGAGTTATTTTCATTTCTCTTAATATTTTAAGCTCTTGAGATTCTACAATCTTTGACTAAGCTACCATTAATAAATTAAGAAAGAATAAAAATGTGAATATTGGAATTATTTGGGCATTGGCTATGCATGAAAAGGAATCATTTATTGGCAAGTTGTCTCAATGTTATATATATACATGAACAAAGATAAGGGATCTTCATCAAGGGTTTGTCATACCTTATAGGGCATCCTTAAACTTTTTTTTTTTTTTTTGGTAAATTACAAACAACGACTAGTACGATTCGAATCCAGGTTACATTTGGAACGGTGAAAACTCTTATCCATTAGATTAATACACGGGATTTCTAGACCTTTCTTCTTTAATGCTAATACAGGAAATCTTAATTTCAATTTATTATACTTATGTAACATGCAAATAATTGAACCCATGCTTTAAAATCAGTAGCGAAATCGAAAATATCTTTGAGAGTTAAAAATGAATTACACATTTTTTAAAAGATCAAAATTTAATTTTAGTGTTGTGTCAATTTAAAACTTACAATTTCTAAAAAAGTTAAACTAAAAATTTATCATTTTTGAGATGTCGCCTTGAAAGTTCGAAGTTTGGAGTTCGAATTTCAACATTTGAACTCTTTTCTAACTTTTATGTTGTGCCCTATATTGGGGCAATTATTCTTGAGGATTAATTTTTTTTGTTTAAATTAGTTCTTGAATTTGATAATTGTTCGTATAATGAGACTTAAACTTTTTTTAATCTAAGTTAATCTCTAGTATTTTCTTAAAAACCTTAAAATTCAAATTTCAATGTAAGAATAATTGTCAGATTTAAATTCCAAATAATGATTTAACCTATTGAAAATGAACTACATTTTTACACCTAGTTTAAAAATCATTAAAAATAAATACAAATAATGAAATTTATATGCACCCTAATAAAAAAAATACAAAGAAAAGAGTTACTTTCATGTTGTGCAAACCAAGCAAACAGTACTTTAAATGAAACAGTTATTACATCCATCATGTAATTAATGACCCCTTGTTTCTTTAACACATGTGGATCAATGTCTGAGAGTTGCTTAAAAATGGGGTCCATTGAAGAAAATTGCCAAAAATAATATTGAACTTTGTGTGTTGATTTGATAGTCAGAATGTTCACCGTCTCAAATGTGATCTAAGTTCAAATCGCGTTATTGTTTGAGCTTTGCCCTCGTTTTGTAATTCACCAAACAAAAAATCAGCTAAAAAGCAATTGAATAGCTTCACTGGATGTGCCAAAGCCCAAGCCAAAGCAGAAGATAATTAAATTAAAAACGGTCCCCCTATCACCAAAAAAAAAAAAAAAGTCCTCCCCCCCCCCTCCACATCCATAAAAGCTAGCAAATAGACTTTTTCATCTTGGCCTTTTTCCTCAACTTCCCTCTTAGATTCAAGTATTCAATGTCAACGGGGTTGATACCTTTTGATTAAATTATGATTTTTATCCATGTAATACTCATTTTGAAGATTTAGCTCGTTTACTTTAATTTGATATAATTTAGTCCTCTAATTAGTAATGACACGTCTTAGTATAAATCACTAACACCATAATTTTTTTTTGAAGTTCCAAGCTTGAACTGAATAAATAACTCAACAACCAATTGAGTTTGACTCAAATTAACTATAACCAGTATAAATATGTGGGGTTCAAACTAATTAATTAACTATAACTAAAATAATTATAGATGAAAACTTAAAGTTTTTAGAGTCTTAACCTTGCCATTAAGCCAAGACCGCACGATCATAAATTATTTTATTTAGTCAGCTAGTGTGAAATTTGAAAAAAAGATTTCGATTGAATTAGAATTTTATTAATGACATAGTGAAAAACAACTAATTTTAACCATAATTTCATCTTTTAGATGATATAGGAAAATTGAACAAAGGCATAATGTTAAAAGTAGCGAGAAAATTAAATTATGCCAAATTAAAATGCAGGACTAAATAGCTAAATTGTGTATAATACAAGGACAAAAATCAAAATTTGACCAAACCCTTTACTTTTATATATCTCACTTTCCCATTGAAATTGCTTCTATACATCATTTAATCGCTTGAAATCAATAAAAATTCCAAAAGCTAGCAGCCCATGGAACAAGTTGATGAACAGTATTGTACATGGATGATGAAGAGGAGACCATCATCATCACAGCTTTTGAAGTCCCATTTTGTGGCATCAATGGAGTATTTAAATGATTCATGGGAAGAACAAGTATTTGCAGAAGATGCAGCCAGGTGTTTGAGGGGTTGCATTTGGCCACCGAGGTCCTATTCTTGCAGTTTCTGCAATAGAGAATTCAAGTCAGCTCAAGCCCTAGGTGGTCACATGAATGTTCATAGAAAGGATAGAGCTAAGCTCAAACAATTAGATCACTCCATTGATGATCATAAAGGACAATCATTTGGGTCAGATTCTACACCAAGAAAAAGGGCTCTCAATGATGATGAAGGTGAGACCAGTTTGTCTGTTGGGTTGAGTTCTGTCTTGTTCAATAACAAACGGCCAAAGGTTGCTGTTTCAACATGGCAGGTTCTTGAACTTAAGCCAGTAACCTCCATGGAAGAAGACTTGGACCTTGAACTTAGGCTTGGTGTTCTATAGTAATGGATCAAAGTGATAATTTTAGTTCAAATTCGATTTTTTTTTTTTTTATGTCAAGTTCTTTTGATAGATTATCATTGGAAAATGAAAGAAGAAAGCTTCATTTTCCAATCATTCAGCAGTTTATCTATATATAATATTTATGTCTCCTTTTGAAAATTTCCTTTCTCCCAACAAGTTGAACAATCAAGACATTTTAGGTAGAAACTATCACTACAAGACAATTAATTTAATATATATATATATAAATAAGTAAACTTGTTCATGTCAGGATCTTAACAAAATTCTAGACACGTGTGATAAACCTTGACCCGATTCGAAAGATGAGTTAAGTTTTTGCACAAACTCAATCTAAATTATAGATGTTAAATTCGGACACGATCCAGTCTGTATAAAATTTTTTATTTTATTTTTTGTATAAAAAATTAAAAATATATATAATTCATAAAAACACTAAAAACATTAAAATAAATGCTTCCCAACAAATTAAAAATAAATTAAAAAAAAGTTTTTATACTTAAATAACACTAAAATAAAAGAAAAATTAACAATAAAATAACAGTTATATAATATGCAACCAGTAACAACATTAAAATCATAATTAGAATCAATTATATAGAGCACGATTAAACTCAAAATCAGAATATATTTATAAAACTCAAACTTAAAATCTCAAAATTTATATAACCTCAAAGTTGGAAACCCTAAATCTCATTGGCAACATTAGAATAATCTTAATTAAGGTGTTAATTAATTACACTTCTAGAACCCCTTTAATATTTATTATCTCACTAGACTTAGGAAAAAAATTATTAAGAAACAAAACTAGTTAATTAATTTCTATACCTATGATTTTGAGTGAGTTGAAAACTGGCCATACTGAGTCAACAACAAAGGCCCCATTCAAATTTATATTAACAAAAAAAAAACAAATTTATTTTATTTTTAGCTATACTTCCATCAAATAGGTTAATAAGGTGTGGCTTGTCAGTTCTCAATTGTCTCATATTCAACATAAATTAACTATTTATAAGTTTAAGTATGATTTTCAACACTTAATTTTTTTAATTCTTTGGGTTTTTTTTTATTTACTTCATGTTCGTTTTACGGTTTATGTTTAAATTTTGGGATTGTCACTTTTAATAATATCGTCTCTAAAATTCGAACCTGAATCCTCCCTTTAAAAAAGTAATGTGCCTTACCATTGCACCCAACAACTTATTGATTAAGTTTTTTTTTTTAAATTATGATCTGTTTTTATATTAAAAAATATTAAGTGGAAAAACCCCCAAGATATATATACTTGATATATAAAACAAAATATTGTTTTAAGTATTTTATAAACAAATTTTTTATTTTAGTATATTGTTTGAAGAACATGACCAAACTTTTTCTTTATGTACATTTCTCACATAATCATTTGACTGAAAAACCTTTTCTATATGCTTTTATTAAAAAAAAGGTAAAATAGGGTCTAATTCTTAATCTCTTCGTATATTTGAAATTTAATCTCTTACTTTTATTTCAAGAAATTTAATCCTTCTAGTTTTTAAATTTAAAAATATAAGTCAAATTGTTATCACTATTAAAATTTTTATGCTAAATTCATGTTCTTTACATTGCCATTATTTTTGTTATATGTTTCAAAATATCAAATCAACAAATTTAATAAAAGATTTTTAATAGTGTGTTAATAATTGGATCTAATATTGAAATCTAAAAAGTATAGGGACTAAATTCCAAATATACAAAGAGTGTAGAGACTTAGAGCATGATTTAGCCTTTATATATATATATATATATTAAAAAACAATATATATTTCAAAATGGGCAAATATTGAAGATTGTTCTATAAATTATAACAATATTAAAAATAGAAAGAAAAAGAAAAAGAGTTGCTTTCAGATTGTGTAAACCAAGCAAAGAGAACTTAATGAAACAGTTATTACATCCATCATGTATTAAAGATCCTTTGTTTCTTTCTTACATGTGGATCAATATGTAAGAGTTTCTAAAAGATGGGGACCATTTGAAGAAATTGCCAAAAATAATACCGAGTATCAAGGACTACGTATAAAAAATCAACTAAAAAAATAAAAAAGAATTCGGCTAAAAACAATAGAATAGCTTCACTAGATGTGCCAAAGCAAGGTAGGGGAGAATTAAATTTTACAAAAAAGTTAATTTCACCAAAATTGCTCCCTAAATTCTAAAGCATTCTAATTTAGGCCTTAAGGTATCAGTATCACATTAATCCAAAAAACCTAGCCATCACTCTAGACGTTAAATATCAATTTGAATCTAGCATGAAACATATTTAAAACACGATACTTAAATTGTAAAAACTCGTGCACCTACCACATGGATAGCTTGGATTTGGTATTAAACATAACATACAATGTCAATAAAATTTAGAAGAGTTAATTCTTTTTTTAATACATTACGATTTTACAATTAGAAACACATATTTTAAATATATTCTATGTTAGATCTGAGTAGATACTTAACACTCCAACTAATGGCTAGGTTAACAAAGGACCTAATTACTATAATATCGGTACTTTGAAAATTCAATTAGAAGGTTTTGAAGTTAAGGATCAATTTCAAATCAGGGTAATGATTTAAGGACTTCCTCCTAAATTAACCCTTTAAACCCACCACAAAAGCTAGCAATAAGACTTTTGCAGCTTAACCTTTTTCAACTTCCTCTTAGATTCTCAATGTAGCTTTCATGTATTAAATGTCAATAGGGTTGAAACCCTTTACTCCTATATAACCCCTCTTTGTATCTATACATATTAACAATTTTGGTCTTGAAATCCAATCAAATTCCCCAAAAAGAAATCCCATATGAAACAAGGTGATGAACAGTGTTGGATGTGGATGATGAAGAAGAGACCATCATCATCACAGCTTTTGAGGTCCCGTTTTGAAGTATCAATGGAGTGTTTAAGTGATACATGGGAAGAACAAGCATTTGCAGAAGATGCAGCCAGGTGTTTAAGGGGTTGCATTTGGCCACCAAGGTCCTATTCTTGCAGCTTTTGCGGTAGAGAATTCAGGTCAGCTCAAGCTCTTGGTGGTCACATGAATGTTCATAGAAGGGATAGAGCTAAGCTTAAACAATCCCTTAATGATCATCATCAATATCCCAACAATGAAGAAGCTGCCCCTAAGCCTACACCCCCAGTTGATGAAGCAGCATGCACTTTAGATCATTCCATTGATTATTCTTCTGCAACAAAAAGGGCTTTCAATGATGTTGAAACCAGCTTGTCTGTTGGGTTGAGTTCTGTCTTGTTCCAAAACCGACCAGCTGTGACTTGTAACAAGGAGGCAGCCGATAACAAAAGACCCAAGGTTGCTGTTTCAACACTGCAATGCTCTCCACTTCAATGGCAGGTTCTTGAACTTAAGCCTGCGAGCTCCTTGGAAGACTTGGACCTTGAGCTCAGGCTTGGTGTTCTATGATGAACTTTGATTTTCTTTCACTTTATGTGATATTATCATTGGAAAAGCCAAGGTCTACTATGAATTGTGCAGATAATGAAAGAAAAAACATCTTATTTACCAATTATGTTTCTTCCATTCTGATATATAATAATCTTTATTTTTGAGCTTTCTTTAGTATTCTGATATATACCAGTTCTTACATTATATTTACATGCAATGAGAATCTGTCCTTTGGAACAAGATGACTGTAAATGCTGTTGCAGGTGGTGAAAATAAGCAGCTTTTTTACACTTTAAACAACTGTTAAACTGTAATCTCATGGGTTAATGAAGATGTAATAGTGGTTGGATCCATGGATTTGACTGTGGGAGTTTTATGGTGTGAAAGAACTGACTTGTGCTGCTACTGTGGGACATGCATATCACAACAGTAGTTCTGTTTTTTACCTGCTATTGTCATTATATACACAAGTGTATATATATATCATCTATGCATCAACCCCAAGAATTCTGAAGAACCTTTATGTTCCCATCCACTCACGAACCTTTATGTTCCCATCCACTCACTTCTCAATGATCGCCACAAAGTCCAAAATCTTTCACCTAACAGACAATGGAATCAACTTGAATAATTTATACACATCAAAACTATATATTAGGGGTAAAACTCTAGGAGTAAGATCTCATTTTATGAAACAATTTTTAAAAGTAGAAATGAATGAAATTTTTGACAAAATGATCAGTTTACTCTTTGATTTAGTACAAAAATTAATTTATCCGTTTTTTTAGTATATGAGTCAAAATATAATCTCACTTCTACTACAAAAACTTCCTTGATACTTTTACCTATATGAAGCCATTTTGTGAGTCCAACCATTACAAGTTTTGATCTGTTTAACTTCAAGCGTTTCGAATCACTCGTTCGAGACATTTCAAGTTTCAATTTTTTTTTTTCAAGTTTGAATAGATTTAGAGCAATATTGAGTATTTTGTTGTATATCCTTTTGGTGAGGGGAATTGGATATTTATAATACGTGGTCTTATTCATCGAAGTGACGTCTTAAGTAGGCTCCATGTTTGGCAACAAGTATGTTGTCCTAAGCTTAACATGTGTTTTTCGGTCCACTCGCTTGACTTCGCACCCTTTACTTGCAAACACCCATAAACATGCGATCCCGGCTTGCGAACCATTAACGTATCTAACTTGTAGAAGCTTAGGCTTGTGTCGCGGGTCAATAGTTTGGGATTATATCCGAGTTTCGGATCGGCAACATGAAATGTCATGACAAGTAATATATAACATGTTATTACTCTTTCCTCAACAAACCAAACCTAGAACCCTAGAAGAAGAAGAAAAAAATTCTGAAAAAATAATGAAGAAATTGAAACCTGCCCAAAGCTAGAAGAAGATAGGGTGTGTTAGCTAATTAATAAGCTAAGCTAAGGTTGTGATGGGGATGGATCGTCCCAGAATACACGGGAGAGGCCTCTGACTCATTTCTTGTTGTTTCTTACTTTTTCTCAACGTTTATCTTTTTAAGGAACACTCTCTTTTTGACTTAATGCTTCGCAGAGGGAAAAAAAAAAGGATTCTAAATTGGTATATAAACTTTAAAATTTTGTAATTAAGTCCTTAAAGCATCATTCATTAGCTCGGGCGTTAAATGCTACCTCAAATCTTTAAAAATACTTGTAAACATGTACATAGCTACAAAGGTGAACCTACAACAGGGTTAGGCAAGAACCTTGGCCCTCAAAATGGAAATTTTGTAATGTTGCCTTAACAAATGATTAAATTATAAGTTAATATATAGTAAAATTGTATTTTGGCCCCAAAAAAATAAAAATAAAAAATCTGTTAAGTCCCTTAAAAAAAATGAAATCATTAATACATGATAAAATTATATTTTGATCTCTAAAAAATTATAATTTAATTTTGGCCCCTTAATTTTTTTTTTTCTGAATTCATCCCTATGTATATTGCATGAAGAGTTTGAATTTAACATGTTCAAAAAAAATAGTGCTCATACTATTTATTTAAAATTATATTTTGATCTCTAAAAAATTTATAATTCAAAATTATGCTCATACTATTTCTTAAATATTTAAATTAGTACTTAATATTCAAAATAATTGCTAGGCCTTAATTGATATAATATCGATATTTTAATAACTCAATTAGAACGTTTTTAAAGTTTAGGTACCAATTTAAAATCTAAGCAATAATTTAGGGATGTTTGATGGATTTAAACACTTTTTTTTTTTTTTTAAAAAGCAATTAAATGACAGTTGCATAGCAATGCACGCAGGGAATTTATGTCATAACCCAACAAATTCTTCACTGTATTGATGGTTTCTTTTCATGTTTTTGGAAGTGTTAGGGCTTTTAAAAGGCAGAAAAAGAGGGAAAAAAAGAATTTAAGTGTTTAGGGTTTGTTTTGGGGATTTAGGGTTTAGGTTTCCATGAAATGTACCAAAGATGTTTGAAAAAGGGGGGAGGCATTGGGTTATAGAATGAAGGGGTTTTTTTATGTGAAAATGGCAATGGCAGAGATGCACATGGAAGGGAGAATGATGGTTCAGTTTATGGGTTGGTTTCAAAAAGATTCATTAATGGAGGATTTTACTCAAAAGAAGAATGAAGTATATACTATGAGAAATGGGTTTTCCAGACCTCATTTGGGTTTAAAAGATTCATTAATCTCGTTGAAATATTCAGTCGATTATATGGTGTCATGTGTCATACGATAACATCATAGTAAAAAAGGGAATTTATGATTGGTTGAATATTCCAATCATTTTTTTTCATCAAAAACTACTTTTTTTTTTTTTTTTTTTTTGAATGATGACAACATTGTAATGTCAACATATGCCATGTGGTAATTTATAATTGGATAGTATTTCGGACGGCTTTTTAATGTCCAAAGGATTGAACAAAAAATATCTAATAATGTTAGAGACAAAACTAGAAACTTCAACTAATGTTAGGAATTAAAATGAGCCAAAAAAACTAATTTAAGATCAAAGTGAGAAAAAGAATATAGTTTAAAGATTAAAGAGTGCATTAAGCCTAAAATTTATAGGGTGAAAATTTTTATTATCAAATATATTTGCTTAAAATAATATAAAATTTTAACTAAGTTTTGGTTGAAATGATAAAATTAAATATTTAAATTTTGTTGTGTCATTAGTTTAAATCTCATTAGTTGAAATGATAAAATTAAATATTTAAATTTTGTTGTGTCATTAGTTTAAATCTCATCATAATTAACTTTTTCTTGATTTTATTTAAGAAAAAGAACAATATTGTCATAGTAATATAATCTACTGTGTATATAAAAAGGTTATTTTTATAATTTTTTAATTAAATTTATATTTGGTTTGTTTGTGACACCAATTTTTTCGTAGACTTCAATATTAGTATAAATATATGCAACTAATTTCAATATTTCGTAAAATGAGATGATGGCACATGATAAATAAAAATAAAAATTAAATTCACTTGATTTTCGATTTTAATGATATGTTATCATTTTGTACACATATAATACACAGAATTATACAATTAGTGTATCGAATATTAATTCAGAGAAAAATTCATTGGTTTTTGAAAGAATAAATTATAATTTTCATCTTTCTATATTTATGCTCAAACTTGGATTTTAGTCCCAATAGTTTACCCTAATTAACATTAATGATTATTTGAATTAAAATATTGATGTGATTTGAAAAATAAAATCTTCTCAACATTTTAATCATAATTATTTGAATTAAATAATATTATTATAAAAATAAAGGAATCAAATTAAAGTATAAAGACTAAATTCTAACTTTATAAAAATAAACAAATTTGAAATTGAGGGTTTTTTTTTGGTACTATCATGAATGGAAGAAGAGGAAAAAGTTTTTTAAATCAAATCGGTGGTCGAATCGGCCAATTACTATTTTGTTGATCTGATCGATTCGATTAAAAAATCACTAAAATTAAAAAAAATCAGTTCAACCTATTCATATCAATTTTTTGTGTAACCGGTTTAAAATAATTCTTCGAATCAATACTTCAACTAATTCTTGATCCAATCAATTCAATCGATTAATCCGATCGATATTTTTTACAGGTATTTTTGTTTTGCGTAAATCTTTTTATTACTATTTATATTTTTATAATTTTTTTGATAGAAAAGAACAACACTAAATGATTACATCGAAACAATGAAATATGTGTAAAGGCATTACTCTCGACTTGCAAAACCCCTTGTACTGAACTTGGTGGATCCACAAATAACAATAAATTTGGTGTACCATTACTCGGAAACTTATTCGTTTAATCAGCAGCCATATTTTAAGACCTTAAAATATTTCAAATTTATCGAGTAGTTTGATTTTTAAATAGATCTATTTTGGGCCTAACATGGATATACAAATATCTTCCAAGAAGAGGGAAGAAAAAAAAAAGAAAGGGTCAAGGTTGAAGAAGCCCAAATTAGAGCCCATTTAAGCCCAATCTTCAAGTTAGTTGGCCCAAGCCCAAGAGACAACCTTAAAGCTAAGTGGGGCTCATGTCTTTTATGATAAACAATTATTAGACTTGTGCCCTACAAAATATTAGTCGAATAAATACTTGATGCTCAATTGCTCTCAATCACAGGTAGTTCTCAAAAACTTGTCCCACAACCTATATTATTTCTATTTTGTTTTTAATTTTTTATTTTTATATTCTAATAATTATATAGAGATGTGATCTCCTAAAAGTAATTTTTTTAATATACTGATGTGATTATATGGTAGTATCTGTTCATACTTTTTTAACACACACCTTGCACACATACATTGCACACACAGGTGCTCGAACCAGGAACCCTTAAGATGAACAACATCCTCTTTTTTACTAGAGCCACTTGTTGAGTTACTCTTAAAAATATTTCTAAGTACATGAAAAAAATTAATTAAAAATATTCATATAAAATCAATTTTAATAATTGAATCAATGATTGAACTGATCAGACCATTGATTTTCGAATCAATTAATGGCCCAATAACCAATTAAATAAAATAAGTCAAATATACTAGATTCTATTACATATATGATGGTGAGAAATGTATATATAAGAAATTTAAAAATGATATAATAATAAATCATTTTGGTTGAAATGGTAAAACTAAAAGATAAAAATTATAAAATTTTGGGTATCCCATTATGTGCAAGTACTTTTCTGGATTTTATATGAAATGATAACATTGCCCTCAAAGTAATATCTATTGCTTATTAAAAATGAGGGGTTTGTGGTAAATTTATTGTTGAGTTGGTAACTCAGAAGAGGATGATATCAACTCATTAAAACACTTAAATATGGTAATAGATAATATCTATTAACTTATATAAAATAATGGGTTTTTGGTAAATTTATTATCGAGTTGGTGACCTAGTTGAAAGTGATACCAAATCAATAAAAAATTAAATATAGTAATAGATATTAAATATTTATAAAAACTTATTCAACCCGTTTAACCGTTGATTTTTTATTTCAATTTTTTATTTTTTACTTATTCCAAGCAATTCACTTTAAAACTAGTTAAACTCTTATATTTGAATCAATATATCAACTTTTTTTTTTGGGTAAATAAAGGAAATAAATTCAAAATAACTCGTTACAATGTGCCTGTTAAAGGCCTATAACATCTGACACTTGGTGTAAATCATCTTCAAAGGCAACTCGAGCATGAGTAGGTATAACTTCAAACATCGACAACCTGTTAAGCTCACTATTAGCAACTTTAGGGCCCTTTTGGATGGGCATTTATCTCTAGTGCGGTGCATTTAGTTTTTTTTTTGTCTCACACTACAATATCGTTACAGTATCTAATCTCACCACCATAATTATTTTTACACTAACTACAAGTAAACACACTGTCCATTCAAAAGGGCCCTTAGCCATACAATTTGTCAGTCTATTATGCTCACGTTGAACATGTCGAAACTTTAATTACCAATTATTTTTATATAAATCATATATCAATCGTAACTCCGAAATGTTACTATCAATCACATAGCCATTTCCTATTAAATCAACCAAAAAGCATTATCGCTTCAATCACCACTTTACTAAAATATTTTCTGCCAAACAAGAAAAAATCCTTCATAAATCGTTTGTACTTCTATTTGAAAATTATCTGATATACCCACTCTCATGATAAAACCAAACATCCAACCTCCACTCTAAACTTCCATTCAATATATCAACTTATTTCTAATCTAATCAATTCAATTAATCTAATTCAAATAACATTAAATAAAATTTTATTTCCACAAAATCTTCACCCCCTCAATTCAAAGAAATAAATGATAAGAGGAAGGTAATCATTTAGACCCCACAGTAGGTGCCATGCTTTTTGTAATTCGGCAATAGTCCCCACAATTCTTTTGCCCTAATGATGGCATCTAGTGAAGTGCTAGTTTCTCCCCAAATATCTCATGTCTATCCCCTCTTTCCTCCTAAAACCTTGTAATTCCTCTGAAAACAATGGTGCAAAATTGTCAATGCACTTTTGGGGGATTTTTATTCCAATTTTGGACTTTTTTGGATTATTTTTCAAAATAAGGCACTTTCTACATTATTTTCAAAATATATCTTTTTCTAGGGCTACTATTTATTTTTATTCCAATTTTGGACTTTTTTGGATTATTTTTCAAAATAAGGCACTTTCTACATTATTTTCAAAATATATCTTTTTCTAGGGCTACTATTTATTTTGGTCAAGGCTATTATTCTTTTTTCCAACATTTTTAAGGCTGTTAATCTGTTTTGAGTAAAATATAAGTTTAAAAAATAGGTTTAGATAAAAAATCAAGACTCGTTTTTTAAATGAATCATGTCTCGGATAAACTTTTTGCTTGGATCCAACCCAACTTGAATTTACAAAAAAAAAAAAATTGATATTATTTTGGTGTTGTTTTGCCATATTTTTGCTGTCATTCATTATTATATTGCTACTATTTTATTGTTATTGTTTGCTTATTGTATAACTTTTGTTTTATGGTTAATTTTATTGTTATTTTAGAGGTATTTGCTTGTTAAGTTGCACTTATCCTAGTGTTATTTAAGCATAAATATTAAATAACTTTTAATTTATTTTCAATTTATCGGGAAATATTTATTTTAAAAATTTTAGTGTATTTAATATATTATATATTTTTAACTTGTTTTTATATGATGACAATAGTAATAATATAAAAAAATTAATATGAACGGGTCAAACCGAACTCGAATTCTAATATTTTTATCTAGATCGGAATTGGATAAAATTTTAGATCTATTTTTCATATTAAACTTAAAAAATGGACCTAAAATTATGTTGAGGCTTGACTTGACTCATTATCACTTCTACTAAATTTCTTTTAGGTGGTTATAATTTTAAAATAGTTTATATATTTTAATTAAATTAAACAATTTTAATGATGCTATAAATGTAGTTATTGAATTAAAAAATAAACACATAAAATCATATATAATTTATGTGATGTTAAGAACTAGCGTAAATAAATTTGATGATATGCATGGAAGACATATTCATGCTTGATATTTTGATATTCTTCTTCATTCGCATAGATCAGATTAGAATGAATGAAGGTAATCAACTCTGCATCGATTTTGATTGTAGAAATCATGGTGCACCGTTCCAATAGTAAATATGAACATCAAACTCCATTTTTCAAGAATTGTGTAAGTTGTTAAAGAAATATATTTTTTTAAATTAATTTATAAGATTATTATTTTTTTAATTTATGTCGATCATATGTCACTACAGAATTGATCATCAATATTTTGTCAACATAAATTAATGGTGTTAGTCTACATTGATCTTTCTTTTATATCGAAAAATTTACATTTCATCACATCCGAACATTTCATTGCTCATTCTAGTTAACAAGATGATGATAGATAAACCTATAATTATTTTTTATAATATAAATTATATTTTATTGGTGACGCACATACCATTTCGTCAGGTATTTTTTTTTTCAGTTTTGGTCTCTCTATTAAACATTGCAAGACAACTTTTCTCTTTTGTTCTTATGTCTGGTTTTCGATAGTTGTGTGGTTTGCTTTAGAACAAGGTGAAACTCAACTTTCTACAGTGCTGCTCAAAGATAAAATCTTCAAGCTTCATGCAAAACCAAGTTCGTACATTTTCTTGTCTCCTCACTTTCATATCATATATACTAAAGAGTTATGCTTCTATATTTTATTAAGGAAGATTGTGAGAGTTTATGCAACATTTTCGTCCAAGTAAGAACGCTGGCTTTAACTCCCAATCTCTTTTTAAGATCCTCTTACAAAGATCTTTTTTTTTTTTTTTGTACACAACTAAATATACCTTTTTTTTTTCACCAGTTGAGTTACATTAATTCTATCTTTTTATTTTATAATTTAAATATATAATAAAAATAAAAAAATATATAACAAATATAAATAGTGATGCCGCCTATGGAACTTTCTCCATCTCCAAAAACATACTATTTTGATAATTAATGAAATTCTATATTATTTGGGTAATTTACCAAAATAATCTAAAAATTTTGATTATTTACGAAAATGATTCAAGTTCAAAAATATACATCAAAATGACCTGAAATTAAAAGTAAATTTTTTTTTTTTTTGTGTTGGTCATACAATGATCGACACCCCTATTTATCTAATAAAAAAATTGCATTTTTGGGTGTTGGTCATGCAATGGCGACACTCTTTTTTTGAGAAAAAAAATTTCAAAATTTTTTGATGTTGACCATGCAATGATCGACACCCCCTTTTTTAGATAAAAAATTCAAAATTTTTTGGTGTTGGTCATGCAATGGTCGACTCCCTCTTTTCTCGAATAAATCAAAAATTTTTGGTGTTGGTCATACAATGATCGACACTCGCTTTTCTCTAATAAAAAAATTGCATTTTTTGATGTCTCAAATTTTTTTGGTGTTGGGCATGCAATGGCCGACATCCCCTTTTCTCAGATAAAAAAATTTCAAAATTTTTTGCCTGTTATCAGATAAAAAAATTTCAAATTTTTTTTGTGTTGGCCATGCAATGGCCGACACCCTCTTTTAATTTGGTAAAAAATTAAATTTTTTGGTGTTGACCATGTAATGGCCGACACCAACTTCCACTCATTCTCTATAAGTAATGGCCGACATCAACTTCCCCTCATTCTCTATAAATAGAATTTAGTTTTTTGATTTTGAAGTTGTAAGTAAGAAATATTTCTTTCGAAATAACAAGAAAATGAGAGTGTTTTATTATTTATCATTAGATGAGTGTTTTGTTTTGGAGGATAGTTGTGAAGTGTACAATCAAATTTCGGGGTTGAATTATATACTGCCATGTAAAGCGGCAAAGATATGTCTTCAGTGGTAAAACGATTTTCTGCGCCATTGAAGACTATCCGAGATACCTAACGTAGATGGACATTATCTACGTTGGAATAATTTGTTATCACAGAAAATACTATCGAATAGCTATTCCAACGAAGATATATTGTTGCTCTATGTAGGGGTTGTGGTAAGGCCGTAAAGGTTATGCTGTCAAAGGTCGGATGACTTTGTCAGTTATTTAACAGGTAACCGAGACCGACTGCATTGTGTCTTACGAATTGAAAAAGGTTATATTTAACGGCAACCCGAGCAAGTTTCTCGGTACTAATGTTTCCAGCTCTATTTTCAAGCAGATGGACATTATTTATGTTTGTATTTTGTTATATCTGTAAATTTATTTTTTTAAATTTTGTGTATTAATATTAACAAATAATTGTAATTTATTGTATCTGTAAATTTAATTTGTTGCTTATTAATATTCAAACACAATATTTATATTTTCTTGTATTAAAATAATTTCGAATTATATATATAAATATTAAATATGTTGTTAAAATGTGGGGAAATAAATATTATTGACAAAGATGATATAAATTTAAAAAAAATAATAATTAGAATATACAGGAAATTAGAAAAAATTAAAATATACAGGAAATTAGAAATTAAATTTAAAATAAAAACGAAATTACAAATTAAATTTAAAAAGTAAACGGAAAAAAAAATCAAAATTGAGTAGATCCTAATGACGTCCCCGACGTTGGTGTGTAACAGTTCGGCTTTCTCCAAGCTCGGCGAGGCCGAGGCCGTAGTACAGTTTGTTCAGGAGGCGTTACATTGGTGTTCATCAGCTCATCCTCGATGGTGTCAACATTGGGTGTCTCGATTGGTGTACGTAGAAAGGTGGTAAAATCGTATGTATCATCAACGTAATCGGGAGTAGGTTGAGTGACCTGAGGTGCCGAGCCAAAAATACCCTCCATTGTTGAAGCACGTTCTTTCAAATGGATCTTCGGTTGATATGAGGAAGAACCGGAGTAACATGTACGTTGAAGGTCGGGGTCGACGCCAAAAATGTCCTCAATGAAACGATGATAATAATCGTGTAGCAAAAAAGACGAAAAGCCGGATGTTTGATATTGGGGATTGGGTTGGTGCTCCGGTTGGTACTCGGGTTGGTCCTGAGCCTCGTAATCGGGCTGGTAATCGACCTCATCCGCGGGCTCGTTCGCGGGCTCGTCATTGGGCTCATCCTCGGGCTTGGAATCTGAACCGGGGATCCGACCACGTCATCCATATGCGTTATTCGTCGGTCCTCATCGGTTGCCTTCCGGAATAAGTCTCCCCGACGTATACTCTCGGGGATCAACAATCGACATCTCGTATGCCATATACCATTGCTTGTAATATGGGGTACCGAGAAAATCCCCGTTACACCAATACAAGGTTTAACACCTATTTGTCTGGTCATTCCAAAGCACGATATATGCTTGAAGATCGTGAGCCCAATTTATTCGGTTTTTACCATGTCCCTTTTGTCGAGCTGGTGGACCTCACTGAGTTGGAAGGGAGGGTTCAGGATATGTTATATAGCACCGAACTATTGCAAAACCCGATCCCCAGCATGCCATTCCACCATATGAATATTGAATACCGGCACATTACACGAGAACAGTTGGTAATTGTGCTGGTAAACAAATGGTGGGATGAAAGGCGTAATTTCAACTAAAATATAAGGTTGCCACACGAACTGCACAGTATAAAAACACGAATTTAATTAACAAAAATATCGAAAATCTAAAAAATATCAGATTTTTTTTTGTAAAACAATATTTCGAAAATGTATTTTTATATTTCGAAAATGTAAAAAAATATTTGTAAAAAATATCAAATAGTTATTTTTTTTAAAATTCGAAAATATACAACACATTTCGAAAATAGAAAAAAATATTATAAAAAATTCGAAAATATATCTTACATCATCTCCTCCATGTTTGTCTAACCAGCGATGTAAATGAGAACATTTTTCGTGTAGCCCAAGTCCCGGAATTGAATGCCATCTGAAAAATTGAAAGATATTAGAATAAAAATAATAATTAATAAAATTTTAAAAATATAAAATCGAGACATCGAGTCACCTATTAACTAGTGGCATCGAATATGGCATGTGTTCGAGGTTGGTGATGGAAGGCAGTCAGTATAATATCCATGATTGGAGCAGATATGTGCAACCGCTCATTATTTGATAAAAATTGTAATATAACAATAATAATAATTTTTATTTAAATATATAAAATTAATAAATAATGTATTGTTAAATCAACACATTATTTAATAAAAATTGTAATATAATAATAATAATTTTTATTTAAATATTTAAAATTAATAAATAATGTATTGTCAAATCAACACATTATTTGATAAAAATTGTAATATAATAATAATAATTTTTATTTAAATATATAAAATTAATAAATAATGTATTGTCAAATCAACACATTATTTGATAAAAATTGTAATATAATAATAATAATTTTTATTTAAATATATATAATTAATAAATAATGTATTGTCAAATCAACACATTATTTGATAAAAATTGTAATATAATAATAATTTGTACTTTAAATAAGAAAATTTGATAAATAATATATTGTCAAATTAACACAATATTTTACATAAATTGTAATATAATAATAATATTTTTTATTTAAATAAGATTAAATTAATTTTAAATGTAATTTAAATTTCAACTTCAAATTTAAAGCAAAATTTTAAATTCAAACTTATATAATTATGAAATTTATATTATTTAAATTTAAACATGTTCATTAATTTCCAAATTAATTTCAACTTAAATTAATTTTCAAATTAATTTTTACACAAATATTCTTCGTGTATACTAGTGGACATGTGCTCATTTTTCGTCGGACAATCCGACATTACGAGAGGATTGATCGGAAATATAGACACGATGTGGGCAAGTGGATCGGTTATGGCTAGGCCTTCGACAAACACTGCACAATTTCGGTTCTCCCGTCTCCCTAATGTCCAAATCAGAGCGAATCCTCGTTGAAGGTGGTCGACCTCTAGGCTTTTTACGGAGACTATGATCCGGTAGCATCTCAAAAGCAACCGGTGGAACTTTCCAATTCGATACATTGGGCATTACAGGAAATTCATTCTCCCATATATGCAATGTGTGTTGCAGCATGTACACCTCGTCTATGAATTGTTCGACATTTAAATTTGCAGTCGCACAAGTTGCATGAACATACACATAAGGATACCGGAGAGCTTGAAATTTAAAGCACTCGCATCTCCTTTTTGCCAGATCAATTACATACGACCTCGGTGGAACACCCGAGCGATGATCGGTGTACTTTGAAACCCGAAAAATCTTCAACTCCCGTGAATAAATTTCTGCATTCATCGATTGAGCTTTCTGACTGTTTGTCGCCATGGTCCTTCGAATGTTCTCAACGTACACTTGTCCGACCTCCATCTGCGCCACTTGTCGCTGCCCCATTGTAGGTATCAACGTAGCCAACCTATAGAAGGTTACCGAGAAAACAGCAGCAATTGGTAGATGTCGTGTTCGCCTAAAGACAGAGGTAACTTACTCGACCAAGTTGGTCGTCATCTGGTCATACCGAGCCCCCTCATCGTAACTTTGTGTCCATTGATACGTCTAAACGCTACCCAACCAACCATGAAGATTTTTGCCATTTGGTAAATGTTTCATCTTAGCTTCAAGCTTTGGGAACTTTTGTCTGAATCTCCGCGGTTCAAATTGATGAGCTGCATATGCATATGAAATTTCGAATAAGTATTTTTTATATTTCACAAACTGATAAAATTTAAAATTAAATTGAATCAAAAAATACAAACAAAAATTATTACTCATTTCCACGAATTCTGCTTTCCATTCTTTATTTTTATAATCACTATAAAAGTTTGCTGACATGTGCCGGATGCAATAAACGAACCTCCACGGAACCTCCGATCGCCTTATTGCAGCAAGTAGTCCCTTCTATCTGTCCGATATAAGGCAAATGTTATCTTGCCTAATAACGTGCCTCCTCAGATTTTTTAAGAAAAATTCTCACGACTCGAAGCACTCTTTCTCGACTATGGCGAATGCGATCGGAAGTACATTTTGGTTGCCGTCTTGTGCAACAACAATCAGTAGTACTTGCGTGTATTTACCGTACAGCCAGGTTCCATCAACTTGCACCATCAGTTTGCAGTGAGGGAAGACCTTAACACATGGGTCAAACGTCCAAAATAATCGGTGAAAACGTCGTTTTCCCGGATCAATCACCCCGTCCGGACCTTCATACGGTAGTGTTTGTAAATCAGTTACAGTCCCCGGTACATACTCTCGCATCGCGGCTATCCACCATTGCAGCTCGTTGTATGACGCATCCGAGTCACCTTACAACTCCAGCATCGCCATTTGCTTCGCCCACCATGCTTTCCAGTACTAAACCTTATAATTGAAACGACCTTGCATGGCCGAAATATAGACCGATATCTTATTCAATGAAGACTCTTTCACCATAGGGATGATGCAGTTGCATATGGTCTTTGCATCTAACTTCCGATGATCTTGCATCATACGAGCCATGGTGCATGTGTGCAGACCTTCCATTATCCTTATTGTCCATAATTGAGTCCGCTGCATTAACACGGCTCGGATACGCCACTTACACCCACTCTCGACTTTCAGACATTATTCGATGTACAAAGACTACGACAACTTCGTTACTTTATATTCCACAGCCAACTTTAAGCTGTATTGTTTTATTGCATTTAAGCAGTCCTTCTTGTTCTCAAATTGTTGTCCTACGAACAACTCTTCTTCTTCGGTTTGTTCGTCGAGTAGGTGAGTCAGAATTATGTTTCTATATTTCGAAAACTCACGAGCTCGACCCGCATCTAGGTCTACGTTGCTCATGAAGGCCCTCGGATTATTCTTAATAACTATACTCGGGCTCGTATTTCCTCCCGAATGAGTGTTAACATCATCACCCTCTACCGGACCCTCCTTATCTAAGTCTTCAGGAATGTCATCCAAATCGGGGTCTTCCAAAGCTTTATTTTCTTCATCATCTTCTATTGGGGCCAACACTTCCGGATGAAATTATAGACGATGACACTTGTTTTGGATGTTATACAAACATCCACCGGTGTTTGGATTTTCTGGAGTAGACCTTCCATAACCCGATTGATCTTTCTAGCATACATTAAGATCAATATCTATTCCAGAACACTGGCTTACTGGATTTAAGACTTGAATTGGTTCGGGGTGTGATATCTCTGCGAACAACTCAATATGGTATGGATTTTAGATCTCAGATGGACAATAAATTTCAATCATTGTCCTTATATCATCATTATCAACAAGCTCCATTTCGGAGAACTTTATCGGATCTGATGAAACCGGAAATTTGTAAAACAGTCTCAACATTTGCTTCCCGCAACAAGTAGTTATCTTTGTACTGATCTTCCGTTTCAATTCATCCAACAAAACACGCTTGTTCAGTCTCATTCTGATTTTTTCTCTGCTTTCAAATACACAACATTCATCGTCTGTATTGATAATTTTTCCATCAAAATGAACATAAACAAAGAAAATGTTGAAAATCATTTTGAAAAAACTTGAGATTATAAAAAAATGAACATAAACAAAGAAATTGTTATATTGTTAATGAGAACAAAAAACTCAAATTTAAGGGTTCTAACGATTATATATATATATATCTGGTGCTGGAGTTAAAAGTCGATCTCGACCATTAACTATACTAGTGTTTTTTCTTTTGATTATTTTCGTTTATTTCGTAAATTTAATTTTAATTAATATTTTTAATATATTTTTAATTTGTCGATAATATTTATTGCTTAACATTTTCACAACAAAATATTTAATAATTTTTAATAAATCAAAATTATATTAATACGATAAAATAATAAATCTTGTTGAATATTACAACAATACAAATTAAATTTACAGATAAAATAAATTATAAATAATTGTTAATATTAATACACGAAATTTTAAATTTTGAATAATAATACAAAATAAGCTACAATACCCTAAACTTGCGCAACTCGTATCGGTTAGATAATGTCCATCCGCCTGAAAACCTAGCCAATTTCAATAAATTATTCCAACCCTCAAGTAATACGGGTCCATATTGACTGAATACTCGATCAAGTCATCTCGATCGACCGTTCGATGGCAGAGTTCCGTCAACCGATCTTTGATAGCATAACCTTTACGGTTATACCACATAGTTAAATTTAGCGGTAATTATATCATATACATATAAGATTTTCCTCAATGGCGCAAAAAACCGTCTAACCACTGAAGACATATTTTTACCGCTTCACATGACAGTATATAATTAAACTTTGACAATACATGACAGTATATAGTTCAACCTCGAAATTCGATTGT
The DNA here is from genome assembly GCA_039519145.1 of Kokia cookei. Classification (NCBI taxonomy): domain Eukaryota; kingdom Viridiplantae; phylum Streptophyta; class Magnoliopsida; order Malvales; family Malvaceae; genus Kokia; species Kokia cookei. The sequence goes on along the minus strand of CM076907.1, from coordinate 1,693,075 downwards.
ACACTTCACAATTATCCTCCAAAACAAAACACTCATCTAATGATAAATAATAAAACACTCTCATTTTCTTATTATTTGTAGAGAAATATTTCTTACTTACAATTTAAAAATAAAAAAACATAACCCTATTTATAGAGAATGAGGAGAAGTTGGTGTCAACCATTGCATGGCCAACACCAAAAAAATTTGAAATTTTTTTATCCGAGAAATGGCCAACACCAAAAAATTTTGAATTTTTTTTTCTGAAATGCAATTTTTTTTATCCGAGAAAATAGGGTGTCGACCATGGCCATTGCATAGCCAACACCCAAAAATATAATTTTTTTATCCGAGAAAAGAGGGTGTCGGCCATTGATGGCCAACACCAAAAAATTTTGAATTTTTTTATCTCAAAAAGGGGATGTCGGCATTGCATTGCCAACACCCAAAAATGTAATTTTTTTTATCTAAGAAAAGGGGGTGTCGGCCATTGCATGACCAGCACCCAAAAATGCAATTTTTTTATTCGAGAAAAGGGGGTGTCGACCATTGCATGGCCAACACCAAAAAAATTTGAAATTTTTTTTCTCAAAAATTTTTTTATCAGATAAATAGGGGCGTCGACCATTGTATGGCCAACACAAAAAAATTGTACTTTTTATCTGACAAAAAAGGGGTGTCGGCCATGCAAATTTTTTTTTTCAAATTCTCGTATTTTCGTATATCAATAAAATACCGTATTTAAAAAAAATGCATAGGTGTTGCATGGCCGACACCAAAAAACACAAATTTTTATGTCTGACACCAATCATTGGCCAGGTGGTGTTGGCCATTAGATGGCCAATATCAATTTTTACTGTTCATTTTAGGTCATTTTGGTGTATATTTTTGAACTTGGGTCACTTTCGTAAATAATCAAAATTTTTGGGTTACTTCGATAAATTACCCATATTATTTAGATGATTTTTAATTTTTTATATTATTTAAATAAAAAAAAACCTCTTACTTTGCAAAATTGTGCTCAAATTTGGCAATTTGGCCAATATTTCTTCATTAGTTTGGGAAAAAAATCACAGAAATCTGATTTTTTGATAAATATATCGAGAGAAAATTAGGTTTGATTAATCAATGTATGGTTGATAAACAAAGATCAATTTTTTAACAGTAAAATGCAATTCACTTTCTAGTAAAGTACTTCCATATACTTTTACAACATTTTCACATTTTTTAGTTTAATCAAATTTACATGACTTTCACTAGAGGAAAACTTATCTACCAATAAGTGATTGAGAGTTGTAACTATAAATTTAACTACTTTCGAATTTTAGAATTGTTACTAATTATAAAACTTTATTTAAATAACATTTTGGGCTCAACATGATTAATTTCAAATCGTAAAATAAAAAAATATTATTTTTTTAATAATTTTATTATAAGTTTTGATCATATTTATTTTTTTTATATAATATCTAAAATTATCCATAATCTTTTTTCAACACATAAATATAAAAATAATACACTTCAATATATTCAGATTCACGTTATTCTGTATTGACAATAATATTTATACTAATCGAACTAAAATTACATACTACTATTAAAAAAAAAAATTAACTAACTCGAGTCAACTCGTGGAAACTGACTTAACCGAACATTAAATTAAAAAAATACTTTTATTTTTCAAAAAGGTTAGGTCCGCTAACCCTCAAAAATTAAATAATACCACTCTCACATCACATGCTTTTGCCAGCCCCCAATATTCTACGTGGCATTATTTGTCTGGTCGTTAACCTTCTTGTGGATCCCTAATATGTATATAATTTTTAAGGTGGCCTATGACTCTAGAGGCCTATTTCCATGTCTTTCCTATAGGCATATTAAATATCATTAAATCCTTGATTTAACCTTAGCCCTACACGTGTAGTTTTTCTTCACGTGATATGGCCTTTTAAGCAATTATTTATTTTATTTGTAGTATTCAATTCGTTGCCAAAAGAACATTGCCACATTGGTTGCCCTAACAATTAAATTTTTTTTCCGCCGAAAGCACCAATCAAATTAAAAATTTCAATGACTAATTTCTCATTTCCATTATTTATAAAAAAAAAATCATATTTCATGAAGTTTTAGATTTTATTAGATTGATCATATATTTTAATAATTAATTTTATTTATAATTATTCAAATATTGTATTATAAATATGCTTATAGTTTGAATTTAAATATAATTTCGGGGGTGTTTGGTAAATAGAGTTTTAGGGTTTTTTTAGTTTATTTGGGTACAAATAGAAGATTAAGCTTAATTGTAATGTTTGGTGAATGGAAGTTTGCGAGAACTTGTTGAGCTAAAACCTCAAAAAAAAAATTAGGGTGGTAACTTTTTTTCAACCACTAGTTAAGAATGAAATAGGTGAAATGACAAATCTGATCATGTTTATTAAAAAATTACTTCCTTTGTCACATGCTCTCAAATATAATAGAGGTGTCAAGATATCAGTAATCTCTATTCTTTCATTTTCACTTTCACCTGCAAAATCCAAAGTAAATATCAAAACAAAAAAATTCCATCATGAATCTACAAAAATCAACATTGTCGCGAGAAATTTTCAATCGGGCCCATTCACTCTTTAATATTCATGTACTCTTAAATTTTTTTTCAATTTATATGTGCAAAATAATTTTTTATGCAACTTTATATTAATTAAAATATGCTATTTAATAAATTTGTTCAGAGTGTGACATAATTATCATTAGGAATATAGTTTATAATTATATTGATACACTATTAATATTTATCAATTTCCAAAGTGTTAATATTTGCAAATAAAAAATCACCTCTTTTAGTACAAAAAAAAATTTTTGTTAATGAATTTAAGAAATTTGTTTATTTAAATTTTTAAAAATATTAACCAATTAATTTCCATAAATGATGTTTTAATTCTTTTGGTAATGATGTTTTATTTCAATAATTTTACCAATAAAAACTAAAATATTATAAATAAATAAATACTTATTAAAAAATGTGATATATCCTTATTTATCATTTCACACATATCAACTAAATTTTACCAAATACTTTTAAATAAACAGTTAATAGAATCAGTTAATCAAACCAACCATTGCAATCAACTATCAATCAATTGTCAAATTGGACTATTAACGTACTTTGTATTTGTCCAAATTTAAAATTTTACTTAACTTTGCTCCTATTTGTAAAATCTGAGTTTAATTTAGATTCTCTCATATTATTCTTTTAAATAATTATATTATTTTTAATGTAGTATTTTATAATTTTATAAATTTTCACTTATTAAAATTATATATAAACAACTTAATATTTTTTAATATGCTTACATTATATATTATATTTTATGAATTTAATTTTTATATATCATAAATTACATAATATACTACAAACTTGAAAAATAAATCGGATTAAACTCGAATTTCAAATACTTGAAATTAAATTCAACCCATATTTTAAACCAATATATTTTTATACAAATTAATTTTTAGCTTTTTCAACACTTTTCTCTTCATTATTTATACTGAAAACGAATAAATTCATTATTTCTACTAAGATATAATAATAATAATTCCTGCAATAAGATGACATCATAAATTTGACATCATAAAGTCAATGACAAGCGAACTCACACAAATATATATATAGAGAGCGAGAGAGAAAACCCCACGATGCTCATAAATATTTTAGCCTTTTTTCTAAAAAAATAATTTAAATCCAACTTTTGTATTTACATTTCTATTTATTTTTCATTAAAGTTTATAATTGTATTGTTCTCACTGTTTTTTTCTCCATTTAGGTTACTAATATATTATTCATTATTTCAACCATATATGTAAATTATTTATTTTCAAGAGAAAAATATATTTTCATCATATGAATAAAAAAAACTTGAGGTTTTGTTTGCTCTCTTAGATTCACCCCTAAAGTAAATAACTATTGTATTAAAGATAATATTTGATATGTTAGTAGTAAAAAGAAATTAATTTCACAAGTAATATATCAAAAAAAATTTATATACAAAGAAAGATAAAATCTAATGTGAAATCTTATTATAATAGGTTCCCGTGAGATTTTTTTGTAGCAATTTGGTAGAAGCACATCAAAAACTAAAAAATTAAAAAAATTAAACAAGTTAAAATGTAAGTTTTAATTGAATATATAGCTTTTTTTAAAAATAATAATTTTTTCTTTAATGTTGAAACTAATTAAATTAATTAAAACGTAAATTTACGTTTTTCAATGTAAATATTATATGACATTATCAACTGTAGGTTAATGTTTTTTTTTTCAACATTAATTTAAAAAATCTCATGGCATCCCACTATAATGGGATCTTTAAACAGATGTCAAGAAAAAGGATACATCTTATTTTAATTGAAAAAAAAAATTATTGTAGAAAATTAATAAAGTAAAGGGGGTAGTTATGAAATTTAGAAAAAGTATAGGGAGAAGTAGTGGGAAATTAGCTACGTGTTCAATTTGCAAACAAGGACGGCAAATTATACAATTCCTTTTTAAGGCAATGCCAGAAACGTGTAACAGCGCTAGCAACGAGAAGGGGGGGGCGGGGTTGGCGCGTGCGCACCTTCTGATCCAGGTCAGCAAAAGACACGTGTCGAATATTGGGACAAACAATGCCCTCCGATATTATGCTAAGGGCGTCGTCAATCAAAGTGGAAGCTTGACATGTGGTCCCCACAGTTCTTCCATCTGTTACGTAGCTGAAATGTAATAAACATCGTCCAATTTTAGATTTGTTCTTTCTCTAGTTGCAATCCCTGTAGCGTGAGCTCACGCTCCCTTCCATTGCAAACTACAATTATTCAAAATATTCTTGAATTTCGTGTACTGTCATGAAAATCCCCGTATTCATTATTTCAATTATGATTTAAATTTGAATCGCGTTAATTATATATATATATATTTTTTTTGTAATTTATCAAAAAAAATATTATTTAAAGAATACTTTATATTTAATTACTTATAATTTTTATTTTTTTTATGATTTACGGTATTGATTTTTTTCGACTTTAAAAAAATTTAATTATATCAATTGAATTAAACAATTTTTTTTATATTATGCATGTTCGTTTTACTGTTTATGTTTGGTGTCGTGACTGTCTCTCCTAACAACATTTCTTCCAATATTTAAACTTACGTTTTTTCCTTATAAGTATAATGTACCTTTTCATTTATCATATATTCAATAAATACTTGTATTAGCTTAGAAACACCTTATAGCCCATGCTAAACTTTAGTATTAATTTTGAAATAGGTTTGTAAAAAAGTGTTATAAAGTTTAAGATTTAAGTGTTTAATATTATCGTTGAAAATTATTTATTAAAAATAAAATATTTATTTAATTAAAAAAATTTACATTTAAATGATATTTAAATTCATTAATATTATTATATTTCAATAAAAATATAAAAAAAATATATATTTGTTGTACTCATTATTAATTTTTTATATGTCAAATATAAAATTTTATTATTCTTAAGCAATTAGTATTAATTATTTGTAAATTTTAATTGAAATATATAAATTATATTTTAATATTAAAATATAATACAAATTCATTGTCTACTTGAAATAAATTTCAACAGGGAATAATTGTATACTCAATATAAATAGTACATAAAATAACTTGGATTATAAATAAAAGTTAAAACGTCATTTGACTCCTCCAAATGCAAAAGTTAAAAATTCAAACTTCTGCATTTGAGTTCGAAAGCATTTTTTTCATAGTACTTTTGACTTCAAAAATTATTTATTTAGATTATTTATTTAGTATTTGTTTGAAGTTCCAAAAATAATTTCTATTTTAAAAACACTTTTAAAAAGCAATAACATTATAAATGATATTTGCATTCGCACTTTACTTGCGAAAGAAAGTCCCGACTCACATGGCCTTAGGCACTCAAAATTGGAATTGTACTAACATATTTCTCTTTTGTTTCCTTTCTTTCCTCCTTGGCTTTATATCTCGACTCTCAGCATGTCATAGGTAAATCGATCTTTCAATCATCATCAATTTATCTTTTTTATTGATTTTTTGTATCAACAATTAAAAATAAAAGATGACCGAAATACAAAAACTAATACATATATTTATTAATTATTTGTTTACTATATATTATATTATTTTATTCAAAATTTCAATTTAATCAAAATTGAAATAAAAAAGGATAAAAATCTAGATCGTATGATTAACATCACTCTCTAGAAAAGCGTGTGGAGAGTTAAACCGAGCAAAGAATCTCGTATACCACGATCTGGACACGTGGTGATACCTCCGCAAAAAGTTTATTTTTAAAGAATTTTCTAAAAAATAAAATAATTATTCTTTAAAAATAATAATATAAACAGGAAAACAAAGAGCGACATAGCGGGGTCGTCCCCACCTCTTCTCTTATGGACCACATGCGTGTCAGTAAAGGAAGGTCATTTCACCTACTCGTGTCCCTAAATCATTGGTCCACGTTGCCCCCACAACTTCCCTAATAAAAATATGCTCACCCCACGTGTCACCTTTTAACGACTCTGATTAAATTGACGGTGCTGATTTACCTTCTTCCAATTTCAAGTATGTCGACTTCACACCAACTGTACGTGTCGGGTCCATCTTGCCCGAACGGTGACGGGCAATCTGCCCGTTCTTTGATGCCAAAAAATTATAACGTAAAATTCTATAAAGGGTCCCTGTATTATGCATTTTTCATGGATTTGATCTCTCTATTATAGTTCGTTAATTTCTAATTTTTGTTTCTAGAAATGTATTTTTTTTAATTTACGTAAATTTTTTTGAAAAATTTGACATTAATAATGAAAATTAAATACACATTTTGAAAAATATAGGATTAAAAATGAATAAATTATAATTGAGAGAATAAATTCGATAAAGTTATATAGGACAGGGAGTTGTTTTGGAATTTGACCAAAACTAGTGCTCCCACACTACAAAAGCACCCTCCTCTGCCATTTTCATGGGTCCTTTAATTTCAATTCAAATCTGCAGAAGAAAAAAAGAAGGGAAAAAATCTCTTGATTTTAAACGAAGCTTGTTCTTTAGCATTAAATAGTTTTGATATTTTTATTCGTTTTATAGTAACCAAATGGCTGGAGTTTGCTGTGGAGTTGTTCCTGAAAGTGAAACGGCATCTGCGGTCGAACAAACATCGAAATCAGCTCGTCGCCGGAGAATGGAAGTTCGTCCGTTTAAGTTAGTGGCTGACGCCGCCGTTCAACCGCCGTCGGAAAACGGCCGGAAACGTCAGAAGCTTGCACTCGATCTCGTTCTACCGTCTTCTCCTCGTGATTGTGATAACGCTGTTGAGAGCTCCGGTACTAACAAGGTTAACGGAGATCAGGAAATTAATGAAGGTTTAAAATCTAATGGAATAGTAGAATTAGAAAAGGAATTGCCGAAGTTTGGTTTGACTTACGTTCGTGGACGACGACGAGATATGGAAGATGCCGTTTCGATTCATCCGTCGTTGTGTAAACTAACCAGTGAAGCTCAAATTTCGTCGGATATTCACTTTTTCGCCGTGTTCGACGGCCATGGCTGCTCTCATGTACTTAACGAATCCCCTTGGCTTGAAAATATTGTGAAATTTTCAATTTTAGTTTACTTATAACCAACCTCTGTTACCTTTTTTAGGTTGCGATGAAGTGTAGAGATCGGTTTCATGAGATAGTAAAAGAAGAAATCGAAGCATGCGGCAGAGAAAAGGCGGTGGAGTGGAAGCGAACCATGGAGAGAAGCTTTGAGAGGATGGATAAGGAAGTTCAAGAATCTACGGTGGACTCCGTAGAGAATCCGAATTGCCGATGCGAACTCCAAACTCCACAGTGCGATGCTGTCGGATCTACCGCTGTGGTTGCCGTTGTCACTCAGGATAAGATCATCGTAGCTAACTGCGGTGATTCCCGCGCTATCTTGTGCCAAAACGGCGTCGCTCTTCCCCTCTCCTATGATCACAAGGTATTTTACCTTTTTATATAATTTCACTTTTTTAAAATTAAAATTTTTTTATATTGATTAAAACTGAATCGAATATTAAAAAATAACAATCAAACTCAACCGAATTGCATTGATAAATGTTAGTTCGGTTGATCAGCTTTTTTTAAATTATTCTTATTAATTTAAATATAAATTGAAAATTAAATATAAAAATCCAGTTTTTTTCTCATTAATTTTTATGTTTTTATTATAGCCGGATCGACCCGATGAACTGATCCGAATCGAAGAAGCCGGTGGCCGAGTAATTTACTGGGATGGAGCTCGAGTTCTTGGTGTTTTAGCCATGTCTAGAGCAATAGGTAATTTAAAAATAAAAGAAAAAACCTTTTTTTTATTTATTTTCTAATTTTTAAAATTTTATATCTGATTTTTATATTTTTTAATTATCAGGTGATGATTATTTAAAGCCCTTCGTTATACCAGAACCAGAGTTAACAATAACTGAGAGAAGCAGCAAAGATGAATGTTTAATATTAGCCAGCGATGGATTATGGGACGTGGTGACAAATGAGACAGCATGTGGGGTGGCGCGTATGTGTTTACGCGCTCAAAAGCCAGCATCACCACCTATGTCACCGGACAGTGACGCGGTGGTTCGCGGTGCTGGAGTCGAGAGTTCGGATGAGGCATGTTGGGATGCTTCCATTTTATTAACCAAATTGGCTTTGGCTAGACATAGTGCCGATAATGTTAGTGTTGTCGTTGTCGATTTGAAGGAAAATCAACAGTCATAAATAAAATTAGAATTTTAGAGATTACTAATATTTAACTAAGAGAAAAAGAAAAAGTATTAATGAAAGAAAATATTGTATTTTTCTGCCATTGTAAGGAAGTATTAAAATGTAAGATGGGCTTTTATTTTTTTGGCAAATTATAAATGATTATATAGTTGGTTAATTACAATTTTCCTTTTTAGTTATTTTTTAGATTAACACCAAAAATTAAAATATTTTAGGAGTTAATAGATTAGAAGATTGAACACCTAACATTTGGATTTATGAATATTGAATATATTAAAATTATAAAATGGATATAAAAGATATTTAAAAATTGTTGATTCAAAGAAATTTTAAATTGCTTTAATGAGATTTTAAAATTGTAATATTTTATCAATTATTTGTTCTTTTATTTTACTTTCACATTTGACTTGAAGCATATTCACAATGTCAATTAAATTTTAAATTCATGTATATTTACTCTTATTTCTACTTGATTTGAACATGTGGCAATGGAAAAATAACCTAAGAAACATTCTTAGTTGGCTTTTGGTTCATCCGTTGATCAACTATTCGTTTGTTTAACATTTTCAGTAGTTTACTCGTTATTAACGAATATACATTTATTTTTAAAGGATAATTAAGACATAATAATTTTGTATTATCTTAACAAAAAAAAAATCAAAGTAGGTCATTGTTTAACAAAAACCAACACACAACAAATTTACCATCTAATCGACTACACAAGTGGGCCACCACTCGTAATGTCGATGATATAGTATTATTAAGCACGGGATCTTCTCCTTATATACGATATAATGATAAGATGATATCTTTATATTTTCAGTAACTTTGATATCTCTTCTTTTTTTTCCTTCTTCTTTTTAGATACTTCGATTTTTTTACCTATTACAAGTGAATCAATCACCTTATTGCCACCATCATTTCCTCTGCATTATCAAAGAATAATAAATTAAATTTAACATGTTAAAGAGACATTGACATAGTTAATTTTTTATTAACGTATACTCTATGAGTAAAATTTGAGCTAATATTTAATGATGAATAAGTTAATGAAAATACTAAATTAATACAATATTAATATTTTAAGGGCCCAATCATAAAATTCAGAATAAATTTAAAATTTTAAGTTATATTTTTAAAAAGTATAATATAATTAAGCCTAAAGAAAAGTTAGTAGGAGATATAATTAATTAATCTTTGATTAGCGTTAAATGTTTATTATCGAGTCCACCATGTTTGACCAAATTAAGCTTTAATAAACTTTATTAAATCATTGATTAAAACTTTTAAATGTTATCCTTAGTTCCTTGAACTCGACCCTTTATTGTTCTCTACGCAACCATGCACTACATCTTGTGATGTTAATTATAAAAAAGAAAGAGAAATGTTAAATAAAATATTAGAAATAGTTACGAATTAATCCAACACTAATTCAATCTAATATATATATATTAAAAATAACAAATATTATAATAAGGTTTTTTTTGTCTTTTAATAATCAATATGTTAATTGAGTTTGGTGTCACTCATAAATTGAATTTGAATTTAGTTAAAAAATTACAAAAAAGTCCTTCATTTTATAAAATAACAAATATTATTATAATGGTATTTTTGTTGTTTTATATTTATAAAAAATCACCATAGTTTTTCATATCTTAATTTTATCATTTCAACTAAACTCTCGTTTGGTGTTTATTTTATTTTTTTATAAATACGTTTGTTACATAATTTTTTCATCCATATTGTTGGGTGTTATAGCATCTATTTAAAGATCCTAATATAACAAGATTTCGTGAGATCTTTTTAAATCAACTATTAAATTAAAAAGAGAGAAAAAGAAATATTAATTCACTGTTGATCATGCTATGTAAGATTCACACTGAGTAACGTGAGTTTACTTTTTAACCAATTCAACTAATTTCAATGCTAAAGAAAGAGAGAAATTTTGCCAAGAAAAATAACATATTCAGTAACTAATTTAATAGATTCTAGGTCATCAATACAATTTCTCGATTTCTGATATGGGTTGATCAAATGACTATTGTCTCATAATTTCCATCTTTTACCGCAACCTTTAATTTTAAAAAAATCCCATAAAATCTCACTATAATAAAATCTCATATTATTTGTTATCGTGCTATAATCTATTTTATATAAAATCATCAAAAGAAACTACTTAAATATACGATATTAAGATTTAAACCTTCAACTTTATAGAAACAACAAAGAAATCTTAACCACTGCTCCAATGGGGTGTTAGCACTTGTAATTTTGAAGAATATATATATATATATTGTCCAAGACTCTTTAATATCAAGTAATTGTATTGGATCTCGATTAAATTAAAAGTCAAATTTTAAACGGGATAAATCTCTCCCAAAATTATTTTTTATCCATAGAACTTGAATTTAAAACATTATTTAAAGTGCATAAAAGATGATGTTGTTCATCCTAAGAGTCCTGAATTCGAGCGTTAGTGTGTGCAAAATATTTGTGCGTTGTCAAAAAATTTAAAAAATATAAACAGATATTATCATATAATTACACTAATATATTTAAAAAAATTACGATACAATATAATTTAGATGACCCACTCACATGGCTTGTACGATTGCCAAGACGTATCATTGGTCGGCCACTTATTTTTTTCCTTAATTTTTAATTTAAAATTTTGAAAAACATGCATAACAAAACTATTTTTAAATTCGTGTTTAAAATATATGTAATACATTTATTTCTTGCTTATACGAAATAAGGATAATTAAGTAATCAAATAAAATTTGTAACTTCACCTAAAACGAAACCACATTCATATCCTATTACATATAGGGGTGTTAAAATTTCAATTAAAATCGAATTAATCGATCAAATCGATTTAATTAGGTGAATAGATTTAATTCGATCGGAGGTCCGTTAAAAGTTTTTTAAAATTTTGATTAATGGTTAATTCGGCTTGAAATCGAGTAATTAACCGAATTAAACGAACTTAATAAATAATATTATATTATATGTATTAGGCTATTACTAATTCTATTAACTGAACATTATCAAAATATGTTTTATATGTTTTATACTTGTTTTAACAAAAAAACATATAAATTTCAGTTATTTTAGTTAATCGACTGAAATATTTCGGTTCGAAAAAATTTTTTGAAAAAAATTTGTTTTAGTTAACAGTTAAATGATTAAAAAGTTCGATTAATTTGGTTAATACTAATTTAGTTCGGTTAATCGATCCGTTAACTGTTTGAACACCTCCAATTGTATATTATAATTAGAGATGTTCATGGGCCAAGTCGAGTCAGGTTCAACAAAAAAAGTTAGGTCCATTTGCTAGGCTTGATCCTAGTCCAACTCGAAAAAAAAGCCTAAAATTTTGCCCAAGCTCGACCCAAATAAAAATACTAAAGCTCAAGCCTGGCCCGCCATATTAAATTTTTTAATATTATTTTTATATAATTTTTAAATATATATAATACATTAAAAATATTAAAACATTAAAATAAATATTTCCTAACAAATTGGAAATAAATTTTAAAAAATATATACTTAAATAACACTAAAGTAGATACAACTTAATAAACAAATGTCTCTAAAATAATAACAGAATTAACAAATGCCTCTAAAAAAATAACAAAATTAACAATAAAATAAGTTTTATACAATATCCAAACAATAACAACATAATAGTGAAATTGTAGTAAAATAGGGAGAAAACAACAAGGAAATAGCATTAAAAAAAAAAAAGTAATTTTTTTTTGTCTTTTTGTGAATTCGAGTCGGGCCTGGCCGGGCTCGAGCAAAAAATATCTTACCCTAGACCCAACTCGTTTTTCTAAATAGACCTTATTTTTTTGCTCAAACCCATTTTTCGAACTTATATTTTTACTTAAACCCTCTCATTTTTCAGGCAGGCATTGGAGCAGAGTAAAGTCTAATTATAATACAACTGTATTTAATTATTTTATTGCGTTATATTACAAATATATTAACTATCAATTCAGTTGAAAAAATAATAATAAAATATTTTATATTTAGAAAATTCAATTTAAATCAAAATAATAATCATATATTATAAATTTAAATTTAAGAAACTCAAAATATTATTTTTTATCATTTCAACTAAAGTTATATTTTATTTTATATATATATATATATTCACCCGCATTATGGATATGTTATGAGAAATTATTTTATAAATTCTTCTCATCATATTATTCATAGTCATTTTTCAATTATTTAATGATATTTCAATTTTTTTCATGTTATTGACACATAATTTTGATAATTTTTTACCTTAAACACTGAACTCCGAATCCCAAACTTGAACCCCGAATCTTGAACCCTGAACACAAATTATTCATGGTTCAAAGTTCAAGATTCTAGTTCAAGATTCGAGTTTGAATTTAAAATTCTGAGTTTGGGATTTAGGATAAAAAAATTACCAAATTTATGTGTCAAATACATGAAAATTACTTTAAAAAAAACCATAAATAATATGATGAGACGGGTCAACAAAATGATTTCACGATAGGTTATAGTTTAATATTACTTTAAAAGAAAATTAGTGATTAAATTTGACCCGTTCATTTTGTTTAAAAGATTTAATAAAAAGTACATAAAAAGGGAGTGAATAACTTTTGTTTCAAATCCAAAATCATTCAAAGGCCAACAAGAGATAGAGAAAATCTCATATAATTGACCAAATGTCGACTCAATTTGTAGAAAAAGTGATATTCCTGTATCTTTTTTTATAATAATAATAATACGGTCCAAAATAAGGTTTGTTTAATATTGAATTGGATTAATAAATCCAAGCAAATCAAATATTTGATTATGCTTTTTATTGACTTGCTAAAAATGGTTGGTTGTTGCATTTCCCTCATCTAGAATATTTTTCTGCTTTTATATATATATATATATTATTATTATTATTTTATTGAGTCAAAATTATGATTTATGAGTTATTCAGATATTGATTCAGTTGTTAAATGATTCAAAAATAAACGTTTTTATATAAAATTTATAAATATCAGTATAAATCTGTAAAAATATTAAATATGACGAGATTTGAACCTAATACATCAGGAATTTAAAAGTTTCAATTTTTTCGTTTCATTTAAAACCTCGATTTTTAATGTAATCTTTTATAAAATGATATTTTACATTAAAAAATTAGCATTTGGATCAAAGGTGTGTTATAATTTAGTGTATATGTATGATTGTCCAATAAATACTTAGAGTTAGGTGATGATCGTGTGATAAACATGTCAATTGGTTATATCGAGCCAGTTTTAAACATAGTCAATATGGATCGAATCTATTCGAGTGTTGAAATTTTGGAGTCATTTCAAGTTTGAATCAATTTCGTGTTCATGTCATTTCAGTTTTGATAGTTTCCACTTTGTTCCATTTTATTAAAAGATATTCAATTTGAGGGTTAAGTTTTTAGGATAAAATCAAGTTTGCAAGTCAAATTGGGTTCAAGTAAATTTAAGTTTGAGTTTAATTATTTCGAATCGGATTGAAGGAATGTTGAAATTTTTTGAGACATAATTTTTTATCTGTTGAAAATTCTAACATATATGCTGAAAATGTCTAGGGAATTTTAGGCAACATAAATAATGCACTAAATGATGATGCTGCATAATATGAAATGAGAATATGCTAAAGAATTTATTCCAAATTCACACGGTATGAAATTCCTTCAATACAATATTTACTATGATCTTTTGTTGTCAATTTATGGTACATACTTTTTTTAAAGTTATGAATTTCATAAAATTTAGATGAATAGCTATTTTTTAAAAATAAAAATATTATGGATCTTGTAATGGTTGAAATCAGATCGAATTGATTGATCAGATCATTAATTGGTCGGTATATCAGTCTGACGTAGGGGAGAAAATTATATTGGTAGTCAACTAATTATTAATAATTTTTTTTTTATCACCTAATTATGAAAAGTTACAAAATGGTCATCAAACTATTCAATTTTTTCTTTTTGGTCAACAACCGTTAAATGGTTAATGAAAATATGAATTATCTGCTTTAAAATTAAGATGATAGAAACTTTAACCCTTAACATTTACATATTGTGTAAATTTAATCTTAATTTAAAATTTTAGTGGGTTAACGGAATGAGGGGCGAGGCTCGATCTCTGTGTTGACCAAAGACGACAATAACAAAAGAAGCTTAGCTGAACCAATGTCGAATGATTCAAGCACGAAGATTATGAAATCGATAAAGAGTGAATCGGCAAAGATTGAGTCATCTCAACCTTTAATGTTCAATCTAACAATAGAGAATCAAAGTATCAAGAGAAAATATGAAAATTATGATATTGGGTTTTTAGGTGTTTATAGTTTGTATTTTTTTATCAAATTTAATTGATATTTTTTTTAGTTTTTTAGGTGAAACAATTTAAAAAAAAAGTAAAACTGTAAAAAAGAACCAAATAACACAACGTGAAAATATTGAAGGTTAATTTTTTTTTAGAATTAAGACTAAACTGACATAATATATAAATGTTTGAGGATTAAAGTTGTTATTATGTTAATTTTAAAAGCTGACACATCACCTTTCTATTAACCATTTAACAATTGGTGAATGGTGATCAAAAAGAAAAAAATTGAATAATTAAATGACTATTTTGTAATTTTTCAATATTTGGTGACTAAAAAAATTACCAATAATTGAATGACTATCACTGTATTTTACTTATAATTTATTTAATTAAAATCAAATCGATAATTAAATCAATGAATTGACTAATTTCAAAAACCATGATGGACCTATTCTTATATTAAAATAAAAATTATATACTTCTATAATACATAAGCCCTTATTATGTTTTATTAGTCCAATCATGATATTTGCAATTTCATCCATCAAGCCCAACAACGTTACATGGAAATTGATTACTAAAATTACGTAGCTCTATTTTATTTTAATTACTTTTTCACTCTATTATCATCTTCATAACATAAGCATTCATGTTTATGTTACGTGTCGAGATTTTAGCTTCATTGTCATACCACTTTACGCTTCAAATTTAGCTTGTAACACTCAAGAAAATCGAAACAAGGCCTATAAAGGTCCTCATGAGTTGTATCGAGTCGAATCTAAACATGATATTAATATATTTTATGTTAGTCTAAATTCGACCTGATCCAAAATATGAGTTTAAAATTTTACTCAAATCCGTCCATATTTATAAAAGACTAACCAAAACTCATTTTAAGTCGACTCATATTATTTTTAAAATTTTTTATATTATATTATATTAATATTTAATAATTTTATACATTTTTATTTATTAAATTTTTTTATAAAATCATCTTAACATTTATTTAATGTTTATATTAGAGTAATATTATATATTTAGTATAGATTTATTTTTTAATGTGTTCTAAATTACATAATATATAAAAATAACATAATATAAAACATTATAAACTTAAAAATTGATCAAGCTCGGGCCTTGAATGTTTAAGCCCGAGCCTGATATATTTTAAACAAGCCTAATTTTTTTTTATCCAAACTCATTTATCGGGCCTAATACTTTTACTCAAATTCTTTTAAATTTCAAGCAAACTTTTAAGCCTGATTGGATAATCCAACCCATATACTAAAAATTTTCAATTTCGTTATTAATGTTTTTAATTGATTCTGATTTGATAACTCTTTGTTAAAAATTTAATTGTAATATGACATTATCTATACGAAAAGGAGGCCCTAAGGCCTTCCCTATTTGACAAATGTTTTTACTTCTTCTTACATTAATAATAATAATAATAATAATAATAATAATAAATAATTAAATTTTAGTTCTAGTCCCTCTACTTTTTATTATATTGAAATGATTAAATTTCAATTTCAATCCTTATCTTATATTAAAATTTGAGATTTAATTTTTATACTTTAATTTTTGATTTAATTTGACACTTAAACATTTATAATATCATTAGTTAATCTAAAATTTTATTCTGATTAAAATGTTGAGATAAATTTTAAGAATTATTAATATCATTAAAATTATTTGTTAAATTCATGTCCATTTCAATGTCATTTTTCTGTCACATGATTATCGAGTGAGTATTTTTTAAATTTTAGAATCTCACACCAGTAAAATTAATAGAAGAATTTTAATGGTGCTACAATGGAACCTAAATTTTAAATTCAAAATTAAATTCAAAAAATAAAAGGATTTAATTCTTAAAAATAAAAAATAAAAAATATAGGGACTAAATTCCAAATATACATAGAGTAAGAAACTTGGAGCATATTGTAACTTTTAAATTTTATTTAGGGATAAATCTCAAAATTAAATATGAATTTTGATTTGATGCAGTTATACACATGAAACTTTAGTTGCAATTCAAATATATACATGAAATTTTAATTTTGATTCAATCATACATATTCGAAGAAATAAATACATCAATTTATTTTTATATTGGATAAATATAATTGTATGTGTATGCAATCTGTAAACATAAAAATGATGTTTTATCAATAATTGTGTTAATAATTTATGAGAATTGAAACAAATTCAAAATTTCATGTATAAAATTGCACAAATTTAAAGTTTATGTATAAAATTGCACATAAAACCAAAATTTATGTATAGTTTTGAGATTTATCCTTTTAATTATTTAGTCCAAAGATAGTTAACTCAACGCAAAGCATGGGTAGGAAACCATACTAATTTTTTTAATTAGTATAATAATTCATTTAGTTCTCAATACTTGCACATTTATCAAATTGATCCTAATTTTAAATACTTCAACAAAATTAATCCTTTATAAATTCTACCAAATTGGTCATAAAAAAGCTTTGAATTTCGTCACATAACTATCAACGTGTTTTTGTATTGGACACTAAATTATAAAAATTTCAATTTCGTCGCTAATATTTTCTGTCGGTTTTGATTTGGTCACTGGTATAGTGTCGATGAGCTTTATTTTCCAAGCTTAATTCGTCACCTTCTTTTCTTCACAAAGCCCAAATTTTCTCGAGAAAAAGAAATTATATAGCCCAATGGAAAATGAAAATATAAAAGCCGAATCCAACGAAGACCAAAAGGTAAAACCCAAGTCTTCTTTTCTTTTTTATTTTCCGAGATAAAAAACCCAAATCCAGAAAAGAAAAAGAAAGAAACCTCATCATCGTCATCAATTCATTATCTCTTTTTTTTTTTTTTAACAAGCGTTACCTCTCAGTAAAGCACTAATATTGACTCTTGACTGTCTATTGATCTGTCTTTGTTTCCCTCTTTTTTCTATTTTCTTTTTCTCTCTTTCCTTCTAATTTCCGAATCATTTTTTAATTCCACAAAGGTAAAGAAAAATATTATACCTTCCTTAAGGAAATAAAATCAAAGGAAAAAAAAAACCCACCTGTTTTCTGTACTAAACAGTTGATATGCATAGTCAAATAATAGTAATTTGTTTTGTTATTTTTTATGAAAGAGCAATGGGATATATTTCTGGGTTTTGTCTTTTATAGGTATATGTGTGTGTTTTTTTTTATTTTTTATGGTGCAGGATCTTCAAAATCTGAGAGAAGAAATTCAATCTAAAAAGAGAAAAAGAACCCCAAAAGATGAGGATTAATGGGAGTTGATTTTTTATTATTTTTTCAAGGTAAATTATTTGTTTTTTTCTTTATTTTTTCTGTGATTATTTTATGTCTTTTAAGTGTTTGTTTAAATGCCTGAGTGTAGAATTTAGCTCTATTATTAAAAAAAATTATTTTTATTTGTTGGGTTTAATTTGACCCAAAGTTTCTCTTCTAATGTTCTGTAAATTTACATTCATTGGATTTAGTGCCATTATAACTTGTGAATTTGTCAACGCCTGCATTTTTTTTGGGTACAATTTGATAATTAATTCATTAAAGGTTTGCTTTTTTATTTTATTTTTGTTAATATAACTTATGAATATTGATGCATATGATCTCTATGTGACCGTTTCTCATACTTTTTTATTGTAATTAATCATTTTTCTTTATGAGGGCTTTTGTGTTTTCTCTTTTTATGTTTCAATTATGAACTTTGAGTTTAAAGGAGCAATTTTTTGTTGTTAAGTGATATTGTTATATAGTAAAAAAAGATGAATTCACAAAATCAAGTGGAGTCAACTCTCAAGGAAATACTTGAAGTGATCAAGCCGTTGCGTGAAGACTGGGTTACTCGGTTTAAAATCATCAATGAACTGCGTGACGTTGTTCAATCTATCGAAAATTTAAGAGGTAAAATTGGGTTACTTTATTTTGATTGTTCCATGTGAAATGCTAATAGTGATTCTTAGTAACTTGTCTTACGAGTAAATCTGTGCAAGTTTATTGATTGATATTGGCTACAGAAATGATATATTTTCCATTACGTGATGGATGTTGCGAACAATTTACAAACTGGGATAATTTTTATGTATACAAACATCAAATGTCTGGCCCCGTGAAAAGAAACACAAACTAAACAAGTGGTTTTTTTGTATATCATTCTGAATTTCTTGCTGATTTACGGCATTGAGTACTTACAGATAACTAACGTGCATGTAAATGGCATAAACAGGTGCAACTGTGGAGCCATTTGGATCCTTTGTGTCTAATCTCTTTTCACGGTGGGGAGACTTGGATATTTCTATCGAGGTATCTTTCGGTCAATGTGTTTCAACAGCTGGAAAGAAACGGAAAGTGACTTTACTTGGAGAATTACTACGAGCTTTAAGAAAAAAAGGTGATTTCGAGTATAATTTTCGTGCTTTCATGTTCTTGTTGAAACATATATGAAGGGTGGAAAGAAAAACTTTTTGCTTGGGGTTGGAGGTGGCGTCAAATTGTTATTCATTCATCGTTGATTTTTCGTTTTAAGTAACATTATTCTACAGGTGGATGGTTGAGGTTAAATTTTATTCCCAGTGCAAGAGTTCCCATTTTGAAAATCGTAAGCAAATGGCAAAACATCTCTTGTGATATTTCAATTGATAATCTCCACGGCAAAATAAAGTCCAAGTTCTTGTTTTGGCTCAATGAGATTGATGGTCGATTTCGTTACATGGTTTTACTGGTAACTGTCATTAAAACCGAACACTTCCTGTTATGGAGAGGAATGTATCTCTCATTTGT
This sequence comes from Kokia cookei, assembly GCA_039519145.1. Taxonomy (NCBI): domain Eukaryota; kingdom Viridiplantae; phylum Streptophyta; class Magnoliopsida; order Malvales; family Malvaceae; genus Kokia; species Kokia cookei. Next base: position 1,673,171 of record CM076907.1, on the reverse strand, counting down.
CATTCATTCTATTTAGGTGAAGGAATGGGCCAAGGCTAATGATATTAATAACCCGAAAACCGGAACTTTCAACTCGTACTCCCTCAGTTTGCTAGTGATTTTCCATTTTCAGGTGACTTTTATGATTAAATCTGTTATCAATCATTCGATTGTAGAAGTTGTAGGACTATGTTGCTCCGATCTTCATTTCTCTTGAAGTACATGTCTGACAAATTTCTGGACATGGGTATGGGGATATGAATTTAGGAAAAAGAAATTGAACAGACCCGTGTCGGATACATACCTGTAGTAGACGCATGTTTGTTTATCATTTAATTTATTTTCTTTTTCTTGCAGACATGTGTACCTCCGATTTTACCTCCTTTAAAATATCTATACCCTACGAATGTTGTCGATGATCTTGCAGGTATTTTAATCTCAAATTCTATTTAATTTTCTTGTTTGTTTGCTGTTTCCGAATAGGGATTTGTATTAAGGTTTTGATTCTCCATTATCAGATCCTGGTAGGGAAGTTGGTAAAAAATATACCATGATGTGAAATTTTGAGCTCAGCACTTAATGAAAAACGAATTGTGATTAAAAAATGCTTTATAGAGGACATGGTCTTGATACTGAAGCCTCTCTTCGGTTGCAGGTGCCAAAGTCGACGTGGAGAGACGTATTGCACAAGTATGTTCATCTAACATTGCCAGGTTTAAATCAAGCACAAGTAGAATCGTAAATCGAAGTTCTTTGTCCGAGCTGTTTATTTCCTTCATCGCAAAGGTATCGCTTCCTATTACAATCATCTATTTTGCTTGTTAATGCCGTATTTGACTTGTACAGCAACTTATTTCGTAGATCAATTCTCCTCGGAAGCACCATATAGGCTTTGTTTATGCCAGGTTTTTAAATATTTTTTGCAGTTTTCAGAGATAAACTTGAAGGCCTCAGAGTTGGGAATCTGCACATTTACGGGACAATGGGAGTATATAGCAAACAACATGAGATGGTTGCCCCGGACTTATGCAATATTTGTAAGACCCTCTCCCTCTCTTTGTGTGATATTCTTACAACACTTCACGGCTTTGGCACCGAAAACTAAAATGAGTATTTTTGTTTTTTTTTTTTTTAAACGTTTGTTTTAGATTGAAGATCCTTTCGAACAGCCAGAAAATTCTGCTAGGGCAGTCAGTCAGAAACAACTGGTAAAGATAGCTGAAGCATTTGAGATGACTCGTCGTATTCTAATCTCAGCCAATATCACCCAAAATACTCTCCTCCCCACATTAGTTGGACCGCAAGCATCTCGATTCCTCATCAAAAACCATCCAACCGTGTACTCAAACAGCAACTCTGGGTACCATCCGAATACTCCTCTGCAGGGTCATCGGGTTGTGCAATCACCTTTGCAAATGCAACATCATCCATGGCAGCCGCAGTACAAGAACTCAAGGCCTTCAACCTCACAAATGCAGCATCAAGGTCCAAGGATGGTGCCCTCAACACCGAAACCGCAGTCTCAATTTCCGAGAATGAGGGTGCTGAATGGACCAATGGTGCCAAACCATCAACTTCAGAAGCCAAACCCTTTGGTCCTACAAGATCAGGTTCAAGTGCAAGTGCAACCACCGATTCAGAGATCAAGGACAAAAGGTTATAATGTAAAATTTGGGACTAAAAGGCCTCATCAGGTGCAGCATAGTCAAGGGCAAATGTGGAGGCCAAAATATGAAAAATAGAGAAAGCTTATAAAAGATCATAGTTTCAATTTACTATATAGTTGATGTTTTTCAAAACTTACAAAACAGTGTTATATGTAGACCTTGTGTTGCAAAAGCATATTTTGATTTTTGAGTAAGTGTGAGAATAACTTTTGCATTGAAGAATGAATAGTGAAATGTTTTTGGTTAAAAGTATTTGAGCTTTGCCTATATGATCAATACTTTCTTTAGAGTGCTTGGCCTGACATTCTTTCTCGCTCAATCTCTTGATGCTCTTGGCACGGTTGATTTACCTTGCCTACTACATTTTTTTTTGGAATGCTCGGTGTGAAATCGGACAATCAAGGATCGTTTTGATACTACTTGTCATGGGGCCATTATCATCTTTTTTTAAAGTGTCAAAAGATTGTTATCCTTTCCCAAAAAAGTGTAATGGTCCCATGAAGATTGATATTCGAACGACTTTTGACTATTTGATTTCACGCCGGCACTTTTATAAATACATTAAACAGAGTAAATTAATTGTAAAAAAAGAGCTAATGACAAGAGTGTGACGAGAATGTCACACAAAGTGCTTTATAGAAGTAGCCAAGATGCAATAGTCTCAAATAAAAAAGAAAAGGGAAGATCCTCGGACATGTAAGCGGGTGTACTGCACATCCTATCAAACATGTTTAGAAAGAAGTAATAATCCCATGTCATTTACATGAATAAAACATGAAATACAATAATCTGAATTAAAACAAATATATGAAAATAGCAAACTGAATAATAATCACGTACCAATATACATTCGTAATTATTTTTTAAATCCATGAATTTAATATATTATAAATTGAAAAATCGAAGGAGGGATTATAACAATATGGTTTGAACTTTGGTTTTTGGAATACCAATGAGGGGGCTAAACCACTATTCCTTTAGAATTTGTAAAGAATTTATGAATTTGTTGAATTCATACTTTATATACTTTTCCAAATATATATTATTTTAAAGCTCAATTAATTAATTAATTAATAATATATGCTTATGATCTCTATTATATATGAACCAAATTAAACACATATTGAACCCATAGCACCAACATCAATAACCCCTCAATTGATTTTTTTAAACCTTTTAATACTAGCGTACATTGTTTTACCCACATCGTTTATGTTTCATTGTTTATTTATTTTATTTTTAGAATCACAACTACGTTTTAAATAAGTAATTTTCACGTGTGATAAAATTACTAAATTTATTTTTATATAATTTATTTAATACGTTTTTATAATTAAATGTAATTCAGGCAAGATTATATCAACTTGAATTACAACAGTTCTCATCTCACCCTACCATGAAAGGGTATGACAAAATCATACCAAGTATAAAAGAATGACTATATAACAAAAAAGGGAACTCAAAGATGAATTTAACTTAACAAACAAATATTTTTTGACTGTATCTATCCAATGAAATAAAAAAAAAAAAAAAACAATGATCCTACCCCTACCCTGAGAAAACAATGTTTTTAAAAAAGTTGCATATATATATATAGTAGAATTAAGTTACAAAGGATCTGTAAAAAACCATACCAGGCTGCATTTTAGCTGAAGAAATCAAATCTCTCTAAGAACCTCAATGTGTCTGATGTCCTCTTCCATCCTCCTCTGGTCCGACGACTGCATGGTATTAAGTCACAGGTAATTGACGACTTGTATTTTATTTGGAAACAATCATTTGCAAGACTTGCTTTAGCTGTCTTCAATTTCGCGAAGGGGTGAGGTTTCGGCTTTCGAGTCTTTTAGTTCTGTTGGTTCAACTGCGGAGTAGGCGCTTGTCACATACCAAGACCCTGTAACTTGCATGAGGACCCTCGGATGTATCGCGTAGAGTAGGATGCCAACCCATGGCTTTTGCGATATCTTGAAGTTCATCCATAACGTCAAGAGAATCGCGGATATATGCTCGTCCACCGGGTCGTAATATCCGGTCCATTTCAAGCATGATGGTACACATATTGCATCTGATGTAGAAAGCAGAAAATAATCAAATTTATCAACAAATCCAGCCGCTTAAACATATACTAACACTTCGCCTTGTCAATAAAACTTCCAAGTCATACATAGTGACAATGAACCTAACCAGGACATGCTAACCCGTGTATTCTTACCATAAAATAAACAATTTTTGGACCTTTAATATTTATGACGCAGGATCATTTTCTTTTCTATTATGTTATTTATTATCGGACATACAGATAGATGACCATGAATAAACTTTATTTGCAAGCAAGCCTAATAAGTTTACTTGCAACGAAGCCTATAATAAAATGTAATCTTTACGGGGCAACATTATAGTTATCCAATTAATAGAAAGAGGGTTTTACAAAGCTACATTTTCAAGAGTTCCACTTCTTTCTTACTCCTTTTTCAGCCTTAATTCTATTGATTTACTAACATTTTCTCCTACACAGCACCAATTTATTTATTAAAAAGTCTTCTATTTTCAGCAAAAACAATTTCTCTCAACGTGATTGGAAGTTATAATTGTAAGCTAGTAGTGAAAAATTGACCAGGAATAAAAGATTATAAGGTGTTACCTTCTCCTCTCAACCGAGAAGAGGCCCGCTGCATGCAAAAAGTCATAGGTCCTTGGGTACGTATCAAATGGCTCACACCTAGAAAATTAGACACGATTTAGCTTATAACTCGGTTCAAGCAGTGGTAATAAACATAGCATACTTCAAAGTTTAAGACTAAAAATATTAAACAAGTATCCTTCAGGGTTTATTCGAAGGCATAGATAACGATTAACGTCTCCGAGATCCTAAATAGTAATCTTTTTGGTCACAAGACCTTAACCAATTATTAAAAGCAATCCATGAAAAAGTACAGCCATTACTGATCGAATCCATTTCTTCCTGATCGGAGTTACAGTTAAGAAAACATACCAGTCATGCATGACCCCTATTAATCCACGATCATATATAACAGGCAAGGTATTGGGCCCGCTAACAGGGACTACATTTAGAACCCAAGCATCGAGTTGATTGTCAATCATTGCTGCAGCAAATCTGAACGAAAATACATAAAACTATAGATTTTAGAACGACTGAAATATATCTTAATTGTAAACTTCAAGACAAGGTTTAATAAATTTACCCTCCAAAGCCAGCTCTCATGTCCATTACATTTCTTAGTTTATACTTCTTCCAATGTAGAGCACGGACATAGCTTGCCACTATTTCATTCCAGTATTTTGATTCAGCCTTGAAGAGTTCTTTTCTAGCTATGTAGGATTCGATATGTATGCTCTGCAGCCTGTCGGGTGGGGTTTTCAAACGAGCAGGCCAAGAAGCAACGTTTGCACCATATTCATTCTCAGGAATTCGACTAATACATGCCTTTAGATCAACATACCTGAGAGATTATGCAAACATCCCGAGACTAACTTAAAACTATTCATACCAAGCAGAGAGAAAATTTAAACAGGCACCCTTGAGTGTGGAAGACCTAAATAATAGGCAAGGAGTACTATGGCCTACAATAAGGACAAGAACAAGCAATTCCAGATTTCGAAGTAGGTTTAGAAATTAATCCAGAGAGACAAATGAAATAATATTTATATGCAAGTGAAAACATTGTTCAACTGATGGAAGCCATCAAAAACAAAATCAGCATAGAAAATTTAAATCATGCCAGTGGTCAATTTCATACTGCTGTTAGTCAGTAAAACTTACAACGGTAAAAGAGACTATAGGCAAAACTCAAACAATTAGTCAGAAAAGCAATTATATGCACAAATTCCTTCAAGCAACAGATAGTTTCCATTCTTTTATATGTCATGTCACATACATTAAAAGCCAATATATACCAGCTAGTACACCGCAAGTTACATAGAACAAAAATCTAAAACTTCAAGCATTCAATTATATGGTTGCTGATACTAAAATCATCATCAGATGCTGGCAGGACATGTATAATTAAAAATCAGTCATTCTCCAATGCAGCAAGTTGTATAGAACAAGTATCTAAAACACCTCCAATGCAAAGGACATGTATAACCAAAATTCAGTAATTCCAGTTTGATGATATTTTCAAATAAAAGGAATGAGTATGACATACCAAACATTATCTGGGTCATCATTTGGATCACACAAAGGAGGAATAGTCCCAGCTTCCCGGCTTAAATAACAGCTGTTATTAAAAGGCTTCTGCCATATTGCAATGTACCCTTCCTTCTTTACAAGAGTCCAGCAGAGGCGAGTAGTAAGGTTAAGCATCTCTGTAAATAAAGAAGATCAGAAAATAGTCATGCATAGCAAATCTAATATATAATTTCTTACAAACTGCCACATGTTTCACAAATGAGCACAAGCCAAACAGAAAAAATGGTAAAGCAGGAAAAAAAAGAAAATGTCAGTGTAATTTAAAATTGAATTTGCAAATGCATAGTGAGTACATTAGTTATCACATTTCTTAAAATGCTTAATATGAGTCTAGGTCCATTGTTTCTACCTTCCCATTGTTCCTCAAGGGCTTGTTCGTGTTTGTAAACAGGCTGAGCTGCCCAGGCAAAATATCCACCAGCTCTAAGCATTCTGTTCACCTCAAGGAGCAAAATTCCATCTTCATTACATAGCATAAGAATGGAAGGATACATCAGAAGATATTGCAGAAGTAGATTATATAACAGTAAAAGAAGAAAAGTGAGAATAATCTTCTATAAACATCAAATGAAGCATAATAAAATGTATGAAATATAGATGGGTAGTTTTTATTTACAAAGATAAGTAGAAGAAGAAAGAAAGCTTATTGGCAAGCAGAACTAAACTGGTATTGTGTTAGAACTTCCTCGCCGGAAAAGAGAAGAAGAGACGAGAAATAATGAGCATATAGGGTAGCCAGATCCTGGGCTTAGTGTGGAGATGATATTCGGAATTGTGCAGAAAATTTTAATCAGATTTAAAATATTTTCCTTATTTTTCTTTGCTACCAAAAGGTGACTAGATAAGACAGAAACAAAAAAATTACCATCACGGGTCCAATTGATACGACATCTAGAACAATGTATCAAATCAAAGGCTTGACTGGGGTACAATAAACGACGAGTTGCAAATGCAGCTGCCATTGCAGGCACTCCACGTTCAAGTGCAAATTGAATCTGGTTTTCATGGACATCTTTGGGAGCTATTGACATGGTTATAACATTCCGTGATAACAAATAAGCTCCAAAACTTGCCACACCACATCCAACATCCAGAACAACACGAATATGCTGACCAAATGTAATCTCAGGGACCATCTGGATATACAGATTAGAACTTGGTTGTCAGAAACAAAATCCACAGACCAAATTGCTTGAATTTTTTATGCATACATATAAGGTTTCAAAAGTTTCATAACCTTAGAAATTTGATTCAGGTACTGATCTGCCCCATGTATGAATTGTGTGCCACCTCCAGGAAACCTGAATTTATCCTTCCCTTTTTTGGAAATCCAATTTTGACCACCTTTGTCATCTACCAGACGAGTATGAGGGACATTATAGAACCATACCTATCCATTGAAGCAACATATCCTATTAGAAAACTATGTACACTACAAATACGTGAAAGAATGAACAAAACAAACAGTATCAAAAGCAACTTCAAAACAAACTGTCAAGTAACAAAAGTTACCAGTGAAAGCACAAAATGAAAAAAAAGGGTAAAAAAGAAAAAGAAAACACAGGGACTATCTTTTCCTTTAATTCCTCAGCACCAATAAATGAAAAAAGAAATCAAAACCAGCAAAATATAAAAACCAAAATTTCATCTCTTTCTAGTTCTGTGCTTCTCAGGAACTGAACTTAAATCAAACCCAAGAAGCTTTAATCCCATTTCTCAAACAAAAAAACTAATTAAGCTTGTCTACATTTATCGTTTCTTGACCTAGGCTATATTTCCCTAAAAGTTCTAAAGATACCAAATCCTTCTTTAATACTTTCACCGCATTATAATTTCCCCATAAACCTCGAAGTCTCCATATTCCACTGAACCAAACCATTTACATTTCCCATTTCTCAACCTAGGCTATATTTCCATTATAGTTTTTAAACAAATCAAACAGTATCAAAAGCAACTTCAAAACAAACAGTTACTTAAGGTACCGTTGAAAGCGAAAAATGAAAAAGAAGGGAAAAAAGGAAGAAGAAAACACTCAGACTATCTTTCCTTTAATTCCTCAGCAACATAAGGTTAAAAAAGAAATTAAAACCAGCAAATTTTAACAGCCAACATTTCATTTCTCTCTCTAGTTTTTGCTTCTCAGCAGCGGAACTTAAATAAACCCCAAAAAAGCTTTAATCTCTGTTCTCAAACGGAAAACTAGTTAAGCTTATCTACATTTCCCATTTCTAGAACAAAGCTATATTTCCATTGATGTTATATAGATAGTCAATCCTTCTATTAATACTTTCAACGGATTAATTTCCCAATAAAACTCAAATTCGCTATATTCCATTAAACCGAACCATTTAATTAGTCCTTCAAAAACACCCAAAACCTGAAAAACCTAACGAATAAATCCACTACCTGTTGCTTCTAATTCAGTATTTCTCAACTCGTAACACCAACTCAGCTTGATAGACAGCATGCAGAGCTTATAGTTTTGTCCGAGTTGCGACAAAATAGTTAATTATTAAAAAAAACAAAATACATAAAACATTCGATATTTCCATTTTCTCTTGCGTAATTAATATATATTTGGAAATTAATTCAAATATTTTACCTCATCGCGGCTTCTAGGCCAAGGGATCGGAGTCCGGTACCTTTTTGGAGCCGGAACCAAGCAATTCAATCCTTTCCCTTTCTCCGGACAGTGCCGTTCAAATCTTTCTCCTTTTTCTGTTGATTTAAGCCTCTTAATCGCTTCCACATTATCCAAACAAGGAATATACTCTCTCATACTCTCATCACAAAGCCCAAACTTCTTAACCCTAAACGTAGACGTTGCACCTTCCGTTTTCGTTTCCTCCTGGATCTCCGTCCCATTTCCCCAATTCTGTACCAAATTCGGATCGAACTCCCCAATCTCGAACTCATCCGACATCGTACCATTCTCATCCACGATCCCGTAACTCTTTATCACCGGCGGCGGGGGCGGAGCCGGAGGTGGAGGTGCCTCCGATGCCGACACCGGTTTCCCATCATTTTTTACTGGAGCATCTGGTTTCGATTCGGTTTCCGGTTCTGTGGCACTGATGAGAGCGGAAATATTGAATTCTTTATTGAAATTAGGAGAAGTACCGACGGTAGGTATATACGAAGCCGTCGCGGAAGGTGATTGGCGGGAGAAGAAAATGAGCTGGCGGGAACCGTCGGACCAGTGTTTGCCTAAGTAAAAGAAAGAGACGGAGATGAAAATGAAGGCGGCGAATTTGGCCGCCGTTGGGCTCTTGAGGAGATCGACATTGCCGAGAAGTTTCATCGTCTAAAAAAACCACGGCGGTCAGCAGTGGCGGAGTTGCGTAGATCTGGAATTTTGGGACGTTCTTTTTGAATCTAGAGCAATACAAAATATTTTGTACTACAGTGGCATTTTGGTGGTTTTCGGTAATGGAAAAACGAGACCGTAGCGTGTCAAATAACGGGGTTTTGGGGATAATCGAGAGGGATATTTTACATTTTTTTCATAAACCCTCGTTTTAATTTAGTCTCGAAACTTTGTAACTTTTTTATTTTAATCTTTAAACTTCGATTCCATTGAGATATTGTGACATTCTCTTCGAGTATCAAGGCATCATCTAAAAATTTTAAAATTATAAATAAAATCTAAAAATACATACAAATAAATTTAAAAATATTGATTGATACTATGACACATAAGAGCGAAATTAGAAAATTATTTTAGGAATTAAAATTAAATTGTAATTTTTACGATAGTAAAAATATAATTTTATAATTTTAATAGTTTATAATTAAATTTTTATCATTTTTAAGGATCAATGTGTAATTTTATCTTTATTAATTTAAAATTTTAAAAATTGTAAAAGACTTAAATAAAAAAATTTTAATTTTAGGAGGTGAAACTCCTACCAAACCTCTTAAATTCGCCTTTAATAATATAATCTCAAAGTATCACAATATTGTAATTTAATAATATCTAAATTAAAAAACCAAATTAAAAACATCTGTCAAGTTTCGTGGCAGACATGAAACAAAAAGAGTTCATGCAACAAAATAAAAATAAATTATCAAATCCAAGAGTTAAATATTGCTTTTTCTTTAAAATTTCAAACTATGATCGAAATTTAAAATGTTTTCTAAATATTAAAATATTTTAATTAATTCCTCAAAATAAAATTACATCAATCAAATTACATCAATCAAAAGCTTTAACAAAAATGTCAATTCAAATATGATATAAAAATAAAGCATATTTAAATTACATTAATAATTTTTAAATATATTCGTATTTATTGGGATTTTTTATTAAAATAATATAAAAAATAATTTATTTATCAAAATAATATATCTACTCTATTAATTATTAAAATGATATATTTTATGAGGTAAAAGATAATCAAGTGGCGGCTCCATGAAAAAATTTGACACATTTTTTTAATTTATTAATTATATTTATATATTATAAAAAAAAAAATTTATTAGTGAAGGGATATCAAATGACGACATTAAAAAAAATATCAAATGGCAGTATCAAAAAGTTTTTAGGACACATGTCAAGCCTCTAGTGACCCATGTGTATGTAGAGGGTTTGGGAGGCAGATCTATTGGGAGTTATGGAAAATTAATCTTAAGGTTTTGTTTTTTTGTTATAAAAGAGAGTGGGAGACCAACGGGAGAGAAAAAGAAAAGAATGAATGAGAGAAAGAAAAAAGAAAGAAGAAAAGAAGGAGATGAAAGTTATTTTTTTAATTTTAAAAATTATTTTATTTTATGTGTTTATTATTAAATATATTTTTAAAATTATTTAATTTATTATTAGTAGTAGTAATTATTTAGTTTTTAATTTTAATGAAGGTTAAAAGAAAGGTAAATATAAATGTATGTTAATTTAAAGTTATATTTTGTTTAGTAATTATTATTTTAAGTTATTTTTTTGTTTAATTTAATTTTTATTTGATTTGTTATTTAAATTTTTTTATTTGGTAGAGTAAATTAAGAGGAGAGGAAAAAAGGTAAGTTTGTTTATTTTTAATTTTATTTTATTTTATTTTATTTTGTTAGTAGCAAGTAAGTAATATTAATTAATTTAAAAATTAATTATCAAAATGAGTTATTTATCAAAATGGTACAAAATAAGTATTTATATACCAAATTTGTATCTCCACCATATTTTAGTAATTAATGGGGTGAGATACCATTTTGGTATATAAATATTTATTTTGTATCATTTTGGTAAATAACTCAATTTGGTATATAATTATTATTTTTGTATTATATTGATAAAAAATCCTAAAAATTTTAATAATGTGATTTTTTAGGTTTTTATTAATTTTTACCGAAAAAATTATTTATGTATCAAACTGATTGAATTAATTTTTTTTTAAATTGCAGAATGAATTCTTTAATTAACAAAGAGCATCCTCATATAATAGGGTCGGTGAATGAAACAACACATCAAGACAATCTCGATATAATAAAAAACCCTAATCTCCTTTTTATAGGCATTTGATGCCATCACTTAAGTTAACACCACTATTATTTTATTTTTTATTTTTTATTTTTTAATATATAAATATAATAAAAAAAATAAAAAATTTGAAAACTCATGTGTCAAGTATTGTATCTCTATTTTATTTTTTGATCTGTATTTTATATGTATTCTTCTTGATGTCGCCATTTGGTATTTCTCCACTAATATATTATTATTATTATTATTATTATTATTATTTATAATATATAAATATAATTATAAAATTAAAAAAAATGTGTCAGATTTTTTCTATGGTGTCGCCACTTGAGTATCATCCACCCTACAAAACATATCATTTTGATAATTAATGAGGTGAAGATATCATTTTGGTAGATAAATTATTTTTTTATAAAAATCCTATTTATTGTATATATATTTTGAATATAATTTATTAAAAAAGCATACATAATTAAACACTTAAAGCTTGAAACAAAATTAAATTCTAAGAATTAACTTTTTTTTACGTTTGGTTATTATTTAAATAATAATAATAATAATAATAAACTGAAGGAAGAATTTTAGATAAAGAAAAATAAGTATTTTCAAATCTTAATCTTGTTGGATTATCCCTTTACATGGATAAGACTTTGTTTGATTATTTATTGTTTTTATACATGATATTACAAATATTTGTTAATACTTTTTTTTTTCTCAAATTTATTTTTTTTATAACTTTACAAATATTAAATATAATATAAAAACAAGCATATAAGTAATCCTAAATAATTTGAATTCAAGATGATTCAACTTTAATTAATTTAAAACGATTCAAACCTGTAAATTCTAAATAATTTGAGCGTAAAATAAATCGAATCCATAATGATGAATCTTGATGTTAAAATTTTATAAAAAAATTTAATGAGAATGTTTAAAATTTTTACTAAATCTAATTAAAACTTTCAATATTTTAAAAGCTTAAAGAGAATTGAAAAAAAAATGAAAGCAATAACTTTCTAGATTCTCATTATCATCCATCTCTATTAACCCAAAATTAACTTAAGTTTAAAATAATCAAAATTCGAAATAATTTTTAAATAAAAATTAATTTATCCAAAATTAATTCATTTTATCAAATTTACATATATAAATTAATCTATTCTTAATAATTGTCTTTTTATATATTCGAAAAAAGAAATGTTTTCAAACATTAAAATGATTTTTATCGATTGAGTTTTAATTCGATTAGTATGAACATTGTTGTCAATGTAGAAAGACGTATGTTCGAGTATGCTGAAACGCATTATCTTTCTATTTATGGTTGGAAAGAATATATGAATAATTTTAGATATTATGTAAAAAATAATAAATATGATATGGATATATAATAAAATTATTAAAATATTATTTTTAAACAAATTTGCATTCACCAAAAAAAATATGATTAATTTCGCTTTATCTTTATAAAGAATATATGATTAATTAATGAAATATACTTTGTTCCTTTTTGTTATCTGAAGGAAAGAATTATTGGAAGATCGAAAAAGCAAAGTGCCATGCTCGAGTTGAACTTAAAAATTGATACTATATTTTATTTGAGCTTAATTGATACATTAATTTTTAAGTTCAAATATCAGTTTTATTCGAACCTTAATTAAGTTATTCGAGTTCAAGTTTAATTAAGTTTGTTTTATTAAAATTTACATTGAAAATCAAATTCGAACTCAATTAAATTCATTTTATGTAATAAGTGAAATAATATAATTCATAATATAAAATATATTAAAATGAAAAATTCGACAAGATTTACAAGCCTTTCAACTCGAGTATTACAATGCTCGAATTAAACTCAATTGATAGATAGAATTGTTTGAGCTCTAATTCAACTCAATAATTATCGAATCAAATTTAATTTTTCAAATAAAATTTAAATAGTTATTGAGTAATTCACTTAATTTTTTCCTTGTTAATTTTATTTCATGCATGTATCCATTTATAGATATTTTTGTTTCATAAAATTGATGTTACAATTTAATCGAAAATCGATTCAATTATAAAATTTTTAAAATACTTCTGGTAGGTAATATAAGTTATACTCTCATGAGAGTGTTTTTGTCATGATTTATATAATAAATCAATAAAAATTTTATAATGATATATTTGAACTCGAAACATCATGCATAATAAATAACAATTAACTTTAGCATTTTAACCAAAACACCAATTAATTTTTATATGAATTTTTAATAAATATATTTGTTGATCTTTTACTCACATGGTGGCTGAGGGTATGGATCACGTTTTGTTGCTTTGTTTGTATGCTCCTGTTTGGAGTGTTGCTTGTTTTTCATTTGGTCAATCAACAATGATTGACATATTTTACAAGCTTCTTGACTCGACAACTCCTGACTCCTATTGATATATTTGCTTGTTTTTCATATTTTAATAAATATATTTGCTTGTTTTGTATGCATAATAAAGATGTGGTCGCAGTATCAATCATTTAGGCTGTTGATGTTTCTCGTACCAATTGGCAACAGTCAATGGAGGTGTTCATTGCAGTTGATGCGATGGCTGATTGAGATAGAGTGACTTGTGATCGAGGAAGGGCTAATTAGGCACCTCCGAAAGGTGCACTGCTAAAATGTAATGTAGATTATGCATGTTTCGAGCAAGAGATGGCTATGGGGTATGCATTTGTAGTTCAGGACTCTATGGGTTGTGTGCTTAAAAGTTTTTCAGGTTTTATTTATGCTTGTTTTAGTTCTTCCGCTGCTGAAGGCTTTGCCATTAGGGAGTCTTTGTCATGGTTAAAATATTTGGCCTTCGCTAATGTTATAGTTTAGTCGAATTCCTTACTTATAATTTTGATTTTGTCACACCTATCATCTGATTTTTTTTTGACTTGTGTGTGTTGCTATGTGATTATTTACTGATAAATAATTAGTTTCAACACCTATCCTTCTATTAGACTTGTCGGTGTGTCAACAAGACGACTCATTCCTCAGCTCAAGCAATTTTGTAATATGCAAATCACATGAAATGTGAAGACTTTCTCTCGTTTCTTTTAATGATAATGTTTCGTTTGTAACAGAATATAGTGTGATTGGGGAGTGCGTTTGATAGGTTTAGGTGTAGGGTGAGCCTACTGGCTTGGGTTTTAGTTTGTTAATATCCCCAATCTATTTGTTATCTTAATATTTTTTTCTCATTAATGGATTTCATTTTTTATCAAAAAGATAAAGTCAGTTGAGCTTTAATTTAGTTGGCATCATTGCTATTGCAATAATCAAGAGGAAGTGAATTCGAACACGCTCAAATACATTTTTTTTTCAGTTTAAGAGTTGAAAAGAGATTATGAATAGAAATAAGCATTGTTTGAAAACAAGCAAATGAGACTTTGACATAATTGTTAAAGGCGAAGTTGTGGATCTTGAGCTATCAAGTTCAAGATTCCAAAGTTTTCAGAGTTAGATTTATGGTCGAATTGATTAGACAATTAATTTATCAATTCAGTTGATATGAATGATTTATTCGATTTAATTAAATAAATCTTTAAAATTTTTATAAAATTAAAAATAATATTCAAGCAACTTTTAAACCGATTCAATTGATTTATACTAATTTCTAAATCAACCGATCTATTATCTTAATTTAAATTGATATCTTAATCAATTCTCAATTCAACCATTTAGTATTCTAGTTATATTTAACAATCATTTAATTTTATGCCATCTTTTTCAGACATTTGTTAATTAAAGTCTGACACACATAATTTAATTTTATATTAAAAAACACTATACTCTTTTTTTTCTTCCACAAATTATATAATTTTTGTCTGCTCCAAACCAAAAACTCCACCGAAGAAAAAAAATTCTCAAAAAAAAAAAAAAAAAACTATTTCAGAATCTCCTTCGGTCATATTAGAGCCGCTGCCACTGCGACCGCGACCACTGTTACTTCCATCACCACACAGAATGTAAATTGCCCTGACCTCTTCAATTCTCCCCGTTTTATTCTCACAAAATTGTCCAAATTTTACCCGAGAAATGAAATTTCTAGAATTAGGGTTTCGAGGAACTCAATGAAAAAAAGAAAGAAAAGCACCATGGACGATTCCAAGGACTCGGCATCGAAATCAGTGAGCGAGACGGTTATCGGTTCACACCAGTTCACGATCAAGGGTTACTCATTGGCGAAAGGGATGGGTCCCGGAAAATGTATAGCCAGCGATATTTTCACCGTAGGAGGTTACGATTGGGCGGTTTACTTTTACCCCGACGGTAAAAATCCGGAGGATACCGCCATGTATGTTTCGGTTTTCATTGCGTTGGCTAGTGAAGGAACCGATGTACGAGCACTTTTTGAGCTTACCCTTGTGGACCAGAGTGGCAAAGGGAAGCATAAGGTTCATAGTCACTTTGATCGAGCGTTGGAGAGTGGGCCTTATACGTTGAAGTATAGAGGAAGCATGTGGTAATAATTTTGTGTTTTTTTGGAATTTAGGATTTTGTTCGTAATTTTATGTTTGTTTTGAGAATGAATTTGATAATTTATGAAGGTAATTGTTGTTTTTATTCTTGTTATAATTATTAAGTTTATACTTGTTGGGTAATTTTTATTGAAAATGGGGTGTTGAACTTGAGGTTGAGGGGATATAATTTGTTCATATGCTTTTGTTTAATGAACTGGTAAATATGGCTTCGGTTAATAGACATGGTTAGTGCAAATTCTTTTACTTTTTGTTCAGAGAATCTAAGCATTGAACTGAAATTTATTTAAATTGTCTAAGAAGTATCATTCTCATAATTTAAATGCCACATAGAAGCTGTTAGTATTAATTTAAGTGAACCATGGACTAGACCCAATGACGAAAACGGGGAAATGAAAATGGGGACAGTTCTAGAGGCAGTAACCTGTAACTTGGCTATTTTCGACTGAAATGATATGTTGGTAACTTCCATTTGTTTTTGCTATAAATCTTATATGTGTCCGTTCATATTTTTATTGAAATATGCATATCTTATTTTCATGAGCATTGAAGTTTGTTGCGAAGATTCTTATGATCATCCCTTAAGATGTTAAAATCATTTTTTACACATAGATTCACTGCATAAGTGCCTAAATGTTTCAATAATATAGGGAACCATTTGTCAGGTCTTATTTAATAAGGTATTGATTTTATATATTTTCTTTCATGCAATTCAGGGGTTACAAGCGTTTCTATAGAAGAACAACTTTAGAAAGTTCTGACTATATAAAGGATGATTGCCTAATCATGAACTGCACTGTTGGAGTAGTCAGAACTCGCCTTGAGGGGCCGAAACAGTGTTCTATTCTTGTATTGCCATCAGACATGGGTCAGAACCTTAAAGCTTTGTTAGAATCTGAAGTTGGTTGTGATATAACCTTTCAGGTTGGGGATGAGGCATTTAAAGCACATAAGTTGATCCTTGCTGCTCGCTCACCTGTTTTTAGGGCACAGTTTTTTGGGCTTGTTGGGGATCCTAACATTGTTAAAGTAGTTGTGAAAGATGTTGAGCCTTCTGTCTTCAAGGTGATGCTTCTTTTTTACTTTCTTTCCGATTTTGAAGAATGAATCTAGAATTGAATATGTTGCTTAAGCAAACTCTTGATGTTAATAATACTGAATATATGTTTCTTCTTGATTCACTGAATTTGAAATATGATCCAACAAATTGCGGTTCTTATATTTCCCTGGATGCAATGATGCAAGTATAGATTGGTTCTATAGATGTGCTATTTTCATTTATTGGCTAATTCATCCTTCCCCTTGTGTGTGCTTCTTGTTCTTCCAGGCAATGCTCTTGTTTATTTACTCTGACAAGTTTCCAGATATACAAGAGATTACAGGCTCTGGGTCTACGTGTATGTCTACCAACATGGTGCAGCATCTTTTAGCTGCCGCTGATCTGTACAATTTAGATAGGCTCAAAGTGTTGTGCGAGGCAAAATTGTGTGAAAAACTTAATGCTGACACTGTGGCAACGACCCTTGCACTTGCTGAGCATTACCATTGCTCACAGCTTAAGGCCGTATGTCTGAAATTTGCTGCCACTCCAGCAAACTTGGGAGGTATGTGTTTGTAGATGCTACTGGTGCAAATTAAACTTGGTTTCTATTGTTTGGTCTTTAGAAGTCTTTTGGTGTTTCCCCATGCATATCTAACTCTGGGAAGATGCGTATATTTCAAGTGCCAAACCCTGGGGTTAAGGCCTAAGGGATATATTATCCCTTAGATTTCAAGAGGCTTTTGCACTAGAAATTTTTTATTATCATTTATAACTTATTAATATTGAGTTAACCACAAGTTTGTGAACCTGGGAAAGATAGATGGAGGGAGAAAAAAATAGACATGGATGTCTTACTATCGTCCTCTGTACCACATTTTTCATGTTGTAATTCGATCATTTGCATTTACATGCTCGTCTTTTTCAATGTTTCGGATCTTTTCTCCCCTTGAAATCCAGACTATAGACTGAGAAAAATAGCAGTGTCTTCTTTATGATGCAATGACGTTATTGGAAATAGTTTTCTTACCAAATGCTGAGGAATGGACTGGAGCTGGATATTTATCTTGCAATCAATTCTATTGTGTGCACGCATGCACACATGCACGTAGGCATATATATTTATATTTTACTTATGGCTGGTCGATTAATTGTTGTATTATAAACTAACATATTTTCTTGTTTGGCAGTGGTGACTTCTTAAACTAATGTATTTTTCAAATGTTCTGCAGCGGTAATGCAATCAGAAGGGTTCCGGCACTTGGAGGAATCTTGCCCATCTTTGTTGTCGGAGCTATTGAAGGCCTTTGCATCCGTCGACGAGTGTGCAGCTATGCTATCAAGTAAGAAGAGGAGTGGCAGCAGTGTGTATGGGATAGATCTAGCAGCAGAAGTCCATGTGGCCGAACCGGTGAATCCCAATGACAGGCGTGTTCGAAGGCGATAAATCCCAGCAGTAAGTGTGTTTGAACTGTTTGTAGGACTAACATCCATATATTTCACTGGACTGCAATATTTACAAAACCCCAATTATGTATTTCATGTTAATATTAGTTCTTGTACTGCTTTTCCCCTCTTTGTAAAAAGTAACTCTGCTTTATGGAGGATGAAATGTATATTGAGTCCAGTTTTTGCTTAACAAGTTATTTCTGGGGCAAATTAATAGTTCTGTTATGTTTTATGGAACTATTTATCAACTGTTCATCGTTTCTGCATGGTTTTCACCCGAAACATGAATACAATTTGGATATAGAAGTGTCAAAATCTATAAAGCACATATTTGCTAAGGGATTTTCAACTCCTTGTCTGCCCAGAGCTGGTGGACCCCTAACATGTTCGGTATTGTCCCCGGTCGGGGTTGTCTCTTGACTGTAATGAAAACCTGAGTGCCTGAAGTTGCTTGAAGAGGTGGCGGGTTCAAGTGGTGCCTTGTATGTTGTAGGTCACAGGCTTCAAACCCTATCAAGCATAAATGTTCACATTTCCTTGGTAGGTAGCTATGTGCTACGTATGGTCTGTCCCTTGTTGAACCTGTGGTCTCTTATGGCAGCCTCAAGCACTCAGGCTTTCATTAGAGTCAAGAGACAAACTTCTATCAAGGGCGATATCGACCCGTTGAGGGGTCTGTCGTTTTCGGGTGATCGACATTTCAAAGACTTCTGGCAAATATAAATTTGTATATTTGTCGATTATTGTACATTGCGACTGTAGGTATGTTATTCAAACTCGTAAGTGTTGTATACAGTATATTTGATTTCTTTTAGAAATTCTTTCATGCATAATTCGATGATCTTTTGGAATGTTATATTATTATATCATGTCCGACTATGCATCAAACACGAGTATACATGTTTTCATTAAAACACCAGATGATCAGCAAGGAACCAAAGACAGGTACACCTTTTTAGGTTTCTTGAAGACATAAAACTAGATCATACAAAATTCAAGGTTATGAAACAATACTATATATTTATACATATAATCGGAGGTTACTTAACAGCCATAATAAGCCTTGGACTTTTGGTTAGCATGGAAATCATCAGGCCAAAGAAAAACACCCATTGCAAACTTTCTCTTATAATCTAAATCACCTGTAGCTGACAATCCATATTCAGCCAAAAGCCTATCAAGCTTCCACTCAGGCATGTTCTGATAATCCTTCATAGTGTATCTTGGATAATGAAGTGGCATTTGAAAGTACCCAACTCCATTCAGTTGCTGCTTCTCACTCCCCATCTCAGTTTCAAAGCTTTTAAATTTCATATCAATGGCGGCAACACTAGGTAGAGAGCAATTTATATGAGCCTATGAGGGATATATCACAAGATTTGGTTGGTGTACCTTCCTCTTGGATAAAAGCTCACTGCGTGTGCCAAATGGCAATACTTTTGTTGTGCGTGTGTGCGTGTGTGTTTTGGAGGCGAGGATTGCATGAATAGTACACATGCTTAAGACCATGGGACTGCTCACCATGGATTTTCTTTTTGCAGGTTTCAGCCGTGGTTTACCTGGTTTAAGCGTAGAGGAAAAATGGGTCAGTTTTGTCTTTGGGTTTTGTATTTTCTACTGATGGAAAAAAAACGAAAAAGTTTGAGATTGGAAAGCTTCTAGTAAACATAGACGTAAGAGCAAAAAAAAATTGGTTGAAGTTTTGATCTTATGTGTTTAAGTTCGAGTTTTGTTTTATGAAAATTACGTATAGGTTAGTTAGTTAATTGAGTTAAATTATTAAGTCGATGATTGTAATAATCTTTTTCTTATTTTGAAAGATATCCAATTAGTTTCCATTAATAAAAGAATAAAGAACGATTATATTGTATCATAATGACAAAGTTGATGGTCGTAGAACAACTTTCAAAAAGCAAAAGTAACGTCTCAAAAACCCGTCTATCTCTTGTCTAGAACTTTCTCTCTCCATCTATTTTTGCAAATCTTCGAATTAGTTTGACATCTTTGTTAAATCTCAAAAATTTTTAAATATTTATGAGTGAACTATGAATCAACTAGAAGTATTAACATGTTTTAAAATGATTATAATTATTAAATCTAATTCAAACTGTTACTATAATTAATTGTCAGAAATGAATGTGAATCTAAAGAGGTAGATAGAGGATTTATCCTCAAAAATGAAAAATTTTTTTTGTCTTCTCACAAAAAAAATATATATATATTAATATATGATAAAATTACATTTTAACTGTAAAAATGAATTTTTTTTATTTAATCTCTTCAAATATGATGAAATTATAAATTAATTTATGATAAATTATATTTTAACCATTAAAATATATATAATTAAAATCTCCGTCATCTTAAAAAAAATTCTTAATTGTAACTAAAGAAAAAGACAATTCTATGTTATTGTTCTTATTATTATGACCTCCAATCATATAATTGGGGCCAAAGGTCCCCTAAGTTCGGATCATTTTTTGTTTTAAGTCATTTTAAGTTCGGATCATTTTTTTTTAACATTAATCTCATTATAAATTTTCTTTCCCTAACCCTTAAATAAGAGAATAATACATTTCAACGCATTCGAACCCACGTTCTCCTGCACTGACAATAATATCGATCCTAATTGAGCTAAGACTCAATCGATAGTTCCAATCATTTCAAACTTGAGCCATTTTCAGGCTTGGATTGTTGATTTCTTTTCATCAAAAAATTGAGTTGAAATTTGGATTAGATTTGAATTTAATGTAATCGGATTATGAGATTAAATTAATTATTTAGTTCAATCGGCTCATATTTTCTTATGTTTCAATATCGAATTTAAATAAGTGTCCGATATAATTATATATCTATATTTAAACATATCGATATTTAATATATATTATTATATCCGACACTTATTCGAATCAGATCTATAACACCAATCATTGGACCAAATGATTAATTTAACCACACAAGTGGCATACTAAAACGAATGGTTTAAACTCAGCCCTCCAATGCCAAAGCAAAACCTACTAAAATTCAATGGTTTACATCATTTTTCAGTTTCTCAGCTGCCTTTCTTCTTCTTTTTCGTCTTCTTTTTAGGCCACATCTCAGCTGCTTTAAACTGTGGTGCATTGGTGGGAAAAAATTGTACATGTCGGAACTCGAAGATAATAATCTCGTATATAAATTATAGATGTTAAAATTCGAATTTAAATCTATAAGATGTTATCAAATGGATTGATTAGGTTAATTTGGGATTAGATCAAAAAATTTGAGTACAGATGACAAAATCTAAACCGCATGATAGATTTTAAACTAATCATTTTCAAATGATTTTTTTTTAAAGGTGGATGCGAGACAAGGAGTTATTTTTTTTTTTAGTAGGTAACCTGGGTGTTTTACATTTCAAGTTTATTTTCTTTTGGGGCCAAGAAAATTATGTTTGAATTAGGATAGAGTTGAGTAAGGTGGGACAAAGATGGATGTATTCAACGGGTGATAGTGATTTTTAAAATTAAACATCCACCATAAAAAAAAGTTGAGTGGTGAGGTAAAACGTGCCAATTATAAAGCAGTGGTAGATTTGGTAACATCCGTTCTCATCTCTTGCTATTGTCATCTTTAATTTTGAGTATGAATCATTTTTAAATTCAAATTTTGAATCTCAAATATTTCGAGTTAAGATTATTTTGGATTTACCAATTGAGATTTTTATGTCTTATTCAAATCATTTTTTTAATTCAAGTTGAATAAATCAAAATTTTCAAGACAAGTTGGAAATTATATTATTTAGCCAACATTTGCAACATATCTACCCTTAATATTGGTGAAATGGGAAACGTGTGCATTGCTAATCCAATAGTTTTAAGGCCCAACATGTTCCCTATGCAATCATATATGATCCAATCCACATCAATCATTTGATCCATGATGTGGGCCCCATCTCACACAACATTGATTGGGCCTCACTTCTCTATTACATGATCGTTTGTGCCAAATGATAAGCCCATCAATTTCCACCACATGATTGTTGGATGGGCCCCTCAAATCAAAATCATCAAAGATTTTCTTAAAAAAAATATGCAAAAGCTATCAAGATCAGCATCGTCAGAGATTGTTGGGTCATCATGTTTCATTGCATAAATATGGCCCAAAAAACCTTGAGGTTTTGCTTATCCACGGCTCAAAAATGTTTTCAACTATCGACTGATCAGTTTGATCGATTAAATCGAAAATGAATTAAGGTATCAATTTAGAGAGTGATAAAAAATTAGTTGATTCAAGAATCGATACGAAATAATTAAAATGATTATTGAATCATATATATATATATTAATTTTTAATAATTTATTTGTTTTGAATCATATGAATCAACTGAACCAAGATTGGTGATCTAATTTAATTAGTTCAACCACTAATCCAATTCCAAAAATATTGATCCTTACCCTTATCATCGGCTTGAAATTTAGTGGTTTTAGATTTTCATAATTACTTTTGAACTATTATTGAGGTAAACTTATTAGCAGGTCAAGTTATGAGCTTAGCTCATAAAGCTCGATTTAGACCCGTTAACTGGATATGTTGGATTGGTTTTAGGTTGGCCAATTTGGGTTGGGTTAACTTCATTTTTAATTTTTTTGGGGATGATTTCAATGAAGGTTAGTTTCAGCTTCTAGTTATTTTGGACTTGGATTGTTTTAGATTTAGGGTTTTGAGTTTAGATAATATCGAGTTTAGATCATTCAGGTTCGAGGATCAAGTTTTTTGAGTCATGTCGTTAGAGATACGAATAATTTTATATATTGATTACTTCGTGTTTGAATAATTTTAAATTCAAATTGATTTATGTTCAAGACCGCTCGAATCAAGCTTGAACGAGTTTGAATTAATTAATTTTTTATAATTAAATAATAAATAGGATAAACAAGTTAGGCCAAGCTCCTAGGGTATTAAATTGACTAGAAATCAAAATACAGTCAATGCAATAAGTACATTATTTTTCCTCCATATAAACAAAGAAAATAATTGAATAATAGAATTCTTTTTCCTAATATATACAAGGCTTAATATAACATTTGGTATCTAAACTTGACACTTTTTCTTAATTTGGTATCTAAATTGTTTTTTGGTCCAATTTGATACCTGAAATTGCCTCTTTTTCCTAATTTGGTACCTAATATTTTTTAATATTAATTCGTTAAGCATAGCTCAATACCTATTTTTAACATGAATTTTCTCTAAAACTGACAATAATTTGTAGCATAACAAAAAAAAATTTAACACAGTTATTGCTTTGCGTATTTTTTATAATATTTAATAAATTTAGTAATCAAATTGAATCTTAAGAAAGCTTAGGTACCAAATTAGGAAAAAATGTCAAGTTCAGGTAACAAATTGGGTAAAAAAAAAGATATGTACCAAATTAAAAAAAATATCAAGTTCAAGTATCAAATTGGATCAAAAAAAGTTTAAATATCAAATTAAGAAAAAATGTGAAATTTAGATGCAAAATATTATAGTAAGCCTATATATAAATAATATAATGTATGTATCAATACAATCCCTCCTTTTCAATTTTTTTTTTTTTTCAACAAATTAAATCACTTTGCTATAATCATATATCTATATCTATACTATTATTTAAATTTTTTATTAAATTAGTATCACAAGTAAATGGAGCACAAATCATATAGAGAAATTACAAAAATATCTGTTCGTATTAAAAACAAATTATGTTATTCGAGGGCAATTCAAATTTTTTACGTTTTAAACATTAAATTTACCGCTAAGGCAAAACTTTATATTAATATAATAATTACATTTTAATTGTATTATGTATATTTTATTACCCTTAATTGACAACAACAACGTAATAAACAATTGCAATACATTTATTATTCTTATTATAATGTATTTATATGTTTAAATTTTATTTTACTCACAATTTACTTTTTTTTTCATTTTAATATTGTACATAGTTCATAGGTGTTATTATTAATTAGTTTCAAACCATATATTTCATTATTTATAATATGTTATTTTGAAACTAACATCTACATTTTAAATACGCATATGTGTATGATAGAATTTTTAGTTATTATTTAAAGACATAATGACAAAATTAATCTCTTACGTTTGGGTGTTTGATCACTTTGGTCCTTAAGATTTTTTTGCGTTTACTTTCATACATAATCTTTTTTTTTTTGTCAAATTAATAATTTTTTTAATGGTCTTGCTGACATGATCGTTAAGGGATTAACGGCGCTGACGTGGCAAATTTTTTTCCACTTGGGCACTTCCACGTATGAAGATGCTAACGTGGGACTATTTTGTCTTACATGCCACATTAGCAAATGATTTTAAAATTATTAAAATTATTCTAAAATTATAATCATCATCATCCCATTCTTGAAGCCTCAATATTTTTTTGGGTTTTTGAAATTTGTTCTTAAGTTTTGATAAGAAACAAATATTTGATTTCCAGTTTGGGTTTTATCAAGCAAATAAGTTTATTATTTTGATTCAAACCAGCTGAGGAAATTTGTTTTATCAAGCAAATGAATTTTTTATTTTGAGTTTTTTATTTCGATTTCCACTATTGAGTAGTTAGGGTTATCCATTTTTACTACCACGAGTGTCTCTTTCTTAGCATCCTTTGGCCACCAATTTGAGAAATCTAACCACTTTCAGTTCAGTGAGTCTTACTCACACTACAACCAGCAAACAATAAAGGTTGAAAACCCAGATCTCAAAGGTTAGATAATGAAGAAGACCAAAAGGAACCTAAACTCAAATGGTGAAAGAAGGAAGGTTGAGGGTATCCATTGTAGACAAAATGTAGAACCCAAACACCACCTCATCATTCATAGCCCTACTTGAGAATTCATCCATGTAAGTATCTTCATCCGTCAGAGTAGCACTAACCCAGATTTAAGGAGCACTAACCCAAAATGTCCAAAATCAAAAACCCTAAAAAAAAATCCCTAAATCAAAACTCTTACCCAAAATCTCCAAATTCGATCACCCAAAACCCAAAATTTCCAAATTGAACAACCTAAAATCTCCAAATTCGACAACCATAAAAAATTCATGGTGTTGAGAAAGATTTAGGAAAACCTTAAAATTTTTAAGACCTCTTTAAACACCACAAAATCTTCCATCTACATCATGAAAAAAATTAGGAAAAGAAAAACTCAACAAACAAACCGTACAAAAACCGATTTGCAGATGATATATGATGGATTCAATAAAGAAATAAAAGGATTTGAAGAGAGAAAAAAAAAACTCAGAAACTCACTAAATTTCAAGTTTCAATTTTTAAAGAATTTGAATAGAGAATAAGAGAATTTGGGATTTAGGATTCAAAGAGGAGTAGTTAATTTTTTTTCTACTGCTCATGTGTTTGTTTTAAATAAAGGGTGTTTTTTAATTATGTTTTAACTATATTTTTTTGCTGACGTGACATATTTTTGTTTTATATGTCACGCTAGCATCTGCTTATGTGAAAGTGTCAAACTGAGGAAAAAAATTGTCACGTTAGCGCCGTTAGTCCTTTAACGGCAACGTCAGCAAGACCGTTAAAAAATGATCAATTTGACTAAAAAAAAGATTATGTATGAAAGTGAGCACAAAAAAACTTTAAGGGCCAAAGTGACTAAACAACGAAACGTTAGGGATTAATTTTTTATTATGCCTTATTTAAATAGTTAATTGAGTTGTGTCACCTATCAACCAAATCTCAATAAACTTGTCCATAGGCCGGCCTAGAGGCTCGTTCGAAAAGTGAGAGAGTTTTGGCAACGATACAGACCCGAAAAATAGGATTGGATAAAAAAAAAAGGCCTATTTTCTAAATGGACTAAGCCTTGAGTAAGCTTTTTTGGCCAGAGCCTCTCCTGACCTGAATTTGAATTTTTTTTTTTTTTTATTTTCATTGTTTTGCTATCATTTTGTTATTATATTATTACTATTTTATTGTTATTGTTTAGATATTATATAACTCTTGTTTTGTTATTAGTTTTGCTACAATTTTAGAGGTATTGCTTACTAAGTTGTACTTATCTTAATGTTATTTAAGTATATTTTTTTAAAAATGCTATTTGTGGGAAACATTTATTTTAATGTTTTTAGTGTATTTGATGTATTATATTTTTAAATTTATTTTTATATAAAAAAATTTAATACGGGTGGGTTGGACTCGGGTTTTAGCATTTTATCTGGGCCAGACTTGAGCAAAATTATAGACCCTTTTTTCGGGTTGGACCAAGCTTAAAAACGAGCTTGAATTTTTTACTTGGCCCGACCCCACCCTATCTAGCCCATAGACAACTCTAAATCTCAACTTAATTGAAAAATTATAAAAAAAAATCATTCTTTTTATAAATTAAGAAAATTTATTATTAGGGTATTTCTAATTATTTTGTATTTTATGTAAAGTCTAAAAAAAATACACATGGTATCATCAACCTCAAAATCTTAATTTTACCATTAACCGAGTCTTAACTCATCTGAAAAATTACTAAAAACTCATTTATTTTATAAAGTAACAAATATTATTATGATAGCATTTTTATATTTTTATGTAAAATTTTTAAAAAAAATTGTAGATGATAAGATTTAAACCTAAAGTAGGCAAAGCAGAATTCAATATGGATATTAATTTTTTTTTAGAAATCACATTTTCCCCCCACCATATCACCAAATTTTCTTTCATATTGTAGACCAAAGAGGCGACAAAGAAAATAATTGAAGAATAGGATTTCTTTTTTCCCAAAATATACAAACAATATAATCTATGTATCAATATTATCCTTCCGTTTCTTTTTCTTCCTTTTTGCAACAAATTAAATTACCTTGCAATAATTATATATTTATATTATTATTCAAATAATTGATTGTATTAATGTCATTTATCAATTATATCATAATTTAGTTGAAAAATTACCAAAAAATTATTATTTTTATAAAGCAACTATTGACACAATGAATCAACAAAGAGAAATAAATGGTGGTGATGACAGTGGTTCACTTTGTTAGGGCGCAAAATCGTTGTGTTTGGTGATGGGAGAAACGTTAAGAGTGTTCTTAGTGTTTGATGTTGTGTTCCATGGGCTCCTAAGTGTATTGAGCAAGCTTATATATGTGAGATAAATGGTGTCACGTGTTTGAATTCCAATATCAGTAAAGTCATATTTTCTTCTTACACAATGGCAATGTGATATCTTATGATGATTGAATAATCGATGGACTCAAGGTTTCATATACTCTTAACGAAGATAACTTTGTGTAAAGGTCCTTTGGGTTCATTGTGGAGTTGCCTAATGTTGGAAGTTCGCCTGGAAAGGACACGTGTGAGGCCCGCAGAGGTGGTATAACAGTAACAAATATTATTATCTGGATATTTTTATCTTATTGTATTTTATGTAAAATCTAAAAAAAATACCATGGTAGGATTTGAACCCAAGGTTCATGAACTTCAATATCTTAATGTTACCTATCTATCTATATTATTATTTAAATGGTTGATCGTCAGGGACGTAGTTAGAGGGCTAGTAAGGGCCTCGACTCTCTTAAAATAGAAAAATTTTCATTTAGACCATTTAAAATTTTAAATTAGGAAAAGTAAAATGATATTTTGACCCTTTAAAAATGATAAAAACTATAAATATATAGGCTATCAAAATGGTGAGATTACATTTTTACTATCGTAAAAATTACAATTTAACTTCAACTCCCTTCAAAAAAAATCTTAGCTTCGCCCTTGCTGATTGTGTGGGTGTCAGGTTCCAGTTGAGTGAGAAGTTACAAAAAAAAAAAAATCATTCTTTTTATAAAATAACAATTTTTATTTTGGAGGTATTTTTATATTTTTCTATTTTATGTAAAATCTAAAATACATATAATAAAATTTAAACTTAAGGTATCATGAACATCAATATCTAAACTTCATCATTTCAACAAAAACGTCATCTTTTTTTTATCAATTTTTTACAAATATTACATAAAATTTTTCACTCATATCATAAACGTACCGTAATTTAATTAATTATTTTTTAATTTTATTTTTTTGCATGACTAGACTTGTGAACTAAATATGACCAAACCATAAATCATGGGAGTGTTAAAGGTAGATAGAATCAAATTGAACCAAACCATAAATCATGGGAGTGTTAAAGGTAGATAGAATCAAATTGAAAAGAAAAAGAAATAAAGCGGGATTGTATTATTATTTTTAACTGGTCCCTGTTCTTATATCTCTTCATATCGAGAGTTCACATTATCACCAATTCTTGTTCCTTTTTTGAAGCAAAAAATGGAAATAATCTTTAAAGTTTTGTGCCAATAATGCAAGAATATTATGTTCCTTTTGAAGTCCCCAAAGGTCATCAACTTTATCTATTTTCAATTTTTATGCTTTTTTTTTTATAGTAATTTAAAATTATTTTTAGTTTAAATCGTTTTTATTTATTGAGTTATGATTTTATTCGAATTTAAGCGAATTGATAATTGATTTTGTATATTTTTTTGAATAATTTCAGTATAAATTCTGATAATTTTTGTTCTTTTTACCATAATGCTCAAAACTATTCATAGTCCCTCCTCAACTCGTAAATAAGAGAATTATGCGCTTTGGCGCACTCGAATCCATATCCTCCTACATTGACAATAATACACATGCCAATCAAATTAAGACTTAATCGATTAATTGATTTTGTATATTTTTTTTGGTAGAAAAGAAACAACACTAAGCGATTACAAAGATAATACTAAATTAAATTGAAACTAGTTTTGCAAATATCATTCTGAATAAATCTGATGACTGAAACTAGAGGCTCACTCTAAAGATGGATCTGCAAGTCATCAATAGTCTGTAGCTTTGTCATAGCATCGGCAACCTCATTGAGTTCTCTTGGGATATGTCGTAGTCGAACCTCCCAATCCCGTCGGACAAGTTGATGGATAAGACGAACCTCCACCAAATTACTGCTAATACCCCTCCTGATTTAATGAGCTCAACTAGTAAAGCGTTGTCACATTCTACCTCGACTTTCCTAAATCCTTTATCCCATGCCAATAAGAGGCCTTCAAGAGTTGCTCGTGCTTCAACTTTGAAAATGGAATCATAGCCCATGATACCCCCATAACCATTTGCCATCGGAGTCTCGAATTACTCCTTTAATTGTTGCATGCTGACCATCCAAAGAAACAGCCCCATCAGAGCTGAGCTTAACCCAGTCAGGATCCGGAGTAGCCCATCTCGAATGCATACTATTGTGATGCAGTTTCACCCTGTTCTTTTCAAAATCATAGTAACTCTTTGCCCAAATAAGGCTCATATCAATGATCGATTGAGAATGCCCGTGGGAATTTGAAAAGATTACATCGTTCCTAGACTTCCATATTCTCCAACATAAAATCACAAAAAAGGTTTGCCAGTCCATATCCACAGTCTTCAAATTTCCTTTGTCCTGTATGTTCCAAGTTAACCATTCATGCAAAGACGTAGAGAAAAATAAAATATGTACCTGTTTTGGGAGCACATTGTGCCAAATATTACTAGCAAAAGTATAATCCCGAAGTGCATGTAATGTCAAATCCATATTAGAAGCGCATAGCTAGCAAGTATCGTCATGTGTCATATGTCATCTCTTCCTCTTGTTATTTGTCAACAGTTTATCATGCCAAATAAGCCACAAGAAGGTGCGAACCCATTGTGGATCTCGAACGGACCAAATGATTCTCCAAGGAGCCGAGCAGTCATTTCTTTGGGCGAACATTTGCTTATACGATTCAGAGGTAGAAAAACCTCTTTTGTCACTCAATTTCCATGCTAAAGAGTTATGACCAGCTGCAGGACATAGAGGTAAAACACCATCAATCTACTTTAGGATGTAATAAGGCAGAAGACTTCAACGACGACCCTAATCCCAAGTACCGCTTCCTGTTACAAGATCACAGACTCGTAGGTGCCTTGCCTGCAGATCTATACCCATATAAATCGTCTCAATGGACCAACATTCCAAAGCTAAATATCGTCCCAAAAATTAATAAGGCATCCATCACCAACTGACCAATAAACATTACATAAAATCTCAGGCCAAACACGCATCAAAGATCGCCAAATAAAGGAACAATTGGATCGAGCAATGGTGACAGGAAGAGTTTGTTGAATGTTATACTTTTTCCGAAGTACTTGTAACCATAAGGCTTTAGGATTGGAAAGCATTTGAAATCCTAATTTCATAAGAAAAATACTATTTTGATTAGCCAATTTTCATATCCCTAAACCACCATGATCAACTGATTGGCAACAACTGTCCCAAGATAAGAACGTCACTTTCCTATCTTCACTGGAGGAACCCCAAATAAAGTTTTATGCAATCTTCTCGATCTTCCTACAGACTGAAACAGGAATTCTAACAGTAAACGTGAAGTAATTAGGCATTGAGAGGAGTAATGATCTGGCAAGGGTGATTCGTCTTGCAAGAGAGTCTCCTCGGATCCTATCCTAAGAGTTTTTGCCTTACCTTGCAAACAATAAAATCAAAAGTCCTTGGTGTAACTCTGTCATGTAACAGAGGTAAACCAAGATATCTTTCAAGGTCGTCAACTCTACAAAATCCAAGCCTTGCGTAAATCTGATCCGCCACAATCGAAGATGTAGAATGAGATAAAAAGACTTGTGACTTAGAAAGACTAATTTTCTGACCAGAAAAATAACAAAAAGATTCCAAAATGCCACTAATTACTTGAGCCTGATCAATAGTAGCTTCAAAAAAAAGCATTAGGTTGTTCGCAAAGAAAAGATGAGATAACTTCGGGCCTCTCCTCGAAACATATAACGGCTTTCAAGTACCACTCTCAACCACATACTCTATTAAATGCCCCAACCTCTCTATCCAAAGAATAAACAAATATGGGGATAAAGGGTCTCTCTGTAGAATTTCACGCGAAGCTTGAAACTCTTCTGTCATGTTTTCATTCCATAAAACTTGAAAAGAGGCTGAAGAGAGACAACCTATGATGACACAGACAAGTTGCTCAAGAATTCCAGCCACAAAAAGTGTATCTTGAAGGAACTGCCAACTAATTTTGTCTTAAGCCTTCTTTAAATCAATCTTCAAGATCATATCTGTTCTATTACCTTCTTAAATGAATGCACTACCTCTTGTCCCACAATAATATTATCAGCAATGTCTCTATTCGGAACAAAACTAGATTGATTCTGACTAATCAAATTACCCATAAGATCTCTGAGCCTGTTCACAATCGTTTTAGTAAGAATTTTATAAACCACCGAGCAAAGACTTATCGGGTGAAATTGGGAAATCCTTTTTGGACTCTGGACTTTAGGAATCAGAACCAGCAGAATTCTATTCAAGCTAGGAGTTACTGGCAAGCCACCCAAACTATCCCTTACAAAACGACACACCAACGGACCGACAATATCCCATTGAGACTAAAAAAAGTTTGCTTGAAAACTATCCACCCCAGGAGCTTTCAATGGAGCCATGCTAAAAACAGCTATACAAATTTCCTCATTAGTAGCAATCCTAAGAAGCTTATTTCTGTCAGTGTCAAGTAATAATGGAAAATTACGCCTACAAGAGAGCTTCTCAGTAATTTGATAATCTATGGTGTAAAGATCCATATAGAATTCTCTCACATGCTTTTACAAAACCTCATCCTCAGAGTTTCAATCAGTACCAATACTAAGCTCTTCAATTTTTTTCCTCTTGTGTCGAACTAAGGTACGATTATGAAAGTATGAAGTATTACGGTCCCCATACCGGAGCCATTCAATCTTAGACTTTTGAAACCACAGTAATTCTTCATGAGAGAGAACTTCCTCAATCTCTTGTTTCAAAATAATTTCACGTTCCTGAAGGCTTCTTGAGTAACGATAGTCAAGAACTTTCTGAACTCTCTTTAATTCACCAATAAGCCTTCTCTTTCTTTCAAAGATATTCCCATAAACCTTATTATTCCACTCCGAGATAACATTTTTGAAATTTTCCAAACTGTCCTCGACCGGCATGTCATCCTTCCAAGCCTTACTAATAACATTTCTAAAATCTGCATGGCAGAACCAACTAGCAAGGCAGCAAAACGGTCTGTCGCCTCTATTTTTCCTTGGTCGTAAAGAGATCAAGATTGGTCTGTGATCCAATTTCAACTTATATATGTTTCGGATCGTGTAATTTGAGGTAAAAGAATCCTAATAAGTGTTACAAATAGCCCTATTAAGTCGTTGGGAAAGCCTTCCCCTATACCAAGTAACCCTTGCACTAGAAGCATCAAAATTTTGAAGACCATAATCGAATAAAAATTGTTGAAACCATTTGCAACCAACCTGAGTAAGAGAAGCTCCGCCTCCGCCAGATCGTTCAGAGCTAACCAAAATACAATTAAAATCACCTGTCATAATCCATGATTCCGTCATTGACTCTGCCACAGTACTAAGAAAAGGCCAAAGTTCCCTCCTAATCGTTGCATGTAGACTGGCATACACAATTGAACACAAAATGTTTTGAGTTCTGATTATTCCCCAACCGAATATGTATCACTTGCAGATGAAAATTTAAAATCTTCACTCGATTATCCTCATTCCAGCAAACCTAAATACCTCCAGCAAAGCCATTTGCCTCAACTTTAAAAGAGTTTCGAAATCCCATTCTAGCAATAACACTATCCACCTTTACTCCACTAACCTGAGGTTCTAAGAAGCAGAACAAATTCGAAGAAAGATCTTTCCTATATTCCTTCACAATGTTATGGAAGAGAAGGTGACCCGCTCCCTGACAATTCTAAACAAGAATATTAATATCCATAAAATAAAATAAAAATAAAAACATACTCGAAAAAATTAGCATTAATGCATGGTCGAAGGACCTGCACTTGTATCAACAAATGAAGCTTCCTCATCAACTCTATCTTTAGCCACCCATTTTGAATGACTTAAGCCCCTCTCTAAATTGTCCACGATACAGTCTATGGCAACTCCAATTTCCAAAGAATCATTCGAACTGTTTAAGTTACTGTGTTCAAGAGGTTTGCCAGGCTTTGCCATGTCATTCAGTTGAATTTCTCTAGGTTGACTTTGATTACTAGTCGAATTACCAAAGAGAAACACAACATTTTCCTTATTATTATCCAATTTTGTCTTCTCAATACCCATGAAACACACAGCAGAGTGAGAGCCTTTATTTAATTTCACAGTTATTGTAACAGGTTGAAAACGCAAACTTAACTCTTGCCCAATAGAGTTTTTTTCCTTCAAATTTAAATTTGTCACATTTGGGCTCTTATTTGTTGTAACCCAAGTCTGCCAACATTTGGTCTTAAAACCTTTAAAGCATTTGAGGACCCACCTATCACCAAACCTTTCTTTTTGACCGGCTAACCTGTTTCCCCTTATCTTTATTAAGATTTCCTTTAATCCCTAAAGTGTCGTTAGTCCCATCATTAACATCAACCAAATCAGCTACTATATCTTCTCCCCTATCTTTGACGTAAAGCTCGTTCTTTTCATCTTCTTCTGACCTATCCAACTCCGAGAAACTTGATCCCATAGAAAACTCTTTTTTCCCGCCGTCGTTCCCTTCCCTTCCCTTGCCGATCGACCTTTCCCCTTTCATCGTTTGACTACCATCCACGAGTTGAAAGCTTCATCAGCCACTTTCTTGTCAATTCCTAATGGTTGCTTCGTCGTGACATCCATTTTCGCCGTGGAGGTACCTAAATAGAGGTTAGAACTGTGACTCACCATGTCACACTTGAAGCAAATATTAGGCAGAGCTTTTTATTCCACCATTTGGAGTTGACCATTAATCCATATTTTGAAAACCAAAGGCTACCGTAAATCCACACAAACTGTCAGACGGGCAAAACGACCTCTTCGTCCACTGTCCGTATGAGCATCTAACTTGACAACCGAGCCAATCGATTGGCCAATTACATGAAGAAGACACTCAGAATAATATCCCTCAGTTAATCCTAGTAAACGCACCCATACAACCTGTGAGTCAATGCCCGATTGAAATGTTGAAAATTCTGGTGTCCAAGGCTTGACTGAGAGGTATTTCCCAAATATCACCCACGAACCTTCTGTCAAAGCTCTTTGGTAATCAACTTCAACCTGAAATCGAATCAAATAAAAATCATTTTCATGATCCATTAGTTGAAAATGACCTGTATGGCTCCACATCAGAGTAAGCTTGTTGAGTAACGCGTTGAAACCAATTCTACCTTTAAGGAGTTTCACAACGACGGCCCTCGCCATTCGATGTCATATGAAATCCTTCACACGGTCTGAAAATGTGATAAAGGGTACCCCATCAATCATCTCAGTAACTGCATCGCCTTCTACTAATAAGAAAGCCTCCTCCCTAGGCTCGGATTGTTGACTGTCTATTGAGTCTCCAAGAAGAGTTGACTTGTAAGACAGCTTGAGTCCTTCCAGAATAATTTTTTGCCCATTCTTATCAACTGTTGGATCGCCAAACTCGAAAGGTAAATCCGTACGAGTTCGAACTTTCTTTGTCGCTCTTTCGATCCCCACATTAGAGTCGGCACTGTTAGCTCCGACCATCGGATCCACCGTAGGTAGAAATTCCATCGTCATTCTCTTTTATTAACTACACTTGATGTAATAAGATTTTTTATTAATTAAATTTGTATATTAATATCAAATCTATGGGCACAAATATATAAATCAAAATGATTGATTTTGTATATTTAAATTGTCTTTAAATTTTAAAAAAATTCAGAATAAATTTCACTATAAATTCACAATAAGACCTTTATTTTTCAATAGTAAATAAGAGATTCTAGTAAATTCTATGGACCCTCCATTTTACAATATTACTTTTTTTTTCTCATTTTTATCTTTAAAATAATTATTTTAGTGGTTATTTTTTTTATTCTTTCCTCACTATCAAAGTTGCACTTAAATCCAAAGAAGTATTTTACTGACATATACACTATCTTATCTTATTATTATTAATAGGTAATTTATTATGACAGTTGTTTTTTCTTTTGAAATTATCACCGTTATTTTAATTTCATTAAAATTAATTTCGTTACTTACCAAAAAGATAGACTTTATATTAAATTATTATTATGAGTTATATTTTAAATTATTTTAAATTTGAACTCATTCAAATTATTTCCATTTGAATTGATTGAATTTTAACTTAAATGATTTTATTCTAATGACAATTTGAAACTATGGAAAATTGTATGTTACCAAATTAAATTGGGAAATTGTTTTAAAGCCTCTACTCAATTTTGACATACATAATTTGATAGAATCAAAATGAGGTAAGAAATTGAGAGAACATTCAAAAATAATAATTTTAAATTGATTGAATTTTAGTTTAGTTTGCATGGGTATTATTGTCAATATAAGAGAACGTGGATTCAAATACGTTGAAATATATTATATTTTTATTTATGGATTGAAAAAAAATCATTTAAACATGATGTAAAAAAACAAATATAATCCTAAACTATAAGTAAATTATTTAAAAAATTCATTCGAAAGTTTTTAACAAAAAATAAAATATTTAAATTAATGAATAATTTAAAACTATTTTTTATCAAAATTTAAAATTTTACACCCTAAACCTTCAAAAATGTTATCAATAAAACCATAAGTTCAACATATAACATATTTAAAAGGTAAAATTATTTTTATTTTTCTTTAACTTTCAAAATATTGTTTGATAATAAAAAATCATTATACCCAATTTTTCTTTAATTATTTTTTACTAAGAATTTCTTGAATATTTTATTCTATTAAATAAATTATTTAAAAATATAAAAACAATATATATATT
Organism: Kokia cookei; assembly: GCA_039519145.1. NCBI lineage: Eukaryota > Viridiplantae > Streptophyta > Magnoliopsida > Malvales > Malvaceae > Kokia > Kokia cookei. Next base: position 1,637,037 of record CM076907.1, on the reverse strand, counting down.
AAAAGAAGAAAATATGCTTAACTGTTTTTTTTAATATACTAAATATCTATTCATACATTTTTAATATTTTAATAATGCACACATATATTACACATATAAATATTCTAATTCAAATTTTTAAGATTTAAACAATATTTTTTTATCACTACAACTACTTGTATTACATGAAAAACTATTTAATTGTCTCTTTCATTTTAATGCTTAAAAGGAAAAAGGAAAATGCAAATAAGGAAAAGCCAAACATTAATTGAGAGAGTAAAAATGGGACCCATTAGTGACGCGTCAGGAGACTTTCGACAACACCCTTCTAATTTATCGACACGTGTTTAATCACAATGATTAGACATCGAGCCCTATCGGACACGTGTTGTAATTTTAATCAAACACGCCGTCAACCACGAGTGCTCTATAAAGACTGTATATAACTTCACAAAAAGGAGGAGAACTTCCAGAAACTTCCTCTTCAACTACTGGCTAAGAATCGCTTATAAATCTAGCGGGTCATATTTTGCCACGTGGATTTGGAGCCCCGCGTGATCATCCTACCCGTTCAGTTGAAAAAAATTTGATACCCTTCCGCTTTTTATTCGCCCCAAAAATTTAGAGAGCTCCCCTCTATACAACCATAACGAAAAATGAAATTCTCCCAAAAATAAATAAATAAATAATAAATAATAAAAATATTTTGTTGAATTATTTTCTTTTTTGGATTTCTTTTCCTTTCTCTGTTGGAGATGAATGGAGAAGGAAAAGAAAGTAAGGAAGTGAAAATGGAGGAAGCAGTTACCAAAGAGCGCGTGGTTTTCATGTGGGGATATTTGCCTGGCGCGTTACCTCAACGGACACCGCTTTTATCGCCGGTGAATGTACGGATTCCGGCTTCTGCTGGTTGTTCTTGGACCGACGTCTGTGGTGGTGGTTGTGGATTCGCCATGGCCATTTCTGGTACTTGCTTATTTTCTTCTTTTAATTTCAGTTTTTTTTCATATGCCGAAACGTTGTTTTATTAAAAAGACTTTTTGTATATATGATATGTAATTGTCGATGTGTTTCGTGGAGATTTGGATTGGTACATTTTGATCTGTTTGATTGGTGAGAAAAATGTAGGAGTAGGAGAGGAAGAGAAATTTCAAATTCTCCGTTGTTTTTTGTTTTGTTTTGCCTCGAAGTCAACTCAGTTGAGTTAAATTAGCTAGACTGAGTTCACTTGAGTTCTTTGTTTTACTGTGTTTTAATTACAGATCTGTTTTTGTTCTGTATATTAAATAAAGATAGCTTTGAAGTTTCAAGTTGTTATTGAGTTGGACTGACGTATGCGCTGGCCGTTGCGGTTTCGCCATGGTCATTAGGGGTGTAAATGAACAGAACGTTCGATGAACCATTCGTTTATGTTCATTTATTAAGCTAAATAAGTGAGTATGAACAAAATTTTTATGTTCGTTTAATAAACGAACACGAACGGAGGTGTGTTCTGTTCGTTTATGCTCACGAATAAACTCATTTAAAAGCTCATTTATTGGCTCGTTTATAGCTCGTTTATTTATTAATGATATTTTCTTATAAAAATATTAAAATAATATCTATGTGTATGTTTTTATTGTTTGTTTGTTTATTATTCATTAACATTGTTCGTGAACATGTTCGATTAAGTTAAATGAACATGTTCGTGAATATTAAACAAACGAACATGAACACACATAATTTTAAATAAACGAACATGAACAAAAATTTGAAATTCTTAACAAATACGAACCGAACATGAACAACTTCAAAAATAAATAAACGAACATGAACAAAGGTTTGTTCGTTCAAGTTCGGTTCATTTACAGCCCTAATGGTCATTTCTGGTTGCTTATTATTAATATTTTTTTAAATTTCAATTTTTTCCTATATGAAACATTGTTTAAAAGATTTTTTTTAAATTTAAATTTTATGATATGTAATCATGGCCGTGATTGGTGTAGATTTGAATTAGTACTTTTTGAGCTGTTTGGTTGGCGAGAAAATGTAGGAGAGGAGAGAAACAGAAATTTCAAAATTTCCATTGTTTTTGTTTTGTTTTGCCTCGAAGTCAACTCAGTTGAGTTAAATTAGTTAGACTGAATTCACTTGAGTTCTCTGTCTCACTGAGTTTTAACTAGATTTGTAGTTGTTTTTTACATTGAAAAAAGATAGCTTTGAAGTTTAAACTTGTTAATAGATAAATTTAAGTAGTGAACATTTTTTCTTCATTTTATTGTTAAAAATGGGTTTAAGCTGTATTTTGGTATGTGCAATAATATATTTATGCATTGCTTAACCTTATATAAAACTAATTGTTTTTTTGTTTAAAATTTTAGATTCAGGGAAGCTTATCACATGGGGTTCAACAGATGATTTGGGTCAAAGTTACGTCACATCCGGGAAGCATGGGGTATCTTAATGCACTATATTTTCCCATATTTTTCTCTTTTTCTCCTTTTTATTTGGGTTATATTTGTTTGAGAACTAAAATTTATATTCCTTTGTCTGTAATTTGCTTGTTTCAGGAAATTCCAGAGCCATTTCCACTTCCAACTGAAGTTTCTGTAGTAAAAGCAGCAGCTGGTTGGGCTCACTGTGCTGCAGTTACAGGTAATACTGAGACCGACTGATACTCTCACCTGTTTTTCTCTTTGTTACTTGTACTCAAGCTTATATCAAGTATATGTGTATCAAATAAGAGTATATGCCTAATACGGTAATGTTCAATTTTTTCTCCCCATTGCATTTGTCCAGATTGTGTTGGATGACATGAGTTTGGGACATATACTTTGAGAACGATTAAAAGTTAGTTGGTATATGCAACTAGTCGGAGCCTTAGTAAAAGAGTGAGCTGATAAGTTGATTGACTTTCTTATTAACAGAAACTGCAGAGGTTTATACATGGGGGTGGAAAGAGTGTATTCCCTCAGGGAAGGTATTCGGTGATCTACCCATGGGGACAAGCCTGGAGAAGGATGTATCTGAAAGACAGAACTCACTTTTGGCAGAACAAGGTAAATATATTTTGGGTTAAGATAAATAGATTGATATCTGTTCTTGTTGGCATACTCATTTTATGAAGGGTGAAATCGTTGAAGTGAGCCCTCGGTCTCAAGGCTCTAGATCAAGTGGTGGGACATTTTCTGCTGCCGATAAAGGAGGTGGAGAGGAAGGTACAAAAAGAAGAAGAACATCATCAGCAAAACATTCTGCTGAAAGCTCATCGTCTGGTGATGAAACTCTATCGGCACTGCCATGTCTAGTAACTTTGAATCCGGGAGTGAGGATTGCGACTGTAGCTGCCGGTGGGCGCCATACTCTAGCATTATCAGGTACTTTGTCCAGCTCTTGGACTATCAGGAAATGTGGATGGTATCCTCTAGCATTACCTTTCAAGTTGTAAATGATTTCTTTTCGTGAAGCTAGATACCGGATGTATCCTAATTTTCCCTAAGTTTCAGATACTGGGCAGGTCTGGGGTTGGGGATATGGAGGTGAGGGACAGCTTGGTTTGGGTTCCAGGATACGTATGGTATCCTCACCTCATCCCGTACCTTGTATTGAGACGTCTTCTTTGGGGAAAGATAGAGCTTCTGCACTTTCTCGAGGTAGCTTGAGTTCAGAAAGGCAGAGTTTTAGAGTTCCTGGAAGTTATGTTAGGGGGATTGCCTGTGGGGGGCGACACAGTGCGGTAATCACAGGTATGCCTTTATTTGTATTCCCTGTTTAACTGGTTAAATTGCCATGAAAAACTAAAATTTTATTAGAAAAAGCTATTGTCTATGGTTACATTTGTTGGAGATGAAGTTGGTCTAAATTTTGATGCCCTTTAGAAGTCCAAGAGAGATAAAGCAAGATGATTGAACATAGTTTCATTAAAATAAGAAAAGCTTACGGTGATCAGTTGATCAGGTATGGTTCATCCTATATAACAAATGTTTGAAGGCTCATTAATAACTTTGGAATTAAATCATCTCTACTAAAAATGCTTAGGATGCTCAGTGATTCATTAAATCCACTGACCTGCAAGATATCCATGGATATGTGTGAACTTGAAGTGTTAATAGTCATTCATCAAAATGTTGCATGGCATGAGAAGTTCTGTTCGTCTGATGTCTGATTTGCTTGTATATCTTTCTATATTAATCTTAAATTAGATTGATACCATTATCACGATAAGCAATTTTTTGCATGAACAGATGCTGGAGCATTGCTTACATTTGGTTGGGGCCTCTATGGACAGGTTAGATGCCATCATCATAATTTAATAGTAGCAGTTCACGTTGAATAGTCTGGTGACTTGGTTTAATTCTTCTTAAAGAAACATTCACTTGAGTTTCCTCAAGGCTTAGCCTTGTTTTTATTTTTTCTTCGAGTTGGTCACACATCACACCGCCAAAATACAATCCCTCAGCAAAAGCGAGGCAGAGAATAGAAAAAATAACAGATGAGTTTGCTTTCCAAAATGAAAGGAGATTTTAGTGCTAATTTTTACGAGGACTGCCCTTTTCCTCTTCGAGATCCTAATCACGTCATAGTTTAGGTGTTTGTACCAATCAATAACATATCAGAACCAATTCCATTTGTCTGTTCTCCTTCATATTTACTTTTTCTAATAGCTTAACAATAATCACCAAGGTATACTCTAATACTGCCGTTTTCATTCAGTCCTCTCTCTATAGAATTGCCTCCTGAAGTTATTAGCTCTTATTGTTTAGTGCCTAAAAGTACTACTATCTTTAATCATGGATGGATGTAGTCCACTTGAAGCAGACGTTGCACCTTTTCTTCTGTCGTTAAATGCATGATCCTTAATTAACCGTACGTTCAAATGCTTCAGGATGGTCCTCTGGTTATGGCCTTCAATCATTGTAGTATTATGAAGTAAAACATATTCCTCTTCTTCCACTGGCATGTTAAATGTTTCAATCCTTATATCAATCCCTAACTCTGATTGGAAATTTTCAAAGTTAACTGTTCTTCGGGATCGATATGTAGGTAAAGTAGAAATTGGTGGAGAAAAAAGCTCAGTAAAGTTGAAGATGAGGTTCAATCTAATAAGGGATAATCTTCTCGATTCCTTTTCCTAAATTCATCTCTCCTCTGTTAGATAAAATTTTTGTTCTGTCCTCAAGTGTTGTGATATAGGGAGTTAAAATCTTTTTGATTTTATTGTTTTTTTCAAGTGTGGGCAAGGAAGTACAGATGATGAATTAAGCCCAACTTGTGTATCTTCCTTACTGGGCATCAGGATAGAGTCGGTTGCAGCGGGACTGTGGCACACAGTTTGCGTGTCCGCTGATGGTGATGTGTATGCGTTTGGTGGGAATCAGTTCGGGCAGTTGGGAACCGGAGGCGATGAAGCTGAGGTATGCACCAAGTTTCTATTCTTTGAATTCCTTTTAAGACATCATAAATCAGTTACTTGCTGCAGCTTTCTCGGGTGTTTTAGTGCAAGGATTAGATTCCTACCTTGTTTCAAATGATAATGAAAATGGATAACTAGGGTCCTATAAGCTCTTAGCTCTTTTTCACTAGTTTTATGCGAAGAAAGGTTGTCCAAGTAATCTTAGTGTTTGAATTTCAAAATCAGACTCTCCCAAGACTTTTGGATGCTCCGAGTCTGGAAAATACACACGTTAAAATTGTCTCGTGTGGAGCTCGTCACAGTGCCATAATCACAGGTATACCAGCAATGTATTTTTGAATATTCAAATTGTTCCATTCTTTGCTAGTTTGTTGACTCTATACTTCCGTTGCTTGCAGAGGATGGCAAAATATTCTGCTGGGGATGGAACAAGTATGGTCAGGTATAATGCTCCCAGCTCGTCTTTATAACATTGGAATATTCTTTATCTTTTCTTTCTTATTCCATTACTGGGGGATACTCCCATAGATTTTACATACACTTTTATGTACTTTTTCAAAATAGGATCCATGGAAGTACATTTTTGCATATCTTTCCCAATGTTGTGGTGTCTGGCTGAAGCTAAAAACTGAAATCCTGAGTTCTTGGTGTTTGAAACAGCTTGGTCTTGGTGACGTGATTGACCGCAATATTCCATCTCAAGTTACTATCGAGGGTTGCAGTCCGAAAAACATCGCATGTGGCTGGTGGCATACTTTGCTTCTGGCTGAATCACCCACCTGAGAGTACCTTGACCCAGGGCTCGGAACAGTTTTGTTAGGTTAGCAGTATTATCTAAGTTCATATGTATATACATACTGAAGCTCATATACATATAAATATACATGTATGCATGTTCTGATTCTTTCATGGCTGAGGTTCACCATGACTAGGTTTGACTTTTGCAATAGAGGTGTAAAATATTAAGTAGGGTCTATTACTTCATTGTGTATATTTATATATCCCTTTGCTATATATTATCATGAATCTTCATGTAAATGAAACATCTCTGGTAAAAGTCCAACATCATAATTATTTTCCTCATATATCAAAGCTTCTCCAGGATGATTTCGCATTTTACTTCCAGAAAACTATGCTGCTGGCTCTCGACTTCAAATGGATGATTTCAGCATTGTGTTTTTCACTTTCCCGGAAGCCAAACAGGATTTTCAGACAGGCAAGTGAAAAATAAATTAGAATGGAGAAAAGACAAAATAACTGGTTCATATATTAACTGCAGTTTTTTTTTACTCCTTTTAGTGTTGGAATATCTTTGAATGTTTAGAATTCTAGAGTAGAATTAGGAACTCTGATATGATTAGTTGAAGGGGTAGTTTGTGGTTAAGTTTTAGGGTTTGGCCTTTGAAAAATATGGAACTAATTTGTTTTTTTGGTTCTTGATTATTAAAGAAATAGTATTGATCTTCAAGAATTAAATCCTATAAACCGAATGTAGGTTATTTTAAAATATCAGTGTCCGAGGCTTGTGTTTAACCTATATTCGTATATAAATATGAGATATGATTATGGTTATAAAAATTGGTTTCAACTGAGGTGACAAGTTGTTTTTGACGGTGTAACTTAAGTTGGTTTAGTGGTAAAAATCAAAATCGATTTAACCTTGGTTTATTTTTTAAAAGAATATTTTTTTTTCTTTTAACCAAAACGATAAAAGGAAGAAAAAGTGTCAGGGTAATGGATTTAATTATGGTAGTTGGTATTGTTTTGGTACAGAGGAATTGAAGTTTTGTTTTTGTCAGAAATAGGTACATAATTTTTATCTTATTTTTTAATTTTTAATTATATTTAAAAATAATATATAATTTAATTAAGCTATTGAATTTAATTGATAATTTAAAATTTTATATTTGCATAGAAATATATCTCTATAATGAGGTATCGGAATTTGTATGTATCAATATAATACTTATATTGATATGTTGGTTGAAATTGGTGTTATTAACGATTAGGAGGATGTGATATGTGAGCTAGAATGTGTTTAATTGCGTGTTTTTTTTTTTTTTCAATTGAAGTGTTTGAAAAATTATAAGTAAAAATAGATATTGTGTCTTAAACTGGTAATTAGGTTGTTTTTATTTGGAATAATATAATTTTTTTTGAGCCAGAATGAGCTAGAGGTTGGTTGTTTTTATTTGGATTAACATAATTTTTTGTTTCTAAAGTTGGTAATTAGGTTCACTTTGGTATTTAAATTGATAATTAGATTTATTTGTTTTTGAATTTGAAAAATATAAAAATTTAATGATGTGGTATTTTTAGATTGTGTAACATACAATGTTCTAATAAACGTAACAGTGGTTCAACTTGTTAGATTATTGGTACTCGATTTAGTTGGTTTGATCGGTTCAATTGTTAGATTAATAATAATTAAATAATTAATTATAAAATTAAAAAAGTTATTAAATCGGTTTAATTTGTTTAATTATTAATTTTTGTATCAATTTTTTATTTTTATCGTTTTTAGTAGCTGTCATTCAATCAATTAAAATTTTTTATTTGAATCAATATGTTAATTGATTTTCAGTCCAATCAATTTGATAATTAATTATATTTCAAAAAAATTAATCATATTATCAAATATTGACAGAATTTATTTGGTTGCGAATAATTATTACAAAAAGAATATAAGAATTAAAGTAAGAGTTCAAAAATTATATTATCTCTTTTTATTTCGTGATCCTATCGTGCAAAAGCGCTTCATTTCGTGGTACCCGGATTGAGGTAAAACTTAAACGATGCCCATTGTTTCAAAAAGCATGGCGACTGATCAAATAGAACTTATGATAATTATAAGAACATTCTTTATGAAAATTAAAACAGAATGTATACAAAAAGGTAGATTGGACAACTTGATTTTAATAATTTTTTAAATTAAATTAAATTAAATAATAAAAGATTTTTTTACTCCACCAAGTTTGAGAACTACCATATTAAACAAAAATTATAAAAATAGTTAAATATTAAATATATACACTATTAAAACGAAAATTATTCAACACAGATTTTATATTAATAATTAAAAATATTTTTTAGCATAATAACTTATTTGACTTTTTTATTTTATAAAAAGAATATTTTAAATTTTTATTTATTTTTTTTTCACTTTTTTAGCTCTTAAATTTACGTTTTTATTAAATCATTTCAAACTAGATGAGAAAGTTAACAATTTTTTAATTTTGCTATTGCGCTATACACGTGGATTGTCACATGGATGATATGTAAGCATTTAATTAATTTTTAAATTTTAAAAAATTAAAAAATTATAGTTTAAAAAAATAAAAATCATTAAATTTATTTTAAAAATATAAAAAATATTTTTTTGAGTTTTTTAAAATTTAAAAATTAATTAAATGCTAACATGTCATTCACATGGTGATTTACGTTTATGTCACGTTAATAAAGTTAACAAACATTAATTTTTTCATTCAATTTTGGATGATTTGATAAAAAATGCAAGTTCAAGAGTTAAAATTTTAAATAAAAAGTTAAAATGATTTTTTTATAAAGTTGAAGGACAAAAGAAGTTATTATATTTCTTTTCGATCATTGTCAATTTAATATAATTTATTTGGCAAGTCCTCAATGTGCAATGGAACTTTCCATATAAATAACTTATTCCATAATACCTTTTAAATATTCACAAATAAATTATCATGCGATACATTGAGAATGATTTTCTTTTTAAAACTCTACGACATTTAATTCGTATTACAAAAAAATTTATACAATTCCTATTATTAATACTCATAACCTTAAAAATTTTAAAAGATATATGCATTTAAATGCGTCCAAACTCAGTGATAGAGTCAAAAGGATTTTTAGGAGGATCAGAAGTGAATGGTATATTTTTACGATAATAAAAATGTAATTTTATCATTTTAATAATCTATATCTTTATAATTTTTAAAAATTTAAATCAAATTTTTATAATTTTTGGAAAGTTAAAATATAATTTTATCATTATTAATTTAAAATTCTATAAATTATAAAAATTTAAATTGAAAATTTATCATTTTAAGGATGATTTTAATACTATTCAAATTCACGTTCTTTTAATTGTTAGAATAGGAACAATAATAATTAAGTTAAGAATAAGATTCAATAACATTTAATCAAAAAAATTAACAGTGTTATCAATAGAATTAATTTTGTATTTTTCATAAAATATGAGGATTAAATTCTAATAAATTAAAATAAACGGGTTAATTTCTCAATTTTGGTTGAATAAAGGAATGAGATCAGAAATAGACCTAAACTTTTAATAGTTGACTTCACTTTATATCAGGAAATGTTGAAAGAAACACCTACAAAGGTCAAACTTTTTATTCAACTTATGGATCTTCCTGAGTTTTCCAATATTAACCTTCACAATTCTAACATTTAAAATTATACCTCCAAAATCCGACACATTTAAAGAATCACAGATACACAGCATCTTCATTTCAATCAAACATTAACAACAAAAATGGCGGTAACGCTTAACCTCCTCTCGACGGCGCTGCTTCTGTTAACGTGCGCCGTAACTGTCTCTGCCAACCGCTGTCCGAACTGCGGTTCCACCGCCGTCCCTTATCCTCTCTCCACCGGTCCCAACTGCGGCGACCAAAACTACAAAATCCGCTGCGACGCGGGCTCACTGGTCTTCGATACACTTAACAACACCTACCCGATCACGTCTATCAATCAGTTCAATCAACGGCTCGTGATCCAACCGGCGAGTCTCGTCCCCAACACGTGCATCACCACTGATCTCCGTTTCGAAGGCGTGCAGCTCAACAGTAGTTTGCCTTTCAACATCACCAGCAGTAACACCGTCATGTTCTTGAACTGTACGGACTCCATCCTCCGTTCCCCGTTAGACTGTTCCTCCAACGGGTTGTGCCACGAGTACGTCAACGAGAGTTCGAGAGCCGCGGCTTGTGAGGCGACGCCGATCTGTTGTACTTTCATAGCCGGCGGAGGAGCGACGGCGTATTCTATTCGGGCGAGGGAGACTGGGTGTAGGGCTTATACGAGCTTCGTTAACTTGCAATCGGATTTGCCGGTGAACCGGTGGCCTGAACCGGGAATGGAATTTCAGTGGGTTTCGCCGCCTGAACCGGTTTGTGGTACCCAAGCGGATTGTGATAGGAACTCCACTTGTGGATCCGACCCGAATTCGAATGGGACCCGGAGGTGTTTTTGTAATTCCGGGTTGTTTTGGGATCCGATTGAAGGGGTTTGTGCTGAGAGTAAGTTTTTCTTTAATTTTTTTACTCTCGCGGTAGTATTTAAGTGCGGCATGATTTCATTGGCTGACTTGTGTGGCCTTGTTCTTTCAGTTAATACGTGTCAGAATCCTGATGGTTGCAGCGACTCAAACCGGACTGCTTTGATCGCAAGTAAACACTACAAAGATTTAAAAACAATTTTTTTAATTTTTTAATTAATTTTGAAAATTGAGGCATTTTGGAGCACATAAGAGCTAAAAGACCTAAAGAGGATTTTTTTTTTTCTCAGAGAAAATATCTATTTCCTTTTTTGGTGGAAATTCAGATATTTCTTTGGATTAATAATTAAGTTAGCAAGGTTTGGGTCGTAATATTTCAAAATAGTGCTAAAAAATTTGGAAAAAAATTAGTTGAATCGAATCGAGTTTAAGTTATTATAAGTTAATAAATTTAAATTGTTATAAGTTAACTTGATTAAGTTCAAATAAGAATAGCTAGCTAGTTATTAGAATGAGATATTTGAACTCAACTCATTTTAATTTATTTTTTCAACTTGAATTCTAGTGTTTTACAAAAACAAAAAAAAATTTCATCTATAGTGTTTGGGTATTGAAAAAAATCGTATTTGGTGGATATTTTTTCTTTTTATTTTTTTTAGTGCAATGGTTAATTTGACTAAATTTAAAGTCAAATTAAGTTTTACTTCGAAATATAAACAATCTCACTTTGTTTTGTTTTTTTATTATTTTTTATATTATAATCACATCTGTTTTTTTTTGACATAATATATAAAATTATTTATAATTTCTTTTCAACATATAAATAAAAAGATAATGTATTTCAGTATATTAAAATTTAGGTTCTTCTGTATTAATAAAAATCAACAGATTTTTTTTTTAAAATTTACTAATATGTTATATTTTAATATTTTGATGTATGAGTGAGGCTATAAAATATATAAATACTAATAAATTATTCATATTTATGATTAGAAATAGTTGAGTTGGAGTGAGAAAGTTGAAAATGGGGTGTAATCAGATAACAACATCCCATGTTTGGTTTGGGAAACGTCACTATTGTCTGATATCATTAATTTGGGGTTTGACCTTTGAATATTCAAAAGTCATACGTAAGCCTTGATGTCATGTTTTTTTTCAAGTTTCTAGATATGTTGTCAAGCTATTTGCATTATATCTTTGACCACCCAACAAGTACTAAATTCCAACAATAATTTAGGTGCATTCTCATTTATATCAAGCTATAAAGGCTGCTCAATCCTTTCGCTGATATTCACATTAACTCGACAGCTCAATTTATTCAATTCGATTCCTAATCTGATTTGATCCTAATTAATTATAAAAGAAAGTAATATGGAATTTGTTCAATCCCAAATTTGAATTAGCTCAACTTAAATTGATTCACATTGAAATATGTCAAATTTATAATGATTTGACCTAAAAGATTGGAACCTCAAAAAATTTATTGATTCTAATCCAAAGTGAAATTGACTTAAAATTCAGAAATTGCTCTGAATCAATGTTGTTTAAATTGGATAAAATTAATTGGAGTATTGGTTTGAAAAGAGATGTTAGATTAATTAACTCATAAATCGATTGAATCGATTTTTTTTATTTTTTTAATAATTTGATTAATTAAATTGTAAAAATTGATTGAATTCGTCAAATCAATTTATTGAGTGCGAGCGACCAGAATTGAGGTGATCTAAAACCAACTCGAAATGATAAAGATCCAAGCATTACTCTATCGATTTAGCCATTGAGTTTGGTAAAAGTTATTTGTGAATGGTTTCTGAATTTGCTGCTTGTGTTAGGAACATCATCAATCCTATGTCTTCACTGCATTGAAAATCACTTGCAGGTTTAACAGCCGGACTTGGTACGGGGCTCGTCGCGATGATCATAGGCATTTTGCTCTACAGACGACATAGGCGAATAGTTGATGCTCAAGAGCGCCTACGCAAGGAACGTGAAACAATCCTAAATGCCAACAATGGAGGCAAAGCAGCCAAGGTTTTCACAGGCAAAGAGATCAAGAAAGCAACCAACAATTTCTCAAAAGACAGAATCCTTGGTGCTGGTGGCTACGGCGAAGTCTATAAAGGAATCCTTGATGACGGCACTCCGGTTGCTGTCAAATGTGCCAAGCTTGGCAACACCAAAGGCACCAATCAAGTCCTCAATGAAGTACGAATCCTATGCCAAGTCAATCACCGAAGCCTTGTTGGACTACTCGGATGTTGCGTGGAACTCGACCAACCTATAATGGTTTATGAGTTCATAAAAAATGGTAACCTCTTAGATCATCTCCAAAGCCCAAACATCAACGATCGAGGTCTACTCACCTGGACCAGTCGTCTCCAAATTGCTCGCGACACAGCCGAAGGTCTCGCATACCTACATTTCTCTGCAGTCCCTCCTATATACCATAGAGACGTTAAATCTAGTAACATCCTACTCGACGTGAAACTTAACGCTAAAGTTGCGGATTTCGGGTTATCACGATTAGCTCACACCGATATGAGCCACGTATCGACTTGTGCTCAAGGCACCCTCGGATATCTCGACCCGGAATATTACCGAAACTACCAATTAACTGATAAGAGTGATGTTTATAGTTTCGGGGTTGTCTTGTTAGAGCTTTTAACTTCACAAAAAGCCATTGATTTCAACCGAGATGCTGACGATGTGAACTTGGCGATATACGTAAAAAGAATGACGGATGAAGAGAAGCTGATGGACGTGATTGATCCGATATTGAAAGAAAAAGCGAGTCCATTAGAGATAGATACTATGAAAGCATTGGGATTTCTTGCATTGAGTTGCTTGGAAGAACGTAGACAAAATAGACCTTCCATGAAAGAAGTTACTGAAGAAATTGAGTACATCATTTGCATTGCTACAGGTAAGACTGTTTAAAACTTGTTTTCTTTCGTAGTATGTACTATGTAGCTGTCTATGCTTCACTTCACTTTTTATTTATTTATTTTATTTATGGTTTTTGGTGAATTAATTATTAGTATGTTTGTAACTTGGTATATTTCAGTTGGTTTTCAGTTCGTCGTTTATGCATATAGAACTTTTTCTTTTACCATTTGAATTAAAAAAATTTTTAGTTTTTATGTGAAATTTTAGTCATATTTTTGTCTTAAATACAAGATTTTCTCACGCTTACGTGTGTGATAAAATTTTTAGTATTGATAATGTCGTTGATTAAGTCGGTGTGTCACAAGTCAATTTGATATTAACACAAGATGTATGACAATTTCATGATAAACAATTATAGTGCATTTAGTATTCTTAATATAATATATTAAGGTGTTTAAATTTCATTTTGTTTGCAATTTAATCTATGAAACTTTTAATCATTATTTTTCATTTTAATGTCGTACATATTTCATATGTTATTATTAATTAATTTCAAACCATATATTTCATTATTTATTATATATGTTGCTTTTAACTAAATTTCGTGTTTTAAATACATACTTTCCACCAGTGTGATAAGATTTCTAGTATATCATTATAGATTTAGCTGTTATATGTTATATATATATAAACATAACAAAATGTATTATATTATAAACATAGAAATGGATTAGATCAAGCTTGGGTCTTGAATATTCAAGTTTGAGTTCGGTTCATGTTTTAAATGAGTTTATTTTTTTGTTCAAACCCATTTTTCGAATATAATATTTTTACTCAAATCCCGAATCATTGGTGTTATTGAGTGAAAATCCAGAATTTCAGTCCCACTTCTTCAATGGAAAATGAAAAGGCCAAGAAAGAGCTGATAATGGTGGGATACTGGCCATTCGTGCGAACACACAAAAAAGAACAATGGGCAAATTATGTGGCTGCCTAATTGCTCACGTTTTTTTACCAAAGATAATGAGTTTTAAAAAAGAAGCAAAAAGAATAAAAATAAAAAACCAACGAATGAATGTAGACAGCGACGAAGGAGAGACCACTTCTATTTTGCACCAACCAGATTGCAAGCATATGTATTATACAAAGAAGGAAATATTTAGGGTCTTATGGGCTTTTAATATTTGAGTCCCTTGGGCTAAGTAGTCTAATTTTCAGCTGAATACTCTGATATAATCTGTTTTGTTTGGTTTTTGAAATTCAAAATCAATATATTCCGATTAATAAATCAAAATGACCAAATCCGGAATTTACTAAGCTTGACATGATTCGATCATAAAAAATCGAGTGTCGAACACAGATTACTAAAAATTAAAATGATCAAAACCAAAATAATGTAAACTAAAATTGACTCCAACACAAATAAACTCTAACCGAAATGCTAAAAATGTTCAAAATTCGAACCAATGTGGGTTTATGCTTGCCTATTAATACTGCTGGGAAAAAAAAACTAGCCAACAAGAAATATATAGACCCTTAAATACGACTGATACAATCACCCGTCCAACCGGTATAGATAGTTCCGGTACAAAATCATGTTCTTTGCTCCCAGAACTTCTCAATTGGTAGAAAACAATATCTTAAAACAAAAACCTAATAAGGTATTCAGGAATCAGGATAATCAAGAATTTAACTTAAATAAGATCTCAAGTATAGCACATAGTCATGCACGGACATAAATTAAAATTAAAGAAAAAAAGGGGAAAAAAATGGCCAAAATCTGCACTTCAGACAGTGAATTGCAACTGTTGACGATGTTTGAGAAAAGCTGAACACCATGAAAATAATAAGGTTCTAGTTTGTTCTCGGGGTGGCCCATTCGACTCGCAGGATGAGATTGTCGTAACCATATCCATTCAGCTTGTTAATAGCTCTTTGAGCATCCTCTCTGTTCACAAAGTTGACAAAACCGAACCCTCTACTTGTGCCCGTCTTCTGATCCATAGCAACATACACACGTGTCACAGCTCCGAACGGTCGGAAAAGTTCATGCAAGTCAGCCTCCCGGGTGTCCTCAGATAAGTTTGTTACCCTCACAGAGTTCTCATCGTTCCTACGTCTCATATCTGATCCGGTTGTTCTCTCTGCACCAGCTCTCATGCTTGGTGGAACGTAGGCTCCCTTTCCAGCTCCAGGAGCAGCTGCTGAGGTCTCCGCTGCCGCGGGTTTATCAACAAAGGATTCGACTGGAGCAGCAAGATCCTTGTAAGGACATTTGGAGGTCCAGTGATCACCTTTCTTACCGCATGTTCGGCACACCATGAGAACAGCACCTCCTTTGCCAAGCTGAGCCAAGCCGTCACCTGAAGCCTTTGCTTCTTCCGGTTTGGTACCTGTAAACAACTCGATATTTCAAAAGTTGTCACATCCAAAAGTCCAAACAAGGGTCGAAAACCCAAAAATTTGGAAGTTTACAACCACAGAATCTGATTGTGTCAGAACAAAACTTTCAAGATTTATGCTCAAACCACAAATTTTAGAAAATAAATGTTTCTTGGATGTTGGTAACGGCCTCGGAATGACACCTATTTCTTGGTTTCACAATTCAACAATTGAATGCAGGCTAAGCAAATATGCTACTCGAGACACGTGAGAATTCCACATTAAACAAAAGCCACTTGATTAAAACATGATAGGCAGAACTTATCAACCATGTTCAAATGAAATACAAAAACCTATAAGAAATATAGAAGCGCTAAATTTTTTAAAAACAAATAACCAAGTGATTGAATGAAAAAAAGGGGTTGAAGTTTTGGTTTAGATTGCTAGTAGGGAGAGTGGCGAAATACCAACAACTGTAGTTAGTGGCTCAAAAGTGAAAAAAATAGACATGTTTCACTGTGAAAAAAACGGCCACAACAACTGCTATAGGTGGCTTACTGACCATTCACAAATAAACAGCCAGACAACGGCCGGTATGTGATTGGCTAATTGACCACCATAATCAAATGAACAAATAAAGTTCATATACCATTAATTGCTTGAAAAGTTCTTAAAATTTATTATAAATATTGATGATGCGTAAATATGGGTTCAGTGGTTGCTGGCGGTTCGCCCGGAGGCTGAGAGCCGCAAGTAGTACTCTACACGTGGCCCTTACACACCCCAGACTTGTCCCACAGGACTTGAGGGCTATATAAGCCTCCCCTCGTGATCCAAGTGAAAGGACTCTCTCATTCCCAACTCAAGAGAAAACCAGGAGAAGGCGAGAGCACCTCTCCCCCTTTTCTTAGAAGACCACCTGCAGCTCTCAGACTCTGGGTGAACCAACATCAACCACCAAACCCATATTTACGCATCATCAAATATATAGAAATGTGATTATTGATTGAAAATAAATAATATTGACTGCAATGCAACATTAGTCTATCATAATTATTCCATATAGAGATAAAATTATACATTACATTACCCAATAAAATCAATATCCTAACTTTTAATCCTTCAATTATGTTATTTACTCACACAGCAATGCTAACAAAAATTGTTATATAGAAAGATCAATCACAAATCTCTTTACCCAATAAAATTACCCTTTGAGAAAATTATACCCAAAGCAAATTTAACAATAATCATACCCCAAAACAAAGGAAATTTAACCATAATCAAATCCAATGGAAGAAATTCAACAATAATATATTCAATTTCATCAAATCTATAATTAACGACAAAAACCCAATAAAAAATTAACAAAAAAGAGGGTAATTAGAATCGAACCAGGGGCTCTAGGTCGTTCAAGAAGGATCTCTTCAGTAGAAACCATAGTGAGCCGACTCCCAACATCTTCACGAACGGCGTCCCCAAACTTGTCCCAATTCCTTCTCTCCAAAGCCCGTTTACTCAACCGGGCTTTCGCCAGCTTTCGGACCCGGGTCGTCGTTGTTATTTTCACCTTGTTACCTTCATCGTTAAACCTGTATTCGATCACCTTTTTTATCCCGTTTTCGTCTGGACCGATCACTTCTTTTGGGGGTAACAAAAAGTCCAGGTCGTCGTCTTCCTCAAGCTCTCCCCAACGGAGCTTGCTGGGTTCGTTTTTGTCGATCGCCATGGTTTTAGGGTTTCGAGTGAGAGAGAGCTTGAGGACGGCGCCTGATAGTACTATTGAGATTACACGATGTAAGAGAGAGAGAGAGAGAGGGGTAAAGTTATAGAGATGAAAGGGTTTTGCTAGAGTTTATATGTTTGTTACGACGTCGTTTCTTTTGTATCACAACTGGGAATATGCGGCATCGTATTTACTGTTGGTTGAATTCTGAATTGGGTCTTTCTACTATGCTCAACTTTGAGATTTGGTCCCTATTTTTTATTTGACATAATTTGTACCTCTACTTTTATAATGTGATTAGTTGACTCAAATAATTAATCGTTAACTATTTTGGTCTAAATGATAATATAAGTTTTCTTAAAAGAATTACTTTCATCACAAAAAAATTCATAAAACCCTAAATTTTTTAATCTAAACTCAAATCTCAAATCTCAAACCTTAAATTCTGAATGAATTTAGAGTTTAAGGTTCAGAGTTCAAGTTTAATATTTTAATTTAAGGTTCGGAGTTTAGGGTAAAAAAATTACTAAAATTATGTATTAATGACATGTGAAAATTTATTGAAATGTCATCGAATAATTAAATAAAAACCATAAATAATATGGTAGAAAGGGTCGACAAAATAATTTCATTTCACACACACGTATACATATACAACTTTTTCGCAATACAAGCACACACACACACATATATATATATATATATATATTAGCAAATAATTTATTTAACTAATAATCTATTTGCAGAAATAATAATAATGGATTATTTATAAACACTAATTTATATTTTACATATATTTCTAATTACTTAAAAGCATAACAATCAACACAGCCAAAGCTTAAACGGGCAACCCCCTTAGACCAAACACGTGATAGAACACATAGGTAACCAATACAGTAGACCGGTAGAGCAGGTCGAACATTTGGCATGCCTCGTATAATTCCTTGACCAAGAAGGTGCTCCAAACAAAAAGAATAAACCACCCAATTGCCAGGACGATAAGCAAAACTAGTACAACGGTGGCGAGGCTTCCAGTAAACAGACTGATTTTGGTAACTATGATGCGGTGAATTGATGAGTTGGTGTTGTTGGTTTGAAGAAGATATTCCATTTCCCAAGCTGCGGCGTACACAAGTACGAGGGTGACAAATATCAACACGATGGCACTGTGGGTCTCAAGGATCTTCTGAGGATACTTCAGTGGCATGAGAGGGAGGAGGAGGCCTATCGCAAAGACGAAACTAGCATGGCAATTGTTGGCTGAGCCACTATTCCTACATCAACAACAACAGCAACAAAAAACAATATGATATTTTGGGTAAAGAAACATTCCTTAAAAGAGATTAAATACATTAATATAAAAAATCAATACGAATTTTGTTGAGAAATGATGAAACTGTATCTTTGGAGAAGAACACTTGGTGCAGACAGTGCAGCTGCACTCGGGTCCACACTTGCACCTCATCTCACCTCATACTTGTACAGGCTTGCATGAAGAGGTGATAGAATGACTTACTTACCTTTGGTCATTATGGTGGGCATGGCGACCGAACATTACTTGATTGAATAAATCGAACGCAGATGGAGTTGCATGGTAAAACCGTGGCAAGACGTCCAACTAGGAGGTTGATGTCATCGATAGCTTCAGGGAAATATGGAGTGCACAAAGTAGTGGCCTAGACAAGGATGCAAATCACAAATGTTGCCATTATCACCCTTTGCGTCTCAAACGGAGATTCAATATTACGTTCGGGTTTGGATTTGAGGTTCAAGAGAGCGAGGAATACAGCCATCTGAGAGCTGAAATTCTTAAGCTTATGGTTGGCCATGGCGCTTTTGTTGTTAATCCTGAGATAAGCCAACGATATAAATAACAATTAGTATACTTTGTTTATAACGTTAAAAAGTGGGGAATGGAAAAAAGGAGAATGAAGGTTAAAAATGCTAAGTGAGTTAGTGGTTTGAACATAGTTAAGGTCAGCATTTTAAAAGCTGCAGCATATCTACACTCCATTTGACGTGCAGCATATCCATGGCCCACTTGAAAGTTATCAAAAAACTATATCCAAATTCAGCAAAATTCGATCAAAATTTAGGTTTATCATGACAAGCCTATATAGTATTGGTAATTTAAAAAAATTTATCCAAAAGATGAAACAACTCATTTTAGTTTAAGAATTTTTAAACACTTAGACTTTTTAAAATTGTGCAACGGATGAAAAAAAATTGACAATTCAAGGTTATTATATGGTTAACAAATACATAATATGGTCTCGTAATGTTGTAAACTATTAAATTAATTTATGTGATTGAAATTTTGAAGGCCTAAAAAGTTTAGTTGGGAGCCCAATAAAAAAGATTGGCAGGCTCCTCAAACCTCCATGGGCTATAGGCCCAAACATCCTTTATATTTGAAAGATTTGTTTTGTTATATGGGTTTATTAAGATTTGCATGGGTCTGCGTGCTCAGCTGTAATTGCATGGAATCAGCAAGGCATATGGGTGTGGGGCTTAGGAAGAAGCATTGGTAGTTTCAGTGTACTACAAGCTGAATTTTCAACCATTTATGACGGACTCTAATTAGTTTGAGAGTTAATTGGACAAATATTATTATCGAAATAGATTGTATTCTGGCTATCAACGAAATCCATGGAGATCATAGAGGTGACTCAAATAGAAATTTGATTTTACGTATTCGAAAATCGTATAAGCACGAACGGAGAGTGCTCATTAAACAAGTATCCAGAAAAGTGAATTCTGTTACTGATTTTTTGGTTAATCTGATGAAAGATATCCCCATTGATGAACGTTTCTTTCATGTGACTCCTTCTCCGATTGATACTTAAATTCACCGTGATAAATGTGTCGAGTATTCTAATACGGGTCTTACTAATCGTTTGTAATTGATTTATGTTTTCTCCTGTTACAAAAAAATAATAATAATAAATTATTGATTGAGTCAACTTTGGAAAGTAGGTAATGTATCATTAACAGGAAGAAGTAAGCAATGATGGGAACTTAAGACTAAAAACCACTTATTCTTCTACAATGCTTTGTCACACTTTTGTTCAACCTAATTTTTTATTTATACTTTTGCAGATTACAAGTTACATCTGATTTATTAGCTCACCTGCATCTTGACTGTAAACATGAACCTAAATCCCATTTTTTAGTCCTAATGAATGAATATATATATGTACTTAGTCAAAACATCAATATCAAAAAAAAAATTTTCTCAAAGTTTCCTAAATTGTAAATCCCATCATTAAATTATAGTGGAGAGTATCTTTTATTGTTAGGAGAGAATTTTGTAAAGTATTATCTATTGAAAATCGATAGATCTTTTCAATAAATCGAGTAAGTATTGGATTTAATGTGTTTATGTTTAGTAGAGTTGAGAGGCAATCCAGAGATGAAATTGAAAATAGATATCCATGAACCCTTAGTGGACCACACCTCATAGACTTCAAAAATCCCTTTAACAAATCCATCCATCCATTAATCTATTGCTAAAGTTTGGATAGTATTTGTCACACACATATTGAAAAATACGTCAGTTTGATATAAATTTAACTTGACCATCCAAATACGTGCTAAATTACAAGATTGAATAGCTACGTGAATGGTTTCATTCCACAATTGATCTAATCATCTATTAGCTAAAACTCAATCTACCCTTATATAAAGAAGAAACTATAGTTCCAATAACAAATTCTAACTCGTTACAACTTACAACCACTCACCCAAAACCTCACTTACAAATATTCAATCTTTTACAACAATTAAATCTCTTACAAAGAAGGTCTACTAATAGAGTGAGAAAAAAAAAACAAAGAATCAGCATGACACTCCCTTCAAAATATGCATCCTCCATGTGTTATTAGCTGCCTATTTGTAGACTTAATATGGCAACCTGTTTGTTCAGCATAGTCCAAGATAGAATCTTCTCCTTCAATAAAATAATTAGGATAAATAGCCTCCAACTTTTTTTTTTTTGAAAAATCATAACAAGACAAAACTTGAATAAAAAATACAACTAGTATGATTCGAACCTAAACCATATTTAAGCAATAAACACCCTTGACCATCAGCCCTTCGTATGGGATTCAAATTGCTCCAACTTTATTTCAAGGTAAATTAAGGTTAATATCCTTAAAATTAGCCCATAAATCTATCGGGATAAGTGCTAAGGATAAACACAAACCTTATTCACAAAGTTAAGTCAACCATGATTATGATGCACAATAAATATCATCCATAAGTCACATCTTGACTGATTAAGTGACTGATCAGGCACCGAATCTTTAGGGCGTGGATAGCCTTGGTCCCAATACATATATAATTGATATGAGATATTTCAAGTATATTTCTAATTTTTTTTCAAAATTTAATATTTTTATAGTTTCAAATTAATTAAACCTTAACTTAATTAACATTGTTACTTTATTCAAAAAAAAATTTACATTGTTACTATTGCAACAATCAAAATGACATGATTTTGAATGCACTAAAACATATATTTTTCTTTGATTTAAGGATTTGAGCCAAGTTTATAGATAGAAATAGATGCTACATATTTATATATTTATACTGTAAAAAATTATTTTAAACAACAAATGTGTAAATTTGGATCAAATTAAAAATATCGTAAATAAAAACTTGAGTCTTTTTTTTTTGGTGAAATACAAGAACAAGGCAAAGCCCAAATAACAAACACGAATAGCGTAACTCGAATCCAAATTACATTTGGGGTGGTGGACACTCTGACCATCAAGTCGTCACATGAGATTTACTCTAGTATTTTTTTTTTAATATACTAATGTGATTACATAGTAGTATCTGTTCATACTTTCTTAACTTTTTGACAATTTGCACATACACCTTGCACACACAGGCGCTCGAACTTGGAACCCTTAGGATGAATAACATCTCATTTTCTATTGGAACCACTTATTGGGTTCTAATATTTTTGTTAATCATAAAAGAAAGTAATTTTTTTTTATAAAATGCAATTTATTAAAAATTTTGGTGTATTTCCATGTTTAGAAAAAATATATAATATTTAATAAATAAAACCTAAAAAAGTGAAAAGAAAATGCTTACAATACAAGGATTCATTGCCATACAAAGTACAATTGTTGGTGCAATAAGCGCAGTGATTATTTTGTGAAAAAATACCGAAAAGCAAAGGCAGCATAAGTTTACGTAATAATATTACAAAATGCACGTGGAAATTTGCTTCGTGTTTTGGTAACTTTGATATGGTCTGAACTGTGAGCTGTCTTTGTCCTAACACCACCAGTGTCGGTGGCACCAACCCAAGCTCTGCCATTATGGAATTTTCTTTTTTCCTTTTCCTTTAATCTTTCTTTATTTGTTAACTTCTTTATTAGTCCCTATATTATACATAAATTATAAGTTTATTCCTTATATTCTGATCTGGTCATTTTTAGTACTTGTTCTTTTTTATTTTTGAACTTTCAATGATGGTCCAAAAGGTAGTCGTTAAATTCATTAAGTTAAATTATGTTATTTCCAATGTTATACGGCATATATATTATCACATGAGTAATGTCATGCTAACAGATAAATTATTTTAATTAATGGATTTAACGACTACCATTTGAGTTATGATTAAAAATTCACAATTTGACAAATATAACGATTAAAATTGATCAAATTGAAGAATGCGGACTAAATGCACAACTTACACATAGGTTGAGAGTAACTAAAATAAACCAACTCACAATATAAAGGTTAAATTTATAATTTACATATAGTTTAGGGACTAATGGTAAATTTTAATCTTCTTTACTTATTTATCTGGGAATCTAAATCCTTGATATATAAGTTATTTTATAATTTTTGGGGTGAATTTCAATTTATTCCTTTTTGAGTCTTTTGAAGATCCTTGATTATATATTAATAGATACTTACTTAAATGTTCAAAATCTATAAAATAATATTTAAAACTTTTTTATCAAAAATATTTGGGGAACTTAATAATTCATTTTCGGATCGAGTCATTTTTGGTTGAAAGTGAATTTTGAGTTTAGATCATTTTGAATTTAAGTGTTTTTAAATTTGATTTTTTGAATCGAATTTTTATGAGTTCGAATTATTTTGAATTATAATCACTTTAGGTTTGGGTCATTTCACGTTTAAATAAATTTGAATTCGAATTGAATCAATTTTAACTTTTGAAAAATTAAATTAAATTTTTGAGTTCATACTATTCTCTCTCGCAGACATGCATATACAACTTTTTTGCAACATACAAACATATATTGGATTATGATATTCATAATGTAGATGAAAAAATATGTAAATTAAGTAATCATTAAAATTTTATATAATAAGCAAAGGAATCATTGATTAAAAAAAAAAAATTGAAGGTCTAAAAGACATAGTATCCTATGTTCAAGTCTCACTATGTGTTGGTTTTCATTGATTTTTTTTTTTTTTGGTTATAGGAAGAATTAATCGAAACTAGTTACATAAAAGTAGACTACAAAAGAAAGAACATTCTCAATTTTGTCTAAATTCAACACAGCTCGAGCCTCTTTATTGGGTGATTCAAGCACTTGTAGATCATTATGACTGAGTAAGGTTTGTTTAGCCAAACAATCCGTAACTTGGTTAAAATCTCTCGAGATATATTGCAGAGACCACTAATTCACCTGAGCTAAGATACTCTGTATTCGTCTGGTCAAGGCTGAATTAGAAGCATTGGGAGAGGCTCCAAGAATAGCATTAATAACTTCCAAGCTATCCGATTGGATTTAACTTCCAAGCTATCCAATTGGATTGTGACTTGATCATGTCCTCTGCGTTGCATTATCTTGAGTCCTTCGAAGATGCTCCATAACTCCGCATAAAAAACAGAGCATTTCTCAAGATGCCGATGATATCCAACCACCCATTGATTTTATTTTTGGGTAAACTACATCATTAGTCAATAAATTATGGTAAGTTTTTATTTTGGCCACTTAATTAAAAAAGTTACAATTTAGTTACTTAATTGTTTAAAAGTTTTCATTTAAGTAACCGGGTTGTTAAAATTAATCTTATATGGCTTTCTTTGTTTGCACTGCACCAATTGAAAGTTCTATTTCCCCTTCTTTTTTATTATTCAGTTTTTTTTCCTAAAATAGTTTTGAACATCACGAATTTACAAGCTAAAATTTAAACAATTCTTTTTTATCTCTGATACTGATCATCAAATAAACTTGAATTTAAGATACATTCTTCTACTCGTTGATAAATAATGATCTGTCGTATTAATCGTTGCAGCTTGCTAGCAAAACTTTAAAAACAAACTTAATAACCTAGTACCACAAATAATTTTTTTAAATAATTCAATGACTAATTTATAATTTTTTAATTAAATAACCAAAATAAAAATTTAGTCATAACTAACGGTGTAAACTAAAAGGATATGTATATTATGCCTTTAGATTGAAATAAAGAGGTAGAAAACTTAGAAATGTTAGGCCTATTCCTTAAAATTTAAAAAAGAAATATGAACTTAATTAGCCATTTATTTCTGATTTGAAATTTTGTCAAAAGGCAAAAACGATAAATAAATAAATAAGAAAACCATGTCAACGCGGCAATGGCACGAAACTCCTTCTCCTGATTTTGGCCAATTCAAGAACCGAAACTTCGAGTTTTGTCATAAGCTCAGACAATTTTTTTTTTACTACTTTTAATTTTTTATTTAATTAATTTTAGATTTTAAAGGAATCAATTGGTCACACGTTTTAAAAGATTGGTACCCACAGATTAGGGTTTGGTTTGGAATTTAAAACATTTTTATTTGGGAAGCATTAATTAAGCAATTTTAATGTTGGTGGAATTGGATTTAATTTGGTTTTCAGTTTATTCGAGTCTCGTGGGGTGGGCTATGTTGGTCTCTTTGCGTATTTGCAGCCGTATTTATTGGTTTTCCCTTTTAACTAACTAAGTCGTATGTCCATGTGGAATCAGATTTGAAATTTTAATGGATGAAGAATTGGATTTTGACTAAATTGGTAATATATATATATAGATATTTTAATTAGTTAAATAGGTGGTTTTTTTAATATTTAAAGAAATAAGTCTGATTTTGGAGAGTATGTGTGAAATACGTTCAGTTAGACGCATTTTTTTTGGAATTTTTAAAAAACGCTTTCAATTGGGCACGCTTTCCATGATTTGTTAATAGAAAGCTTGTCCAATTGATCGTACTTTCGTATTCTCTCTCTAAAATCAACTTATTTCTTTAAATCTTAAAAAAAAAAAAACATATTTGGGCAATTAAAAAAATCAGCATATTTAGCTTATGTAGCCAATAGATTTGATGTTGAAAAATCGGATCAATGTTGCATTTTTACATTATAAGTTAATGATTGGATAAATCTCAAAATTATACGTGAACTTTTGTTTAATGTGCATTTTATATATGTACTTTGATTTTGTGCAATCTTATACATGAAATTTTGATTTGATCAAATTCTCATAAATTATTAACGCAATTATTGATATAACATCATTTTATATTTATATATTACATACACATATAATTATATTTTATTCAATATAAAAATAAATCGATATATTTATTTCTTTAAATGTGCATCATCGAATCAAATTGAAAGTTTCGTGTATACATTTGAACCGCAATCAAAATTTCATGTGTATAATTGCATCAAATTAAAATTCATGTATAAAATTATACATTGAATCAAAGTTCAAGTATAATTTTAAGATTTATCCCTTTATGATTTAATTAATTAAATTGTCGATTTTTTTTCTTTGATATCTTGTTTTAAAATCAATATGCTAAAAAAAGTTTTTCCTTTTGTTAAGAGAAAACCTAAGGTTGAAGTCATAAAATAATTTTAAAGAAATTAGAGATGAATCATAAATGCTTTTAAGGGTCAAAAAGTAAATTTATTATTATATTAACATATAAGTTTCAAAATTTTAAAGAGATTAATGGAAAATTTTACTATTTTTAGGGATAAGAATGCCCGTGTTTAAGGTGTAGTTGGGAGTTGGTAGAGACTTCGATCCCTTAAAATAGAAATTTTTTTCATTTAAGCCATTTAAAATTTTAAATTAGTAAAAATAAAATTATATTTTAATCTCTTAAAAATGATAAAAATTTGATTTAATTATTTAAAAATTACAAAAATATAAACTATTAAAATGATTAAATTACATTTTTACTATTATAAAAATTACGATTTAATTTCGACTCTCTTAAATTTTTTTTTTTAACTTTGTGGCTGCCAAATTAAACCCTTATTAGCACCTAAAAGTTAAGGGCTCAAAGTTGTTGTCATCGTTCCTCACTATCCATTTGTAATATGTAGCCATTTTTTTTGTAATTACTTTTAATTTTATTTCATGTCACAATATGTCTCGGTCCCTATACTTTAGCAAATTTTATGATTTAATCCCTAAATCATTTTCTAATAAGTTGTAGGTGATAGGGGTTGTCCAGGGATCTAATTTAAGATTGGTGTTAATTGAAAACATAAACACAGATTCTTTATCACTCTATTACTAGTTCAATAGATACAAATAACAATATTTTTAAATTGAACAAATAAGAGAACTTAATGTTTAACTTTTAAATAAATGGACTTAATTTGAAATTTCATTCAAATACAATGACTGAAAACAAAATTTTCCTTTTATTTATCATTGATCCATTAATTGACATCTGATAAACCTCGCTCATATCGTTCCAAAAGACAATAAATTCTCATTGTAAGCAAAATAAAAAATGAAAAATAAAAAATCGAATTTTCTAAAGATTCACCGACTGTGACACTTACTACAATGAAAGCCAATCATCATTTACCGTTTTCCATCATTAGATAACCACACACCTTCGCCCCAACTAAAATCCGAATCGTACATTTTTATCCCCGACCCGTAACCCATCCAAAACCCGAAACCACCTCGAAACATCCCTTACAATTTACAGCCCGTCACTGAAAACTTTTATTTTCAATAAAAAATTGAATTTAATAAATTAATTCAAATCCGCCAAAAAGAAAAATAATGAAGAAAGCTTCACATTAGTTATCTTCATCACATTCTCGCCTTTGTTAATATAAATACCGCTCTCCTTTCTCATAAACGATGCCCCATTTTTTCCTCTCTAAGCTGCCACCTCAGCTTCCGACGCCAAAAAATAAACTGAAAATTTACAACTCGTCCTTGTTGACTCGGTTCCCCGTCTTATTTTTGTTGTCTCGAAACGGTCTTGAGTTTTTGGAACTCAGTTCGTGCTTGGATCTGGTAAGGCTTTTAAGGTAATCACTGAATTCTGGTGTTTTCGAGCTTTGTATGGAGTCGTTTTCTCAAGGTTTATATTAGTTTAGCTTTGAATGTTTCAGTGGAGTTGACAATGTGATTTCCTGTTCGGCGTTTTTTATTTTATTTTTGTTCGATTTCGTTGCTTTAATTACGTTTTTGTGGAGAATTTTGAAGTTTGTTTTGATTTGCAGTGTTGTGTTTTCGTTAGATCTGAGGTTTTGCATGGTTAAATTTGAGGAAAAAAATAACAGGGAATTTAACTTAATTTACTTAATCTCGTTCTTGTTTAGCCACACAATCCAACTTAAGAATTTTACTGAAGTTTTTCGTTTCTTTTTTTTTATATGTTTGTTGTGAAAATGCTTTGTAAAAAGTCAAGAATTTGCGTGTCGCTAGATCAAGACCGAGTCGGCTTATATTTTCTGGCTAAGTTTTGATTTCTTACTTGGAATTGTCAAATTCAAATGCTTCCTTTTATTTTAACCTTCTACGCGTGATTTTGTGGTGATCTCCTGTTTTTCATGGTTTTTTTAAAACACTATTTCTTTTCCCTTGAAAATGATTAAAATATATTAATAAAATAAAGTAGCTTAAACCATGTGCCATTACTTGAAGCAGGGTTTACTCTATGGCTGGATTTTGTTTTAAAGTCATGCCAATCAATGTATTTGTTAGGAAGCAAATAAAGGAAAAAAATCAGATGGTTGACTATCGCATCAAGGCTTATGGCGGGTGTTTTAGTGTTTGGTTTCCTTGTTATGTACTAGTAGTAAAGTTTTTGGGGGTTTTATTTGGGATCTGAATTGGATTGTTACTTAAGTTACTGATTATATTATTTGCAGGTAAATCAGAAACTGTATCAGAATGAAGGCACTTATTCTTGTTGGAGGATTTGGAACTCGATTGAGGCCATTGACTCTTAGTGTTCCGAAGCCACTTGTCGAATTTGCTAATAAACCCATGATCTTGCATCAGGTATTTTTCTGGTTTATGATTGTTGGAAGCTTTTTTTTTTTTTTTTTGGCATATGATTGTTGTTTTCTCAAGATAGTATATATTTGGATGTTTTTGTAGATTGAAGCTCTCAAGGCTGTTGGTGTAACTGAAGTTGTATTGGCTATTAATTACCAACCTGAGGTACCTGATAGGTTTTTAATGTGTAAAATTTGATGCAATGATCTGAAAGTTTTAGTGGCTATAAGTGTTCATAGGCTGACTGGTGGGCAACTTGATTTTTTGTAGGTGATGTTGAACTTCTTGAAGGAATTTGAAACTAAACTCGGGATCACGATCACGTGTTCTCAAGAGACTGAGCCGCTTGGCACTGCTGGTCCTCTTGCTTTGGCTAGGGACAAACTCGTTGACGAGTCCGGCGAACCGTTTTTTGTCCTTAACAGCGATGTTATCAGTGAGTATCCATTCAAAGAAATGATTGAATTCCACAAAGCTCATGGTGGAGAAGCTTCCATAATGGTAACCAAGGTAACAATTGGGCTCTTTTAAGATTTTCTTGGTTTTCAGTTTCTGAGTTATTTTCTATGGAGAGATTGTAATAGTCGAGTTGAAACTATATAGGTGGATGAGCCGTCGAAATATGGTGTGGTGATGATGGAACAATCAACAGGACAAGTGGACAAATTCGTGGAAAAACCGAAATTGTTCGTTGGAAACAAAATCAATGCTGGGATTTATCTGCTGAACCCTTCTGTTCTTGATAGAATTGAACTGAGACCAACCTCGATTGAAAAAGAGGTCTTCCCGAAGATTGCAGCCGAGAAGAAGCTGTATGCAATGGTCCTACCTGGGTTTTGGATGGACATCGGTCAGCCAAGGGACTATATTACCGGACTAAGACTCTATCTAGACTCCCTTCGAAAGAAAGCTTCACCTAAGTTGGCCACTGGTCCAAACATTGTAGGAAACGTTTTGGTTCATGAGACTGCCAAAATCGGAGAAGGATGTTTGATTGGACCAGATGTAGCAATCGGTCCAGGCTGCGTCGTTGAGTCCGGAGTCAGACTCTCTCGTTGCACGGTGATGCGCGGAGTGCGCATCAAGAAACACGCGTGCATATCCAACAGTATCATCGGATGGCATTCCACTGTTGGTCAATGGGCTAGAGTAGAAAACATGACCATCCTCGGAGAAGACGTTCACGTATGTGACGAAATTTACAGCAACGGAGGCGTGGTTTTGCCTCACAAAGAGATCAAATCGAGCATCTTGAAGCCGGAAATCGTCATGTGATGATGTATTTTCGTTTTCCAGGTAAAATTAAAGTAGCAAAAACATGTTTTAAGAATGTATTTAATGTATTTGTTCTTTTTTTATTAATTCCTTCTTTTTTCACTCCTACAAGAAGTATTGAATCCCAGTTTTCTGCTAAGTCTTAAGGGTCATTTTCTGTTTGTCAATTGCTTAAGTTAATCATTGGTGTGAAATGTGTAACTTTAATGTGTATATTACAAATAAAAATTATATCTTTTGATTTTATCTGGGATTTTTTTGTAACTTATTAGCAATAATTTGTTTATTTTTGTATATTTTATTGTTATTTCATTATTTTCCGTCGCCTAAATGGATAATTAGAATATATCTGAACTTATACTAAAATAAATTTGGAAAGGATCTACACTTAGTAGACTTGATTATATTTATATGCAGATTTAAAAAAGAATTCAAATTTGAAATTAGATTCTTATATATTTATTTTTAGGAATTTAGTCTTTTTACTTTTTAGATTTTAAAATTTAGATCCAATGGTTAACTCAATTAATTTTTTTTGTTAAATTCATTGGTAAGACATTTTGAAATAAAAAAAATACCTTCATCGTAAGTATGTAATTAAAAAAATAATGTATAATTAACATGAATTTAACAACAAAATTAACATTTGAATCTAAATTTTAAAATCTGAAAAATAAAAAAACTAAATTTATAGAAATAAAAATACATGAACAAAAGTCTAAACTTTTAAAGAGTATAATAATTTATGATATATTCTAACATTATATGCATATAATAATACTTTAGAAATTTGAAAAAAAAATCCAATCTAATTTCAAATTAATTCGGATCCAAAGACTTGAACCACAACATTTTGAATAAACAAATACTCTAACTATATATCATGAAATGATTTAGTCCGAAAATTTTAATTCTCAAACTAAAATGATTTAAACTTGAAATCGATCAAATCAAAATAATTCGTAAATTTCAAAATCCGTAACCCGATATGATCCAAAACCAATCCTATTCATCTAAGTGATAAGTCTAAAATGCCCCTATTCTGTCGGCAGCATAGGATAATATTTTTTCCCAATCTTGGAGGGGCTAAAACGACAAAAGAAAGAGCATTATTTGCATACAATTCTTCTTTACTATAAAAAAATGTGGGCAAAATGGTACCAATATTAAAGTAAAAATATGTTTATAATCCCACAGAGTCGATGATAAGAATTCAGCGGGTGTTAGGCAACAAAAAATTAAAGTTCATAGGTACAAAAGGGTACATATTCAAACGGACCCAAAATCAAAGTGGCCACTAAATTACTAAGGACAATTATCACTAGTTGTGGATATTGTTTCAAAATTAAAGGGGTCGTTATTAATAATAATAATAATTATTATTTTGTCTTTGATATTGAAGCGAGCTCAATAATTAATCTTTCGCATTGTGTAAACTCATTAAAAACGTGAATGTTGATAACGAGTTTTAAAGTTGTTTTATATCCAATACGAGAATAAAAACTCTCGACCACTGATTAAGATAGAAAAGTCCTCATATAACTTTCGTAATTTATCATTGTTTTTTTTAATAATATCATCTTCAAAATTAAAATCCGAAATTTTCTTTTCTATTTTAGAATAACCTTGATAAGTTATCATTATAATAATTATTGATACTATTAATTAATTGTGTGGGCCTGAAATTGGTTGACGTGAATAAAATTTTAAATTTAAAAAATAATAATTAAGTACTTTTAAAATTTTAAGCAACTTGTTGATTAGTTTGAAATAACTATCTACCTAAACTTATTCATTACTTTGAAATAACTATCCATCTTAAAATTCAACATTTTAATTAAACTAATTAAATGTCTAACATTTGCTCTCTTTTTTTTTTTTTAATTTCTTTAAAAAATTAATTAAAAAAAAATTATGTGTAAAATATATTTTTCACTCACTGGTAAATTTTAGTTATTATTATGGGTTTACTCTTTTTATGAATTATCACTTTTTTAATGGTTAAATAAGGGTTTAATTTGCACTCACTATCTGTACTTTTTGAACTTTTGAAATTTATCCCTTATATTTTTAAATCTTGAAATCTAGTCCTTTTATTTGTCTAATTTAAAAACCAAAATTCAATTGAGTAATTTTTAAAAATTAAAATCTAATTAATAACATATATTCAAATTTAATAAAAGTCGAACTTTAATTTTTAAATCAAACAAATATAGAGACTAAAATCCTAGAAATAATATTTCTAGAAAAAAAATCCTAAAATTAATAACATACGGATTAAATTTCAAAGAGTAAAAAGATTGGGAGCAAAATCACACCTTAATTAAGTTAAAGGTCGAAAATAAGGGAAAGAGATGGGTATTAAATTTGTGATGTTGAATGTGGTTGAATTTCAATAATTTATATTTTTTATAAAAAATAAAAAAATATATGTTTTTTAAGATTCTATTTAGGTTTTGGATATTCTAAACTAAGAAAATTCTATGGTCTAATCAAGTCGAAATTTGTTCATATTTAGAATTTTTTTTAAAATCTCATTATAAGTTTTGAATATATCTGTTCTCTTTTATACAAAGTCTAAAATTATCCAAAACCTTTCAACCCTTAAATAGAGAGATAATGTGCTTCAGCACACTCAAATCCAAGTCCTCTTGCATTGTCAATAATACCCATACCAATCGAAATAAAAGTACTCAATCGATTTAAAATTATTGTTTTTAAATGGTCTCTCAATTTCTTACTTACCTAATTTTAATTCTATCAAATTATGTATGCCAAAATCCAATTGAGGCTTTAAAAAATTTCCCCAATTTAATTGGGTAACGTGCAATTTTCCTTGGTTAGAATAAAGTCAAATAAAAAATAAATAAATGTGTAGTGGAAAATTGGCTTAGTTTATTATATATGAGGACTACAGCTCTTTAGTTATCAAAATCTTCCAAAGACTTGATAATGGAATCCTTTAATTGTCATTTATTTAGTATATTCTTCAACAAGTCATTTTCTTATATATGTTCAATAAAAAATATCATGACACATTTAACCCTTTTAATTTTATAAAAAAAATTATTTTAATTTTTCATTTATTTTTTTTGTCTCTTTTAATCTTTAAATTTATACTATTTATCAAATGATCCCAAAATAGATAGAAAAATTAATGTTTGTTAACTTAATTAACATTATATAAATGTGGCAGTTGACAATTACGCCATGTTAACAATTAATTATTTATTTTATTTTTTAAAAATTCAAAAAAATATGAAATATATTTTAAAAAATATAAATGATTAAAAAGTATAAAAATATAAAAAATAATTTTTTAACTTTTAAAAAATTAATTAATTGCTAATGTGACATACATGTGGACTGTAACGTAGATTGCATGTCAGCAAAGTTAACATACATGAACATTCCTATTCATTTTGGGGTGATTTGAAAAATAATGTAAGTTCGAGAGTTAAAAAAACGAAAAATTAAATGAAAGACTAAAATTAAAATGAATAAGATTGAAGGGTCGGAAAAAAAAGTTAGATGAAATAATGTGTGTCCTACCATGTGAAAAATTGGATTGGAAATATTATGGGGCATACATATGTTTATTTCAATTATTTTCTTTTCATTAAGTGATGTTGAAAATTAATTATTAAAAATTGTAGTTGGTAGACCTACCTTCTTAAAAAAAAAAAAAATTTCAAGCATAAATTTCGAATCCAATTTTAGATTTTTATGACGAAGGATTAAGTAATTATGTCAGCATATATTATTTTTATTCAAATTATATCACATTAGTCACATTTGTAAAAAAAAAAAGTTATTTATCACATTAATTTTTTTTTTTAACAATCTGTGCTGATCATTTTTTTTTTAACACAATGTTTAAAATTATCTATAATTTTTCCTCAACTTATAAATAAAAGCATAATATGCTTCAACGTACTTGAACGCACGTCTTCCTGTATTGACAATAATGTCCATGTCAATCAAACTAAGACTAAATCGACAATTACATATTAAGTTAAATAAAAATATCTAGGGTAAACTATAAAAATAGTAATTTTTGTTTGCCTCATATTGCATTTTAGTCATTTATGTTTAAAATGTTACGTTTTAGTCACTTACGTTATCGTTTTATTATGAAGTGGTCACTCTGCTATTGAGCTTAATTATCTCCTTAACGGTAATATTACGTGACAACCCAAATGGATTTTAAATTCCAACTTAGATGTTCAAGTGGATTTTTCTTTTTCAGTTGTAATTAATTTAAAATTTTCAATTATTTAAATTTATTCTCATCCCAGCTGGACATTCAAGTTGACATTTAAAACCCATTTGGACTGCCATGTAAGATTATCATTAGGAAGGTAACGGATTAAAGTGACCACTTAGTAACAAAACGATAACGTAAGTGACTAAAACATAACATTTCAAACATAAGTAACTAAAATGTAATATGAGGCAAACAAAAGTGACTATTTTAAACTAATGATCCTTAATTATTGAGATTCAACTATCATAATATAAATTAGGTTAAATTTTGCTTTAAGTCATGTACTTTTTGTATATTTGAAATTTAATTTTTCTATTTTTATTTTAAAAAAAATTAATCTTTCTACTTTTGAAATTTTAAAATTTAAGTCTAATTTAATAACATCTCTAATATTCTTTTATAAATTTGTAATGAACTTGGATTTAATAGAATAATTTATTTGAAAAGGACAATGATTAAGAATTATTTAATCAAAGTATATGGACTAAAATTACAACTTTACTTATAGTACAAGATTTATAGTAAATTTAACCAACTGGTTTAACTCTTACTATTTGAGTCAAGACTAAAAATTCAAAATTCAAGAAGTAAATTACTGAAATTGATAATTTGAAATTGTATATGGTCTAAATTTGATCAAATTAAAATATAGGGACTAAATAAACAATTTATACATAATACAAGGACTAATAACAAAAAATTTATTTTTTTAATGTGGAAATATGTACCCATTAGAAACCCATGGTCCTTAATTATTGTGATTGAACAATCATAAAATAAAATTAAATAAATTTCACTTTCCCATATATATTTTGCTGACCAAAAAGGAAAGGATAAAAAGAGGCTGAATAGCATATTCTAAAGTCATTATCATCACTATGAAATTATAGGACCACAACATGGGAACATAAAATTATCAAGATATTGACTTTGTTGAATTTGTTGTTGCCAAAAAATTTAAAAAAAAAAAAAAAAAAATTTAAAAATATTTTTTTTCTTGTTGGTATTGGAAAATTGCTAAATTTCATGTGACAGCATAGCTGTAATTCCCTTTAGCTGAGTTGTTTCCATCATGGTTGAGTTACAGACTTTTTTTTTTCTAATATTTTTGAAGCTAAATAAATAACCCAATTTATTTAATTTTATGTAAGAGATTTGGAGATATGGATATTAAAAATCGAATTTTAAATTTATTTGATATTTT
Organism: Kokia cookei; assembly: GCA_039519145.1. Lineage (NCBI taxonomy): Eukaryota > Viridiplantae > Streptophyta > Magnoliopsida > Malvales > Malvaceae > Kokia > Kokia cookei. The sequence continues at coordinate 1,601,371 of CM076907.1, read as the reverse complement.
TATATATGATTAATGAATTAATCGAACTAAATATGATTAAGCTTTTTAATCAACACTTAAGCTGTATAACTTCGTTACTAAATTCGATAAAATTTGATTTGATAATAAAAAATTAATATTTTTAATTTGCTCAATTTGAACTTGAAAATAATATGTACTTTTAAATAATTTAAACTCGAAATGACTTCAAGAAATAATCTAAAATGACTTGACCGAAAAACTTGGATGATCCAAACTCGAAATAGCCAAAACCCAAAACTAACTCGAACCTAAAATACTATGATCGAAGAATTTTAAAACTTGAATTAACCGACCCTGTATATTTTTTGTTATTTTGGAATTTAGTTAATGTGCTTTTATGGTTAGGAATTAAGTACAATTGTTAGTATTGTTAAAAATTTTCTTTTAAATTTGCTGGTGTAATATTTTAAAATAATAAAAAAATACTACTTAGTAATCACGTAACTAAAAAAATAACTTTACAATGAACGACAAAAGAATTTTAATAGTGTTAATAATCATATTTGCATTTTTAAACTTAGAAAGTAAAAGAACTAAATTTCTTGAAATAAAAATAGGATTAAATTTCAAATATACGAATAATGCATTACTTAAACTATATTTTAAATGGAAAGAATAAGTTATTGAAATTCAATGAACACATATATATGTATATACATGTACAATATGTATGCTTGAACAAAAAGAAAAAGAAAAAAATCTATGGAAATGACAAAAGATTACCAACCATGACAAGTTTCCAAGAAAATTGGAACTATTTTCAGTGGAAAAGGGGGAATTGTAACATAAATGGGATGAATTTAAACAGCAGCCAAAAGCCAAAATGTGACATGGGAAGATATGGCAAGGAGGAACCATGAGATCAAGGAAAATAAAATGGAAGCTTTGAAATGGGAGCATGGTATTTGTGGTGATCTGCAGTAACCTAAGTCCCTTGAATAAAGAACTATTACACCTGCAGATGAACATGCCGCTGCAAGTGATAATATGGCTATCACCTGCACTTTTCATCATCATTGTCATTAAGCAGTTAGATTATCAGCATGAATATGTATGTATGTTCTGCATTCATGTTCGTTTGCATATTTGAACATGAGTATGGTGATATGACCTTCTAAAGATTACATGGCAATTCAATAATTATGCAATTTTCTTCATCATCATCATGACACATGAATCTTTATGTATGTATGTATGGCATCCATGTTTGTTGCATATTTGGACATGATATGGTGATATGACCTTTTAAAGATTACATGGCAATACAATCATTCTGTAGCTTTCATCATCATGACATTATCATTAACCAATTAGATTATCAGCATATGTATGTATGTATGTTTGAATCAATGACATCCATGTTTGTTTCATATTTGGAGTTTGGACATGAGTTTGGAGGCATGAACTTCTAAAGATTACATGGCAATACCATCATTCTGCAGTTTCATCATCATCATCATCATCATCTTTAACCAAACAGATTATCAGCATAAATCTTTATGTAAGTATGTATGTATGAATGATATCCATGCTTATTGTATATCTGGACATGAGTATAACGATATGACCTTCTAAAGATTACATGGCGATACGAACATTTTCGTATTTAACATATTGGTGTTCGTATTTAACACATACCAATATCAGACACTCAGAGTAATAACATAGGTTTTACCCTTTACTTAATGCATAGAAACAAATCCAACAGCAAAAAAAGGAAATTTTAGAAAAGAAAGTTAAAAATATTACCCAATCACCAACAACAAACAAGCTTACTAAGACAGGATTGTGTAGGTTTGTCTTTGATCTCAAAGCATGGAAATCAAGACATGCAAGTCCAAAGCTCCATAAAACTTGAATCCCCATTGATGCAATCAAATAGCTGAAACCAACAAAGATATGCACAACCAAATGAAAAATAAAAAACATCACAAACAGACAACATGCCATTTCAAGTATGTAGCTACTCAGACTCGGGTGTAGTTGTCATACATGAGAGCCTTGAGAGGTTATGACTTTATACTCAATGTTAGTATATGTGTAGAATACGAATATTAAACACGGATACACGAAAAGAAAAAATTTAAAAACCCAAAAATCCGGAAGAGTTGATCTTTCAAATGGAGAAAACAAAGAAATGCTATATGGTAATCTTGATTTTTGATTTTTGATTTTTCTTGAAGTACTCGTGTATGATATCCATACATGATGCATATTTAGTTGGTAAAAGTATCATGGCAACCGTGGGTTGCATTTTGCTCTTTCTACTATAAAAATAGATGAATTAACTTCTGTATGTTAGATTAATAAAAGTTGTATCTTGAAAGTGTAGCAAACAGAATAATCAAACTTATATCTCATTTCTAGAAAGGGAAGAATTTTTTAACAAAATCAATTTGCTCTTTAATCTAATATAATTTATCTATTTTTTTGAGTAAATGAAGTAAAATGCAATCAACTTTTAGTACAAAGATTTTCATGATATTTTTACCATATCTAGACATATATTCTTCAAGTACTCTTTGAAATATACTCGAACACATAGGGTGCCTCACATTCACACTCGAACCCAAGCGACATGGATTAACCAATAGAATCATATACAAATAATCATCAATCTAAGTGAAGATATAACCAAGATAATAGAAAGAAAGCAATACCAGAAAGCAGTGGAATTAAAAAAGCCATGAGCAGAAACCATGAAACCAATTGAAGCAGCTGCAAAAAAACACTGCCCCATTCTTAACAACAGTCCACTTAACTTTCCTGGTCTACCAAACAAGGCCATATGAACATGTCAAAGGTTTCTAAAGCATGAACAATGAAGAAATGGGATGATGGGGTTGTTTTAGATTTAACTTAACTACCAGAGATTTTTTTTTTTATTTTGCAGATTTTTGGGTTTAGTTTTGGAATCTATTGACTGCAATAACGAATTCTCTTTATAGGAAAGTGACATTGAGATTTCATGTTGGATAGTGACAGCAGCTTGACCATTTGTGTTCTCTTTACCCCCTTTTTATGGATTAAAGCTGTTTTTTTTTTTTTTCTTTTAATTATTTTTGGTTGGTGATTGATAAAGTTCCATTCATTTTTTTCTTTTCATGTGAAGTATATATAAATATATAAAAATTTGAGAGCGAATGTCTATGCTTGAAAATATGATCAACATTATTATCGTGAATTCGAATACGTTAAAATGTATTATCATCCTATTTATGAAAGTATCTTGGAAGATTAGTCCATGTACATTAGCAAAAGAGAGAAGCCAATTTTTTTATGAAATTAAATTGTATATTTTTACGATAATAAAAATTGACATAAATAGAAAATTTTCCATTCTGAGGGGCCAAAGTTGTTGCCAACCTCATGGATTCGTCACTAGGTCAACATGAGATACACATGACATTTCACATGTCACTATTTGATTATTCAATCAATCATTCCATTTTTTAACAATACAAACGAATAAATTTTTTAATAAAAATAAACAATTTGCTCTTTGATGTAATGTACCAGAACTAATTTATCCTATTTTTTGAATAGAATAAGATAAATGTAATATAACTCTTAGTACATGGTCTCCATGGTACTTTAACCAATGGTTTCATAGCTATGGTTACATATTTTGAAATTTTTATTTGCATAGAGAAGCTAACAGTCATGGTACAAGTTACAACAGATTTCATTTTGTAGTTCACTTTGATTATCATGGAACCTATAGTTCTTGTTTATTTGTAGCTTGAGGAATACTGGTTATACTTTTCCCGTACAAAAGCTTCGAGAACGGTGTTCTTCTCCAGAACATCTTTGAACTCGATTCTCCAACCATGACCTGTAAAATATAGATGTCAAAAACTTTCAAGATTGACTGTTACGAACATTAATCGAATATGAAAAGGATGAAGACAATGAATCCAACTTATGTTGAGTTTTCATGTGCAAAATGTGGTTACAAGGAACAATGGAAACATGTTAATGTTTCAAAAGTATATAGTTCGGGATCGGACAACATGTGCAGGAGGCTGGTCTTGAAAAGCATGCAAAGTTTCGATAAATACTATCAAAATAGTCCGAAAATTTTATGAGACAACTGACACAAACCTGGTATAATCCAATTGAAATCGAAATGTATCAACTTTTGAACACTATCCGCCTGTTTTGGAACTGTGAAAAATAACGAGATAGTGATCGTAAGTGAAGAAAATGATAATTGAGTGAAAGTGGAATCCGATGAACTGTTAGAAAGACAGGCTCCATAAATAACATATCCAGCTAGATGATGATGATTTGTTGACAAGTTGGCTGCCTATGCTGTCATGTTCATGTGCCTAAGATCATATTCATAGCTAATTATGTTGTTTTTACTCGTAGATGTAATCGTATGATGAAATGTCGGCATTAGTTTGAAGTCAAATGATACAAGTTTATGTGATTAAATCAAGTATAAGTTGAATAAGATCATGTGTCTTGCATCCAACACACTCAAGTTCGAGAAACATAGGCATATAAACCAGACAATATAACTTACCGAACATTTCCATGCAATAACATTTTTCTTGGTACAAAGGAAGCCGTGTTTACATAGTATTACCAGAGTATTTGTTGTACTTTCCCATTATGCTGAGTCCAGATTCAGTCATGATCAGATGGTCACCCGTAAATAGAATCTTCAGTGGCTTATAAAGCAAGCAAACAGTACCCTGCAACAAGTTACCAAATGTATCATTATAAGCTTCGTTCATCGTAAACTGTTTAAGAAATTATCTGGAGTTGAAATCTTAAAACTTTATTCATATATAGTGACTATTTGCAGAACTAAAACAAGACATAAATACTGAAATGTCAACCAAGAATCGATGGAAGTATTTCTCAAGCCATATGGAAGCCGAATGCATTTGATTAAGAACTCACTTCTGTGTGGCCGGGAGCATGTACAAGCATAATATCATCTCCGAGACTCCATGGACCATTCCCTTCTAGCTTCATCTCAACATCAGCAGTACAAATTTCTACCTACAGAGATAAAGTACACATAGTATATTAGCTTTAGAATTTGCTCCTACGGTCCGACTAATGTTTGATATAGAAAATACAATAACTTTCATTCTTGGGCTTTCTACTAAACTCAAGTGAGCTCTCATAATTTATGAACATAGAAGGAACCAAAGCAAGAATAAGATCACTTCTGTCTAGCAGAATTAGTGAAGATCCTTAAATAGATGAAAGTACATATCAGAGGTTAAGGATGATGAAACTAACATCTTCCGAGTGCAGAATTCGATCACAGCAAAACCGTGTTGCCCACTTTGCATGATCTGCAACATCATCCCTGACCATAACAACATGTATCAGAAACCTCAAAAATAAAAAATAAAAAATAAAATTATGGACATACTTGTGGGTTAGGAACAAATAGCGTACTCCACCCATTGTCTCAATCTCCTTTGCGAGTTTCTCTGTAAATCTGGGGCTGCAGAGAATTATATTAGACAGATTAGTTTGACCTATCATGCGGTGCAATCATAGTGGGAAAAAAATTACCAAGAACATTTCTATGCATTTGGAGGGTCTTTAGAGGGTCATATCCCATACCCGTGTTCAGAAATATGTCAGGTATAAGTGTTAGACATTAGTACTATAATATTACCTATCTATAAGTATATTTCCACCAGGGTGAATGATCAAGTACGAAGCAGCTCCATATGATTTCTCAGAATGATATCCACAGTGATAAACACCCTGAAAATAATTATTTCATAGCCATAGTGATCGGTTGGCATGCTAATCCAAGAATGTATAATATAAAAATGCAGTCTATCAAATGATACTGTAAAATAAGAACACACTACTGATATGATTTACAGGTAGTTTCTTCTCATCTACTGGAATTGGAAATGTCTTTTGAGCTTCTAGGATATCAGGAGGAGGTACTTCGGTACGGATTGAGCTTGTCGGACAGGAAAGCAAGGCCTGAAAATATCAAATGTTTATGATAACATTGCAGTTTCTTCTGGAATAGATATCAAACTAACGTATCTAGGTAACAAACAGGCTGTATGATAATTGATACAGACAAAAATGAGAAATGCATAAAGGTGTGCAAGCATATGAATGTGTGAAATTATGATATATCATGTTATAGATATACAAGAAAGGTAACCAATAAAACGGCACCTGGAGAGCCTTTAATCGATCTACACTAGAAGTTGGCTGTTTATAAACTGCAGACATTTCACCAACTCTGGTGAAGACTTGCTGAAAAACAAACAAGAAATAAAGAAACATTATAGTAAGAATATTATTATGCAGCATGGTTAATAACTCTCAGCCGGTGGTCTGCGGATCTTGTTATTATATGGAAAGAGATAAGGCAAAAGAAAGGAAGAAATTGTATAATGGCAAGCGTGATGCCTTCCATGCTCTCAGCCTATATATATATATACCATTGCTAATCAAACAATTTTTATTTTCAGTTCATATTGCCATATGCCAACATCTCAGACAGTAAAAAAGGGCAATTCAAAGAGTTAAAACATAGTTTTCATTTCTTCAAGTCTCAATGCATTCAAGAAACTAAAATTGTTGATGAACAATCTCTTTCTATACCTTGTAAACCAGATCATTGAAACTTATATTCAACTAGCAGTAAACTGACATTCATCTAATCCAAAAAGTTAACTCCAAAAAGAAAAAAGCTTGATTGATAAGCGATTACCGGAGCCATCCAACGACAAGTATCGCAATCTATGCATGTATGATCTGCAAAATAGATTAGAAAACAATATACCAAAATTAGCAGAGACGGCACTAAAGAGTAAGGTACTTTTTTCCTATAGATATCCTTACTGTCTATGCTGCTCAGACTCATTATTTTTCTTAAAAGTATCTGTGTCTGACACAAGAATACGAGATATCACCTCCAAAGATACTCCAAATACATGAAAAAACTTAGAAAAAAAAAAAAAACCATACTCGTATCCAGAGATGTAGCCGGGGGAGGCCCAACACTATATATTTAGCTTCCCCACCCCCCCCCCCAAAAAAAAAAAAAAAACCTTATCTCGGCCCTAAACAAAATTCCTGACTTGGCCCCTGCCTGTATTCAACACTAACACAGTCAGAGTAACATAGCTTCCAGTATCTATTAAGACCTATATCCTATTCATTTTCCACTGTAAGAGTTAAGAATATACCATCCTACATAAGAAAAAGTTAACAACCCTTCAATCAATGAACTAATTCAGTAACAATTTCCCACCGATTACAGTATATTATAAAGAAAAAAAAAAGCTCCCCCTAAAGATGAAATTTTCTGGGAAATCATCAAAATATGATATTTACCTACAAAGAAGTCGCCATCTACATTCTGGGGTCGTCTTTTTCTAACCCATCTTCCAGTATCTGATTCCGCAGATGAGCTTTGAACTACTTTAACTGATGAATTTGTTGAGAACCTTAAGTTTATTCGAGCTTTAGTTGATGAATTCTTCAGCTTATCAATAGAAGAAGGAAAAATTGAGCCAGTACTTGCGAGATTGATAGCTTTGTTTGCTAAAGCCATGGTGGATTTTCTCACCCTTTTCTCTCTATTTTTGTTTTTCAATGAGTTGAAGAGCTAACTTGCGTAGTGATATTGTGTTTGGCATTTGCTAATGTTTTGACTTTTTGGCCATAAAATGGCTAAATGACAAAAAAAAGCAATGATTTGACAGAGTGATTGTAAACTTTTGGTTTAATTTTGCTTTTTGTCCCTCAAAATTTGATATTTGGTAAACTATAAACTTTTAGTACATTTAAGTTTAAGTTTTGATTATTTAATTTTAAAAATATCACTGAATAATTCCAAAATTTACTGGTTGATTTCCCCTAACTCCCTTCTACAAAAATAGTCAAACTTAAATAAAACCTTGCTAAAAAAAACCCTATGAAATATAGTTCAATTACTGTTGGGATATTCAAACCCTAAAAATAACCTATCAGTTCAAAAAAACTCTGGTGATGGCGGCATGTCAAACACAGAATCCAAAAGGTAGTTTTCAACATCCGAGAAATCGAAATCAGTGTTGTCTCCCGAAAACTGCGGTAGCGGCGGCGGAGGCGATGGCGAAGACGGTGGAGGAGGCGGTGGCGCCGACAACTGTGTCTGAAATTGCAGCGGAGGCGATGGCGGGGGCGGTGGCAAGTTAAAACCAGCATTGCCCAAGGACTGAAACTGATTATCAAGAGGAAACACTGAAGACAATGGAACAGGAGCAGGAGGAGCAGCAGCAGCATTTGTTACAAAATCACCATAATCTGGAACCTGTTGGAACCCTCCTCCATGTGTTGGATCATTATCAAACATATAATAATTACCGTATACGTTGACAACAGGCATTGGATTGTCTTGTTCAGGTAGCCAACCAGTGTCTTGTCTAATGTTCATGTTAAATGGTTGAACTTCAAGCTGTTCATATTGATCATAAACAGCTGGTGCAACCATATTAATGGGTTCACTAACATGTGCAGCCATTTCGTGAGGTACCCATCTTGTGTCTTGTCTAATTTTCATGTTAAACGGTTGAACTTCAAGCTGTTCATATTGATCACGAGCAGTTGGTGCAACCATATTAATGGGTTGAGGTTGACTAACAGGTGCAGCCATTTCGTGAGGTACGATTGCACCTCTATCAGCTTCATCTTTGTTCCCTTCTTCTGGGGTTTTTTGTCTTTGCTTTGCTTCTCTTGGGTTCTTATAAATTCTACACAACACACAATCATCGAGCTGAAAGAAAACCAAAAAATTTCAAAAATAAATACTAAATTCAAATATACGATAAAAAATTTCACATATTTGAAAGATGGTACCTTCATGTCTTCCTTGCCATGTCTTACTCTGACAGGAGCATCGCTTAATACATATTCATGCATAGTCCAATTGGTTTTAGACCCTTTCGGTGGTTTCCCTTCGTAAAAGACTAAAGTCTTTTTACTTCCGATCTTTTTTCCTTTATGAGTGACATCCTTATCGGCTCCGGTCGCTTTCCAGTATCCGTCACCGGCTTTCCTCGCCGGCCTTAATCCGTTTGTGTATTTCCGATCTCGTGGCGTAAAGTAATACCATTCTTTTTCCTCTTCATTCGACCATACGTTCTTGTTCATCGCTGTTTAATCAAAACGAAAATAAAATAATCAATAATACAAAATTAAAAAAGAAAGCTAATGTTTTACAGTTTGAGAAAAATAAGGAAAAAAGAATCAAAACCTGTAAGAGTTTCAGGATCAACACTGTAGAGATTAAACTCTATTATTTTATTGGGTGGCAATGGAAGACCCAAAATTTTTCGTCTTAAGTAATAATTAACAAGCTCTTCGTCCCTTGGTTTGAATCTATAGCCAGCAGGCAATGACTTGAAATATTCTTCTTCCTCTTTCAGCTTCTTCATCATTGAATTCTGAACAATTTGATTGCTTGACATTGTGTTGTGCTTAGAGAGTAATTTCTGATTGAGAAAGAATGTAATTTTAAAATTACGTACCTGAGAATAATTATATATATATGGATTATTAGGATAATATTTTGTTGGTCTATCTTGTGATTAAATTCAGCAAATTAATAATTTTTTTAATATTTAATTGAGAAAAAATAATTATTTTAAATATATCAATTTATAAAATAATATTAGATAAGAAATTAGAGTTCAGATAGACATTGAATTCTTAATCTTATTTTTTTTATTTTTAATTAATTATTAATTAAATTAAATTAATTTAATTTTTTAAAATATTAAATATGATTTAGAATAAACCGGATTGATATTTTTTTTATTATCCTAATAATTTTATGAATTATCTGAAAGTTCTATGATTAATCTTGAAATTATTAAGTTAATTTTTCATAAAATGATAAATATTAATGTGCATAAAATCAAACTATCTCGTAATCTCACATTATGATCATCTTATAATATAAGGTATAATTTCATTATGACCTCTTTCTTAAGTAATCTTAAATTACGGGTGAAATTTGAATTTGAGAATAAAATTATCCTCATCTTCGAAATGTATGATGGCTTGTCTTTCAATTATTCAAATTTTATTTTATATTTTTGTTAATATATTTTTTTGACAATTTGAAGTAAATATACATATACATATACATATATATATATAAACCATTAAATATATTTTCTATCCAAACAATAAATATGGATATGAAACTTTTAAAAGGTGTGGATTTTTTTCCTACTATTAATAGTACAAAGTACTCCTAATTTTACTTTTGCTAGAAAAAAAAAAAAAGCACACCACAACATGAGCCATTTAGAGTAAAATTAAATAATATGAGAATATTTAACCCAACAAGTGGTTCCAGTGAAAAAGAGGATATTCATCCCAGGGGTCCCGGGTTCGAGCGTCTGTGTGTGCGTTGTCAAAGGATTAAGAAAGTATGAACAGATACTACAATGTAATTACACCAGTATATTAAAAAAAGAAATATTAGAATATTTAAGTTTATTCAATTTGATAATTCATGTATAGATCGGGCCGGGTTACACGTTAATATTTAAAGGCTCGTTCGAAATTTGGAAGGGTTTGGGTAAAAATATTATGCCCGAAAAACGGGCTTGAGTAAAAAAATTAGACCCATTTAAAATATGGGTCAGACTCGGGCTCTAGCTTGAACATTCAAGGCCCGAGTTCGGCTCGAATCGACCCGTTTTAAGTTTATAATCATTTATATTATGTTATTTTTATATATTATGTAATTTAAAATACATTAAAAAAATAAACCTATATTGAATATATAATATTACTCTAATGTAAACATTAAAATAATATTAAAATGTATATAAAAAATTTCAATAAATAAAAATGCATAAATTTATTAAATATTAAAACAAAATAATATAAATATTTTTAAAAAAATTAATATAGATGGACCTAAAATGGGTTTTGATTAATCTTTTACAAATATGAACATATTTAATTAAAATTTTAGATCCAAATTTCGGATTATATATAAATTTCAACAAAAAATAATAATATCTAAAAAAAACTCATTCATATCATATTGGATTTATTAGCATCCACATTTTTAACCAATTTCAATTTGACAAATCATATAAATAAATTTTCAATTGATGAACTATAATTAGGTTTAGTGGGACTCAATTGAATTTATATCATCCTTCAAAACAGATTGAATTCATACAATAAAGTAAAGGTGTAATAAAAATGAATTTATTAAGTTATTTTAATATTATAAAAATTTAAGAAATAAGTCAACTTGTAAAAATAAAATATTTATGCGAGCGTAATATAGTAAAATTTTCTTTTAGTTAATCTTACATTCCAGTCGAATGAACCAAACAATGTAATATTATATTTCATCCATAATCTTACTTTTTCATGATCTTTTTATGGAACGTAATCTAAGATTCGATGAACCAAACGCCCCCTTAATTAAGTTGATAAAATTATTATTGTATGACCTTTTATGTTTGCACTGCCTGCACTAATCTAAACTTCTCTTTTTCCTTTTCTTCTATAGTTCAATTTTTTTTCATGAAACCGTTTTGAATGTCACGAATTTGTGAATCAAAATCAAATAACTTTCTTCTCTAATCACCGACACTGACTATCAAATCAACTTGAATCTATATTATTCTACTCATCGATGGGTACTACTCCACCGTATTGATTGTTGAATCATTGTTTGAAGTTTGCTAGCTGAGTTTTTTTTTTTTTTTTTAAAAACCTTAACAACTCAGTGACTTAAATAAAAAAATTTGAATAGTTCAATAATCATTTAGTAACTTTTTTAAGTTAAATGAAAGAAACGAAAACTTACTAATTGTTTAGTGACATTGAATATAGTTTACATGATATGGTATTTTTAGTAGGGTCAAATTGATAATATTTTTAGTTTAAGCATTTGATCGACAAATATATTTGTTATTAGTTGATTGGATTTTCACTTGACCCTAATTGGTGAATAAATAATAGTAATAAACATGAATTTATAATATCATTTCAATGAAAACAGCTAAGTGTGATTATTTTGTAATTTTTTAAGTTCAATAACTAAAATGTAAATTTATTAATAGTTTAGTGAATTTAAGGTAATTTACCCTAAAATAAATGGTACAAATTTAAGCCCATTTATGGCCCAACTTTAGGCCCAAATTTTAACAAAGGGCTAAACTCTTTGCCTTTGAAAACCTTAAAACCCTCCATACGAAGAATTAATCTTTTTTCTAAAACCCTAGTAAACCCTCTTGTTTTCTCAGCTCAGTTCCCATGGCTTTCGCTTCGATTTTCCGTAAATCAGCTAACTCGTTGGCTCCACTCGCGATTCGACTCACCCGAGTCCAGAGGAACTACCACTCCTCCATCTCCAGGGCTTTGAACCATGGGTTACAGTCTCAGAAACCGGCTGTTAACCGTTTTTACACAAATAGCTTCCGTTTCTCAACCGCCGTTGCTTCCAAGAAACCTTCTTCTGATGAGTCTCTTATCCGAGTTCTTGAGTCCGAGATTCAGTTTGCTGAGGGTGATAGTTCTGATCAGGTGACTAATTATTTTACCCTTTTTTTAAAAACGTTTTCTTTTGGTTAATGGGGAATTAAGGGTAAAGCATGAATTTTTTTAATTTGATGTATATTGGGTTTTATTTTTAAATTTTATTTCGTAAAAATGGGGAAATTTTTTGCCTCCTTGTTTAAATCAGAAGTTTCCTCTGAAAGAACTTGAATGTGTTGAAAAAAAGATAATTGTAATTTCAGGATCATTTCCCCCCTTTTTTTACTAAATTTAGTGTAAAGATAGTAAATTATGGGGGGGGGGGGTAAACGAAACTCTGTTTCATGTTTATGGTTTTACTTCTTTGAAATGAAGATGGTGATGATCTTCATAAAAATGGTAAAAAAAAATTGCAATCTTGTTTAAAAAATCATTATTTTCCTGAAGCTGCTGAAAATAAATTCTGACCATGCCTGTTTAAAATTATGCTTCCATTTGTACATAAATTTGTAATTTCAATAGCATTTTTTGAACTAAGTTTGCTGTAAGCATAGAAAATTCTTGATTTTTTTTTTTCTGTTTCTTGCTTTTGGGTTTTAATTCTTTGAAATGTAAATGGTCATCTTTGTTGTTTTTCACAGGTTGTAGGAACTCCTAGTGGATTCCCTTTTGAAATCGAAGATAACCCTGGGACTCAAACTGTAACATTGACTAGAGAATATAATGGTGAGCTCATAAAAGTTGATGTTCACATGCTTGATCTTAACGAAGAGGAGCAAGATGAAGATGAAGGTGAAGACAATGATGGGGATAATAACAATGCTAGAATCCCGTTTGTTGTCACCGTTTCGAAGAAAGATGGTCCGAGTTTGGAGTTCAGTTGCACTGCTTTTCATGATGGGATTGGAATCGACAGTTTGAGTTTTAGAAACCCCAACCCTGAGGATGATGAACTTGCTTATGAAGGCCCTGATTTCAAGTAAACTTCCTTTTTTCTTTGGATCAAATTATGGTTATGGTCCATCTGATTTACTCAAATTTGAGATTTAGTGTTTGTACTTTAGTTTGCATATAACGTAGTTAGCCCAAATAGTTATCATTCCGGTTAAAGTTGTCTGAATTTTTTACATGAAAAGATTTATGTCATAACGATGAGGTAGAAATATTTTTTAAAGTAGCTCACATCTGGACTAACAGATAGACATTAGACCTTATAAAAATAGATAAGGTTAATATGACTTTTAGTTCTTGAACTTGGCAATTAGATCCACTTCGGTGCCTGTGTATTTTTTTACTCAAAATAGTTAATGGTGTCAGTTATTTGGACTTCCTGATAGATATTATAAAAATAGATACGGTTACTATAACTTTTAGTCCCTGAACTTTGCCACTTTGGTGCCTATATATATATACATATATTATTTTGGTACTTGAACTTGGCAACTAGATCCATTTTGATCCTTGAACTTGGATTCCATCTGATGATGTTGCATAATGCTTTTAGCTTTGTCAAAGGGATCAAAATGGACATAATTGCTAGGTTCAGGTAATTATAGGTACCAAAGTGGACCTAATTACCAAGCTAAGAGACTAAAAGTTATATTAGCCCGAATAGATATTAAACTAGGTGGATTAAAGCTCAAATTGGAGTATAGTAAAGTGACCAAGATCATAATTTGATCTTTTGTTCTTATACTTTTGTGCAAGTGCATCAGATTCATGGGAAAGTTTGGATATTGATTGCTTTTTTACTGTTTCTTGTGTGATTTGCAGTGATTTGGATGAGAATTTGCAAAAGGGATTTTACAAATACTTGGAGGTTAGAGGAATCAAGCCAAGTGCAACAAATTACTTGCGTGAGTACATGGCCAATAAGGATAACAGAGAGTATCTTTTATGGTTGAAATATCTCAAGAAATTTGTTGAAGAATGAAGGGTTTATAGTAGTTTCTTATATTATTGTTTATGAAGTGAAACTAGGATTATGAGCTGAAATAACACAATATGCAGATTGTTTTATATTATGGCTCAGAGATTTTGCTTTGATTGGGAACATTGTTTACATTTTGAATAAGAAAAAAAAGCCATTTTTGTAAAAGTATACATGTAGTAAGGATTTGTGGTACTGTTTAATCTTTGTTTGATGGGAATTATAAATCAATTGATTGACATTGGTTTTGGGTGGTTTTTTAGTTTGACTAGTGATTTTATTTGAATAAATTATTTGTTAAGAGTTCCAAGCTTAACTCATTTTGTGTTTGGATTATTTCAAATTCAATTTATTTTAATTTAATTTTGAATTTATTATTAATTGAACTAGTAAAAACAGCTTGAATCAAAATTAAATTAAATTAAATATTTAATTGAAATTTTATAATTTATAAAATTTGAATTGATTAAACTAAAATTCTGTTCAATCCTGATTTTTGAAACATACTTTTATGATCAAATTGAATATTTTGGGTTTGAATCAGCTTCAATTTTATGATCAAAATTTCAAGTTACAATCTTCTCAACCAGGAAATTCCAAATTCAAATGCTTTTTGCATTATAACAGAAATAAGATTACATCAGAACACTTGAACATTCTTATTTTTCAACTCACAAATTCTCTTCTGACACAAATTACTCAAATCCTAATTTCTAATTACCACACTTGAAAAGAAAAGAACCTACTTCCTCATTAAAAACATAATGCATTAGCAATAATTTCACAATATTATAGTATAACAATTAACACCCTGACAAAACACTCTTATCCCAATTCAACACCCTTCAAGAAACCAATTCAGCAGCTTCCCTTTGCATTTTAGGGTTCTTTTCTGATGCATTTTCAAGAATTTATAGGTATGTCCTTGTGGGTGTAAATGACCCCTTTATCACCATCTACTACCTGCCCACTTCCTTTCAGAATCCTGTATTTGGGGAAGAAAAATACGGATTTATAATACAGCAATACGCACATCTGAGGTTTATTTCTTTCTTTCTTTTTTTTTTTTTTGGGGGGGGGTGGGGGGTAAATAAACTTAGGTACCTAAACTTGGCTTCAATGTTCAAATTAGCACTTAAACTTAGCCTCAAGCTTAAATTTGATACTTAAAACTTCTTTCGGTCCCATTAGGTACTTGATCTTAGTTTTTTGGTTTAAATTAGTAACGGAACTTGGCTTAATAGTTCAAATTGATTCAAATAAGTCATTAAGTACTAATTTGGACCAAAAATGCAATTTCAAGTACCAATTTGAACCAAGAAACCAAGTTCAGGTATCTAATTGGAACAGAATATACTTACGTACCAAGTTGAACCTTAAAGCCAAGTTCAAGTACCAAATTCGACAAAAAAAAACCAGATACCAAATTGAACCTTAAAGCCAAGTTCAGGTCTAAAATGTATATTTACCCTTTTTTTTAACTAGGGACCTTACAATGTTATCATCAATATTAAGATCAGTCAACTTTATGTTACAAAAATGATTTCCCACAGGGAACATATATGTACAAATTCATGTTATGTAGAATGTATGCAGTTTAATAGATCCATACCATCTTGTTGTTAACAATCCTTCAACTCCAACCGGACCCCGAGCGTGAATCCTACTTGTACTTATCCCAACCTATTGGTTATTTAAGAAAAACCAAATACTTAACTAATGAATTTTAACATATTAAAAAGGTACTGAAAATTATAGATGCAATACCTCAGCACCTAGACCGAATCGAGCACCATCACAAAATCTTGTGCTTGCATTGTGGAAAACAGCAGCGCTGCCCATTTAAATACAGAACATATTTCATGGTGACCAAAAATCAAAAGGAGCTGGTCTAAGTATGGAGAAAGATAATTAAATCTTACCTGTCAACTTGATGCAGGAAGACTTCTGCAGTTTCTCGGTCTTCGGTGATGATACAATCTGTGTGTGCACTGCAAAAAAGTAAAAGGCAATTCATGTCCATTGGCTCATGGAAACAGTCATACAACACATATGACACATAGAAATGCAGACAAAGAGATGTCAATAAGAGAAAATAACATGCCTGCCATGGTGATGGATGTGATCGATGGCTGCAACCACATCGTCCACTATTTCAACAGTGCATTCCATTGAATTGTATTCATGATGAAAAGAGCGTGCTTGTGGGATATTCAACAATAGACTTGCCCTTGGTCCACCATATAAAGTAACACCTGCAAAAGATGCATTACTGTTGGTTATCCATTAGATATTCCAAATATTGGGTTACAATATAATGGAAATGTGTGGAAATTGGTGAAAGTACCTACCAAGTCCCTCTATTATAGGGACCGGATCAAATTAATCCCTCTTTATTAAAGGCTATAATTTAATCCCTATATTATTAAAAATAATCAAATAAGGCCAAATTGTAATAGAGTTAACATTTACTGTTTAAAAAATGACGTGAAAATTATTTTTTTCATTTGTAGAACCATAAAAAGCTTTCAAAATATTAACTCTGTCGAAATTTGAACTTATTTGGTGATCATGGATAATTGAAGTTTATTTCAAAAAGTTTTAAAGTACCATATATAACAAGTGAAGGTATTTGCAATGTACCTTGTATAAGAAGATCAACAATTAGCTCATTAAGTGCACCGTTTGACACTAAATCTTTGTGTACAAGAAGAGTTTCCTGCCATAAGTAAAAGAGAAGCATTAAAGAACTACATAATGTGCTCGGCATAATCTGAAAATATTCAAACAAAAGTGAGCCTGAAAGAATAAAATCGACAAATTAATGATGAATAACCATTGCATTGCAAGCAGCTGGATAATCTATTTTTGCATCCAAAACAACCCGCTTTGCCATATCCATATTAGCAGACTTATCAACATATACATGGCAAATTCCATCTGAAACAAACAGTATACTTTCACTACATGAGAACCGGGCAGCAGTATCCTTTAATCAGGCCAAGCATATGATGAATGTTTAAGACAAAAGTAACCCATCTAACCTGCATGACCAAGAACGGGAATTTTGGTTGAACTCTTGATTTGGGAAACAAGTTTGTTGCTGCCTCGTGGGATCACAAGATCAATAACATCATCGAGCTGAAGTATAAACCGAGTTACAAATTGAACCGTGAACTGTTGTTGTAATAATATCTGTTCTACTAATTGGTTACTTTAGGATCTACTAACCTTTAAAAGATCAGGAATCTCATCTCTTGAAGTTACAAGTCCAATAACTTTACCCCCAACAATGTCTGGAATGGCTTCGGTTATTACCTATGAATGCAAAAGGAGGTGATAAGATACCAGAAAAGAAAAATAAACAAGAAATTACATTTCAGTACATTCAAGAAAACTCATTAGAATCCAAACCTTATGCAAAATAGCATTGGACTGCTTGGCCTCCTTTCCCCCTTTCAAGAGAAGCCCATTACCACTTCGGATAGCTAATGAGGCTATCTATTCAAATCATACATAAAGTCACATGAGTATATTCAGAAATAGAAGCATATAAATTTAATAGGCAAACAAGAAATAGCTCTTAGCTCCACCTCAGACAAAGCAGATAGCATTTTCCTGTCTTGGTCAAGCCAAATAACAGTTATCATACAAGGGGATATGAACATATGTCCACCTTGGTAATTAAATAATTTATTTAAGCATTTTTCTTACTACACTGTTGAGAAACAGTGAAACTGATTTTCCAAGTCGTAGTTCTATTTGTTTACCTGTACAAGAGCATCAGGTCGAGATTCAAAAACAATCAAAAGAACACCCAAAGGACTTGAGGTTTTCTCTAAAATAAGTCCATCTGCAAGCTGAATGCAAAGACAACCATTAGATAACTATTAGTTCAAAAAGTTAAAGCATTTCTGTTAATAGCTTTGGCTAAAACCAAACATAGTTTTGTCTCTTAAATAATTCCCCCAACCCCCAAAAAACCCTTCTTTTCTGATTTCTTTGTAAAGGTTTAGAAATTAAACAACCATATTTCAGACCAAATAAACCTCCAGATACTACACACCTTAAGGTATAAACCTACTGAACATATAAACTACTTCTTACCTGTGTTTTCTTCAAAACACGGCCAATTGGGTCTTCCATGTTAGCAAGCACACGAATTGACTTTGCAAGGCTTGCAATCTGGGGAGTAAAGGAATAAAATTCATTAGTACAGAACATGATCATAACTATAAATTTATCTGAGAAGGCATAAGGCACAGTTGGAATTTGATGCACAAGTTATGCATCGGTTTTTGGTATTTGAGGACAAGGTCAAAGCTGAGAGGTAATAAACAGCAATACTATTTCAAATTCAATAAGCAAAAATGGGCGAATTAGATTTAGCATCCAACCTTTCCAGGCTTCAGAGCTAGTCGAGATACCAAGGATTTCTCATATCCAGCCTGTTGTGCAGCAGCTACATCTGCTTCATTCTCAACAGTGATCAATTTTTCATTTGCTTCAAGGGCATCAGCTATGTCTAATAAAATCTTTTTTCGCTCTTGTGAGGACAATGCCTGTAGACCAAATGCTATTAAGTTATTTTCCCACTAGCCAAGAAGGTATATCTGACTCTCAACATTAGAAGTTGGCAGCCGGAACCACAAGAAGTAAAGGAATGTTCTCAAAAGTTGAGCACATAGAACATTTGGAGCGACAAAGCAACACAATATTACCTGAAGTCGTCTGGAACTGTCTCTTGCTGCAACTGCCATTTCACAGGCACCAACTTCTTTAGTTGGTTCCCACAAATGTGCATCCTGGTGAAAGAGAGTACCAATTCGTTGACCTTGGAGGACTCTTATTATGTTCTCAGGAGCACTTCCACTTCATAAGAAACAAAGAAAAAATACTCACAGTTAGGCAGAAGGCAAGTGACTGACACTAGAATGGCAACATAGCATATAAATGCAGGAAGAATAATCCTTTATAGGAAAAGCTACAAGTTCCAAACAAAATAAGTTCAGTCTTTTTCCTTGAGTAAGAATACAGAGAACAATGCATGAAGATTTTTAGATGGGATGAGGCAAAAGGGTTAAATTGCTGCAATTTTCCTAACCCTCTATGTAATTACTGGCAGTATACTAACCAGTATGTTAATTTCATTTTAAATTATTATAATCCTAACAAAACGGCATTCAATCATCTCATTAATCCTATTTATTATATATAACATGTGTCAGAACACAATAAAACATTGCACAGAACTAAACCTCATGAACCATACCTGGTGATAACAACAGGAATGCCGGCATAAGCTGCATTGACAGCAGCTTTTACTTTTGCAGTCATACCCCCTCTACCAACCCTTGACTTGTCTCCAAAGGTAATCTCACCCTGATGCTTTTCTTTAACATATGTGTGGATCAGCTTTGATTTTGGATCACTTGGAGGGCCACTGTAAAGACCCTCAACATCACTCAATAAAACAAGAAGATCAGCTTTTAGTTCCAAAGCGAGTAGAGCTGCTAAACTGTCATTGTCCCAAAATATACCAGAAGAATCCTGAAAAAGTGCTCACATTATGAACTTCAAGATGAGCCAAAGCTTTTAAAGCATTATTTTACCAACTTTACAAGATGCATTGGAGGCTTGAGAAAGAAGCTTCTATTTATGATGCTGATGCATTAAGTGTATTGGTACAGCCTTCTAAGATTAAGATTCTACTTATGAACATGAAGAACAGTA
This sequence comes from Kokia cookei, assembly GCA_039519145.1. Classification (NCBI taxonomy): domain Eukaryota; kingdom Viridiplantae; phylum Streptophyta; class Magnoliopsida; order Malvales; family Malvaceae; genus Kokia; species Kokia cookei. The sequence continues at coordinate 1,581,180 of CM076907.1, read as the reverse complement.
GTTTAGAATGCTGCAGGCAGAGGGAAAGTATTCATCCAGGTATTGATATAAATATTCATTAACACTCATTGAATGTAACGTGTTAATATGCATTGAATGTGTTGGTACAGCCTTCTAAGACTAAGCTTCTACTGATGATGAGGAACATCATTTTTCATTATAGCATTGCACAAGACTACTAAAGGTAGAAAGGGATGGCATTAATCCAGGTAATGATAAAAAGAGACATCATCACATAGAAAAAATTATCAGCATAATACCTCGTATGGAGCTTTCCTGGTACTGACAGCATCGTTTTCATTAAATATAGGAATAACTTTCAACGATAATAAAGACTTCACTGTCTCATTTAGTTGCTTTCTAAAATCTCTATCTCTAAAATCACTGTCTGTTACAAGAAGTTGAGCTGATGAAATATCCAGCTGCAAGAAAGAAAAAGAAAATGCATTTCAAATAAGTCTAAGCATCTGTGATATAAACGTGCATATTATGTTCGTGTAAAGAAAGAATGAACTTTGGTAATGAACTTCAAAACAAGGTAGCCTGATGCAGTCATGAAATAGAAAATGCATAACCACCTCACTGAACAATGTATCATACAAGGCCATAAGACTATTTTGTCCAACAGCGGCACATGCCTTCCCATCAAGTTCTACTTGTGGCTTCTGAAGATCAGCAAAACTGCAAAACATGAGACAAGAATGAATAAGAATAATACCAAGGAAAAAGAGTTCACATCTCAAATACTAATTTTTTCCCTTTTCTTTTTTGATGCATGGCATCAATTTTGATTTTCAGGCTCAGAAAATACATCCAAACATCACTACTCTGAACTGAAAAGGATAAACGAAAAACCTGCTGTTGACTAGTCTCCTGTATCTAAGCCTTTGGCGACCTAAGCCAACAGCACCTGATGACACCAAAATGATCTCAAATCCTTGAGAGTTCAATTCTTTTATCTGCACGTTGTTAGAAACTTTTACCATGTTACTTCGAGGCAAATAAAACAATAAGTAAAACCACCCAAGCTTTATTCACAATGATGCATAAAAAAAATAGCATACCTGCTCACATAGTGCTCCTAATCTTCCAAGTGCTAATCGCCCATCATTTCGAGTAACAACAGCAGTCCCAACCTTCAGTATTAATCAGTTCACTCAATTATCAGAACTCTAACTATCTAAAACATTAAGTTCTCTCTCATTTGATGCTAAGATGTTTAATCTGTAACTACTATATTGAGACAAGTGTTCTTGTTCTTGATCAAACCATAAACATAAAAAATAATTTAAAAATAATAGTAGTAATAATAATAAAGGACCCACTTTGGTGGCAGAAAGTGACAAATTTCTTATCTAAAAACAAATTTTTTTTAAAAGTAGACATCACTTTCAGGGCAATTTCCAATGATTAAGAATCCCAAGATTCCAAAAGAGAGATCTTGAACTCTTTTAAAACTTTCTTTTTAAAAAGATGAATATTAATCTTCATAAAATGTGCTGTGCCATACACAGTTCTACATATTTTCAGTTTTTTCCCATCTTCATAAAAAAGATTTCCATGGCAATGTCAAAGGCCTAATTTCCATTTTCTTTTTTAAAATTTAAATATTCTAAAAGAACTATGTTAACCCAATTTTCAGTTGTTCTGGTGCTAAAAAAAGCATATAATCTTATTCCTAAAGAAAAATTTATAATTTACATCACAATCTGCAATGAAACAAACACAGACTCTATATTTAAATTTTAATATCCTTCTACCCATTTCAGAAAAAAACAAAATGTACTTAGCTTAGCTTAGCTTAAAATACCATCTAGCATCCTTAATCCCATTTTAAGATCTTCAAAAATTATATAAACACTTTTAGCACAATTTAGGAGAAAGCATTGGAAATGCCTTGTCAAAAAATACTTTATTTTACATATTTTAAGTGTTCCTATCTTTTTTTTTCCATAAAAGAATGCATGTTTTAGATACTAAAAAAACCCACATTTTCTTAGTTTCAAAAGAAGCAAAAAGAGAAAGAAGAAAAAAAAAAATGAAGGCATCCATTTTTCTTTGCAATTCCGCATCTTTCCTAGTACCCAAACACTCCCTCCCCCCAAATTCAAAAACCAACATAAACCCACTAAAAAAAAAAGAAAAAAAGAAACTTTAAAACCAATTCATTTCTATATCTCATTAAGCTAATCAAAAGTCAAAACTTAAACAATGTTAGGAACAAAAAAAAAGAATGACAGCAAAAGAGAAAAGAAATAAACCTTAATGACGATACGCTTGACGTCTTTAACAAAAGCTCTTGAACTATCCTCAGCCATTGGTTGCTGATTGGATTCGACTCGGTGACTCAGTTCTGCGTTTTTATTTCAATTCGGCGATGGATTTTTAACGTAGGGAGGAAGAGGAGAGAATTTGATTATTTGGTAATTAAAAAACAGTGCAGAAAGACATGGATGGTTGAGATTTTGAGAAGTGTTTAGTGGGCTTTGGATTTGTTTGGGTTAAAACAGTCGGCGGCGGATGAGAGGTCACATGGGACAAAAAATTTTTTTTCTATTTCTTTTCTTTAATTTCTTTTTATATAAAAAAAAGTATCTGTTTTATTAAAGTTTTAAATTTATTGAAAAAAAGTTTTCTTTTAGAATCCTCCTATCTTCTACTCTATTCGTTTTAGGTCTATAATCCTTTAACGTTAGTGTCATTAAATTGGTTGATCGAATCGATTAAATCAAGAATCAATTGGATTATCGATTTGAAAAAAGGCATTAAGTTGATTAAATTGAATTTAAAATTGGTTGAGTCGAATAATTAAATTAGATTTTTATAAAATTTTAATGAATTATTTAATTGAATTGATCAGATTGATTTGGATTAATAAACAGATGGCTTGATCGATATGACCATTAATCTAATTTCGAAAACCTTGTAATAATGTGTTCCCGAATAGAAAGTTCTTTTATTGTGTTAATTAAATAAGAGTAATTATTTTATAAGCTCTTTTCACCACATTATTTATTGTATTTTTTAATTATTTAATCACATTTCAACAATTTTTTTCTTATCATGGATACATAATTTTAATAATTTTTTACCTCGAACATTGAACTCAAACCTTCAACCCTAAATCTCAAATTCGAACCCAGAGTTCAAGATTTGGATTTGAGATTTTAAGTTTAAAATTCAAGATTTAGAGTTTAAATTAGAATTTAAAATTTAAATTCGAGTTCAATATTTAGAATTTAAAATTCATGATTAACTTAATAAGATAAAAGAAATGAATCAATTTTAAAGGTAATTTTTTATATACTCCACAGCAAATATAGGAAATTGTTACATGTCCTAATAAAATTTAAAATAAAAAATACGATTCTAAATTTATTGTGAAGATAATAATGATTCATTTTATTACCAAAAAAAAAGTAATGATTCATTTTATTACCAAAAAAAAAGTAATGATTCATTTTATTACCAAAAAAAAAGTAATGATTCATTTTTAAATTATATTTAAAAATATATACACATGATAAATTTTTAGTTTGCTCGTAAAATAAAAAAATATCAAATAATAGTTTTAGTTAAATTAAAAAAAATAAATTCATCAATTCAAACTAAATACTTGACCAGTAGAATTAATAAAATGGTACATGACCTCACTAATCTACTTGCTGAGTTTATAAAATAAATTTCCATAAATTAATGTTTTCTTGCTGTTTTTTTATTATTTTGAATCTATATTAAACGGTGGTAATAATATTTATTTTTGTTTAGTTTGATTTGTTTTTCTTTCTTGAAAATTGAAATCAAATACTAGCAAAAAACAGCTTGTTTCAGAAAGGAGGTTTTTAAAATGAGTTCAATGCCGTATCCACCTGCTTCACCAACCAGAACCTTATGAAAATAATAATTGAATAATTATCTAGAATTTTTAAAATATTTTTTTTACTCCTGATGATGATGATAAATAAATATATAAAATATACAACTAAAGCCAACCAGATTTAGATTAAATGAAGGGAAAACGAAAACAAACACTGATGCCAAAGTCAAAAACCCTTGAATAATTTAATAAACTCAAAATATTTGCCTATTGGATAGGACTACCCAAAATTCAGGCATTCCTATCAATTATTGACATACGACTACGTGAAGTCCAGCTTTTGGGTTAAGTAGGAATTTTATTATTGAATAATTTAAACGATTAAAAGTAGAGATAACATTTAGTCTCAATATTTGATATTTTTTCAATTTGGTCATTGAACTTAATAATTATATGATGATATAGGATTATGATATTATACCACGTCATCACCTAAAAAAATTAGGTGTCATGTGGCACAAACATCATCACATGGACCAGAATTAGAAAAGAAAAGGTCAAATTTAAGCTAACATGGATAAAAAAAATAAGGATTAAATTGAAAAAATTTACCAAATTTAAGACTAAATATTACTTTATCCCTTATATATATATATTATATTCTTCATTCTTCAACCAATTAATTGAAAAAATGAATTGAATATCATGTATGGAATGGGTCAATCTATGTGACCTAAGACCAAGCCCAACCAACAAACCATGGGCCATGAAAGATTAAGCTCTAGCTAGATTGGGCTGAACGCACCAACTGCTACCATTTGTTCTGCCTTCCTTATACTGTGGTCTGCAAAAGTTTCGGAAAACTCTAGACCTTAAATCCTAGATCAGGTGAGCAAAAATCAATTCAAATTGACCTATCCAATGATTTTTTATTGAGTCAGTTTGACTGAATCGGTTATAACCGTTAAGCTAATTAAAATAGGTTAGTCGGTTGTTTTTTTACTTTAAATTTGTAACATAATCAACCAAACTAACTTGTTCTCGCCCCCTTTCTAGTTAAGGACTATTCTGGTTTCAAAGAATCTGGCTACATAAAGAATCAAGAATGAAGAGGCTCTGGTAGTCTTAAGAATCCTTGCTTACCTATCTCTGACCCTCATTTCCGGACCTCAAACCGAACAGCTAATGCATTCCACTTATTGACCAAAGTTTCATAGTTGATCCACGAACCTTGATGCTCATGGTTCTCCTAGGGAAAATGAGATAGTCTACGTAGTCATGTCATGCTACTTATTGTTTATATTTCAATAGAGCCAAAATATTTGATACAAAAATTTGCTTTATGATGCTAAGTAACAATTACAGTTGACAAATGAAGACAGTGACTACCTATACATAATCAAGTGCAAGAGAGAGTACTTCCAAATTTAAAATATCATATTGACATTTACTTCTAGTTGTTCTAATGATGTTGGTCTCTTAATAGTAGGCCAACACCACCTTTGTCAATTAGATCAACCAACTCCAAAACCATATTAGTGGCACCGCAACACCTCACCGGAAAACATCAGCTCCTAGGACTCACTTCTACTACATGTTCCAATATCACTAAAACTAGCTGAGCAAGGAATTCCACACACACAAGCTTTTCTTTGATAGGAATTTCGCTCAAACTAACCTCATTTTGCGTAATTCACGGGAATGGAGAATCGATAGCAAAGTTTGGACCATACATGATGACTTAGTGAGGTTTAGGGAAATAACCAGACCTTGATGAAGATTGAAAGGGCCATTTGCAACAAGAATGCAGCAATCACTATTATCGTAAGATCGTTCCCTCCTTCGATATAAGATCTTAAATTCAAAGCAACAAAGCATGATGAGGCCGTACCAGTAAATAGTATAATTATCCATCGGAGAAACTCAACTGGAATAAGCAAAAGGAACTGCAAATATGTCACATAATACAGCTCAGATTATTGTAAAATAAATTATGAATGATTAATAAATTTGAGCTTCATAAGAAGGCATGATATAACTTATGCTCTGTTTGGGAACATGAATTTGGATTTCATTATTACGTAAATGGTAAAAATGAAACTCGTATATTATGGACAAATTAATTGGAATTCAATGTAATATACATCTAAAAGGTATAAAAACATGGATTTGTTAAATCTAAAAATATTTTAAGAATTTCAAATTCATTACTAAATACGTATCTAACAAATCCATGGAATTGAGAAATTATTATGGATGTTACGTTTCTAAATAGTTTCCTACTCAATATATACTATTTTTGAAATCCAAATCCAAATTCTAAAATCCAAGTTCCCAAAATTCTACCTTATGGTATTCTAGATGTGATCACCAATTACAAAACCTCGGAGGCATCAATGAATATACTATCCTTGGGGCATAAACACTACCTTATGGCTATTTGGATTTGAATGGCAAACAAAAATTATTAAGTGAAAAAAGCTTACCACAGTGGGCATGAAAATGGAGAGAGAATAACCCCACATGCACCAAAATCTTATAAGGCTAGCATTTGAACCCAGATATTGAAGCAAGAAGTAAAATGCCATTGGCACCGCAATTGCATAACCATAGATTCCAGAAGCTGCTACATTTACATAGCCAACATCAAAGCTCCAAGTAGTAGTCCCATCAGTGTGCTTTTGCATAAGGTACGTGGCAAAGTTTCCAAAGCAAGAAAGCATAAAAACCAATGTAGTTGTGATCCAGATAAGCCCATACCTAATATATGGCAAAAATCAAGACAAATAAAGCTTTTTTCATTTTTAGCATGCTGCCTTCAGTGCTTCTTAAATTCATGTCAATACTTTATAACTTTGTAAGTTTATGAACCAAATTAGTGAGCTCGTCCTGATTTCCACAAAGCTTGTTTCTTGCAAATGGAAGAATGCATAGGTCAATGGGTGCTTTGATTGCTTTCTATCCTACTTTTTGTCCCATACTATACTGCTAGAGATAATATGCTTCTATGAGGTCAAAGAACTCCATAAACTTTTCTCTTCCAAAGGATAACTTTCGATTCCAAAAATAGAATGATGAAGCTTTCAAGAAAACAGCTTTGCATGTCTCATTTTATGATACAATGGCATCAAAAGAAGAATTGAAAGGGGGAGGGGAAGCATACTCACAAATCAGGGTTAGCCTCGATCTTGTTGAAAAAATCTCCAGATGTAGGATGAAAGGAACTTATCAGTCTGTTTATTACAACATCTGTATCCACATTAAAATACTGTGTGTAGGATGAGATACTAAACACTCCCTTCCAGTTGTTTGGTGGCTGTTGTTCAAAGCTTTCTGTATAGGATAGACAAAGGGATTATCAAACATTAACATTCCTTCAGAAACACTAAATAAAAGCATTAAAATGTTACCATAGGTGAATTAGCCACATATCCTAAGCCCAAAGGTGTTTCAGAACATGAATGCAAAATCAGTAGTTTATATTCCTTAGTTAAAAGAGGTACACACACAATTCAATAAAGGCAAATGCAGAGTATTGAGTATTCTCTACATCAAAACTTAAAGGCATGGAAAAAATAAATCTTCCTCGAATACATTTGCCTAAGATACCAGATGTAACTTCCAATAAGAAGATCCACTCAGTTCAATGATCATATCTCCGACATTTCAACTTTAGATGCTGTGATTTTGAAAGTTTCTGTTTCCTTCAATTAATATCAATAGCAAATTTGGCTTTTTTTTTTGGTGATAACAAATTTGGCTTATTAAAACCATTCACTAAGACATTAATCGTTGCAAATATAGCAGATTTTCAGTTCTATCACCAAAATATTAAGAAATAAAAAAGAATTATCACTTCAATCATAACATTTCAGAGTAAGAAATAAAGAAGATTGATATACCAGCTGGTGCTTCAAGAGTTTGATAACCTCGGCCTCTACCTCCTCCGCTACCATTATTTGGAGGAAAAATTTGCATGCTTGCTTCAGGAGCTACATAATTTCAATTAATAAAATCAAATTCGTAATTAATGTAAACAAAATTTTCCAAAAAAAAAAAGTAAAAGATAATAGAAAAAAGCACCTGCATATAAGGATTTCTTTTCTTCATTTATAACAGACTGAAATCCAAAATGAAAAAAAAAAATTTAAATTGCATAAAAAAATGCCGAATCTTAATTTAATTCGAAAAAAAAAAAAAAGAAATAAAATCGTAAAATTAACCAGAAAAATGAGAAAAAAAAAGAGAATATTAAGAAGCTTACGGGAACTGAGCCGAGTAAATGACTGGTTGGAAGATTTGAAAACGATGATTCATCCATTGAGAAAAAGAGGTGGAATCGAGAAATTAAGAAAAGCGTTTTTTTTTTCTAAGCAGAAAAGTGTATTTTTAAAAGAAAATTTGGGAATTATTTTTTTGGAAAGTCGAAATTAGTTTAAAGGAGAAAAAGGATGCGTTTTGCCGTAAATTGGAGGCAACGGAGACGACGAGAGAAGGGAAAATATCAAAATACTTGACTGATCAACGGTACATAACTGAAATTTCTCCCTCTTGTTACGCGCCTTTTAAGAGCGCTGAGTTTCACGCGTTTGTTGACTTTTTTTTTCTTGTTTTCCAGCCAGGTATTCATATGATTTGGATTAATAATGAGTCTTATTGTATGATTTTAAAAAAAATATGGAAGCTTTTTTTTAATTTTAAATATAATTATTAACCATGTTAAAAATATTTTATTAAATTTATATTTATTATTATATTAATTTTTTATTACATAATTATGAAATGAATATTTTTTATTAAAAAAATTTCATCAAAGAATTTAATAAAAAAATTAATAGTATTAATTATTGAAATTAAATTTGAAATTTAAAAGGTAAAAAAATTAATAGTATTAACTATTGAAATTAAATTTAAAATTTAAAAGATAAAAAAATTAAAATTTTAAAATAAATATAAATAGATTAAAATTTAAATGCATGAAAAAATATAAAAATTTGAAGGGTATTTTAATTTTTTTAAGATTTTTTAGCATTTTAATAGAAAATTTTACAGTCTTTTCTTACTAAGAATATATAAAGACTGGCTTTTTAAGACTAAAAAGTGAAAAAAAAAAAAATCAATATTTTTAATTTATTTACGGTTGGTACATCATATTCTGATCAATATGGGCAAAATCAACTAATATGATTAGTACCAACTAAAATTTGTATCGGAACGAAACTTAAAGTTTGTTGTTCCGGTTTACTACTAAAACGAAATATTACAATCGACACAGACGATACCATAATGAAATTGACTAGCATGGTTATATTTGTGCATTATTAATAAAAAATTGAATTTGTATCTGATTGATTTATGACATCAATTTAATTAAAAGCTAAAATACAATAAAAATAATTTATAAACATAATTATATTTTAAAAAAAATTAACAAACATAAAAATTCAACTGAACCAAGATTTAAAGATTGTAAAACTCTTAAAAAATTATAGAAAATTATGTATAATTTTCACATTTTTATTATATTTTTAAAATTTTTAGCAACATGACATACAACGTCTAAATACCAATCTATGTGATTTATCACGTGTCAATATATTAGTATTTTTATTGCAACATCAGCATTCATTAACTGTCAAATTAATCATTGTCTGTTTTTGTTAATAGAAAAGTTTGATTAATTTAATTTTTTTATTCTTCATATTTATTTTGTGATTTATGTTCGAAGTTTATAATTATCCATTCAATAATATTATTGATTCATTTCTAAAATTTGAACATATATATTTTTTAAAATACTATATGTTTTAGTAATACATCCAACTCATTAATTTAATTTTGATTAATGATATCTCAATTCGATGCAAAATTTCCTTAAAAGGTCGTAATTGAATTTTCTTTATTTTTTTTTTTTACTTTTGGCCTCATTTTCCAAGTATAAATACATAATTGATAAATTTTTCGGATAAATTATATTACTAGTGATCTAACTATTTAATTTTATCTTTTTTTGTCACTAACCGATTAACTATGGTAGTTTTTAAGATTGACATTATAACAACTTTGACCGTTAACATTTATATATTATGTCAATTTAGTCTTTATTTTAAAAAAGATTTAACTCTTAACATTCAATATTTCTGTTTCCTATTTTTCGTTTAGATCTTCATCTAGTCTCCCCAATTCTCCACCAAATTCATATTGAAGTCACTAATCTCAAACTCATTTGACATTGTACCATTTTCACCCACGTTCTCGTAACTCTTGATGTTACAAGTTAATCGAGTAATAATTCAATTAAGAAAAAAAAAATCTATTTCTTTTAAATAATAATTAATATTATTACGATAATGTTTTTATCTTTTCATACTTTAAATAAAACAACTAAAAATCAAATATTTTAAGATTGAACACGTACTTAAGAAGATTTGTATATGAGATTTTTACTACTCCATTTATAATCATTGTTGAATAAATTCTAAAATAAAATATTTTTTACATAGAATGTTTTCTTACACTCACACCGCGAGTGTGACATAAACTAGTAATATTTTAAAATATAATAAAAATAATATTTTTGTAATTAAATAGGTGGTCAAATTGGTCAAATAAACAAATTTATTGTTCGACTAATTAATTCAGTTTCAATTAAATAGATTATTAAAGATTCATAAAATTTAAAATAAAAAATTATATAAAAAAACTGATTCAATTGCCAACTCAATTTAATCCGATTCAATCAATTCATACTAGTCAATCAATTCTATCCCTTGCTCTAGACTAAAGTATTTACAGGTGAGCGTTTGATTGAATCGAGTAAAAAAAATTCAAGTTAATTGAGGTGACAAGTTTTATTTTATCATCCTTACTCGATTTGAAATTTTTTCGAATCGAGTTGAATGAATTGAAATGAAATTCGAGTCGAGTTGAATCGAATCAAATCGAGTAATGTAATGACTTAAATGCGCAGGCACCAGAAAAGTGAGTTATAGGGCCTCCGTCTTAGTAAACCGAGTTCGTAAATAATTATTAGGAGTAATTATGAGTTTAATAGTGTGTTTAATTAGGCTTTGATTAGGTGAATTTAGTTTAATTTAGAGTAATTAGTAAAAAGGAATAAATTGAATAAGGGATGAAAGCCTAATTATAGATTAAAAGAAAGAAAAAGGGATTAAAATGGCAATTATGCCTATTAAACAATTTGAGGCGGCAAAACAAAGAAAAATCTAAAGATTTTTCATGATTTTAATTTATTATTAATTAATATTAAAATTTAATAATATAAATTATTATTTAATTAATATTATCTTATTATATTAATGAAATATATATATATATTAAAGCCAAATGTATTGTAATAAAATACACGTGTGTAAAAATTATATTTGTACATTTGTAAAATAAATATTAATTTACTTATTATTTAAGTAAATAAATATTTATAATTTTTTAATATTAGTATATATATATAAAAGAATAAAGAAAAGAAAAGAAAGAAACAAAAGAAGGAAGAACAGAAGCTCAAACGAAACAGGGGAGAAAGAAAAGGGAAGCAAAAAGAAAAAGGGGAAATTAGGATTTTGAAGCTTTAATCTTTAATTGGTAAGTCAATTAAGTCATTTTCTCTTAAATTAGATGTTTTAGAAGCTTTAGAACAAAGTTTTGATGAAATTAATTGAGGTCTTGAAAGTTTTAAGGTTTTCGAACATAGTTCATGTTGAACAAAATAGTGAATTAGGGATTTAATTGAATGAATTTCAAGTTAGCATTGATAAAAGGATTAAATTGTAAAAGAAGCTATAAGTTTTGTAATAGAGGGATTAAATTGAAAGAAATTTTAAATTAGGGTTTTATTATGAACATTAGATAAATAGAATATGGAAGGAAATTGAACAAAAATAAAGTATGAATTGAGTTAGAAAAATAAATGAGTTAATTGGGATTAAATTGGAATTAATGTATAAATTGGATAAAAATTCAATTATAATTATAAATTAGTGTTGTAATTAATTGTGTAAATTATTATTATTATTATTATTATTATTATTATTTTGGTAGCTAGCAAAGAAACCGAAGCATCGGCACAAAAAGGAAAGGAGAAAGTTATCAAGGAGTAATCGCGAAATCCGAGTTTGTATTACTATAATTTAAATTATTCATTATTTAATGTTTATTTCGATATTTATATTTAATAAGTGAAATTGAAATTGAAAGTGATATGAATTATAAATTGAAAGCCCCTATTAACTAGTCGGGTTGAGTCGGATATAGTAGACATACCATAGGATTGGAAGAGTTCAGGAATATTTCGACCTTGAGCCGATGAGACACTGGATGTCATTATTTTTCTTCGGATAGATTCAATGAGGTAATGAGTACCACTTTACTTCGGCTAGGCTAATGAGACACTGGGTGTCACTTTATTGCTTCGAACTATCCGATGAGGCACTGGGTGCCATTCTGGTATGTTTGGTTGGATCCGTGTATCCGTTAAGGTTCGAGTCTTGTTAATAGGGGTAAACAATGTGAAAAAGAAAAATTGAATAGAAATGAAAATTTGGGTAAACAATGTGAAAAAGAAAAATTGAATAGAAATGAAAATTTGAGGCATATAAAGTGATATGTGATGAAATTGATAAATGAGAATGAAATGGTTAAATTTATTTGATATTAATATGGAATGAAAGTGATGTATAAATTAAGATAATATGTGTTCATGTATTATATGGTTGATTATGTGAAATTTATTTGGTTATTTATAATTTGAATTATAGTAATACCACTGAGTATGAAATACTCAGCGTACGGTTGTTTCCGTGCTCAGGTTAGTAGAAATTAAGGTCCTGGTTCAGCATCCAGATCGATCCCGACCTCAGTATAAACTTGGTGATGTAATTATCCTCTTTTGGTAAAAGTGGCATGTACTAGGTGTTGTATAGGTTACATGTATATGCTCGTAATGTTGGTTGTAAAAATATATATATGTACTATATTTTGATATTAGTTTAATAAAATGGTAGAGAGTATATTATAAAATTTGGCATTATGTTTGAATGAAAAATGAATAAAGTTATTAGTAAATTTTGAATAATATTAAGAATGTTTAATTATTGAATTAATATGTTAAGAAATGATTATGATTTAGGTGAATTTGAGTATAAATTGTTTTGGTTGCGAGTTGAAATTGCAGGGAATGTTAGATGTTTATAAAAGGGGTTATATCGCGTTTGAAAAAAAAATTTATGAAAAATCTACGGAGCATAAAAACAAGTCCCAATTCTCTTCTAATACGTATTTTGAGCCTCGAGGGTCCAATTAAGGAATTTTATGATTATTTTATAGTATGTTCATCAATTATTTATTTATTATTTATAAATTATCCGATATGTCTGGTAATACCCTGTAACCCTATTTCGATGATGGTTTAAGGTTAAAGAGTGTTACAATTATTGGTATCAGAGCTATCAGGTTTAGTCGATTCTCAAACTAAATCGAGCTCGAAAATTAAGTCTAAAAGTACATGCCACTGTTGGGTCAAAACTAAGTCGGGATCTTTGGATGCTGACCTATTTGTTTGTTTTTTTTTATAGATTAAAGATGTCAAATGAAATAATAGATTATATTGACCAAGAAATGTACACTAGAGATGAAAAGTCGTATGGGTTAGATGAAACGGAGTCAATAACACCTAGTGTAAACCCAGTAAGAAATCCACCTCTTAGAGTAGATAGAAGAAATGATAGAGATGATTCTGATATACTACGATTAATTATCGATGCATTACAAAAAGTAGTGGGGATTGCTCCTGCTACGACTTAGTATTAACTCAGAGACGGGCCTCGATAAAGGAATTGAGAAAATATGGTGACACTGAATTTATGGGTCTGAAAGGAGATGATCCATCAACAGCTGAAAATTGGATGGAGTCAACCAAAAGAATTTTACAACAATTAGAATGTACCCCCAGGGAATGCTTGATTTGTGCTGTATCGTTGCTACAAGGGGAAGCTTATTTATGGTAGGAATCAGTGGTTCGACATTTACTGGGATCAGATAACATGAGACCTATTTCAGAAAGAGTTTCAAAAAAATATATCGAAGAAATGTATATCGAAGACAAGAAGCAAGAGTTTTTAATGCTACAACAGGATGACATGTCAGTAATAGATTATGAGAGGGAATTCTCAAGATGCAAAAGATACGCCTCAGAATTTATACCAACAGAAGTTGATAGTTGCAAAATATTTTTACGGGGTTTGCGAGACGAGATCAATGTACAGTTGGTATCTCATCGTATTACTAAGTTTGTAGATTTGATTGAACGAGCCAATATGGTGTAGCAAGTTCTAGGCCTTGATAAAAAGATTGAAAGTGTTAGACAAACTGGGAAGCGTACAAGAACTACCAGTTTGAATCCTTAGTCAAAAAGATCAAAGGAATCTCAAGGTGGATGGAGATCCAATTTTGGACCGGATATAAGTGGAAGAAGTAGGGGTAAAAAGATGATGGTATCCACTGGCAGTGGGAGAGGTTCATTTCGGGAAATAGAAATTCCAGATTGTCAGTACTGTGGGAAGAAACACAAAGGGGAATGCTGGAAATTAATAAGGGCTGCTTCCGATATGGTTTTACAGATTATTTCATCAGAGATTGCCGAAAATTGATAGTGTTGTACCGATAACATCACAAAAATCAGTATCTACAATTAGAGGCAAAGGATCTGGTAGAGGTGGTTCGATTTTCAGAAGAGGAGGTGTTAGAAGAAGCAGTGATATTCTTACCCAACAGTCTGAAGCTAAAGTACTGGCCAGAGCCTATGTGGTTAGAACACGGGAAGAAGGCGATACCCACGATGTAGTAACAGGTATATTTTTATTGTATTCTGAGCCTGTTTATACTTTGATTGATCTCGGATCTTCACATTCATATATAAATTTAAAACTAGCTGAGTTAGGGAAATTAAAGTCCGTGGTGTCTAGAGTGTCAATAGAGGTGTCGAGTCCATTGAGGCAAACAGTGTTAGTAAATCAAGTGTGTCCGAGATGCCCGTTGATTATACAGAATAAAATTTTTCCTGTTGACTTGTTGATCATGCCATTTGGGGACTTTGATATAATACCGGGAATGAATTGGTTATCTAAATATGGAGTGATTTTGGATTGTTATAAAAAGAAATTCAGTATTCAAATAGAAGATGGAGGTCAGATTAAGGTAAATGGTATCCGTACTAATGGACCAGCACATTTTATTTCAACAATAAAGGTTAATAAGTTATTTCAGCAGGGTTGTTCAACATATTTGGCCTATGTCATTAATTCAGATTCAGTTGGAAGCTAATGCAGTAAAATCCGGACAGTTTGTCAATTTCCTGATGTATTTCCCGAAGAACTACCGGGTTTGCCATCAGACAGAGAGGTTGAGTTTGCTATAGAGGTTTATCCGGGTACAGCTCCAATATCCATACCCCCGTACCGAATGTCACTTATAGAGTTAAAGGAGCTGAAGATACAGTTGCAAGATTTATTAGATCGTGGTTTTATTCGATCGAGCATATCACCGTGGAAAGCTCCAGTGTTATTTATTAAGAAGAAAGATGGCTCGATGCGACTTTGTATTGACTACCGATAGTTGAATAAGGTAACAATCAAGAATAAGTATCCACTGCCTCGCATTGATGATTTGTTTGATCAGTTGAGAAGAGCTTCTGTATTTTCGAAGATTGACTTTAGGTCAGGGTACTACCAGTTGAAAGTAAAAGAAAGCAATGTTTCGAAGACAGCTTTTCATACAAGGTATGATCACTATGAGTTCTTGGTAATGCCATTCGGATTGACTAATGCCTCAACTGCTTTTATGGATCTCATGAATCGTATCTTTCAGCCGTATTTAGACCAATTTGTAGTGGTTTTTATTGATGAGATACTGGTTTATTCAAAGTCAGAGTCAAAACATGATCAACATATTAGAATTGTATTACAGATATTACGGGAGAAGCAGTTGTATGGAAAGCTTAGCAAATGTGAGTTCTGGCTATCAGAAGTTAAATTTTTGGGATATGTGGTATTGGTAGATGGAATCAAAGTTGATCCGAAAAAGATTGAAGCAATTGTTCAATGGAAAGTACCAAAGAATGTATCTGGGGTACAAAGTTTTCTTGGTTTAGCTGGGTATTATAAAAGATTTGTAAATGAATTTTCGAAGTTAGCTTTGCCGATGACTAAATTACTACAGAAGAATGTTCCTTTTATTTGGGATGATCAGTGTCAGAGAAGTTTTGAAGCGTTGAAGCAAATGTTGATAGAGGCACCAGTTCTAACATTACCAGATTCGGGGAAAGACTTTGTAGTGTACAGTGATGCTTCTTTGAGTGGTTTGGGTTGTGTATTAATGCAAGACGGAAAAGTAATAGCCTATGCATCTCATCAATTGAAGCCACACGAATGTAACTATCCAACTCATGATTTGGAACTAGAAGCTTTGATTTTTGCTCTGAAGATATGAAGACATTATTTGTACTGTGAGAAATGCTACATCTATACTGATCATAAAAGTTTGAAATGTCTTCTCTCTAAAAAATAATTTAACTTGAGACAAAGACGGTGTATAGAGCTCCTAAAAGATTATGACTGTGTTATAAACTACCATCCTGTAAAAGCTAATGTTGTAGCTGATGCACTAAGTAGAAAAGCTGCAATTGAATTGAGAGCGATGTTTGCACGACTCAGTATCAGTAATGATAGGAGTCTTTTGGCCGAGTTGAGAATAAAACCAGTAATGCTTGATCAGATTAGATCAGCACAATTGGGAGACGACAAATTGTTGAAGAAAAGAGAGATGGTACAATAGAGAGTTTTAGTATTGATGATTGTGGATGTTTAAGATATCAAAATTGGATTTGTGTTCCAACTGATTCAGAGTTGAAGAAATCGATTCTTCGAGAAGCTCACGACAGTCTATTCGCTTTACACCCCGGAGGTACGAAGATGTATCGAAATTTACGAGAACTATATTGGTGGCCAGGAATGAAAAAAGAGACATAGTTGAATTTGTGAGTAAATGTTTAACTTGTCAACGAGTAAAAGCAGAACATCAGGTTCCTACTGGACTACTTCAGCTTATTAATATTCCTGAGTGGAAATGGGATCGCGTCACGATGGATTTTGTTACAGGATTACCGTTGTCAGCAAGTAAAAAGAATGCCATTTGGGTGATAGTTGATAGACTTACCAAGTCAGCGCATTTCATAGCAGTCAAAACCAACTGGTCATTGCAGAAGCTTACTGAGGTTTATATCCGAGAAATTGTAAGATTACATGGTATTCCGGTATCAATAATTTTCGATCGGGATCCTCGATTTACATCAAGATTTTGGAAGCAATTGCATGATTCTTTGGGTACTAAACTTAACTTTAGTACGGCTTTTCATCCGCAAACAGATGGACAGTCCGAACGGGTAATTCAGATACTAAAAGATATGCTTCGAGCTTGTATCATCGACTTTGAATCAACTTGGGTACGTTATTTGCCATTAACTGAGTTTGTCTACAATAATAGTTTCCAATCTAGTATACAAATGGCCCCGTATGAAGCACTATATGTCGAAGATGTTGATCACTAGTGTGTTGGACATAATTGAACGATAAAAAAGGTGATTGAGTCAGAATTAATTCAAGAGACAGAAGAAACGATTAAGAAGATTAAGGATAGATTAAAAGCAACATTTGATAGACAGAAATCTTATGCCGATTTGAAGTGTTGGGACATTGAGTATTTAATCAGGGACAAAGTATTTCTCAAAGTCTCTCATTGGAAGAAAGTGTTGAGATTTGGTCGAAAAGGAAAGTTAAGTCCTCGTTATATTGGGCCATATGAAATTGTAGAAAGAATCGGGCCAGGTGCTTATCGGTTAGCTTTACCTCCGGAATTGCAGAAGATTCACGATGTTTTTCATGTTTCTATGCTACGAAAATATAGATCAGATCATTCTCATATCATTTCTACTGAAGATATTGAAGTTCAACCTGATTTGTCCTATGAGGAAGAGCCGGTTCAGATTTTAGCACGAGAGGTAAATGAATTAAGAAATAAACGAGTTTTTCTAGTAAAAGTCTTATGAAGAAATCATAGTATGGAAGAAGCGACTTGGGAACCAGAAGAAACTATGAGAGCACAGTACCCCCATTTATTTTCAAGTAAATTTCGAGGACGAAATTTATTAATGAGGGGAGAAATGTAATTGCCTAAATTCACGGGCACTGAAAAAGTGAGTTATAGGGCTTCCGTCTTAGTAAACCGAGTTCGTAAATAATTATTAGGAGTAATTATGAGTTTAGTAGTGTGTTTTAATTAGGCTTTGATTAGGTGAATTTGGTTTAATTGAGAGTAATTAGTAAAAAGGACTAAATTGAATAAGGGGTGAAAGCCTAATTATAGATTAAAAGAAAGAAAAAGGGATTAAAAGGTAATTATGCCTATTGCATAATTTGAGGCTGCAAAACAAAGAAAAATTTAAAGATTTTTCATTATTTTAATTTATTATTAATTAATATTAAAATATAATAATATAAATTATTATTTAATTAATATTATCTTATTATATTAATGAAATATATATATATATTAAAGCCAAATGTATGGTAATAAAATACACATGTGTAAAAATTATATTTGTACATTTGTAAAATAAATATGAATTTACTTATTATTTAAGTAAATAAATATTTATAATTTTTTAATATTAGTATATATATATAAAAGAATAAAGAAAAGAAAAGAAAGAAACAAAAGAAGGAAGAACAGAAGCTCAAATGAAATAGGGGAGAAAGAAAAGGGAATGAAAAAGAAAAAGGGAAAATTAGGATTTTGAAGCTTTAATCTTTAATTTGTAAGTCAATTAAGTCATTTTCTCTTAAATTAGATGTTTTAGAAGCTTTAGAACAAAGTTTTGATGAAATTAAGTTAAGGTCTTAGAAGTTTTAAGGTTTTTGAACATAGTTCATGTTGAACAAAATAGTGAATTAGGAATTTAATTGAATGAATTTCAAGTTAGCATTGATAAAAGGATTAAATTGTAAAAGAAGCTATAAGTTTTTTGATAGAGGGATTAAATTGAAAGAAATTTTAAATTAGGGTTTTATTATGAACATTAGATAGTTAAGTAGAATATGGAAGGAAATTGAATAAAAATAAAGTATGAATTGAGTTAGAAAAATAAATGAGTTAATTAGGATTGAATTGGAATTAAGGTATAAAGTGGATAGAAATTCAATTATTATTATAAATTACTGTTGTAATTAATTGTGTAAATTATTATTATTATTATTTTTTTTTTTTTTTGTAGCTAGCAAAGAACCCGAAGCATCAGCACAAAAAGGAAAGGAGAAAATTATCGAGGAGTAATCGCGAAATCCGGGTTTGTAGTACTATAATTTAAATTATTCATTATTTAATGTTTATTTCGATATTTATATTTAATAAGTGAAATTGAAATTGAAAGTGATATGAATTATAAATTGAAAGTCCCTATTAACTAGTCGGGCTGAGTCGGATATAGTTGGCATGCCATTGGATTGGAAGAGTTCAGGGATACTTCGACCTTGAGTCGATGAGACACTGAGTGTCATTATTTTACTTCGGATAGATTCGATGAGGCACTGGGTACCACTTTACTTCGGCTAGGCCGATGAGACACTGGGTGTCACTTTATTGCTTTGAACTATCCGATAAGGCAGTGGGTGCCATTCTGGTGTGTCTAGTTGGATCCGTGTATTCGTCAAGGTCCGAGTCTTGTTAATAGGGGTAAACAATGTGAAAAAGAAAAATTGAATAGAAATGAAAAATTGAGGCATATAAAGTGATACATGATGAAATTGATAAATGAGAATAAAATGGTTAAATTGATTTGATATTAATATGAAATGAAAGTGATGTATAAATTAAGATAATATGTGTTCATGTATTATATGATTGATTATGTGAAATTTATTTAGTTATTTATAATTTGAATTATAGTAATACCACTGAGTATGAAATACTCAGCGTACGGTTGTTTCCATGCGCAGGTTAGTAGAAATTAAGGTTCTGGTTCAGCATCCAGATCAATCCCGACTTCATTATAAACTTGGTGATGTAATTCTCCTCTTTTGGTAAAAGTGACATGTACTAGGTGTTGTATAGGTTACATGTATATGCTCGTAATGTTGGTTGTAAATATATATATATACTATATTTTGATATTAGTTTAATAAAATGGTATAGAGTATATTATAAAATTTGGTATTAAGTTTGAATGAAAAATGAATAAAGTTATTAGTAAATTTTGAATAATATTAAGAATGTTTAATTATTGAATTAATATGTTAATGAAATGATTATGATTTAGGTGAATTTGAGTATAAATTGTTTTGGTTGCGAGTTGAATTGCAGGGAAGATTAAATGTTTATAAAAGGGGTTATATCGCGTTCGAAAAAAAAATTTACGAAAAATCTACGGAGCACCAAAACAAGTCCCAATTATTTTCTAATACGTATTTTGAGCCTCGAGGGTCCAATTAAGGAATTTTATGATTATTTTATAGTATATTCATCAATTATTTATTTATTATTTGTAAGTTATTCGATATGTCTGGTAATACCTTATAATCCTGTTTCGATGATGATTTAGGGTTAAGAAGTGTTACAAGTAAAATTATTTGAGTTAAATTAAAAAAATTAAACATGTTTAATTAAAATATCGTTACAATATAATTTATTCCATGTTAAAGCACGTAAAATTGAATTTAAAAAAAAATCATTAGTTAACTTATTTAGAATTTTTTTAAAAATCTTTATATATTCTTTAGATTTTTTAAAACTATATAAAATTTAAATTTTTTTTAAATATTTAAAATTTTCAAAATTGACAAGGATAAATGTGAATTTAGGGGTGGCAGGGCTTAGGGTTGTAAATGAATTAAGCTTGAACGAACAAACTTCTGTTAGCATTCATTTGTTTATTTTTGAAGTTGTTCATGTTTGGTTCGTGTTTATTAAGAATTTCAAATTTTTTGTTCATGTTCGTTTATCTAAAACTATGTGTGTTCATGTTCGTTTGTTTTAATGTTTACGAACATGTTCATTTAACTTAATTGAACATGTTCACGAGCATTAAACGAATATGTTCATGAAAATATAATTGAACATGTTTCATGAACATGTTCACGAACAATGTTAATGAATAATAAACAAACAAACAAACAATAAATAAATACATACACATATATTATTTTAATATTTTTGTAAGAAAATAGCATTAATAAATAAACGAGTCAATAAACAAACTTATAAACGAGTCAATGAATGAACCGAACAAGTTTATGTTCGTATTCATTCATTTATTAAACGAACATAAAAATTTTATTCATATTCATTTATTTAGCTTAATAAACAAACATAAAAGAATGTTATACGGACGGTTTACGAACAGTTCATCGAACGTTCTGTTCATTTACAGCTCTAGTAGGGCTCCTGCACCCCTAAAATAGAAATTTTACCATTTGGCCCTTTAAAATTAATTTTTTTTAAAATAGTAAATATAAAATTGTATTTGACCTCCTAAAAATAATAAAAATTTGATTTAATTTTTTAAAAATTATAAATATATAGACAATTTAATTTCAAACTCTTACAAGTTTTTCCTAGCTTCGCCTCTAGACAAGGACCAAAGGGAAATTTACACCAATATATTATTTGAATTATTTGAGTTATTCAAATTTTAAAATTTAACTCACTTAAATTCGAAACTCGAATTATTTATTTAAATTGACTCGAAAAACTTGAATTTTTTTAATTTTTCGAATTGAATCAAATTTCTTTCCTTCCTAAAATTATCAACCTATTCCCGATTCAACCAATCTAATCAATTAATCCTATTCGATTTCAACACCCATGATAAAAACCTTTCATAGTATTTAAAAGAAATTTAATCATTTACCTTTCATAATATTTATTTTGTTAAAAAAACATTTTTAATTTTGTAACGATCCCAAGCACTATCAAGATAGACATTCAGGTAACCCAATTTTCACGTGCCATCACATTTCCCATAATTAAATTCAAAATTCTCCTTTATTTAAATCATTCCAAACAATTCCCACAATATTCAACCCCCAAAAATTTTCCTTCTGTTTCCTTCCTCCCAAACAAGAAAATGTCTTTCCCCCCTTTTCTCTGTTTTTTCTTCTTCGTTTCTTTCCTTCCACTTTCCACTCCTCTCACTTCATCCCCTTACCTTTCCCCCACTATCCTCCATCCAAATTACCAAAAAATGATCCAAAACTTCAAAATTTACGCTTACCCACCTCCGGAAACGCTGTCGTTTGACTCCCAAGTTGAATCCCTCTTTTACTCCTCTCTTATCCACAGTCACTTCATTACTCAAAACCCTGAAGAAGCCCATTTGTTCTTCATCCCTTTCTCTTTCCACTCCGGCCTTTCCGCACGCGCCGCCGCGTATGTCGTCGGAAATTACCGTACGGAATTTGTTTATTGGAATCGGACTCTTGGAGCTGATCATTTTTTCCTTTCCTGCTCTGGTATTTGTCATGGTGCGGACCGGAATGTTGTGGAGTTGAAGAAGAACTCGGTTCAGGTCTCGTGTTTTCCGACGACGGCTGGGTTGTTTATTCCTCATAAAGATGTTAGTTTACCACCACTTGCTAACGTTCGCGCTCCGGTACACGCGTCGGGTAGTAAGAGCTCGAGTTATTTCGGTTACGTGAGGTATAATTGGGTTAAAGAGTCGAATCTGATGGAACAGCTTTTAGCTGATCCCGAGATTATGGTTGAATCTGAACCGTCGGATCAGTTGACTTATGAGGAAAGACTTGCCGGGAGTAAGTTTTGTTTGATCGAGTACGGACCGGATATATCGGCGATCGGTGAAGCGATGAGTTTCGGGTGCGTGCCCGTGGTGATTACTGACCGTCCGATCCAGGACTTGCCGTTGATTGATTTGCTTACGTGGCAACAGATCGCGGTTTTCGTGGGATCAAGCGGTGGAGTTACTGAGATCAAGAGGGTTTTGGGGCGCGTGGTGGCGGAAGACTACGAGGATATGAGGGAATCAGCTGCTGTCGCGAGTAAGCATTTGGTGTGGAACGATACGCCACAGCCGTACGATGCGTTCCATATGGTGATGTATCAGTTATGGTTGAGAAGGCATACCATCAGATATGCTGAGAGAGAATGGGCTTAAGAGAGCTTAAGGATTTAAAGAGTTTTAGCCCGTTGATCTGTTGTTGACTTATAAACTTTGGACGGTGGTGATCAGGTAATTCTTTTGTGAATTAATTTTATAAAAATAAAGATAAATATCCTGGTGATCAGGTAATTCTTTTGTGAATTAATTTTATAAAAATAAAGACTAAAATAAAGTTTCACATTGAAATCATTAAAACCATTGTAAGTAAGCTGGTGATCGGATTATCCCTTTTAAGCTCAAAGGTCAAGGGATTAGAAAAAGAGTTTGGTTCGATTTGTTTTTATATTTTTGTAATATATTTTAATTTTAATTCTATATCTAATGTAATTTATATTATATAAAATTAAATATATAATAATATAATATTATGTAAATATTAAACATTAAATAATATATAGTTGTCTAAATTTAAAATTTTAACTATCTAAAATATAAAAACAATTAATATATTTTTAAAATAATATGAACATTATTTTGAATTGAATCAAACATAAAATATTTTTATATCAATAGTTAAAATACATTACGAATAATTTATTTATAGAAGAAAAATGGCAACTATTTTTCACAAAATAATTTTACTAAAATTCAACTTGTTACATTTTATTTTTAAAAAGAAATGTAAACCCAATCCAAGTAATTTTGTTTTTAGTACAACGAGATTTAAATTCGAGACCTTTATGGTTAAAGTTTTACACTAAATTAACCAACAAGTTTATTTTTGTTGATAACACACGAAAAATAAAAGATAATCTAGATGTGACAAGTTAGATATAAAAATAAAATACACAAAATTAAAGGGAAGATAATCGAACTCAAAATCTCAAGCACACGATTAGAATATCTAACCACTAAATTAAATCAATCTACTTCACATATTTTCTACAATATTTATTAAAAAATAAGACGTGATCACTCCTCATTCACTAACCAAATTTTACTAATCTGATTTTAAGATGTGACGTTATCGTTGGAAAAATGAAGAGCTTTCTTCATCTTTTCTCCCTTTTATTACAAATTTTGCACCATTTAAATATTCATAAAATATCTAAATAAAATATTATTAAAATAATAATTGATTAATTGAATAATGTAAAATATCACCATCATCATTATTACAATCCAAAAGTTTATAATTTATACTTCAAGGCTACGCAAATCCAATGACCACAATTCATCCATACATCCAATGGCACTTTGATAATTTTCCTAAAATTATCTTTCTTGCTAAATGACCATTTTGCTCTCAATCAAATTTTATATTTTCATATATGTCTTTTCCTTTTTTGATTATTTGCATATTTAGTCAAACTTTATAAATTTACCCTTTAACCCCTCAACTTTTAAATATTTACAATTTGACCCATCACTTTTACTTTTTCACAATTTAGTCAATACCTAATATTTATATCTCTGAATATTGTACTTTTTTTTTTTTTTTTCAACTTTCTCCTTTATCCATTACCTTCCTTTACTAATAGTGATGTACCTTAATTCATTTACTCAATAAATCAATTTTACACATTCTGAGTATAACACTTTACAAAATTAGCACGATAATTTTAGGGGCGTTACACTTCATATGAATTATTATATAGTGAAAGTTTATATTAAAATCCTTAAAAGATTTAGAATGCTGGAATCATATAAAAATTATTAGGAAGTTGTTCCATATGTTTGAGTAAATATTTATATGAATTAAATTGATTTGAAGAATACATGTGGTAAATTTGACTTAACGAATAATAGTTGAAGAAAAATTATAAAATGATCCAACATACGCATGTATAGAAGGATCATGATCAAAGTTTGCTATGAGTATTAAGGATTATGATCAAAGCTTGCTATGATTATTATTGGAACTCCTGAGAAGATTAAAATAGGTTTCCCCAAAAGTCTTCCTCACTCATGACTTCATGAAGAATGATGATATAAATGTTTAGTAAATTTGTTCAATTGATCATTTGAAAGCTAGTATTCAATACTAAGAATATGAAATATTATGTGATATTGTCATGAAGAGGAGTAAATATGCATTATATTTTTTTCTTTAATCGAAGTTTTGTCCCATTGGATTTTTTTAATACAGTTTTTAATGAGGTATCATGTTATGAGTATTATAGATAAGTGTACTGTTTTCTCTTTCACTAATAATTTTTTTTTCCATAAGGTTTTTATCTTAGTAAGGTTTTAACGAACCACATTATCTACCAATTGACATCCAGAGAAGGGACTGTATGATATTGTGAATTCACCTCATCTATATCCCTTTCTAATAGGAGAATGACAAATAAGTTTTTTCCTTTGATTTTTAGCATTTTCAATTGGATTTGGATTTGAATTTTTTTTCAAGAGGAAAATGCTGGAAATTAGGGGAAAAAATCCGATTTTTCATTCTTCTATTGGAAAGAGATATGGATGACATGAAATCACAGCTTTATACGATTTTTTCTCTTGACATCCAAAGGGAGTGTTATGAGTATTTTATTATTAAAAGGATGTCCATTAATATCAAGATAAATTTGCTTTCCTTTATAACTCTAATATTCATTAGAAGTATATTTCGATTTCATTTATACTTGATATGTCTATGAATATAAACATTGAAAAAAATACCCTCTCTTCTACTCTATTATTTATTGATCTCTTTTAATCTTTTATTACGCTCTCTTCTACTCTATTATTTACCCTCTATATTATTTATTTTATAACATTTTTAAACCTAATTATAAGTTGGATTTATTAAGCTTTCTATTTTGAATTTCTTGTTATTATTTGATTTTCATAAATAACCAAAAAAAAAAAAATCTTCCCCTTAATTAAACTTGTGATTTTTTATGTCACTAAAAACGTGTGATTTTCTCCTCCGTTCGCTTTGAATAAAGTTATTTTACTTTTAAAAAAAATTTATGTTCCATTTAAAAAAATAATAATAATAAGGGTAAATTACACCAATAATATCATTCAACTTTTATGTAAGTGACAAAACAATTACTTTGATTTCAATTTAATCACTCAACTTTCAGAAAATGACAAATTGATCTTTAACGTTATCGAAAAGTGACAAATCAGTCACCTAGTAATGTTTTCCGTTACAGGCCTAAAAGGACAAGTACTTGGCCAACTAAATTGTCACGTTGTACGAGGTAAAGTTTCAATTCAATCACTTAACTTTCAAAAAATAACAACTCAGTTACTAACATTATCGAAAAGTAACAAACAGTCACTCATTAACGACAATGAGAAAATCATGGTTCTCAACTTTCTTCTAGAACAAGAAGAATTCATTCAAGGGTTTTATTTGATCTTCTTTTTGGGTGTCTGGTTTTTTGAAAGTTAGTAGTATTGATTTGTTATTTTTTGAAAGTTAAGTATTGAATTGGAAGTTGAGTGACTATTTTATCATTGAGATCAAAATTGAATGATTATCGGTATAATTTACCCTTATATATATTTTGGGGTGGAAATAACGTGGTGGCTGATTAAATGTTAGGTCACTTTTCTGTTACGCCTGTAACGAAAAATAGTTAGTAGGATTGATTTATTATTTCTCGAAAATTGAAAGACTGAATTAAAATTAGGGTGACTGTTTTATCAGCTGCATTAAAGTTGGACGACTGTTAGTATAATTTTCCCTACTAATAATATCTTGAGCTTTTTTTCCTGTCCAAAGAAAAATAATCAGCAACCTCACCCCAAAACACAGCTCTTCGAAATTTCTGATAAAGAGAAATACTTCCTCCACTAATACATCAAATATTCTACAAGTACTTACCGATCATTTTGTGGAATTTGTTCTAGACCGGCAGGATAAATGGCAGAGGCAATTGTGTCCTTATCTGTTTAAAGAATTTCAGAATTACTGATCCATGAATCAGTTTTCCTCAAATATGTGAAAGAACAAGTTGAGAGCCTAAAGGCTGAACTGAAGCGAATGCAATGTTTCTTGGAGGACGTTGATCGTAAGCCAGAACAAGACAAGCGTCCCGTAATCGGGTATCGGAAATCAGAGATCTTGCTTATGATGCTGAAGATGCCATTGACTCTTTTATTCTTAAAGCAGCACATCAACGAGGTTTTCATGGGATTGTCAAGAGATTCACCTCCATTTTCTCCAAGCCTTCTCATATGCACAAAATCGGGGTGCAGGTCAAAGCAATCCAGACCAAGCTCCAAAACATTTCCAAGAAACTTCCAGCTTATGAGATATCCGGTGATGGAGAAGGATCTATCTCAATTTTCAAGGCGCAGCAACGGTTAAGAAGGACATACTCAGATGTCGAGGAAGAGGACGTTGTTAGCTTGGAGGTTAGCACCAAGGATGTCATGACCAAGTTGATGACTGAAGAAGATAGACTCCACGCCGTCGTTTCCATAGTCGGCATGGGGGGTATCGGTAAGACAACTCTTGCCAGAAAAGTATATAATCATTTTGATGTGAGAGGCCATTTTGATTTCTTGGCTTGGTTTTCTGTATCTCAACAATGTAAGCCGAGAGAAGTTTTGCTTTGTGTCTTGATGAAGGTCCTCTCTCCTTCTAAAGATGAAAGAGAGCTAATTGAGAAACTGTATGAGAATGAGCTGCGGAAAAGACTTTTTGATGCTTTAAAAGAAAAGCGGTATTTGGTAGTCCTGGATGACATCTGGAGAAGCAAGGATTGGGATAGTCTTAAACCTGCTTTTCCACGAGGAAGAAAGGGAAGCAAAATATTGTTCACAACACGCAACAGGAATGTGGCTTTACATGCCGATCCTTGCAACACTCCCATGGAGCTCTCACTTCTTACAGATGATGAAAGTTGGAATCTTTTGT
Organism: Kokia cookei; assembly: GCA_039519145.1. Lineage (NCBI taxonomy): Eukaryota > Viridiplantae > Streptophyta > Magnoliopsida > Malvales > Malvaceae > Kokia > Kokia cookei. Next base: position 1,553,310 of record CM076907.1, on the reverse strand, counting down.
GTAGGAAAGCATTCCCACTAAACAAGACAGATTCTCATATCTGCTCAGAAGAATTTGAGAAACTTGGAAGAGAGATGGTGAGAAAATGTGGAGGTCTACCTTTAGCAATTGTTGTCTTGGGAAGCTTGCTAGCAAGAAAACAATCGTTGGATCTATGGGAGACGGTTCACAGAAACATTTTCCATGGACACTTAAAAGGACTCCAACAACTTGATCATCAATATGGTGCAGTGAACAGGAATTTGGTTTTAAGCTACAATGATTTGCCTTATCATTTAAAACCGTGCTTTCTATATCTTGGTCATTATCCAGAAGATTGGGAGATATCAAAAAAAGAACTCATTCGATTATGGATCGCTGAAGGTTTCATTTCACCATTATTAGGAAGCGAAGAAATCTTGATGGAGGATGTAGGCAAACAAGTCCTAGAAGAGCTTATAGATAGAAGCTTGGTTCAAGTTTGGAGGCGAGACTATACAGGGACAAAAGTGAAAACATGTCGAATACATGATCTCTTGAGAGACTTGTGCATGGAGAAAGCTGAAGAGGAGAATTTCTTAAAATTTATTCAACCTTCATTAATTGAAAACTCTGAAAATTCTCTTGAGGAGACCTTGGTAGCATCTATGCCACGAAGAATTGCTATACATCTTGGCCAAAGGGACGTCCATTTACAAGGAGAGCATCCAAAATTACGTTCCCTTTTGCTGATTCAAGAAGAGGTATTATCCATACATGTCCATATTTCAAATTTTAAGAGCTTTAAACTTTTACGAGTGTTGAAACTTACGGGGAATGTGTCAAGTGAAATTGGTAATCTCCATCATTTGAGGTATTTGAGGTTAAAATATATTCGGAAAATGATCTTGCCATGGGCTATTGGAAAGTTGAAGAACTTACATACTTCGTACCTCCAATGCTATTTTCGCAGTGTAATTCCATATGTTGTATTCAAGTTGGAACGTTTAAGGCAATTTGTGATGAAAATGGATGCGTACCCTTGGGTCACCAGTGGTTTTCATTGGTGGCGAAGCTTTTCTTCAAAAAATATTGAAACTTTGAAGTACATGTGGGTGGACAAGAAGTTGATTGACAACAATGAGGCGCTTAGGTTGACTCATATTCAGTGTTTAGGATTAATATTTCAGAGTTCAAAAGATATTAAGCCTATCCTCTTGTTAGTGATCAAATTGGATCGCCTTAGGTCATTGTCCATGTGTTTGCTTCCAAAAAAACAAGTCACACTCACTCTCATATCTAGACTTGGAACCTCTTTTCCAGTGTCGTCGCCTCTCCAAATTGAAGTTAACAGGGCATATAAAAGAAGATCGATATCAAAGCCATCTTGCTTTGAAATTTCTTCCACCAAGTATTGTCAAGTTAACTTTAGATTTCTGTAGGATGACTAATGATCCAATGGGTGTGTTGGAAAAGCTGCCTTGTCTGAAAATTCTAAACATTGTCGAATTTGCTTATGAGGGGAGAAAAATGATTTGCTCTGCTAATGGGTTTCCTCAACTTGACTCTCTTCATACGAGGAAGGCAGAAAAATTAGAAGAGTGGGAGATAGAAGAAGGAGCAATGCCACGTCTCCGAAGTTTGAAGCAGGATGGATTCCAAAGCTCGCAATGTTGCCAGAAGGATTGAGGTACATTACTACTCTCCGGGAAATGGTATTAAAAGGAATGAGCTCCTCATTGAAAGAAAGGATTAAAGTGACAAATGGAAGAGAAGGAGAAGATTTCTATAAAGTGTGCCACATTCCCTCCATCCACATTTGATCCCAAGTAATTGGAGCCAACATCTCATGAGGTATTTATTTCTATAAAATAATCATCTTTCCATTTTTTATTATTATTTTCCTTTCACTCGTATAGTTAGAAATTGATATAAAATTGGTAAAATTATAGAAAAGAAAAAATACCCATCTTTAATTAACATAAACATTGTAATTTAAAAAAAATAATATTTTTCTAGAAAAACTAAAATTTTAATATCATTTTATTATTTCATATTCTTAATTGGTGTAAATAAGAGATGATGATATGATATGTACATATCATTTTTTTCTTGATGTAGGTAATCTAATCAGCACCAAAATGCACCTGCGAGATATTCAACTCCATTAAGTGTGTGTGTTTTCTTATTAAGAATCGGATTGCTATATGCTATGAGCTTGAATGGAGTAATTGTTTGTTAATAATTTAATCAAGTTATTTATTTGACATTTATTACATAAAATTTTTTTAACCAAAATCATCGTAAAGTATTAAGTACTCTTTACTTATTTACTATTTACTAAAAACAAACCGATAATTAAATATTTCTAGTCTAGAGTTGTTTCAATTTTTACCTTGAACCAAACATGGTATTGTAACATATCTAATAACGTGTTAATTGTCCAATAATCATATTAGAAAAGGTAATGAAACATTTTGTGAACTAGATGCCCCTTCAATCTAAATTCACAAAAGTTTGTGTTTTTAAGAAAGTTGATTTCGCATAATTCTTTCCGTCTATAAATAATGTTAATAACGTCGATAATGACAGTAGAACGATTGCAAAGCAATAAGAAAATAAGTACATAGATTTATGTGGAAAGCCTTTTTGAAAAAAAAAATCACGGGAAAATGAGGAGAAATTTGCTAATGTTAAAATCGAATGACACAAGAGGAGTTTCAATTACATCTATTTAAATGTTGAAATCCAATTATAATCAATGTCAAATAGAAGAAGTACAGTCTTATGCGGATCTAACTTGTGCAGCATGTTCACACGTACTTTTTTCTTTAACAAGTGACGAAATTCGAATCACACAATCCCTAACAAACAATAAGAACAAAATAGCGACTCAACTTCCCTAGTCTAGGTTTTCTTCAAAAAGAATATTGAAACTTTAAGATACATAGTGGTGGATGAGAAGTTAATTGAAAATAATGCAGTGCTTAGGTTAGCTAATATTCAAAGATTAGAATATTACTTAAGAGATCAAAAGATGTGAAGCCTATCATAATGTAGTTGATCAACTTGCATCGACTTGGGTCGTTGACTCATTGTACATTAAGTTTATTGGAGGTCCATTCTTAACTATCATATTCAAAATTGGTACTCGTTTTTCAGTCAGGAGCGAAATCAGAAAATTCTTTTAGGGGTGAAATTAAATTTTAATTTTTACGATAGTAAAAATATAATTTTTAAAAGATTTAATCAAAATTTTATAATTTTTAACGGATCAAAATAAAATTTACTATTCTCCTACTAATGTGAGTCATCAAAACTTTTTTTCACATGCCATTTTATTTTATTGATTTTGTATCACAAAGTTTTCTTCAATTTATTTTGGGAATGTAGATATTTAATGTGAAAATTGCAATCAACTTTCGCTTTCAATGTGGAAAATCTCTTGTGCTTTTGGAATTTTGCCACCCATCGCTTTTTGTGTCCACTCAAAGCTTTTTCCAAACATAAAAGCAAGTCTTTTTATTGATTTAGAATAAATTATTTTATAATTGTTATGAATATTTTGTTATTAAGTAGATGAATATTAAGATTTATATAAGTTTAATTTATTTTAATATTTATTAGAAGCACAATTTGATTTCATTTATAATGAGAGTTTTCGGTATAATCGTTCAAAGAGTAAAGATAATCTTTCGTATACTTGAATATGTTATTTAATTCTATTAATATTCCTTAAAAGGAAAGATAGAAAATTAATTTAAGGCTTCAAAAGAGTTAATATATAAACATTTGAAAGAATAAAATCTGAGATGATTAATGGATTAGTTTTAAAAAATATTCACTGTAATGGATCTCATATTTGGCTCGGAAGAAGGAACAAAATTTTATTGTTCAAACAAAAACGATTTGAGGGATGTAGATTTCAACATTAATACTATGTAAAGGTCAAGGGATTAAAAAATAGGAGAATTAAAAAATGACTTTAAGCTCGAGTTTGACTCGACTTAATTTTATATTTTTGTAATATATTTTAATTTTAATTGTTATATAATATAATTTATATCACATATAATTAAATATATAATAATATAGTGCTATGTAAACATTAAACAAATATATAATTGTCTAAATTTAAAGTTTTAACTATCTAAAATATAAAAAAAACAATTAATATATTTTAAAAATAATATGAATAATCCATCTCTACTTCGACATACGTTGTATTACACAGATCACCGCATTTGATGAAGGCTCTTGGTCTTCCTTGCTAATGAGATTGATTAATAGCGGTTAAGCTCATCTCAAGAATAAGTTTTTTTTTTTTTTAATTCAATTAGGTACTTAAATATTTTTTTTATTTAATTTGGTACATAAATTTGATCTTAAAGTTCAATTTGATACTTAAACCTTTTTTTTGTTCAATTAGATACCTGAACATAGTCTTTCGGTTCAAATTAATAATTGAAACTAACTTCATAGCTCAAATTGGTTTAAATAAGTAATTTACCATAAATATTAATTAGACAAAAAAATTAAGTTTTGGTATCAATTTAAATCAAGTAGCCAATTACAGATACTTAATCAGATCAAAATAAATTTTAGGTACTAGTTATTGAATTAATTTAGACAAAAAAAAAAAAAAAAAAACAAATTCAAGTATCGATTTGAATCAAGAAACCAACTTTAAATATCCAATTGGACTAAAATGAATTTTAGGTATCAAATTAAATCTTCAAATCAAGTTCAAGTACTTAATTAAATAAATAAAAACTTAAATATTAATTTAAACTTTGCAACTAAGTACGAAAATGACTAGTTCAAGTTCAAGTACTAATTTACATTAATTTATTTGCAAATTTTGGCCAGAGGTATCAACATCTCTGTGTTTGGTTTTCTTTCATATATTGCTACTTGAAAAATATAACATCGCCTCATCCCCGAATTATACAAAAGCCATTATTAGTTTTAACGGTACACCTATGGTCTTTTTTTTTTCCTCTTAATTTAGTCTTTAATTAATATAATTGTTTGAATTAGTTATTCATTAAAAATTACGTTAATTCGTTATTCAAATTTTGATGTAGCACATTCGCTCATTGAGTATTGATATAATGTGATTTTTAAGTTTTTCGGGTATTCTAATAGAAATAAGAAAAGATGAGAGGGTCGTCATAGAATATTGAAGAAAACAATTCAAAAAACACCATTGAAATAGATTCTGAAGCAGATTTCTGTCGAGATTAAAGACCTCTTTTGATTTCTTTGAAGTTTATTATGAGTTTCTTTGTTTCTTTCGGTTATATTATCTTTGAAATGTTTTTATTTATTAGCATGAACTAATATTCCAAATACCTAGGGAGATTAATCCTAAGATGGATTTTGTTATTTGATTTCTATTTTTACGCAATAAATACTTAGAACTTGTTCTCAATCACGTGTGCTTAATTCTTGGTTTAATATTTCTAGATTATTAATCCATAATTGATGTGCTTAAATCAGAGGAATATACCTTATTTAAGAGTAAATCTAGTATAATTGAATGGAGTTACATACAATCCTATAAATAAGACGATATAAATCTACTGGATTAAAGTAAAATTTAATAGATAAATCCATAGGTCGAGTTAATGCGATAATAAAGGTTTTAATTAGAAAGAGATTTCAATTAATCAACCTAGAGTCAGTTTCTCTTATTCTTTAAGAGAGATATTAGCATAATTTAGAGATTTCTATGGATCAAGATAATAGAAATTGTATAATTTAGATCGATAATGACAGATGAAATCTATGTGAATTCTTTCCTGGGTATTGTTTCGCTTATTGGTTGTTTACTCGATTATTTTCTTTATTCATTTTTTTTCGTGTTCTTCAGTTAATTTAATTAGTTATTTTAGTTTAATCAATCACTCTAATTACTCGATTAAATAATATAAAGACGATAATTATTAGTGCTTTTAGTCCTCGTGAGAACGATATCTTTACTTACCGTAGCTATACTATTAATGGATAGTCAAGCCAAACTCAAACTTAAACTCAATTTTTAATTATCGTATTTTTTAATCCCTTGAACTTTACATAGTATTATGTGCAAGGCAAACCTGTAGAATGCAAGGCAAGAAGTAAATCGCAACATGCAAAATTATATGAAATTAGAATTTTTAAAATCCAATTTAAATGAATGAAAAAAAAATTGAAAGAAGAAAGGAAAACCATAATTACCTGTGGTATTCAAGTAAACAACCCAACAATATGGAGGTAGAAATATTAATGAAAATAATTATAAACTAGGTAAGTATATTGTGGAGGCACTTGTATCAGGAGTTAAATTGTATTTTGTTTTATATATTCAAAAGATAGATAAATTAATCTTTTTTATGTCAGATTAAAGAGCAAATTGATATTTTTGTATAAAAATTTAGTCAATTTTTACTACTAAAAACTGACGCGATTAATGAAATAATTAGATAATTATAAGTAAAATGTTGTATGTGCTAACGTATAAAGACCAGTTTTGTCGCACTCTAGAATTGGGCTTGAAAGAATTAAGGTTTGCAAGTGACTCATTGGTTGTCGATAAATTTTTATGTTTTCTGTTACGTTTAAGAGATAATGATGAACTTACTGGTTCGGTGATTAAGCATTAGTTTTCCCTTAAGTTTTAAGTGTGCTTCTTGAACTCTCGTAATTAGGGATGAATTTTGTGGTCTTTTTTTTTGTTGCAGTTTTCACTTTTTATTCGTATATTGACTCGTTTTGGTCTGTAAGTAATCCCTTGCTCGTTTAAGCCTCTGTAGCAGTGTGGAGGTTTCGTTAAGTCATATCGTATATGTGTGTGTGCCGCACTTAAGTCATATATTGCTACCATTTTACGCTAATGTGGCATGCCGTGTTTGTATACTAATTTTACACTAAATATGCCGATGTTGTTTGCCGTTTTGTGCCGAATTGGGCTGTCGTTCGCATGTTGATTTTTTGTGAAAATACCCTGCCGTTGTAATGAACATTTGCTACTGTTTTTGTTGAGTAAATGTCGCATATGTGTGCACATTTTGCTGTTGCTTTTGTAGAGTAAAATGCCGTATATGTGTGCACTTTTGCTGCTTTTGGATGACTTTTAATGCTGCATATGAGCCTAGTTGTGGTTGTTTTTAGTGCGTAAATGCCACATATGTCGGCTGGTTTTTGCTATTGTTTTGGTGTGCAAACATTGTGCATATATGTGAAGTGGGCTGCTGATTTTTTTTGGGTGCATGTGTCACATAAGTATGTTGTTTTTGTGATAAGTTTGTTAGCTGAATTATAACCCGAGAAGTGCTAGTATATGAGGCGCGTAGAGGCTGCCTGATTAAGCTATTCCTTCACAAGTAATGTCACCGTTAAGTACGATACATATCTCTGTTAATTAAAAACACGACTGTATAGCATGATGTATATGTTACCATGTATGTATGACATTTCACATCTGCATCTGGGTTTGAGATTTGTTTGAAGAGAAGGAAGATTGATTTGACAGTAGTACTACATTATTAAAATAGGATGGTGAAACTTCAATCATATTAGTAGCTGGACTGCATAATAACTCGAGTGGTAAATGACCACAATAAGGTGTGTTTGGTTGGATGTGTCCACCATAACCCAAATATCGATGTGTAGAGGTTGGAAAGGGTTAGCATTCCCTATTTGGCATGTGACTGATGGTTGAAGATGGTGTGTAGAGGCTGGATAGGTTGGTTTTGGGATGAGTGTATTTGTGCATGAATTGCACCTGTTCTGTTTTTGAGTAAGTACTTCACATATGACTTTCTGATTATGATTTGATCTCGATTTTGGCAACTTCACGTTAATACGATTTGCATATCTGTCAAGTGTTGTAATAATATGATACACTAATCTGATATGATCTCTGTTATCGAATATGTTTTGATAATTGTAAATTTTAGTTAATTGTTCGACTCTATGTAAATTATGTTTGTTTAAGACTCACACTGAGCTTTCGTAGCTCATTCTCTTAATTTTTCTCTTTTCAAGTAATTCATGTGGTTAGATGTTGGACCCGGTAAATCGAAAGTCTCGAAATGGACACGTTTTGGTTTGTTTTAATAAAGTCTATAAATTTTAATAAACTGTTTTTGTTCGGACATCAATAAATTTTACGAACGGTGGTATGAGTTTGGACTTGGACTTTGTAAAAAGCTATGGGTTTTAGAAAAGACTTTGGCATTTAAATGAGTGGTTTGTTTTGGGTCATTTCAATGGTCAATGTAATCTCCGGAATTCGATCAAAATTTTTGGGTTGAGTTTTGAGGTTTTACAATTTTTTAATAATAAAAATGATTGAAATTTTTAATGGGATAAATTTACTCTTTAATCTAACGTATAAAAATTGAGTTGCTCATTTTTTGAATAAGGTCTAATATAAGAACTAATTTTTTTAATAGTATTATATTCTACCATGTCTATGTTTTTTTTTTCTTTAATGTCCAAGCTTTAGTTGTTTCTTGTATATCCTATTAGTTTTGATTGACATTACACTAAAACTGAAAAAAAAAATATAAAAATATTAAACCCACCTTTGTATTGATTTCACTCGATTATATTAATAATTTAGGATAAATCTTAAACTTATATATAAATTTTGATTTAATGTGTAATTCTATATATGAATTTTGATTTTGTTTAATTTTATATATGAAATTTTATTTTAATCTAATTCTCACAAAATTATTCAACAGTTATTGATATAACATTATTTTATATATGTATATATTGCATACACAAATAATTATATTTATTCAATATAACTGTTTTTATTTATTAAGGACCTAATTTGTTATACGAATGTGAAAGCATGCTGAGTAGACGATTTCTTAAGGGACTTGTGAAAAGTCAATTTTTATAGGGAAGCTGGAGATTACATTATATATTTTAATGAAAATTAAAATGTAATTTTATCATCAAATAGGGCCGAGGGTATTGCCAACCCTGCCTTCGTCCTTGGAAAATTGAAGAGTTTACCTCCCATGTGGAAATTACTTTGTAATTCCAATGTGGATCAGAGGAGGATCGCATTGGCAGCCAAGCTTTACTTTTCTAAATATTGAAACTTTGAAGTACATAATGTTCAACAAGAAGCTTGATGAAAGCAATGCGATGCTTAGGATGACTGATACTCGGAGTTTAGGTATAGTGTTTAAGAGCACAAAACTTACAAGCCGTTGATCAAATTGTACGTAGAGTTTCATGTGGCTCAAATTTCAATATCATAGTCAGACTTAGGACCCCTTTCTCAGTGCCATTGCCTCACCAAACTGCAATTAGTAAGGAAGATTCAATGGGTGTATTCGCAAAAGTTTCCTTGTTTGAAAGATTCTCAGCTTACAATAATTCGCATATATGGCCTTGATTAAACTTGATGTAGCTTCCTCCAAATTTCCTATGATTTTCTCCTCCGTTTAATTTGAATAATTGTTATGTTATTTGAAAAGTTAAGTTCAGCTTTTTCCTGTCCAAAGAAAAATAATCAGGAACCTCACCCCCACAAACAGCTCTTCAAAACTTCTGATAAAGAGAAATACTCCCTCCACTTCTCGACCAGCAGGAGAAATGGAAGGGGCTATTGTGTCCTTAGCTGTTGAAAGAATTTCAGATTTATTCATCCATGAAGCAGGTCTCCTCCAAGATGTGAAAGATCAAGTTGAGAGCCTAAAGGCTGAACTGAAGCGAATGCAGTGTTTCTTGGAGGACGTTGACCGTATACCAGAACAAGACAAGCGTCTCCATTTTCGGGTGTCGGAAATCAGAGATCTTGCTTATGATGCTGAAGATGTCATTGACTCTTTTATTCTTAAAGTAGCACATCAACGAGGTTTTCATGGGATTGTCAAGAGATTCACCTCCATTTTCACCAAACCTTATCATCTGCACAACATCGGGGTGCAGGTCAAAGCAATCCAGATCAAGCTCCAAAACATTTCCAAGAATCTTCCAGCTTATGAGATACATGGTGACGGGGAAGCCTCTAGCTCAATTTTCAAGGTGCAGCAAGGGTTAAGGACATACTCACATGTCCAGGACGAGGACGTTGTTAGCTTGGAGATTAGGACCAAGGAAGTCATGGCCAAGTTGATGATAGAAGAAGATAGACTCCATGCCGTCGTTTCCATAGTCGGCATGGGGGGCATCGGGAAGACTACTCTTGCCAAAAAAGTTTATAATCACGTTGATGTGAGAGGCCATTTTGATTTTTTGGCTTGGGTTTATATATCTCAACAATGTAAGCCGAGAAAAGTTTTGCTGAGTGTCTTGATGAAAGTTCTCTCTCCTTCTAAAGATGAAAGAGAGCTAATTGAGAAACTGGACGAGAATGAGCTGTGGAAAAGGCTTTGTGATGCTTTGAAAGAAAAGCGATATTTGGTAGTCCTCGATGATATCTGGAGAAGCGAGGATTGGGATATTCTTAAACCTGCCTTTCCACGAGGAAGAAAGGGAAGCAAAATATTGTTCACAACACGCAATAGGAGTGTGGCTTTATATGCCGATCCTTGCAACACTCCCATGGAGCTCTCATTTCTTACAGATGATGAAAGTTGGAATCTTTTGTGTAGGAATGCATTCCCACTAAACGAGACTGATTCTCATATCTACTCAGAGGAGTTAGAGAAACTCGGAAGAGAGATGGTGAGAAAATGTGGAGGTCTACTTTTAGCACTTGTTGTCTTGGGAAAGTTGCTAGCAAGAAAACAATCACTGGATGACTGGGAGAAGGTTCACAAAAACATTTTCCATGGAAGCTTAAAAGGGTTTCAACAACATGATCCTCAATATGGTGCAGTGAACAGGATTTTGGTTTTAAGCTACAACGATTTGCCTTATCACTTAAAACCATGCTTTATGTATCTTGCTCATTATCCAGAAGATTGGGAGATATCGAAAAAAGAACTCATTCGATTATGGATCGCTGAAGGTTTCATTTCACCATTATTGGGAAGCAAAGAAATCTTGATGGAGGGTGTAGGCGAACAATTCCTAGAAGAGCTTATAGATAGAAGCTTGGTTCAAGTTTGGAGGCGAGACCGTACAGGGACAAAAGTGAAAACATGTCGAATGCATGATCTCTTGAGAGACTTGTGCATGGAGAAAGCAGAAGAGGAGAATTTCTTAAGGTTTATTCAACCTTCGTTAATTGAAAACTCTGAAAATTCTCTTGATGTGACCTTGGTAGCATCTATGCCACGAAGAATTGCTATACATCTTGGCAAAAGGGACGTCCATTTAAAAGGAGAGCATCCACAATTACGTTCTTTGCTGCTGATTCAAGAAGAGGTATTCATAAATTTCCATATTTCAAATTTCAACAACTTTAAACTTTTAAGAGTGTTGAAACTTACGATGAATGTTAGGAAGTGGCATGTGTCAAGTGAAATTGGTAATCTCCATCATCTGAGGTATTTGAGGTTAAAATGCATTGAGGAAATGATCTTGCCATGTGCTATTGGAAACTTGAAGAATTTACACACTTTGTACCTCCAATGCCTTTCTCGCTGTGTAGTTCCAGATGTTGTATTCAAGTTGGAACGTTTAAGGCAATTTGTGATGAAAGTGGACGCATACCCTAGGATCAAAAGTGGTTTCCATTGGTGGCAAAGCTTTTCTTCAAAAAATATTGAAACTTTGAAGTACATGTCGGTGGACAAGAAGCTGATTGAAAATAATGAGGTGCTTAGGTTGGCTCATATTCAGTGTTTAGGAATAATATTCAAGAGTTCAAGAGATGTTAAGCCTATCTTACTGTTGGTGATCGAATTGGATCGCCTTAGATCATTGTCCATGAGTTCATCCGACTTTCTGGACGATAACAAGTCAAGCTCATTTTCATATCTAGACTTGGAATCTCTTTTTCAGTGTCGTCGCCTCTCCAAATTGAAGTTAATAGGGCCTATAAAAGAAAACCCACATCAGAGCCATCATGTTTTGAAGTTTCTTCCACCAAGTATTATCAAGTTAACTTTGCGCTTCTCTGAGCTGACTCATGATCCAATGGGTGTATTGGAAAAGCTGCCTTGTTTGACAATTCTTAACTTACAAGGTTTTGCATATGAGGGGAGTAAAATGATTTGCTCTGCCAATGGCTTTCCTCAACTTGACTCTCTTTGCATGGACCTTGCAAAAAATTTAGAAGAGTGGGAGATAGAAGAAGGCGCAATGCCACGTCTCCGAAATTTGGAGTTGAGAATGTTTTTAAAACTAGAGATGTTGCCGGCAGGATTGAGGTTTATTACTACTCTCCAAGAATTGAAATCAACAGCAATGAGCTGCTCATTGGAAAAGAGGATTCAAGTGAAGGATGGAAGAGAAGGAGAGGATTTCTATAAAGTGCGCCACATCCCCTCCATCCAAATTGCATACTATAGATGAGCATCTTTCTGCAACGACAAGCTTCACTTGATTCAAAATAGTTGGAGCCATCATCACGAGAGCTCGTTTCATTAAAGTTCTCGTCAGGCACCCGTTTGACATATGTTCAAACCATTTAACCCGATTTCCATCCCTAATACTGTATCTTTATTGTATGTGATTTCATAGGGTTTAAGTGCTAAGCTTTGATTACACCCATTCTAACAACATATTAATCAACATGTTTGTGCCAGATACCGAATCGAGAGGCTTCCCGACGTGTCTATGCTTCATAGGTATAAATTAATCAAAGTAGACATTGTTAGGTCTTTAGTCACATGATTAGTTAATTAATTTGTTTAAATTCTTCTATTTTTTTTGATAACTTTAGGATTCAATTAGATTAATCTCTTAATTCATATTCTTCATTATTGAATTCAAATCTTGAAGACATTAATAAGACAAACATGAATTTCGAATATAAACTATAAAGCTAACATAACAAATTTTAAAAAGGAAATAATATAGTTACCATGTAATTTTGTTTGTAATAATTTTTCTCTCCTAATTATCTTTTTGCTTTTTTTTTTCATACAAATTTTAAAACAGGATCCTTTGCATATCTATGGCAGGTGATGTGAATAATCAACTATATATCAATTCAAGTGCTTGTTTAATCTTTAATGTAAATTCATTAAATCCTATATTAGGGTAATTAATATTAGTAATTACTCAATTATTAATAATTTTTTTTTATCATCTAACTATAAAAAATTACAAAATGGTCACTCAATTATTAATAAATTTTTTTGTTCACCAAATAAAAAGTTATAAATTTATCACTCAACTATTCAATTTATCTTTTTTGGACACCATTTGGCTAACGACAAAAACATTTGAAATTGACATAATAGTATTTTTAACGCTCAACATTTATACATTACATGAATTTAGACGTGATTCTAAAAAATCGATTTCTCAACATTTACACATTGTGTAGTTTGATTTTTATGTAGTTTGATTTTTCTTTGTGACCCTTCCACCCAAAAAGTTAAAAAAATTATTAATCAAATTTGATTTAAAATATAAAAAAAAAAAATGAAAACACGCAAAAATCTTACATAATAATTTTAATCTTATCTCAATTTTTAAAATTAGCCCTTAACATTACAAATAAAAGCAAAACTACAAAAAAAAAAAAAAGTGTATTAGGAGTTTTTTTTAAAATCAAGATAAAATTGTGATATTGATGCAGTTTTTATGTTGACAAATCAGGTTGAAGCACTTGATAAGAAAATTGATGGTTTAAATTTTTCTAAGTAGGTAAATCCGGTTATGCAATGTAAGGTGAATGGAGTGGGGATGATTAATTCAAAATATTTACCCTTCAAGTCTAACACGAAGCATGAGCAAGTTGATTTTATGGGTAATAATTCTAGATTTTAAAATAACCCTTATAATAATAATTTTAATGGAGGATGGAGGAATTATCCAAAATTTTCTTGGGTTGGTCAAGGAAATCAATGGTCACAACTCCTTCGGCTTTTCAACAACCTTATAAGCAAGAGCAGAAATCGAACCTTGAGGAGATGTGTAACGACCCGAAATTTGAGTTAACGGAAATGATGGTTTCGTGACCACAAATCCGATGAGTAAATTACTATTTAGTTTAAGTATATATATGTTTAGAGTAATTAGTTAAAATAGTATTAACATGATGGTAGAAGATTTAATGCTTAAATGAATAGTTATTTAACCAAACCAGATATCATACATCCATTGCCGGAAGAACTCCTGATGCCGCTGCAGTCGATGAATCAGACCTCGATAACAGGCTATTAAACAGCTCCTCTGGTTTCAGCTCCGGTTTTCTTTTTTTTTTCTTTTTTTAGGAGAAGCTGCCAAATGGGATGTTTCATCACTGAAAGCAGATGTAGTACTAATTCTCTCAGCGTATGTTGAAAACCTTCGAGGCGGTGCTAAAGATGCTAGTTTTGGAGAGTCAAGGCTGCCAGCTCTAGTAATGCCTTTTGAACCAAAAGATAAAGCAGACATGGAGGTCGAGGAGAAATGTTCAGGAAATCCCAATGAAGAAGTCTCCTGATTTGAAGAGACGTCTTTCCTGTGCAAATTTTCAGGGCTCAGGTTAGTACTAGCCTGACTGAGCATTGAACACAGTCGGAGCAGAGTGTTAAAATAGACTCCTGGGATATTCTGCTTGCAAAATTTGACAAAGAAGGCCATGGAAATAATTATATATAACTTCAGTAACCAAACCAATCAAGGCCTGACATGAATGAATAAGCAATTTCAGGCGAGTAAAAAACTTGAGGATTTTAGTTTCGCGAATGAGGCCACCACCTCTTTTATTTTATGATGAATTCATTCGCAGTTAAAAACCTTACACATGACAATATGATTATATAAAAATTTTGGAATTCAACCAGCATATCTACTTGGAAAACAACATGAGTATAAAAATAAAAGGTATTCTCGTCGTTTCAGTTTTTTTTTTTTTTTTCAAATTCGTACTTATATTTTATAAATTTATATTATGAAATTTTGGTGTTCAAAGTCTTTATATGCAATTGTGGTTTCAGTTCACCAATATCCTTTTTGTATTTTCCCAATATGTTTTTTTTTACTACAAATAGTGATTTGAAAGAATTTGGCCGAAACTCCCTAGTTGTAAAAATAAAAATGGTGGTTCGGTTGGGGAAGAAGAAAAGAATGAAGATGATGATGGGTTTTAAATTATTTTTATATTTAATTAACTTTTAACTTTAATTTAATACAAATTTATCATATAATTTTAAGTAAAATAAACCTTAACCGTCCATACCAATCCATTATGGTATAAATACCATATAAGTCCTCCCACTTTTACTAAATAAACCTTTTAATTAATAAAATTCAATAGCAATAAAGTTTTACGTCTTTTACGATTTAGTCATTTTTCCTCCCTTAATTATTCAATAGCTAAAATTTTTGGGCCAAACTTTAATTCACCTCTATAATAGCTCCATAAATATTTAATAAAATATTCACGGGCTCGATTTACATAAACGAGATCCCGATACTTCATTTTCCAAAATCAATTATCTTCCGATATGCACCACTTGTACCTTGACTAACTGACCAATTAATAAAATCTATTAAATCATGATTCACTATTACACTATATTTAACTCACTATTTTTGACACTACTAAAAAATAAATTATTATATTATCGATTTAATCAATTTTTTAAAAAATAAATAAAGTTTGCCAGTGCACTATTTTAATGATAAGGTTGAAGTTTTTAAAATTTTAAAATTTTAAATTCAAATCTTATTTTATGTACATTATGTATGGATCTTCATTCAAATAAATTATTTTTTGAAAAAATATTTTCATCATTAAAACTAAAATATTATTGATCGTTTTATTTTCTTTCAACACTCGTCAATTTTCTTTTATTTTCTTTCAACATTCTTTTTACTGTTGTTTTCTAAGTGGTCCTTCAATTTTTGATAAAATTTTATATTGGCCGGACAAAAATGATTTTGGGGATGTGAGTTTGAACGTTAATAAGTGTGTAATATCCTCCACTTTAGGAATTGTGAAGTTTATTTATGGGTAATTTAGGTATTGTATAAAAAATAACACGGTAAAAATAATATATAGTTGGAGTAAACTACACTAAATGTCACTAAACTATTAATAAGTTTACGTTTTGGTCAATTAACTTCAAAAAGTTACAAAATGATTATTAAACTATTCGAAAGTTTTTATTTAAGTCACTGAGTTATTAAAATCACTATTATATGGCCTTATTCAACACACCGCCTGCACCAATAAAAAACTTTTCTACCTCTACTCTTTTACAGTTTAAGTTTCTTTTCATGAAACAATTTTAAATGTCACGAATTTACAATTATAAATCTAAATAACTTTCTACTCCGTTTTTTGACGCCGACCATCAGATTAATTTGATCTAATATGTGTTTTTTATTCGTCGACGAGTATTGATCCATCAAATTGTCTCTAGAACCTCACTAGCCAGACTTTTCTTTTTTCTAAAAAAAATTTAATAGTCCAATGACTTAAATAAGAATTTTTGAATAGATCAGTGACTTAAATGAAAACCTTTAAATAATTTAATGATTATTTTATAATTTTTAAAATTAAATAATCAAAACATAAATTTATTAATAATTTAATGAAAATGAAAATGAAAATGAGGGTTGGCCTACTAATGTGAGTTGTATAACTTTATTTTATTTTGTTCTTCACATGCCATTTTACTTTATTGATTTTGTATCACAAAGTTTTCTTTATTTTTATTTTGGAAAACCGTAAAATAGAAGAATATATGAATGCGGATATTTAATGTCTCTTTCCTACAGATTTATTCCAATGTTGAAATCGCTAACAACTGTCGCTTTCAATGTGGAGAATCTCTTGCGCTTTTGGAATTTTGCGTCCACCTAAAGTTTTCTTTCTAAAAGAAATAATAAAAACGAGTCTTTTTTTTCTTTTCTTTTTTTAATTTGGAAGAAATTGTTTTATAATTGTTTTGAACTTTTTTATTATTCAGCGAGTCCATGTATATTAAAATAAGCTTGATTTACTTTATATTTTTTTTATGTCTATAATAATATCTTCAGCTTTTTCCTGTCCAAAGAAAAACAATCAGCAACCTTATCAGCTCTTCAAAACCTGTGATAAAGGGAAACACTTCTTCCTTTAATACATAAAATATTCTACAATTACTTGCCGATCAGTTTGTGGAATCTGTTCTGGACCAGCAGGAGAAATGGAAGAAGCTATTGTGTCCTTAGCTGTTGAAAGAATTTCTGATTTACTCATCCATGAAGCTGTTTTCCTCAAAGATGTGAAAGATCAAGTTCAGAGCCTAACGGCCGAACTAAAGCGAATGCAGTGTTTCTTGAAGGACGCGGATCGCAAGCTTGAGCAAGATGCGCGTTTCCGGAATCGGGTGTCTGAAATCAGAGATCTTGCTTATGATGCTGAAGATGTTATCGACTCTTTTATTCTTAAAGCAGCACGTCAACGAGGTTCTCATGGGGTTGTCAAGAGATTCACCTCCATTTTCACCAAACCTTATCATCTGCACAAAATCGGGGTGCAGGTCAAAGCCATCAAGACCAAGCTCCAAAACATTTCCGAGAATCTTCCAGCTTTTGAGATACCTGGTGATGGAGAAAGCTCTAGCTCAATTTTCAACGTGCAGCAACGGTTAAGAAGGACATACTCACATTGTCGAGGAAGAGGACGTTGTTAGCTTGGAGGTTAGCACCAAGGATGTCTTGACCAAGTTGATGACTGAAGAAGATAGACCCCACGCCGTCGTTTCCATAGTCGGCATGGGGGGCATCGGTAAGACTACTCTTGCCAGAAAAGTATATAATCATGTTGATGTGAGACGCCATTTTGATTGCTTCGCTTGGGTTTCTATATCTCAACAATGTAAGCCGACAGAAGTTTTGCTTACTATCTTGGCGAAAGTTCATGGAAGAGAGCTAATTAACAACCTGGAAGAGAGTGAGCTGGTGAAAAGGCTTTTCGATGCTTTGAAAGAAAAGCGGTATCTGATAGTCCTCGATGATATTTGGAGAAGCGAGGATTGGGATATTCTTAAACCTGCTTTTCCACGAGGAAGAATGGGAAGCAAAATATTGTTCACTACACGCAACAGGAATGTGGCTTCACGTGCCGATCCTTGCAACACTCCCATGGAGCTCTCACTTCTTACAGATGATGAAAGTTGGAATCTTTTGTGTAGGAAAGCATTCCCACGGAGCAAAATGGGTTCTCAATGCTGCTCAAAAGAATTTGAGAAGATTGGAAAAGGGATGGTAAAAAAATGTGGAGGTCTGCCTTTAGCAATTGTTGTGTTGGGATGCTTGCTGGCAACAAAACAGTCAGTGGCTCAATGGGAGATGGTTCACAAAAACATCCATGGACACTTAAATGAGCTCCCACTCCAAGATCATCAATATGGTGCAGTGAACGGAATTTTGGTTTCAAGCTACAACGACTTGCCTTATCCTTGAAAACCATGTTTTTTGTATCTCAGTCATTATCCAGAAGATTGGGAGATACCCAAAAAAGAACTCATTCGTTTATGGATGGCTGAAGGTTTCATTCCGAAAACCGAAGAATTCTTGATGGAGGATTTAGGCGAAAAATTCCTAGAAGAGCTTATAGACAGGAGCTTGGTTCAAGTTAGCAGGCGAGGTTATACAGGAACAAATGTCAAGACATGTCGAGTGCATGATCTCTTGAGGGACTTGTGCACGAAGAAAGCAAGAGAGGAGAAGTTCTTGGAAATTATTCAACAACCATGGGCTGAATTGGATGTGACATTGGCAAAACCTATGCTACGAAGAATTTCTATTCATCCTAGTGAAAGGAAAGTTCATTTGAAGGGAGAGCATCCAAAATTACGTTCTTTGTTGTTGCCTCAAAATGAGACATTGGCAGAATTGTGCATTTCAAAATGCAAAAGCTTCAGATTTTTAAAGGTGTTGACTCTTCTAAAAAGGGACAACTACAAAAGGTGGCATGTGTCAGCTGAAATCGGTAATCTCTTACATTTGAGACACTTGAAGCTAGGATGCCGGAACAGAATGATTTTGCCGCCATCTATTGGCAGGTTGAAGAGTTTGTACACTTTATACATCAAGTTTAATTATCGCGTTGTAATTCCAGATGTCGTGTTCAAGTTGGAACGCTTAAGGCACATTGTATTGAAGGGTGGGGCGGAGTGGATGGAAAGAGGAATTCCTTTGCGGCCAGGGTTCACTTCAGAAAATGTTGAAACTTTGAAGTACATAAGTGGTGGATGAGAAGCCGGTTGAAAAAAATGTGGTGCTTAGGTGGACTAATGTTCAGAGTTTAGGAATAGTATTTACAGCAACAGAAAATGTGAAGCCCATCCTAATCTTGCTAACCAAATTGCAACGCCTTGGGTCATTGACTTTAGAGTTTTTAGACCTTTCACACCCATCATATCCAGACTTAGAACCCCTCTCTCAGTGTCATCATCTCTCCAAACTGAGATTGATGGGGGCGATAGAAGAAGTTCCAAATTCGAGCTATCATGTTTTGAAATTTCTTCCACCAAATATCGTCAAATTAACTTTGTCTGATTGTAAGATGTGGCAAGATCCGATGGGTGTATTGGGAAAGCTATGTCATTTGAGGATTCTCTGTTTGTTTAAAACATACAATGAGAGTAAAATGACATGCGTTGCCGGGGGGTTTCCTCGACTTGATTCTCTTACAATGATTGGTCTAAAAGAGTTGAACGAGTGGGAAATAGAAGAAGGTGCAATGCCACGCCTTCGAAGATTGGAGTTGGCTCGTGTTAGTAATTTAAGGATGCTTCCAGAAGGATTGAAGTATGTTACTACTCTCCAAGAAATGATATTAACATATATGAGTTCGTCGTTGAAAGAAAGGATTCAAGTGATCAATGGAAGAGAAGGAGAGGATTTCTACAAAGTGCGCCACATTCCCTCCATCCACATTTGATCCCAAATAGTTGGAGCCAACATCACATGAGGTATTTATTCATGTAAAATAATAAAATTTCTATTTTTTTTTTTCTTTCACCCTATATAGTTAGATATTGATATAGAATTGGTAAAACAACAGAAAAGAAAAATGCTCATCTTCAATTAGCATAAAAATTTGTAATTGAAAAATAAAAAAAAATAAACATTTCGAATTTATTTCTGGAAAAACTAAAATTTTAATATATTTTATTATTTCATATTTTTAATTGATATACATGATGATACATACGCACATACAATTTTTTTTTCTTGGTGCAGGTAATTTAATCGACCCTGAAATGTACTCGCCAAAGTAAAAAATTCAGCTGTGTGTCTTTTCTTTGGTGAATTATAAACACCGATTAGTGCGACTCGAACCCAAATCACAGCTAGAACACTGAATACTATTGACCATCAGACCAATACACGGGGTTCATTTTTTTTTTCTTTTTAAGAATTGAATTACTATATAATACGAGCTTGAATGAAGTGATTGTTTATTAATAATTTGATGAGAGTATATAGTTCTTTTATGATGAATTAATATACTCGATATGTGCTTCGGTTGTCTTTTAGCATTCATGCTTATTTCAAACCACCAAATCTAAATCTATATGGAAGCATTGCAATTAGCCAATACTAAATTAATCGTACAGGATGGTGGCTCCTCAAACTATTGTAGAAGCGAGAGTCCACTTACAATACTTTTTGTCATATGATCAGTCATTTCATTCAGAGATCTCGAAATGTAAAAGATTCTTATTTTTCAATAACAAAAATATTTAAGGTTTCTTATAAAAAAATTATTATTAATTTTTTTAATTTAATAACGTATAAAGTAAATTCATACATGTCTTAACTTATATGAAACGAACATTAAATTTCTTATCAAATCACCCGTCTAACATGAATTCAAATATTACGACAACCCATCCACACTACAATATTGTATTAAAAAAAAAAACAGTAATTATTGTGAAACTTTTAACTCTTTAATCAATTATATTAATCATCCCATAAAGTTCTTTTTAATTAAAATCATCATAAAATATTAAATTCTTTTTACCATTTAATATTAACTAAGAACAAACGGATTATTAAATATCTGAGTCTAAAATTATTTCAACTTCTACCTTGAATCATATATATATATATATATATATATATATATAATGATGCCATATTAGCAAAGGTAATCAAAATCTAAATTCGCAGAAGTGTGTAAGAAAGTTTGTATAAACAATATGAACAAAGTAAATTCAGGAAACTCTGTGTACTGAGATAACCAAGAGACCTTATCATTGGAGGGTGAGAAAGTAATGCCAGCTGTCGGAGCAAAGTGCTGCTTCAACCAAGAGACCTGTAAAAGCCAGTGGATTACATATATGCTTAGAACATCGAGAATATAAAGAGAGACGGAGAGAAGAGAACCTCTGGGCTACGACCAGTGGTATCCCGTAAATGGACAGATCCATCATCACCTGCAGTCACCACAATGTGTCGACTAATCCGCGAATAATCAAGGACCTTTAGTTCCTGGTCTTAAATCCATCGAAGGAAAATTAGCTTGCAAACATGAATAACAACTTAACATAAGCACCCAGACGCAACAAACTCAACGATCTGTGCAGCAGGATGTTCTGATTCTGCAGCCTTTGCCCAGAAGCAATACAGACCAAGCCTTTTCATTTGTACAAAATAGGGGTGCAGGTCAAAACAATACAGATCAAGCTCAAAAATATTTCCAATAGTATTTCGGCCTATCAGATACCTAATGAAGGAATGGGGTCTAGCTCTATTATCAGGGTGAAGCAGCGGTTAAGGACACACTCGCATGTTGAGGAACAGGATGTTGTTGTCTTAAAGGTTAGCACCAAGGAAGTCATGGCCAAGTTGATGATAGAAGAACATAGACTCCATGCTGTCTTTTCCATGACCGGCATGGAGGGCATCGGTAAGACTTGGGTATTCGAAGAACTAAAATTAACATGTACAAAGATTGAACTTGTATTTAATAAATTTATAAACAAATTCTTTATTATTATATCAATAATAACTATTAAAATTTTCTTAAAAATTAACTTTTAACCTAAAATATTTTCTTTTAACAAATTTGATTAATGCCACGAATTTATTAACTTTTTCATGTGTTATAGAAAAATGAAATTACAATAATAAATAATTAAAATACATTTAATATTTTTAATATGATGTATTTATTTATTTTAATTTTTTTACTTACAAATTAATATTTTTTATTTTAATTTTGTACATATTGTATATATGTTTTGTTGTTGTCGTTATTAGTTCCAAACTTTTCTTTTCATTATTTATTTTATATTTTTTAAATACACATTTATTTTAAATACATGATTTTCACAAGTTTCATGAAATTTCTAGTTTTATTTAAAATTTTAAGTTGTGTACAATAATTAATAATTTGTCCAGCTTTTTCCTGTCTAGAGATGAACATAATCACCGACCTCACCACAAAAAACAACTCTTCACAACTTCTGATAAAGAGAAATACATAAAATATTCCTCCACTAATATTTCCTGATCAGTTTGAAATCTTAGGGGAAAAAAAATAAGAATTTGGAATCTGTTCTCGACGAGCAGAAGAAATGGCAGAGGCTATTGTGTCCTTAGCTGTTGAAAGAATTTCAGATTTACTCATCCATGAAGCTGTTATCCGATCTGAGAATATGTTGTTAGATAAGTCCCATTTTTTTTTTTATTGAAAGAATATTGAAACTTTGAAGTCTGTAGTGGTGGATGAGAAGCCGATTGAAAATAATGAGGTGCACAAGTTGACTAATATTCAGAGTTTAGGAATAGTATTTAGCAGAGCAGAATCTGTGAAGGTTACCCTAATCTTGCTAACCAAATTGCAAAGCCTTGGGTCATTGTCCTTGAGGATTCCTGGCAACTCACACCCAGACTTAGAACCCCTTTCTCAATATCATCGCCTCTCCGAACTGACATTAGTGGGGCGGATAGAAGATAAGCCACACCCGAGTCATCATGTTTTGAAATTTCTTCCATCAAATATCGTCAAATTAACTTTGGCCGAGTGTGAGCTGAGACAGGATCCGATGGCCGTATTGGAAATGCTACCTCATTTGAGGGTTCTCTATTTGGATAAAACATATGTTGGGAGTGAAATGGTGTGCTCTGCCAGTGGATTTCCTCAACTTGATTCTCTTCGAATGGATTATTTCCGTGCGTTGGAGGAGTGGGAAATAGAAGAAGGTGCAATGCCATGCCCTCGAAGATTGGAGTTGGCTCATGTTTGTAATTTAAGGATGCTTCCAGAAGGATTGAAGTATGTTACTACTCTCCAAGAAATGATATTAACATGTATGAGTTCGTCGTTGAAAGAAAGGATTCAAGTGAAGGATGGAAGAGAAGGAGAGGATTTCTATAAAGTGCGCCACATTCCCTCCATCCACACCGATCCATATTTTTAAGGTGAGGTATTTATTTCTGCAAAATAATAATCTTTGCATTCTTTTTATTTTCCTTTCAATATACTTAGAGATTAATATAATATTGATAAAATATGAGAAAAGAAAATATATCTTTAATTAACATAAAAATTGTAATTAAAATATAAAAATAAGAATTTCGAAACATTTTTCTAGAAAAACTAAATTTTTAATATCATTTTGTTATTTCCTATTTTTAATATTATACATAAGAGATGATGATATATACATATCATTTTTTTTCTTGATTTAGGTTATCTAATCAGCACTGAAATGCACTTTGTCGAGATATTCAATTTGGTTAAATGTGTATGAGCTTTGGATGAAGTGATTGTTTGCTATATATTTTTATGTTTTTTTTTCTTATATTTGAAGACTTTAGTTTTGAGAATTAATGTATTCAATATTGTTTTCAATTGTCTTTTAGCATTTGTGCTTGCTTCCGGCCTCCAAAACTGCTTGGTTTTTATTTTTTTTAGAACTTGTCTTCTTCTTAACTGATTCATTTGCATCTATTTGATTGAAATTAATCAATTTAAACCGAAGAAAGAAATTATTAATAACTCATTAAATGTTAAATGGTTAAATTCATTATTTATATAGTAAAAGAACCCATTTAAATTTACAAATCACTATCTAAATTAAAAATTAGATGATACGATATCAATGAAAACATATATATTTTCATATGATATAACAAAAATATGTAAGATTTCTTATAAAAAAAATAGTTATTATTAATAACTTTTTAATTTATTAATGTATAAAACAGGTTTACACGTGTTTTAACTTGTATGGAATGATGATTAAATTTTTTATCAGATTCTCATTTGACACGAGTTCAATCTATATGACGCCCATCCCCGTCCGAATATTATATAAGAAGTGTCATACATTAATCATTTTGAAACTTTTAACGATTTAATCAATGATATTAATCATTCCATAAAGTTTTTTTTTAATCAAAATCATCATGAAGTATTAAATACTCTTTACTCATTTACTATTTACTAAGAACAAACCAAACATGGTATTGCAACATAACTAATAATGCACTAAATGTCCTGTAACCATATTAGCAAAGGTAATCAAACATTTTGTGAACTAAATGCCCCTTTAATCTAAATTCACAAAAGTTTGTGTGTTTAAGAAAGTTGAGTTCACATCATTTATTCTTCCTATAAACAATAAGAACAAAGTAGCGACTGAACTTTCCATTGAAGACTTGTTTCGATAAGGTTACACAATTCAAAATGTAATAATTTCAGGGAACTCTATGTACTAACATAACCGTGTTAAATGCTTCATTTCCAATCAACCGAGAAGCATTTATATACATGTTTCTGAAAAGTAAAAATCTTAGCCTCACATTTGTAAGCAGTTTTACTCTCATATGAGACCAGCCTACTGATGAAACAGAAATTACGGTGAGGTGATCAGAAGAGACATTCACTAACCTCACACGATAATGTTGTTTAACCAGTGCTCAAAGCAATTGACGAAGCTGCTGATTTTCTTTCCGGAGAGACTTAACCTCTTCCATCAGTTCGGCTTGGTTCTGTAATATGGAGCTCATCACACGAGACATCTCCATCTGTTCCAATGATTTCCGTGAATCAGAGCTGCGAATATGTACATGAAAGCTTTAGCAATATAAAGGAAAGGATGATAGGCAAATACCTCCTGCATGTGGAATTGTCTTAAAATTTCAATATGCAAGTTCCTCATATCTCCATGAATGGATTTCTGAAATGAATCGAGGGTTTCTTCGAGAGTTCGTTGAAATAGCTGAAGTGTAAAGTTGCTTCCTTGTTGGGGATCTTGTTGAGAAGCCTTTGGGGGTTGTAATGTTCCTCCCTATTATGGTCACAATCAATACAGTGTCATGACCGGAAAAAAAAAACTATGAAATATATAGAAATTCGTAAAAATCCTTCATCCAGGATGACTTCACTACTCCAATGCATAAAAAGACCAAAGTGATTAGAGAATTAATGTATGAATAGTTATTTAACCAAACCAGATATCATACATTCATTGCTGGAAGAACTCCTGATGCCGCTGCAGTCAATGAATCAGACCTCGATAACAGGCTATGAAACAGCTCTTCTCTGGTTTCAGCTCCTGTTTTCTTTGTTTTTGGAGAAGCCGCCAAATGGGACGTTCCATCACTAAAAGCAGATGTAGTACTAATTCTCTCAGCATATGTTGAAAACCTTCGAGGCGGTGCTAAAGATGCTAGTTTTGGTGAGTCAAGGCTGCCAGCTCTAGTAATGCCTTTTGAACCAAAAGATAAAGCAGACATGGAGCTCGAGGAGAAATGTTCAGGAAATCCCAATGAAGAAGTCTCCTGATTTGAAGAGACATCTTTCGTGTGCAAATTTTCATAGCTCAGGTTAGAACTGGTCTGACTGAGCATTGAAGACTGATCTTGTCCAGCATAAATTGAGCTCGTTGTCAGACCACCAGAAGCTGGCATCCCAAAACGAGATGGCAGCTGGCGAAGGTGAGCAAATTTGTCAGATATCTTCTCACCACCCCAAGCTTCTGGAGGAGTGATGGAGGTCTCTTCACTCTTAGAAGATGGTGTAGGGGTAGATTCCAATGCTGTAAAAGACTTCGTCACATCCTGTAAAAGTACAAACATCATTATGGGGAAAAAAGACTGAAAAGCCATATCAATTGCTCTCAAAAAACCAAATTAAGCATTCAGAAACAGTTCTATGACTAAAGAACATAGCATATAATAGCCTGAATCAATCTCAGCTAATTCATTTATTAAGAGAAATGAAAGTTGTTGGAAATGACATCCCACTGCAGATGATAATAAGTTGTCTGCAATTGTAAATCTGAGAAATCCTCAAAACATGCAAAGCCAATTTATCAGCATGTATTAAAACACAGTTGATCTATTGGACTTGTTGATACAAACACTCATAACGCTCCAAACATACAACATAATGCACAAAAAGACCACATTCCCATTCCATGCAAAAATGACAACTTAGGATCAACTCATATACTTGCATGAAACTAGCAGAACATTACCGTAAAAATTTAAAGTAATATCTTGTACAGAAAAATCAAAATAAATATGTTATGCATTGCTTTCATCAATAATAAAAAATCAAAAAGCATAAAACCTGTTGAGACATTGAACTGGACTTCCAATCAAGTATTGGGTGATCACCGGCTCCATCATCAGCAAAAGCAAACCTCCTGCTAGAAGGAAACAGCAGGGAGGATGGCTTCTTATCATTGGGTAGGTGCTCTTTCTTTGCACCTTCATGACCATCCCACAGCTTATCCAGCGAGGGTGTAATAGGATGAACATCCACAAGAGGGGAAAATACCTCCATATCATCCTTGAAATTGAATGTAGAACGAGGAGCATGTAATCTCGTCAGTGTTCCACCTGGCCATAGATGGCTTCTAATTGGTGTTTCGAGAGAAGAAGACAGATTGAGTGTGCTTGATGTTGATCCGCTACTAGTAAGAGAAGATGCTTCCGCAGGACCTGATCGGCCAATGATACGAGAACCAGAAACTGCTGTGGATGATGAAAGGCTTGATGATGTCACAGATGGAAGTGGGTCTGGCATAAGAACAGAATCCTCCATTGCACCTCCCAAAAGAGCAGTCTCGGCAGTGCAAGTACTCTCATTAACAATGGCTGGTTTTGATCTTTGCCAGCATAAACTTGAAACAGCCTGATAGATGCTATAAACAGTTAGGATTTAAAATGATTAAAGGAATAAGGCTTATTACTTTCCATTTACACAAAACACTTTGAAGTTGGAGCATAAAAAAGCAAGAAATGACATGCAATTAATATCATTAGTTCCATTATAGAACATGATCTTTTATACAAATAACATTCAAAATTCCATATCAAGTTAGAGTTCTTGAGGGAAAATAGAAAGCAAGTGCAAACTACAAGAACTTATCATGGCCTGCATCTCTTTTTATATTAAAAAGTGATAATAGAGCAAAAGATAACCAACCTCCGAACCAATATAAGCACGAAGAACAGTAAATGGCTGTAGTTTTCCCCGAATATCATAGAACACCACTCTACCATTACCAGTACCAGCTGCCAGTGTCCAACCATCATCTCTAAATGCCAATGAAGAAAAAGGTGCCTCATATGAAATGAAAGCTGAGGGTCTTCTAGACCCAGAGTCATAAGTGTATAGCTTCTTATCCAACCCAACACTAGCAATAATCTGTTGAAAAGGAAAAAGAAACTTGAAATGTCAGAATACTTAACAATTTTTGAAAGATATCTTCACCATTAAAAGAAATTCCTTCATCTCAACCTTCCAAAAAAGCTCAGCCTATTCCTTTAATTAAGCCATAATAAGGAAAAGAAGAAACAATGAGACCTTATCATTGGAGGGTGAGAAACTAATGCCAGCTGTCGGAGCGGAGTGCTGTTTCGACCAAGAGACCTGTAAAAGCCAGTGGATTACATATATGCTTAGAACATCAAGAATACTAATAGAGACAGAGAGAAGAGAACCTTTGGGCTACGACCAGTGGTATCCCATAAATGGACAGATCCATCATCACCTGCAGTCACCAAAATGTGTCGACTAATCCGCGAATAATCAAGTACCTTTAGTTCCTGGTCTTAAATCCATCGGAGGAAAATTAGCTTGCAAACATGAATAAGAACTTAACATAAGCACCCAAATGCAACAAACTCAACAACCTGTGCATCAGGATCTTTTAATTCAGCAGCCTTTGCCCCAGAAGCAAGGTTGTGAAGTATTAGATCCCCACTTAGGCTGATGGAGGCCAAGTGTTCATCTTTGCAATTATACATAACGCCTGTTATTGAGCTGGTATGACCCCTTAACCATTTGATGCAACGCTTCCGCTGCAAATCCCATATTCTTACAACTTGACCACTTCCCCCTGAACATATGTATCTGGATCCCTTGTTGCTAAAGCTAATAGCTAAAATGGACTCCTGTAAATAAAAGGGATATTCTGCTTGTTAAATTTGACTAAGAAGGCCATGGAAATAATTATATATAACTTCAGTAACCATGTAAACCAATCAAGGCCTAACATTAATTAATAAGCAATTTTGGGTGTCAAGTCAAAAACTTGAGGATTTTAGTTTCGCAAATGAGGCCACAAACTCTTTTTCTTTTTTGCATAAAGAATTATTACATCAAATTTGAGGAAAAGGACATCATTCAAAAGCAAAGTGCTAAATGTTTGAAGCAAGCTTATCTGTCCATGCTACTTAAGCACATCCTCCTCTCTTGCTAAGTACCTCCGCTAATGTCAGCTAGAAACATATGGTAATTGTATAGACAGAAATTTCAAGTCACAGTGATATTTTGTTCATTATAGTCCTACACTACAGACAATAATGCATAGCACAACTAGTCCACATTAATAAAGAAGAAACTTCCGAAAGCATGAAACTTCTCTCTTTTGTTCATAAGTAACTCAATTTACAACATGATTTAACAATCTACAGTGAATTTTATTCAAAATATCTTTTAAGTCAGCTGCCAATCAACAACACACATCCTATTGGTAACTTCTATTTCGTGATGTATGCATTCGCAACTAAAAACCTTACGCGTGACAATATGGTTAGAAACATAACGTATGCATGATCTACCTGGAAATGAACATTATATCCCACTCCAAATATTTTTACACTTCGATTCAAAACAATAAAACTAAAAGTATTTCAACAATATTCAACAGTTAACTAAATCTAGAGAAGGATTACCTCAATGTTATCTCCACTATCAGTCCCATCAACCGGAATTGTCCCAATCCTCTGCCCATTTTTCCGCCACAAGGATATCTTCTTATCCTCTCCGGCACTCGCCACCACTAAATCTGCCATAACATTTGCTTAGCTGGAATCAGTTCAAACAACCATATACAAATAAATCCAGAAACAAAATACTTAAATTCCCAGCGTAATTGCCAAATTCATCTTAAGTACTGTTCTAAATTTAAAATTCCACTTATTTAAGTTAAAATGCGAACTTAATCCGTTCGATTCAATAAATTATTCATTTCAATTTACATTTTTTTTCCAATAAAAAAGACAAAGAAAAAAAAAACAAAGAAACCACATTTGCAGCAACCGAACAGATCGTAGCAGCAGAATGTGAAAAAATAAATACAAAGCTCTAATTTTAAAATAACAAAAGAAAAACGAGCTTACTAGTGTGGTTCCATTTAACCGAGTTGACAATGCAAGTCGTAGAAGGCGAGTAACTTAAAACGCAAGGATCGTTCGGTTCAAGCTTGATGTCGAATATCTTCACGGTGTCGCCGCCACTCGCTGCTAGCAACTCCGACGACGGATCCGATAGATTCATTACAATCTCTTTCGTTCAGTAAAAGGAAAGATATATTTTTTCAAGTAAAAACTTAAAATTTAATCGAAAATAATAAGAAATGAAGAAGATAGAATGGAAATTAATTTGAAAAATATTTGATTTAAATTGGAATCTGGTGGTTAGGGGTAAAAAAAAGAAAAAGAGTAAGTAAACCCTACGTCAAAGCGCAAAAGAAAGCGAGGGGGCCGAAACAAATTTAAATTTATTTCCTTTTTTTTTTTTTACTTTTTAAATTGAATTTTGAAGACCGTAGAAATGATGGGAAAAAGTGGGGGCCCTTCTACTGTCATGAACTCTCTTTTTTTCCATTTCTAATTTTTTGAAGAAATTTTTTTTTTATTTAAAAATGGATTTTAGAGTATGTTGGAGTGAGATTGAGTATCGTAACCATAAGACTAAAATGGGCAATGCGGTAAAATTAAAATAAAAATAATTATTAAAGAAATTAAATTAAAATATTTGTATATATAATAAATTTGTAAAGATTATTTAAATTTAATACTAGAATATAAAATATATTTATATTTATGTTATGTTATGTTATATTATATTATATTATTTATATTAAAATAAAACAATCATATTTATATTTTAAATTAAATATATATAATATTTATATTAAATTTATATTAAATAATAAGATATTAAAATCATGTTATATTAAATAATAGTTAAAATTATTATTACACTAAAGAAATAATAATAATAATGGAGTAAAATGAAAATTTCTTTTATCCATTGGAGGTTCAGTCTTGCACTGGACCCTCGAGGACAAAAAAATTGCTCGAACAAGACCGATATTAATTGATTGATCAAAAACTCAATAAGTATCAATTGAATTAAACAAAAATTAATTAAATTGATTAGATTAATTTTTTTTATTTATGAATTTTTAATAATTTATTTAATCACGACGAATAAACCAATCAAACCAACAGCTCGATAATGCTGAAAACCTTGGCTGCTTGACCAACCTTTAGTTTTTAATATTCAAGTCACATTAGACTCCAATTAAATTTCAAATCAAGCCAAGTTAGACCCTTAACAAAATAAAAAAATTAGCTCTCTCGATGTTTTCTCCAGTCACAATACTCGAACTTGAATAAGAATATCGATTTCATTAATCATTCGATCCAACAAAGGTTAGTATTGGACCACATAAAAGAATACAAAAAAATTATTAAGACAAATCAAATAGCACCTCAATTACTAGACCTTAGGGTTTAATCAAGCAAAAATACCTCACAAGTTGAAAATGATGCCTACACTTATATATTACAAACTTTGACGCATTAAACCTTACAGTTACTCAAACAAAATACACCTCACAAGTTTACCATAGTGTGAACACTTAAATACTAAGTTGAATACTAATAGAGAATCAATATAGATTCATGATTTATCTTTTTAAGATCATGACACACATTAGGAAATCCCCTCCCACCATGCATTCCAAGGAAGCCCCCCAATCAACACCAATCTACAACATATTACCCGCTTTGACCCCTTAGACCCCATAGTTTGAACAACAAGAGACACCTCACAAGTCGACCCCTTAGACCCCATAGTTTGAACAACAAGAGACACCTCACAAGTCGACGGTATTGTAAACACTTATGTACCTACTAGTCGATACAAGATTCATGGTTCCTTTCTAAGATCATGACAGAAAGCACGGCAGGAAGGAGAGGGACGCTTCAACAAGGTGGGAAATCCCTCCCATCCCAACATGCATATTCAAAAGGAGCCCCAATTAGCAGAGAACACCGACAACGCTAGCCTATACTTCTCTGGCTATGAGGTTTCTATATAAAACACGCAATAAGATTATCGAAAAATAGCTCCAGGCATTTTCTTAACCCCTTCATACCATGAACTAACAGGGTCACCATGTAGATTCACGATGCCTACCACTTAAGCATTATTCATTCTCATACACCAAAGAGACAGATAAATCTTCAAAAACAAAATTAATCATTACACGTTAGCAATAGGCTCTTAATTGCAGCTAATCATCTCATAACATTTGATTGCACCTAAACATCCCCAAGACAAACATCTCAATTAGCAAAAGGTCTGTGAAATACGAAAATCTCTTTTGAAGACGAAAGCGGCCATATTTTATTGTTCCAACAACTCAAAGCACAACTATGAGCTGTCAGACCAGATATATCTATACATGAACCGCAGATTAACTGCTATAAAGAAAAAAGATAGAACAAGGAGGTGGAAAATAGAGAAGAAGAATTAAGAGAAATACAGTGGCGGCTTATGCTACACGAAAGCAGACTTGTAAATCTTTTTACCCTACAAACGGTATCCATAAAGCCATCACTTGCATCTCCTCTACCAAAAGTTTGGGTGCCAGCAGTCTTCAGTTTCAACCATTTTTGGAGGGTGATGGATAACTACATTAGAGAAAAAAGAAAAACAATCAATAATACAAAGTAGCACTGATTGTTGTTATGACATTTAATATCAGTAAAAGTACCATGGAGGCCCTTGTACTAGGAATACGATTGCATTTTGTTCTCTCAACTCAAAAAATGGGCAAATTAGTCCATGTACATTAGATCAAATAGCAAACTGATCCTTCTATTAAAAAATCCATACATTTTTACTATTAAAATTGGTCCCCATATATCAGCATGAGGTACTATGGCATGCCACGTGTAACTGTCTGGTCAGCTACACCAGTTTTTTTAACAGAAAGAACTATTTTGCATTTTGATCTAAAGTACACGAACTAATTTGCCCATTTTTTGAATAAAGGGGACAAGATGCAATTTGACTCATAGTACAAAGGCCTTCATGATACTTTTACATTTAATAACCAAATGAATAGCAAATACTGGTAAATAAAGAAAATAAGAAACATAATTAACAACTACAATAAGCATCATATGACTTTAAGGAGAAAAAAGATCCATTGTTTTGAATGTTGCATTCTGACAATAAGAAAACTAAAATCTCATTACCAATCACCAATACTCAGAACCGACAAAAGAGTACATTGAAGGAGAAGAAGGCGGACAATCGAGCAAGTAGATACTGAGGATAGGGGGGTTGATCACTAAATTATACAATTCAAAGAAAATCATTCCATTCTTCCCCATTAGAAGCCTTTTTTGACTTTTGAATATTCTCTACTTAGAGGTGATCCTGATAGTCATACAGCCTGAATCTTCAGAGAGAGACAGAGAGGTCAAAGAAGGTATTTTCTTTAGTTTCTGAAGTTGGACCATCAAATGAAATTAAGAACATTTCACGATTAGTTTGAAAAAAGAGTGCTTTATGATAACAATGATTCTGACAATGACTCAATATTATTGCCACCTAAAAGCTTTTGTTAACATCATAAGCATAAGAGATAACTGAAAATGCTGAAAACTTCTAAAGTAAACACAGAGGAAAGTAACAACAATTAATGTATATCAGTGTTCAGAAAATAATACATACATTAAAATCAATATGTCAGCTGAAGTCACTAACTTGATTTATTCCTAGCAACACTTGATTTTTATGTTATAAGACAAACAATGGCAGTCAGCAGCCAAAAAAAAACTCATTAATAAGAAAAAAAAATTAAAGAAAACAAAAACAACTCTATTTAGCTGACCTTCGTAAAGACTTGCAAGCCATTATATGTTGATAGCAGCAATTACATTTTAGTGGACATGAACTTTGCTTTTTTCTCTGCTGGCTTGAGAATCTGGAAAGAACACATCAGGTTTTCATCGACACTCATCATCGCACCAGCATTATCAAATTCACCACAATAGTTAGGTGCTGAAAATATTGTAACAAGTTGCCTATCAGCAAAGAATTCGTAACCATCCTCCACAACCTACACAAAAATAACCAGTTTACCATCAAAATTAAACAACACTAAATAGATGGGTGGGAAAAGCGTAGACAAGTAACAACCTGATGGGCACGGCAAACAAGATCTAAATCATGCTTTGCTAAGAATTCAGACACCTTATCCGCACCAAAGGTGTACGAAACTCCTCTGTCATTCATTCCCCATCCTTTAACATCTCTATCAGGGTCAGACCAGAGCAAATCACAGAGCAAACCGGTGTCAGGAATTGCAGTTGGACGAGATAAGTTTCTAATTTGATCCAGGTTTGTCAAGTCAGGGGAAAGACCGCCATGCATACACAATATTTTGTCATCTATAAGAGCCGCCACAGGAAGACAGTTAAAGCAATCAGTAAAGCTTTTCCACAGCCTCACATTAAACCGTCGTTTGCATTCATCATAAAATCCATATATCCGATTAATAGATGCACATTCATGGTTTCCTCGCAATAGAAAAAAGTTCTCTGGGTACTTAATCTTATAAGCAAGTAAAAGGCATATAGTTTCCAAACTCTGCTTGCCACGATCAACATAGTCGCCTAGAAATAGGTAATTAGCATGAGGGGGAAAACCCCCATACTCGAACAGCCTTAGTAAATCACTATATTGCCCATGTATGTCACCTAAAAACACAAACAAAAATTTTACAATTAAGATACAGGAAAATGATGATAGTACTATTAAGTCCTATTTGAATGATATCTCCATTTCTATTCTTTCGAGTTTACAATCATATTCAAACATGTCATATATATGATTTTATTTGCTTCATATATCAATCAAACAGTTAAAACAAAACAACAGGAACCCAATTTCCACCACTTTTCCACCTAAAAAAAAGGGATAAACAAAGCTTTAAAAAGGTGAAAATCACCTCTATCTGGTTCAAAAATCTTAAATATTGAAACCCCATTTTTTAAAAAGAATATTATTCCCTAAAACATTATATATTTAACACTTACAAAACTACAACCTTTACCGAATCTATCACGACCTATTTAATACATATTAAATCCTCAGCTTTCCTTCAAAACCCACAAATATTTTCTAATAACAAACCCCAACGAAACATAAAGCTAAAATTTTATTTTATTTTTTTTAAAAAAAAACCAAAAACTTTACCGCAAATTTTGATGGGTGCTTCGAGTTCAAGCAAATTAGGTTGTTGAACGAAGATATCTTTCGAAGCAACACAAAGCTGTTTGATCTCAGATTCAGATAACTGCACTTGTTTCCCTGGCCTGGCTGATCGGACTTCCGTCAGCCGTCTGATTATATCGTCTAGTACCGCTGGGTCCATCCCTTGTGCCGTCGCCGCCGCCATTAAATCGTCCTCCTACAACGGCCTTTGATTAAACGAAACCCTAAAAAAACCAAAACGGAACAAGATAACCGACCCCTTTTTGTTAGGGAGAGAAAGAGCTTGGGGAAAATGGTAATAATATTTTTTTAGAGAAATTATATATAAATTTATTTTTTTGAGAAAAAAAAAATAGTGGGAAGGATAATGGAAAATAAAATAACAATTAGAATTTTCTTTGGGGGTTTGAAGAGAGAAATATCTTACTGGTTTCCTTCTTTTTCCAATGAATAATGGAAGACCGATGACTAAAATGACGTCGCTTTCAAGGAGTTACTGTTTATTAGACCGTTTGGGCCGGTTCATTTCTCGTGATGTGGGCTTGGGTTCACGTTTGAATGTTAATTTTTGTGGTTTTTATTGAAAATTAGTAAGAAAATATGGTAATTTTCCATAAATTCTATTTTTTTTCTAGAAAATAACGAATTTAAAAAATAATAATAAAGAGATAAATATTAAGTATAATGATAAATATTTTTGGGATAGGATTTATGTTTAGATTTTGATATTATCTTGAATCAAGTTAAAACTCGATTTGCGATAAATTTATATTTTTAATATTATCAGTGGATGATTTCAATATCAATTCTTTTTTAAGTAATTTTATATTAATTATTTTCAAAAATTTAGTAATTTTTAATTATATTGATTAATTTTACTTCAATTAAAATGAAAAACAATTAAAAACTAATCTATATCTATAATCTATATATATTTACACATTTAAAATAATTATAATTTAATTTAAAATTGTTAGTTAAAAAGTTGTGTTAATTTTAAGATAGAATTCTAAGTATTTTAATTATCACTTAATCACTATTAGAATTAATCATGTTCATTAGCTATTGTTTTGAATAATGTAACTTTGGATTAATTAGCTGAATTAAAATTATGTTTAAAATGTTTTAATTATGATTTAAAATTTTTTTATTATAATATTTGAATTGATAAGTTAACATTTTTTAATTATATTTAATAATTCAAATAAAAATATTATTTGACGATCACTATTACAATTAAAAATATAAAATTTTTCACTTTTGTTTGTTTCCTTTTTCATGATTAATTATTGTTTTTCTTTAAAAAAAGTTGTTTTTCTATTTTTCTGTTAATCAATATTTTTTATTTTCATTTTTTTATTGTTGATAAGAATTTGATTATTTATTCATTATTATTCTTTATTGATAATAATTTGACTAATTATCATTTTGGAAAAAACTAAAAAAAATTAGAAAACCACTTATCGTTTTAGGTATAGAATAACTTTGGATGTAATTCCTAATTAAGATATGAATATACATAATTATCTTGGGTAGTCAAAACTGAGTTGCTGTGAATCGATTTAGTCTAAATTAATATAGTGAATTTTTATTATTGATTGATTATTCATTTGAGTTTTGCTCTATTAATTTTATTTACTAGTTTTAGTTTTCAAATTCTATTATTGGCTTATTTGGATAAGTTATAGAGTAATAGTTGGTGATAAGTATTATGATTAGTAATAATTCTACGTGAAAACGATCTTTTTATATTACTTATTACGATATATATACTTGCGTATGCGATATTCAACTAATAAAGGGGAATTAATATGTAGTTTTATCTATTACATTTTTCTTGATATATTTTTTTATAACAATTTACTATTTTTATCAAAAATCATATAATAAATTACTGATGAATCATAACTTATAGAAAATATAATTAAATTCTAATCTCAATCTTCATATTATGCGTAATTTGTGCATTTAATCATTGTATTTTAATATTGTTATTTCTAGTTTTTATATTTCTTGAATTCT
Source organism: Kokia cookei (assembly GCA_039519145.1). Taxonomy (NCBI): domain Eukaryota; kingdom Viridiplantae; phylum Streptophyta; class Magnoliopsida; order Malvales; family Malvaceae; genus Kokia; species Kokia cookei. Next base: position 1,516,493 of record CM076907.1, on the reverse strand, counting down.
GAGATTTTTGTTTGATCAAAAGATCGCTGAACTTTGGGCTATATATGACGGTTTACAGTTTGCTTGGGAGTTCAGATGAAAGGAGGTGATCATTGAGTTTGATTGTGTTACAATTATTAAGGACATGCTTGGAGATCTTGCTACTCATATACCCAAATACTTGGTTTCTAGGATTAAATAATTTTGCAAACGAGATTGGCAAGTTCTCATATGGCACATTCCAAGGGAAGTGAATTATGCCTCACACCACCTGGCGAGCTTGATGAAGGACCATCCAAGTGGTCCACGAATCTTTCACTTTCCTCGGGTTAAGGTTGTTGATTAGATTCGTGTAGATTTTCAATCTTTTTGCCTTAGTTCCAAAGGCAAACATGCTAGTTTGTAATTGATCCTTTTCTTTTTATTATCACAAAAAAAAAAAAAGATAGCTATTAAATTCATTAATTTGAGCTATGTTATTCCCACAATCTTATGCAGCAAATATATTATCATATTTGTAATGCGTTGTCAACTTATTATTTTCATATATTACTCACAAATGTCTATTAATACATTTAATGATTGTCATTTATGTCAATTTTGAAAGTTCAAAATTTGTATAGTACAGAGACTAAGAATGATCAAATAGGAAAACTTGGACTAAATCTATAATTTAGGTATAGTACATGACTAATAGTAGAATTTAACCTAACGAATTTAATTGTTATCATTTGAGTCAAGACTGAAGTTTTAATTTGTGAAAAGTATAGTGATTAAAGTTGACCGATTCGAAAAATAAATGGACTAAAATTAAGCAAATTATTATATAAAGATTAATATATATATATATATATATATCTCGAGTACAATTAAGACAAATGAAAATAAAAAATTAGACTCGATTTGTACTTTTGGAGGAGTAATCTAAAGTATTCTTTGAATGTGCTTTTAGCAGACATTAACATTTCCATTTATTTTGGAATGATTTGACAACAACGCAAATTCAAAGTTTAAAAGAGGTAAGAAATTAAATTGAGAGCTAAAATGATTTTTTTTTTATAAAGTAGGAGGACCAAATAAGTGATTATGTCAAAAAATTGTCTTAGGAAAAGGGGGTTTAGGGGGTAATGTTTGTCTTCATTGAGACATGTTTGAAACATCATCCACAAGTGTGTAAGAAAGACAAAACTCATAGAGACAATATGTGGGTTCGATTATGAACTCCATTATCAGAATTCACACACTTATCTTAAACTTCCAATTTCCAGCCAAACTTCATAGGCAGCAACAACAACAACAACATGTTCTATATGTTCTGTCAGGATGATTTTTCTTCACTTTTGTTAAAAACCCGACACCAATCACCTTGTCAGCTACATCCCCCTATAAAATAAAAAGAAAATGTTCAAAGGATTTATATATATATATATAGGAAGGATCATGCAGGAATGGGTGGATAACAAGGCTGTGGAATAAAGCATATGAACCAGGGAGGATTGAAAAAGGTGACAACTAACGACCTAAAAAGTAGGAGAAACCTATAACGTAGATATACCTGTTAATTGAATGGTTGGTTTGGTTTTAAATCGGATCAATATGAATCGAATTCGTTCGGGTATTAAAATTTGTGGTAAATTTTTTTTATATATTTTTTATGGGAGATAAAATATAATTTCACCGTTATATTGACTTATATTTTATTATTTTTGAGCTAAATTATAATTTTACTATGCATTAACTTATAAATTTATAGATCTTAGGGGGTTTAAAACATAATTTTTCCGATTTTAAGGGGTAGGGCCCTTACTTAGCTCTCCCTTCGCCCTTAACTGAATATATAAACATCAAGGACTAAATTTATTATTACACCCATAAAAATTATGTACAATTGTCAAACAACGTTAACATTGTGAATAATTCTTCTTAGTTGCTCACTATCGAAATTGAAATGAACCAAAAATATCTTTTTTTACTGAAAATTTTAATGCCCGAACTAATTCAATTCATCTCAATTTTAGAGAGGTGTTTTTATGGAAAATTTTAAATTATTTCGAATCGTAGTTTAAATTTCCATTAAGGATTTGGATATATTTTAGATTTAAATTAATTTTTGTTAGAATTATGTAACCCGAATCCCGACTTGAAAAGTTCGAGGTGCAACTCACTTGTTAAAGAAATAAAATATAGAGACAAAATTAGGGATCTGTGAGAGAGAGCAAAGGGGTGGAGCCCCCGCGATTCGGACCTTCCCGCACAATTGAATTCGTATAGGACTATACTTCTTCTATTAGATCTTAATTATAAAAGATTGTTTAACCCTTAAAACGGGTGTAGCAGAAAGCCTCATGTATTATTATTTTCTAACATGAGTGAATTTCTTCTCTTTTGCATATTTTTATTTTTCTTTTTTATTAATTTACGATGATTTCTGTCGTTATTATTGATATATAATATAATAATTTTCAATTTGGACGATTAAGTACGATGTTAAATCAAATTATGCAAAAAGCACTATTCTCTGTCAGACTGAATATGTTCTCCATAACTTTAAGCAATTTAAGGGCAACTATTTGAAAACCCCAAAACATGATCCACGAAATTGAACTCCACAAATCTTCTTAATTTGAAATGAGGTATGCAAATGATAGCTTATACTATATTTTAATAGCTATTTCAATTTTTGGTAAACACAAACTATTTTCCATTAACATTCAATTCAACACATTTTTTGTATTATTTTTATGTCTCAAAAGAATCAAATTCACTCTCACTTTCATTTTGGGTTATTGTTCATCAGAATATATCATTGTTCATTGTTAATTAACCAAATAAGTTAAATTCTCTAATCTTTTGAAGAATATTGGTTTTTCTGTAGTGGCAAACATGGAAAGCTGGGTATAAGGATTCTAAATCAATTTTAAAAGCTTAATTAAGGTCTTATTATGCTCTTAACCCTCGTACTCTTCAAACTTTTGAAAGTTGATTATTTATTTTTAATTTTAGTAACTTAATCATCGGCTTTTAAGTCTAATTGAAAATAGTATTAAATAATTATGTGTTTGATGATTCAAAGAGGGGGTTGTGGTAGTTTGAGATCGATTCACCTAATGGACAAAGAGTTGAAGATGAGAAGAGAGAGTTGAGAGTGTTGGAGGAAAGAGTGTCTTGACCCTTTTTCCTACTACTGATAAGCTTGTAAGGGTTTGTTTTTTTATAGTTCTCAAGGTGCCATATGTAACCGATATATTTGTTTAGGATTCCCTCAAATTTTGTCAACCTATAGATGCCTTGTCATCATCGTAGGTATGAATTGTCATGCTTGGAAAATGGATATACGTGACGTGTGAATATCAGATATCTTGTTCATGTCAGGTATGTGAGCTGATCAAGGCTCATGAGTGTCCTAACTCACAAGGTGTTCTTCTTAATCAAAAGCGTTAACTTACAGGACAAATAACAAAACTAAATTCTTAACAAAATAAAAGTAAAAAGACTAAATTACAAAACTCCACAAATACAAGGACCGAGAGCATACTTTTTTTGATGAATTACAAACAGCGACTAGCACGATTAGAATTCAAATTATACCTGGAGCGGTGAACACCCTTAACTATCAAATCAATACATGGGGTTCACCGAGAGCATACTTAAAATCCCTAATTAAAACACAAAGTTATGTCTTAACAATGGTTAAATATTAATTACGAACAGGTTTGAATTTCCTAGAAATGTCAAAGCAAAACCCTCACTCCCATCTTTCTAAGAACTATAGAAACTGTTTTTTTCTTCCCCCAAAAGTAATGGTTCATAAAATTTTGGAACAATCAATGGGAATATATATATATATATAATTTATCTTTTATGTTTCTAATCATAGGCAGCCCCCCTATATAATCCAAATCTTGCTTTTTGGGACATCTGATTTAAGCATTTAAACCCAATAATTTTCAACGTTCATAAAAAAATTTATTTTAGTAAAAATTGTTGTAATTAGAAAGATAAAAGATGCTTAAAGGCTCAAATGTGGAAAACAGAACCCATCAAAGTAAAAAAAAAATAGCCGAAAGTCCAATTTAAATATAAGTTTTTTTTTTAATGTCAATGGTGCATAAGAATTGGATACACTGCCACTATCTTATGAATATTTGTATCCCAAAACTTTATGATTTTTTTAATTTAAATATGTTTATATATGTTAATTGAGTTTTAGTTCGATTGGTATCAATATTATTATCAATGTAAGAGAATCTAGGTTCGAATGTATTAAAGCGCATTATCTTTCTATTTATAGGTTGTGAAAAAGTTATGAATAATTTTATGCATCATATCACAAAGAGATATGATGTTTGATAGTTATGTTGGAGCTCATATATGATCAAAATAAAGTTTTTAAGAGATATTGGCTGAGAAAGGTGTTTGAGTTGATGTGTGTCTACTTTGAAACATTTTTCCCAAAGTGTGTTTGACTATTCAATAAGCTAATAGAAACACTCCTTAGTTGACTTATACCATGCTTTCTGTTATTTATGGATATCTTATTCCAAACTCTTTATTCTTTTCTACATGTTTGATAAATTTTGAGACATTTTCGTATTAAATTTTAAGAGGTTTAATTAAAATTTTAAGGAGTTTTATGGGAATTTAAAAAAAAAAATTGAATGTTTAATAACATTTTCAATAATTCTGGTTCGTTCTTGAATTTTTTTTATTTTTAAAAAGGGAGAGCAAGCCCTTCTAGTTCCTTGTTGATACAAGGAGTAGATGAAGATGGGTGGTTCACCCTATTTGAGAGGTCGAAGAGCCGTTTAATAGGGTGAACGGAGCAAGAGGAGAAGATCAAATTAGGAGTGAGGCAGTAAGGTAGCGATGTAGGTTGCTGGGTTTCGACTTAAGGCCTCGAGCCTTATATACATGTTGTCCCTTGTGGTTTGGTGTCGTAGGTTTAGGTAGAGTGGTGTTATGACATGCCTTGAGTCATTTCGAATGAAATTAGATAATTAAGACTTGATATGATTATTATTGAATAGATGATCCGCTTATTAAGTAAATTACTTAGTGGAAGGTTTTTACGAATAGTTCCTCTGAATATATTGCTCGGAGACTTGACTGTGCAAGCTATCATATAGGGGTGCAACACTCCATTATCATCCGTCCGGAAAACAAAGTAAAACCCTTCAAATATATATAAAAAAAATTTAGATAAAAAAATTAAATATACTTGAATTAAAAATATCTACGTAATTTATGTTATTTATACCCTTCATTTTTTTTAAATTATTTTTCTCCGACACATATTTAAACATAAACATCGAAACATAATTATCGATATATATATTTTATATTCTATACTCATATTCGAGATTCAATAATTGAAGCTTGCAAGTTGGAAAAATAATAAAGTGATTTTAGATTTTCCCATTTAAAAAGGAAAAAGAAAATAAAATAAAAAAAAATAAAAAAATAAAAATATACCCATCATCTGTCGAATAGTGAAGAAAAAAGAAAAAGAAAAAGAGGTGGCCGAAATATCAGTTAAGATACCCAAATAGCTGGTTTTATCTCAAAGGGAACCTTTCCGTTTTTTTCTTCATTCCTTTTCCTAGTTGCTACCTATTTTATTTGTTTAAACTATGTTATTCGAATTTATGTGTGAGTTTATTAAACTCGTATTTGAGGTTTCTATTATATATTTTTTGGTATAATTGAGATTCAAACTCAAATTATTTTTAAGAAAAGTGAGTATCCGACCAATAGATCACAACTCGAGATTATGACTTATGAGTTAGGTCTAACTCGAATTATTATTTTATTAAAGTCAAATTATGTTATTAGTCCATGTATTATGCATATGTTGTGGATCTAATTAATGCACTCTAACTTGGTTAATTTTAATCTTCGTATGTTTTGAATTGGTCAATTTTAATCCTGATCTAAATTTATTTTTTAAATTTTAAAATTTTAATCTTTACGCAAATGATAACCATTAAATCCATTAACGGATTTTTTTATGAATAATTTGTGGAAATAGAATACACTAGTGACTAATTGACATAATTTTCTACTTCAATTTACATAATTTGGTCTCGTTCATTTATTAGTAGGCCCAAATTGACAATATTATTAATTGTTGCCATAAAAAAATTTTTTTGGTTTGCAAGCTTACAAAATTGAAAGAGAGGATGTAACACTCAAAACTTGAACTTTGAACTTTGAGGTGCTAATATAAAGCTTTAGTCACTCGTTACTAAAAATTGTTGGCACTACTGCTATCAAAGTGATGACATGAATTTTTACTATATGAAGTTATCAATAGAAAACTCACAATATTAAAAGTGTTATCAGTTTGAAAGGACGTCTACATTTAGTGCGGTACGTTTAGCTTATTTTTTTATCTTTCGCTACAGTATCTAATCTCACTGTCACCGTTGTTTTTACTCTAACCACAGGTAAACACCTCGTCCATCCAAAAGGGTCCTAAGACAAATTAAAGTAAATGAACTAAATTCTAAATACAGTATAGTAGAGGGACTAAAACCAAAATTAGACTTGAAAAAGTAGACAATCAGTCATTTATGTAACTATTTTCTTTTACCGGTTACTTTTATATGGAACAAAAAGAAAAGAAACACATGCAACGTTGAAAAACAACTTTGCTCAGCATGCTGATGGAAAACATGTCTTCCAACAGGTAAGAATCTTTCTTTTTTCAAGTGTTTTCATACGTCCAATGGCGATATCATCAGCCTTTTCAAACATAATTTAACAAAAGAAATCTATCTGTTTTATTTATTTATTTATTTAAAAAAAAAAATCTTGTGTTGGATTTTTATTTTATTTTATTGAACACATGGCAAACTCTGTCAAGGAATATGATTCGGTTTCAGTTTTCAAAACAATCTAAAAAGATTTTTTTACGTTAGATTTATTAGCAATGGCTTATGGAAAAGATCCCCACAAGTTTATTTAGGATGAAAGAAAGGAACTTTGATTTATTTATTTTTTATTTTCATAGAATATAATAGAAAAAAATGTTTGATCAAGCAATAAATCTCCTTTAAAATAAAAGCAATGGCTAATTAATAAAGTTATGGAACAAGCTAAGGAATATATTCACGCCTATGTCTTAATCATATGCAAGTCACCATTAATTAACCCTAAATGAAGTTTAATACTATTAAAAAAAGCATGTAATCACACTTTGGTGTCGGAATCGATCGATATTTTTATAGAAAGGATACGAGTACGATCATATTGATTATAAAGATAATAAATTTTAATCTTTATAAGTAGAATTAATCATTGCAAAGTTACGAATTCGTTGAATTTATCCTCCAAATTTTTATCCAATTGCAATTGGTTGAATTTATTAACAATTACGAAATCAGAAATGAACATAAAAGTTTGGTTTTACAGGTTAGAAACTTCCTATGTTTGCGGGGCATTACCCAAAGAGTAATTTACTGTGTGATTTAAGTCTAACTCACTCATTAAGTTGTAACATTATTGTTATACTTCAATCTATATCACTCTTCTATTAAAAATTTCCCTGAAAAGCTTAACTGAAAACTTAACAATACAAACTTGCTTACAACAATTTTGCATTAAAACAAGTTCCTCATCAGAACAAAAAAGTGCTCTCTCAATCCCATATGTAAAGTATTAACAAACCTTCTCTTAAATAAGGACACAATTAGGGGGGTTGGAAAGGGTCCCAAATCCCTTAAAATGAAAATTTATTTATTTAGACCCTTTAAAAATTTTAAAATTTAAAATTAGTAAAGATAAAATTATACTTTATCCCCTAAAAATAATAAATTTTTTTAAATTTAATCCTTTAAAAATTATAAATATATATACTGCTAAAAATTATAATTTAATTCTAATCTTTAAAATGAATTTCTAGCTTCCCCCTACTCTATTTTTTTTAAATGGAAACCAACTTTAGCTCATATATTATTAAAAAATGAACCACACATAGGAAAGAGGAGTAATTAAAGAGCAATAAAGAGAATAGACAAAACGAAAAGAAAAAACAGCCTCAACCCTTCACTTTCCAAAAAGCTGCCAGCAAGTAACAAAACGTCGCCTCCCACCCTCTGCTAAAAAAATCAAATCTGCTCTTGAATAATCGCATAACGGCTTGTAACAGTACAATTAATGTAAACCCTAATTTCTCAAAACTAGCTTTTGGATATGTCCTCAATAAGAAATAAGATGATATAAAGATCTCCTTGATATAAATTCCCTCTTCATTTATGAAAACTTTGATCGCATTGAAAGTTTTCATATGTCCCTCACCTGACATGATTTTTGCACGATACATCTTCAGCAATGAGTTACTAATAATCCTCATAGTTATTCAATAAATAGCTCCAACAGTTCTGATTGATTAAAACATGTCGAATAAATATGTCAAGCTACATTGGGTTGACAAATTAATCGGTTTTTTATTCAATTTATCTGATTTGGTTTTTAGAGTCTCGGAACTTATAAGCAAAACTAGATAAATTCAATAAGATTAGCGCTATTTGGTCTATTTTAGGGCCAAAAGTTTCGTGTCCAAAACGTGGTGGACACTGTGTTATGTTGGTGGCCACCAAAGGTGAAATAGTTAAAATTAAAGGTTAAATTATCATAAAAAAATTGAAATTAAAATTGAGAAACAAAGTTGGTGTTTCAATTAGCTGTCATTGTTCCTAACATTCTCGTAAAAACTCAAAAAGTTATCCATCATTTGACTTTTCAAGAATCAAAAGGGAGCCCACCCAAAACAGCATGCATTCTTTTTGAGAAAATTTATATTCCAGATTCTTTAAATAGCAACAAAGTAACATTTAATTTTTTGAGTTTTACAACTTTTTTCACTCTCTTCCTTGAGTTTTTTCTTGGTCCGCAATAATCTCGAAACTTAATTATTTATAATTTTTTTAAAATATGTAAGATGTGGCATAATTTTAAAAAATGTCACATCATCATCTTTTAATAAAATTTAAATTTAAAAATCAAATTAAAAAAAGTTGTTAAATTTTCAAATTAATATGAATCCAAAAAAATTTAAGATTAAAATAAAAAAATTATCAAATTTCGAGACAAAATGTTATTTTATCTCTTTTAAATACAATAGGGAAAATTATTAAAATGATAGTAAAGAAATTAAAATGTGATAAATTATCTATATATAACATGAATTAGTATAGGTTATCAAATTTTCTTTTTAAGACTCTAAGACATAAAATAAAAAAATTAAAAATAAAAAGTCAATTGAGCTGGTTGAATCGATAACAATGATTTTTTGCTCGATGACTATGTGAAAATTAGATTTTGATCGAATTAGTCAAAAATTGATTTAATTGATTGAACAAACAAATAAATTTTATATTAAACCATGATTATTCAAAAAAGACAATTGCAAATTATATATCGTGATACAACTAAACAAATCAAGCCATGTTATGACATTATGATCAACTGGATCGTTGATTAGGTTTTTATTTTTTTTTCTTTCGAAAATTTCTATACTGAGCTAAAACTAAGTCAACTTGATAAAAATTTTAACCTTGATTAATGGGTGTCAAACAAGAGACGTTAATCGCCACTTCTTCATGCGAGTGGCTCTTAATATTTAACACATAAAAATAAGTTAAAATATTTCATAAGTATTTATACTCTTTACAAATTTAGAATTTAATTACTGTACTTTTATTTTTAAAATTTAGTTCCTTTACTTTTTTAATTTTCAAAGTTTATGTCCTACTGTTAACACTGTTAATTTTTGTCGTTAAATTTGTTGGTGTGAAATTTTGAAATTAATAAAAAAAACCCACTTGGTAACTATTTAACTAAAAAGATCGTTGTAATAAATTTGAATTTAAAAAAATAATTTTAATAATGTTAACTGATGGACCTGAATTTTAAAATCTGAAAAATTAAAAGGGACTAAATTTTTAGAAATAAAAGTACAATTATTCAATTCCAAATTTACAAAAAATATAGGGATTTATGTCATATTTTAACGAATACAAATAACATGAATATAATAAGGGTATACATCTCAAAACTAAACATAAACTTTGGTCTAATGTGTAATTTTATACATAAAATTTAAATTTGTGCAATTTTATATATGAAAATTTTATTTGATTCGATTCTCATAAATTATTAACACAATTATTGATATAACATCTTTTTTATATTTATAGGTTGCATACACGTATAATTATATTTATCTAATATAAAAATAAATTAATATATTTATTTTTTTAAATGTATATAATAAAATTAAAATTAAAATTTTATATATAATTACATCAAATCAAAATCTATCTATCAAATTGCACGTATAACTTTGTGATTTATCCCAACAAAAAAGTTATGTAAGCTGCAATGAAGGTTTACGTTCACAAAACGTTTATTCATGGAAGACCTGCAATTTTCTAAAACGTTCACAAAGTTCCATTTTTCTTCCATTTTTAAATTTATATATCTTCTTTACTCAAATATTCCCACATTCTCAAGCCAAGAATCTCTTGTCTCCCTTCTCTCCCCTCTTTGCTTACTTTCTCCCCTTCAGATTCTTTCTTTTCTTTCCCTTCTTTTAACAACGGTTTCTCTCCTCTCCCTTCCTTGTTTTCTCTCTCACCCTTCTACTTTCCTCTCTCTCTCTCTCGTTTTCATTCACAAATTTGTCTTTTTTTTTTTCATAAAATATATACCCCATGGCTCCTCCACCGCCGCCGCCTCCTCCTCCTCCTTTCTCGGGTGTTAACCACCTCTCTCATCCTTGTATCTATGGTGGGTTGTTTTTTGTTTTTTGAGTTTTGATTCGGGTTCTTTGATATGACCTTTTCTTTTGTTTATGGTATTGAAGTTTTTTTTATGGAAAAAGCAGGGGACTTTAACAATTCATATCCGGAGAGAAAATCAAGGATTATGAAGTGGTTGAGTAAGCTTTTTAAGTCAAGTTCAAGTGGTCGTCGTGGCGGCGGTAGTGGTGGTTATAATCCTCATTATCTAGGGGAAGAAAACATGGTTGTTCGTGCTCCGGGTAGGATGCCGGTAATTTTACTATCCTATATTGTTCACTAAGTAATTTGATTTACTTTCAAGCGTATGAACGTAATATTAGATTAACTTTTACATGAAAAAAGATGCCTATTGGGATTGAATTTTATTGAGGGGAGGTGGGACTCGCTTTGGGAGCAGTCTTAAAGTGTGTCCCTACTGCAGAGATATTGTCCCCGGGTGTCTATGCTCGATTTTATCTTTCCACTCCGTGGAGAGCTCTCAACGGGTTCATGGAGTGGGAGCACCTCGCTCAACAAGGGTAAATGTGAGCCTATCATGACTCTTTGTGGAGTCAGGAGATAGCACAGACACTCCAAGGACAATTCGTCTGTCGAAGGACGGCAGCTTCAAAGAAGTCCAAACTCCCCTCAACAAATTCGTAGATTTGTGTTAGGACACTGTGTTCCTTTTTTGGGGTTAGATGATTTAGGAATGTTTTGAGATCAAGTTTTGGTTTTATGTCAATAGGATGAACGTCCTAGGACAAAGAAGGAACAAGAAGAATTAGATCATGCAATTGCGCTTTCTTTATCTGAGGGAATGGGAAAACCAAATGGTAAGTTTTTTAATAAATTTCATCCTACATGACCCTCATCATTTTTAATTCTTTCTCCTTGTAATCTGTTGATCTTTCACATACTGATTTGGTGTTATGGTGTTTTAGGTTACAATGAATGGCGACGAGACAATAATTATGGTGGAGCTTTACCTAGGGGAGCTGATAATGGTGGCTTGAATTCATCTGCATATCCTCCATATGGCAATATGCAGTACCATCCTGTTGGATATAGGTAAAAAAGCTTTAACTCATAGTTGTAAAGCAATGTGAGATTATGTACAAACGATTTCCAAGTTGTCTTCTCTTGTACCGCCCTACAGCCAAATCCTGGTTACTTAACGGGGAAGGCATCTTGGAACCAAAACTTGTATCTGATCAATTTATAATTGATGCCTATGACTTGCAGAGTATGTGCTGGCTGTCATAGTGAGATTGGATATGATAAGTACTTGGGATGCATGGGAGCATATTTTCATCCCACATGCTTCCGTTGCCATTCCTGCAGGTATCCGATTACCGAGCAAGAGGTAGTTTGATTCATTTTTCGTGTGTTCAGCTTTTCAAATATCGTATTGCTCTTCATATAGCTCTAAACTTGTGTGTTTTCTTGTGGTGATTCAAGTTTTCTTTATCAGGTAGGGATCCATATCACAAAACTTGCTTCAAAGAACTGACACATCCTAAATGTGATGTTTGTCTCCAATTTGTAAGAATCTTTCTAGATCATATCATTTGAATTATTAGTTCTATGAGTCACATTCTTATTTCCGATTATGTCGAGTTTCAGATTCCAACAAATGGAGCCGGTTTAATAGAGTATAGATGCCATCCATTTTGGTCCCAAAAGTATTGTCCATCACATGAGCATGATAACACAGCTCGTTGCTGTAGTTGCGAACGTTTGGAGGTATGGATTCTCGGAACTGTTTAATTAAATGTGTGTTAAAGCTTCATATTTATTGTTCTGTCTTCTCCTTGAAACCCTGTTTTTCTTCACAAATTTTGTCTCGTGAAGTCTTGGAACGTAAGATATTATTCGCTTGAAGATGGTCGGAGTTTATGCTTGGAATGCATGGAATCTGCAATCATGGACACTGGTGATTGCCAACCTCTATACCATGCCATTAGAGACTATTATGAAGGAATGTACATGAAACTAGACCAGCAAATTCCAATGCTTCTTGTTGAACGACAAGCACTTAATGAAGCTATTGTTGGAGAAAAGAATGTAACATTATGAACCCTTGTTCAATTTTTTACACTTTCGTATGTTTCATGGAATGGCATTGACGTTTCAGTTTTGGTTCTTTCCAGGGATATCATCATATGCCTGAGACAAGGGGTATATGTCTGTCTGAAGAACAGACAGTTACCAGTGTACGTCAACTGAACTAATTCCATGATTTTGCTTTGTTGATTGACATAAGTCTGACATTGGTCTTCGTTTCATTTGTTGCAGATACTAAAGAGACCACGAATAGGAGGCCGACAACTTATTGGCATGAGAACTCAACCTCAAAAGCTGACCAGGAAATGTGAAGTCACTGCCATTTTAGTTCTGTATGGTCTTCCAAGGTAATTCTTGCTTATGTTCTTTATGATTCAGTTTATCTCTTGTTGTTCAGACAGTAATATTTACCGGAATATGCAGACTGCTAACTGGGGCTATTCTCGCACACGAGTTAATGCATGGCTGGTTACGCCTCAAAGGTAGAATAAAACCGTAATCAATCCTCTTTCCTGCATGAAGTTTTTCAATACCTCTTCCATTTTTATGTTGTGTTCTATACTGCAGGTTATCGGAACCTGAACCCCGAGGTTGAGGAAGGTATCTGTCAAGTGTTATCATACATGTGGCTCGAGTCTGAAGTACCAACAGGATCGAGCAGTAGAGCATCTACATCAGCAGCTTCATCATCCTCTTCGTCGTCTAAGAAAGGAGGGAAATCTAATGTTGAAAACAAGCTTGGTGAATTCTTCATTCACCAGATTGCTCATGATGCTTCCCCTGCCTACGGTGGAGGGTTTCGAGCTGCCAATGCAGCCGTCAATAAATACGGTTTACGTCGAACTTTAGACCATATTCGCCTGACCGGGAATTTCCCATTGTAAAAACCTGAGTGTTGAGTCGGCTTGTCAAACATATTGGAGGTCATGACAGAAGATTGAAACAGCTTCTCCCCAAAATTTTCATGGGGTTTTCATGATCAACACAATGTTAAAGATTATGTTTTCTGGTTCAAAAATTACTTGGTTTTAACATTTATTATTGTCTAATAAGATGGGTTTCTCTTTCTTTTTACCTTTGGTTCCTTGCTGTAACTTCCAATGGCATAAAAATGCTCAAGAACTTTCCTGGAAAATCAAATTTCAAATTTATAGAGATCCAAGCTGTTTTAAAGTTTGCATACTGATTTTTTTTCATCATCACAAGTTTCTGAGCCTTGACTTATAATACCGCGATATTGACGTATAACTGTCACTTCAGCCGCGGTTATATCAGCAAATTGCATATTTACTTCAAGTAAAAGTGATTAAAATGCAAATTAATCCTTTATGTTAAAACATACATCTGTTTGTATTGTTTTGTTTATATTATTTACAGTTAAACGTGATTGTTAAGTTTACCTTATGTACAAGAATTAATTTTTAACGTGAGAAAAGAACGAAATTTTTAACAAAAAAAATAAATAATAAATTGCTCGTTGATTTAAGGTATGTGAACTAATTTTTTCGCTTTTTGAGTAAAGAGAACAAAATAAATTACAACTTCTAATACAGGAACCTTTCACCAGTATAGTACATTTACCACTCAGATCATAATTCTTCAAAGAAGACAATGATTTGAAAAGCACTACAGTTTATGCATGAATAAAGTTGCAGAATTTTCAGCACCTGCAACTTTTAAGATTATTGATAGAATTACAGCAGTTACAATCCAAAGACTCATTGTATGAGGTAAAATATTACTAAAATTTTGAGTTATGAATGTAATGATACATGCCAATGACTTCTGCAATCAAGTAAAAAACTTGATCCTGGGAAAAGGGTGCTCGAAGATGACCACCATCGATATTGAATCTTTAACGATGCAGACATTATAGGGTACACTTGAAATGTATGTCACCATCCATCTATATACATGGAAAAATGCATTTATCACAGTAGCATAACAAAATCTGCCACTGCAAAATGAGATATGAAAGTTAAACCGTGTTTTGCTATCACATAAACCAATTCAACCAATCTGTAGTTTCAGTTGCGGTTTGAACGGTTGGATTTAAGATAACGAACTATAATTTTGTGGTAAAATCTGCAAAGAGGGTCTTCAATGTTTCATAGGTCATGAAACATATACCGACACCGGGTACCACTTTGTAATATTCAGGCAATATCCCTCTATATAAGCCACGAAAGCCTTCGGTCTGGAATATGTGTTTAAATGTGCCAAAAAGCCCTGTTTTGTAAACACGGGCTCGTCCACCAGCTCCCTCTAACTGTTTCCGTCGCCTAATGAGATCCAATGGAAATATTGCTGCATTTATAGAGAACACAGATGAAAGAGTCATGAATTGCTTTATCCAACACATTAAAAGGCAGTTCATAGATGAAAATAACACCAAGAGGCTCTACTTAGAAACACAAACCAACCAAACAACGTAATCGTACAGAAATTTTCTCGATAAATACGCTAGTTTCAACTGCTAAAGTGCAAAAACCCAAGCTATCAACAAACAGCATTCACACTATAAATGAACAGCATGCTATCACAAATTTGTTATTTAACATTGAACACAAGCTTTCAAACGACGACTTCCCTGCCAACTAAGGAATCCTCAACTTGAATGACAGAAACCGATAATTGAACATTTGATCATAAAAAGGAGAAAGCAATTAAATTGTGTTATGGTCAACATGATTTAGTAAGAAAGTCAACAAGAACTCCCATTAGCAATGTAAGTAATATTAAACGCGGGTTTAGACTGACCCGAATGGTTATTACATTCAACCCCTTATAGATTTTTTGCAGCAAGTAAAAAAGATCCGTATGCAAAAGCTAGAAACCTGGTTACAACCCGAGTACCCCAAGGAAAACCTAAGAGATGAGGGATAAACACAACACCACAAAATGTGACCGAAACCATGTCAAGGCTGCACAATCTCAGCCACAATTGTCTTTTTTCATAAGGAATAATGATTAGCTTCCATTAATAGAAGCTTGTAGTTTGACCCTGCTCGCATGTTTGAATCACTATTTTGTTGGTAAAATACCTGGCCTATGTAAATTATTGAGTTTACTCCACATTTGGTACAAATTATGGAGAGTTCCTGGAAAAAGGCACCAGCAACGTCACAAGGACTTTGATCCACTAAGCCCAACTGAGAAGCATACCTCAAGGAGGATACCTCTCTCACACTGATATCTTGAGGAAGCAGTATTAGTTCACCTGAGAGTAGAGCATTACGGGACAAACTGCAATCCTTGGGGAGAAAAGTTGTTTGAAAAAAACCGTAGTAGAGCGAAGTTATAACCAAGTTTGACATAAGAATAAATAATGATAGAGAAGAGAAAACTGGTAAATTTCTTGTTGACTTCCTTACTAAACCTCTCATGCCATTACAAAAAACAACTCCGGTTTGGGTCACGGCTCCAGGATGCAATCTGGTTTAGATTCTTAATGCAGAGCCTGCACCGTAACCTGCTTCTCTGCATAAAAAAGCATAGTAAACAGCTAAACGTATTAACCTCTATAGTTAAATAATGACATTGTTAGATCAAATTAACTTTTAAGCATTTCAACCAAAAATGTTTCTACCAAAACAGCATTATGAACGACAAATTACGCAACATGATCTAGCAATATACAACTGAAAATAGAGAAAACATTTACCTAAAAGATAGTTACTCAGGAAAAATAGAACAATGCAGTGAAGTGGATCCACACAAGTGTAAACTATCTCGAAGGCAACATCAAATTAAGTGCTTGTTTGGTAAATAACCAAAAAAGAAAGAAGAAAATAATGAAAATAAATCACAGGTTTATAAAGATTACTCACCTGTTGATGATGCAATCCCAGAAAGACTGCCACAAGTTAGACTGACCAGGACAGTGGAATCATGGGGCCTAATGTGAAGTTGATTAAAAAAGAAGAAGAAGAGAAACGAATTGAGCTCAGAAAAGTAATGATTTTATAAATAATGATCAGAAGAAGACGCCATTTATTGTTCTAAGCTGATTAATTACCTGCGTGTCTGCCAAAAAGACCTCAAGCTCTCATATACTGAAAAGCTAATTGCTATGCTGGGTCCAACACCTAAGAGAGTCGTTCCAAGTCCTTTGTATAGGCCCAAAACCCCCTCATCTTTGCAAATAGTTCGTAAAGCATGCCAAATGCCTCTGTAGTATGTAACATTTGTCTGTATATATAGAAGAAAAGAAGAGATGTTTAAATATCACTCCTAGTTGTAAATAATATAAATCAAGAAACCCCTTAAGACCCAAATGGAAGCACATGCATGCATCTCCGTCATGTAAACTAGCCATTGGTGATAAAAGTTCAGTATATATCAGGAAAACAAGAATAAACGAAAATGAAAAAAACTATTAACCTACGTAAAGCAATGAAAATTATTTTGTTAAGGGCATATGAATATAACCTGGGCCGCAAGACGTGTTCTAACAAGATCCAGTGGATATGTAGCAGATGCAGCAGTAATTCCTGCCAAGCCACCACCCACAAAATGTATGCAAATGTCGGCACTCATACTCTTACCATGATTTTCCAATCCTGGACGCATATATAGTAACTGAAACAAAGAATAATTATCCAAATGTTAGAAGAAAAATGCTGAAAAGAAATAGAGAACATCAAAGAGTACCATGTCTAGAATCTTAGTACCAACCTTCTTATACTGCTCGTAGGCATAGAAATTTAAAGAAGAATACGGCAGACGATGTGTGATAGTGACAAGATTCCCTTTCCAGAAGGCTCTGAAACCTTCTTCACCAACAATTCGTGATGCTTCACGCCATATACTAGCTTTTCTTAATGTGGCAGCATCAGAGTGCATACCTTGCACCTAAAAGATATCATGAGAAAAACAAGGTTATCACAGTGGTTGCCAATTCATGAAAAGGCAAAAACACGATACTATAAACTAGTTATAATATCAAGCAAATGCCACGAAGATTGGATGACAGAATCTAAAACAAGGATTCAACAAATAATGGATGGAGAAAAAAAAAAACATTTTATCAGTATCCATGCATGAAAGGCTCATTGCATAGACATTATACATAGCACATCACACGGTTTACCCCAAATAATTTGAAATGCATAAGCTACCCTATCATATTATTGTTTCATACACAAAAGGTGAAGACAATATTGATTTCCAGAATTCATAGACATTCATATAAATCTTAAAGATAATTTAACTCCATATTTGTATAAACAATTTGTGCAATGACTTTCAAATACATAACCAAAGCATACTAAAAGGTAATCAGAGTTTTTGCTGCCCTATACACTTTCATCAATTGACAGAACATACATCAATATTTCCCAAAATTATCATCTTTAATGCAAAATTCATCATAATACTACCAAACCGTCATTTTTTTTTCAATAAATTAAATCAAACCAAAATAGAATTAACCCAAAAACCATCTCAAACACCCCAAAACTATCTTTAAGAAAAGGTGAACAAAAATAGCTTAAAAAAAAACCTGAAAGAGAATGGTGAGACGAGCAAGAGGAGCAGTACAAGTCTTGCTTAAAGCACCAGCAACCCCACCAGCAAGCAACTGAGAGACAGTACCAATCTGGGTTTTCTGTGCTTGTAATAACTCTTGCTGTTGCTGCTTAAATTTCAAGCTTGCTGTTTCAACCCCACCACTTGTTCCTCCTCCTCCTCCTCCATGGCTTGAATTTACCACACCAACTCTTGCTTCCGTCTGCATATCTAAATGTAACCCAAAAATAGTTGCAAAATTTACCAAAGATTGCAAATTTATTAGGTAAAAAGAAACAGAGCTTTGGTTTTATAGGAACAAAAATCAAAGCTTGAATTTAACGATTTTTTTCTTTATTTGTTGTCCCTTTTCTTTATGCTTCTTACAAAAGTTTCAGTCTTCGTTTATTCTTTTTTTTTGTTTTCGAAAGGTTGAGTGAAACGATGTCGTTTTAATGTTAATCAGTTACCATACTTCCCTCTTTGTTTACTGCCGTTTATCTATCTGACTTTTCTATCAAGTCAACTTTTCCTAAAAAATTTCTTTTTTTATATTATTTTTTCCTTATATATTTGTTTGATAGATTTTTTCTATTTTTCTATTATAAGTAGAAATACAATCATAGAATAATACATATATATAATAAAATCAACTACTATAAATACAATTTAATTGATAATTAAAATATGTGTTTATCTTAAAATATTTGGGTATATATTAAAATAAATCTAGGTAAGATATGTATATATTCAAATTGATAATTGAAATATATTTGGATCTTATTAGAAAGGGTTAAAAATTATTTAGGATTTGAATTTGGTAATTATTTTTATATTGAGGTTTAAACTTTTTTTTTTTGGTTTGAGTTATGCCCTGAATTTTGATAATTATTTTCTTTTTGAGGCTTGAACTAGATAATTGTTATTACATTGGGGTTTGAACTTTTTTCGAAATTAGTTCTTGAACTTGACAGTTATTCTCATATTAAGGTTTGAACTTGGTAATTGTTTCCATATTGAGACCTGAGCTTTAGGTTTTTTAAAGATTAATTCGAACAAAAAAAGTTCGGGCCTCAATCTACGAAAATTTGCCAAGTTCAATGCCTAACTTGACAAAAAAAGTTTAGACCTCAATGTGGGAATAATTACCAAATTCAAGGTCTAATTTGGACAAAAAAAAATTTAAACCCTAATGTGAGAAAAATTATTAAGTTCAAACCTTAAAAGTGATCTAACCCTAATAAAAATAAATCAAGATAGGATACATGTAAGGCATTTTTAAGGCAAATCGATGCATGTTACAAATTGGAATAATGAATGTTAATAACAAGATCTTAATCTTAGTTTTCAAGGTAGGACAAAAGATTTAACCACCGCTCTTTATGTCATTGATATATTTTATATAAATTATATATCACTTGATAAAACGAGATATCATCTGTATCCATATTAATACTAATTGTTTAATTGAGTTTAATATCGCGTGTGATGTCTACTTTATTATTAAATCGACATAAAAAACTTATTTTATTTAAAATAAATAAATATTTTTCTTCTCTTCAAAAACTACCTCCATTTAAAAAATATTTCTTAAAAAACTAATTATATATTTTAAAAATTATTTTTAATCTAAAACATGTATAATTTGATATCAATATATCTAGTATTAGATGAATACATTAAAAAAATAAATATTAATAAATTTATCAAAATAAATACCACCCAGAGGGTGGTATCATGGTAACGGTTGTAGGTGATTTTGACTTCTATAGGATATACGGGAACGAATATGCTTTCAATTTGGAATTCATTTTCGACCACGTGTGAGTAAGGGCAATTCAATTTTAGCGTTGGATTTTAAGGTCGGTTAATACTTTCTATCCAATCAAATGCTTCCACGTGTGTCCCTTGCTGGAAACACCGTTGTTTTCTGTTTCTCACGCCACGGCACCGCCCCTATTCTATACTTTTCCTTACCTAAAGGAAGATCAGCTGCGGAATTAATTATCTTACTCTCCTGCAATCGCCAGTTGATTCATAGGAAATGTAATTTTTCATTAATTGTAAAGCTTATTATTATGGTTATTATTGTTATGAAATAAAAGATTTTTAAAATTTTATATTAATTAGGACGAAAAAAAATCGAGAAATTGAAAATCGATCTGAATTGATACTAGTTGAATGGTTTTAGTTCACAAGTTAAAAAATTGGGGTTAATAAAACTAAATATGATTTTATTTTTATTTAATTTATAATTAACTTTAATTTTTTATGATGTAAACATAAGTATTTTATATTTAAACTAGTAGACGAATATTATGTACAAAATATTTCTAAAATAAACCATATAGGAGATATTAATAAAAAAATATTGAGTATTTGTCATATCCTTGGAAAAGAACGCCAGGAAGTTGAAAGATTGATCAAGTTGGCTTATTTGAATAATCACGAATCACAAGTTTTTGAAATTGCGGATTGAATTATGTGATGCAATCTGTCCTTTTTTATTCTTCTTTGTAAAATAATCATCACCCAAACCATGATTACATGCAAAGGAAACTATACACATAATCAATTTAATGGAGCTGCGGTGGTTCATCAAACAAAGCAGCGGCATGCCTATCTTGGCTATGGCATCCCAATCCGCTTAGTGCCTTACGAAGAGTGAGTTCCTACATCAAGAAGAAAATGGGGTATACATATCACCATCATTTTGTACTAATCATGAAAATGGAAATTATGAATTCATAATTACCGAATTTGGACGGAGGGAATGTGGCGCACTTTATAGAAATCTTCTCCTTTTATTCCATTTGTCACTTGAATCTTTTCTTCTAGGGATCTCCTCATGTCTGTAAGTTTTAATTCCTGGGGAGCGGGAATACACCTTAGTCCTTCTGGAATCATCTTCAAGTTGTAAATGTCATTGAAATACAAGCTTCGAAGATGTGGCATTGCGCCTTCTTCAATCTCCAGCTCCTTTAACTCGCGTGGAGAAATCATTTCAAGAGAATCAAGTTTGTGGAAATCCATGGGTTGAGCAAATCAGTTTAGTCCCCACATAAGCATTATCCCTTAATCTAAGAATCCTCAAACAAGGCAGCTTTTTCGATACTCCCATTGGATCATGGATCATGAATCATCTTGGAGGAACACAACGTTAAATTGACAATGTTCGGCGGAAGAAATTTCAAAACATGATGGCTCGGACACAGGTCTTCTGTTATCTCTCCTCTTACTTCTAGGTTGGAGAGGTGATGACACTGAGAAAGGGGTTCCAAGTCTGGAAAAGATATCGAGATTGGACCCAAATGAAACTCCGTGTACAATGACCTAAGACGATGCAATTTAATCAGCAACATTAAGAGAGGCTTCACATCTTTCGGTCTATTAAATACTATTCCTAAACGTTGAATATTGGTCAACCTAAGCACCATACTGTTTTCAATTAGCTTCCTGTCCACCACTATGTACTTCAACGTTTCAACATTGTTTGAACAAAACCTCGACCGCCATTGCAGTGCTTCTTTCATCCACGACTTGGAGCCTCGAGCATATAATACAATATGCCTTAAACGATCTAGCTTGTTGGGAATTACTAATTTTGACCCCCACTGGAGATATAGAGTGTGTAAACTCTTCAACTGGCCAATAGTCTGGGGTAAGATGATTTGATTACCTTGTATCTTCAGGTACCTCAAGTGATGGAGATGACCGATCTCAGATGAAACATGCCATTTGTCGACATCCCTTCTCACAAGATTCAACACCCTTAAAAACCTCAAGTTTTTGCATTCTGAAATGTGGAGTTTTATCAATTCTGCATTCTGAAATAGCAGCGAAGAACGTAACTTTAGGTGTTCTCCTTTCGAAGAAACATGCCTTTTGCTAGGATGAATAGCAATTCTTCGTAGCATAAATTCCGTCAATGGCACGTTCAATTCAGTCGACGGTGGCTGAATAATTTCCAAGAATTTCTCCTCTCTTGCTTTCTCTATACACAAGTCCCTCAAGACGTCATGCATCCGACATGTTTTCACATTTCTTCCTGTATAGTCCTGCCTAACAACTTGAACCAAACTTTTATTGATAAGCTCTTCTAAGAATTGTTCGCCTATATCCTCCATTAATATTTCGCTGCTTTCTAATGATGGTGAAATGAAACCTTCGGCAATCCATAATTGAATAAGTTCCTTCTTTGATATTTCCCAATCTTCTGGATAATGACTGAGATATAGAATGGCTTTAAATGGTAAGGCAAATCATTGTAGCTTAAAGCCAAAATTCCATGCACTGCATCATAATGATGGTCATGTTGGAACCCTCTTAAGTGTCCATTGATGATATTTCTGTGAACCATCTCATACTGGACCAATGAGTGTTTTGTTGCTAGCAAGCCCCCCAACACAACAATTGCTAGAGGTAAGCCCCCACATTTCTTCACCATCTGTCTCCCGAACTTCTCAAATTCTTCCAAGCAGGCATGAGAATCTATCTTGTTTCGAGGGAATGCTTTGCTTCTAAAAAGCTTCCAACTCTCATCATCTGTAAGAAATGGAAGCTCTATCGGAGAGTTGCAAGGATCAGCAACTAAAGCTACATTCTTACTGCGTGTTGTGAACAAAAATTTGCTTCCTTTTCTTCCTCGTGGAAAAGCAGGTTCAAGCATATCCCAATCTTCAGTTCTCCAGATATCATCGAAGACAATCAAATACAGCTTTTCTTTCAAAACATTTGAAAGTCTTTTAACCAATTGATTCTCATTTAGATTATCAATTATTGCTCTTTCATGTTGAACTTTCATCAGGACATCAAGCAAAACTTCTCTTGGCTTACATTGTTGAGATATAGAAACCCAAGCGAAGCAATCGAAACGTCGTCTCACATCAATGTGTTTATATACTGTTCTGGCAAGAGTAGTCTTTCCGATGCCCCCCATGCCAACTATTGAGACGACGGCATGGGGTCTGTCATCTTCAGTCATCAATTTCGCTAGGACATCCTTGGTGCTAACCCCCAAGCTAACGACATCCTCTTCCTCTACATGCGAGAATGTCCTCCTTGACCGTTGTTGCACTCTAGAAATAGAGTTAGACCCCTCTCCTTCACCCGATATCTCATAGGCCGGAAGACTCTTGGAAATGTTTCTAAGCTTAATCTGGATTGCTTTGACCTGCACCCCCATTTTGTGCAAATTAAAAGGCTTGGTGAAAATGGAGGTGAATCTCGAGTCTTGACGATTCCTTGGAATCCTCCTTGATGTGCACATTCAAGAATGAATGAATCGATAATATCTTCAGCATCGTAAGCAAGATCTCTGATCTCCGACACCCGATTGCGGAAACGCTCGTCTTGGTCTGGGTTACGATCAGCGTCCTTCAAGAAGCACTCCATACGCTTCAGTTCGGCCTTTAGGCTCTCAACTTCTTCAGTGACATCTTTGAGGAAAACTGCTTCATGGATGAGCAAATCTGAAATTCTTTCAACAGCTAAGGACACAATAGCACCCGCCATATCTCAAACTGATTGATGAACTCTGAAAAACAATCCTGGAAATTGAGAGAGTTTCAGCAACAGTGGATTTTGTGAATTCATACGGTAAATTAATCAGTCAACACATCACCCATTCAAGGAAAAAAAACTAAGATCAATCAGACAAAACATTGGATAACTAAACTTCATTAATGAAAATCTGATCAAATTACTAACCAATCACTTCATCAATGAAAACTGGTTCAGCAGCTACAGGACACAACAATTGCATCTGCCATTTCTTCTGTTGGTCGAAAACTCTGAATTGATAACTATTTTGAAGACCCACAAGTATATGTAGAAAATTGCACAAATTTAGGTAGAAAATCCTGACTTGATAATTATCTCAAGTCCCACAACTATAGCTTTTTGTTCAAGGATTTCGCTTAATCTCCACGCATATGTAGAAATCTCTTAATTGATAAGTATTTGAAGACCCAAAAGTCATCGCTCATAGTCATAGTTGATAGCATCCAAAAAAGTCAATATTGTTTATTATTTGGTTAAAATGTGAAATAAGTCCCTACAATCTTTGAAAATTTTGAATTTAGTCTTTGTATTGTTATTTGCAAAAATTTGATCGATTTCAAATTCTAAATATTTACATTTAAAAAAAATAAAAAGACAAAGAAATAAAAAAGAAATGAAATGAATAGTAAAATAATAAAAAAAGAATAATTTATTTTCATTAGAAGGAACAAATTAAAAATTAAAAAAATAATATGATAACTAAAATTGACCTAATGAACAAAATTTATAATTCTTGTTCCTCAAAAATAAAAAATTCTAAATTGGCCTAATGAATAAAATCAATAAAGTTTGTCCCTAAAAGAAATAAAATCCTAAGAGCATGCAGGTGCATTGAAATCTCTTATGGTTACGAAAGCAATTGAATGAGCAATAATGCTAATGGGTTTCAAACCATCCACAAGCTTCGGCTTCAACTCTAGTATCTCCAACATGTCTGAAAGTTTCAGTGGTGTTCTGTTCAACAATACGATACTGTTTAAGATGTTTCCATCTTTTGGAGTCAAATGATACTCTTCTCGCTCTTTATGTCCTTTAAATTCAAAATTTGGACTCTCACCATTTAAATTTAGATCATAAAAAAGATCAATTTCAAAAGAGGTATTTTTCGATAAGTTGATGAAAACGAAAGAAATCCCGGGCTGCAACAAAACAAAAATTTAATAAATAAAAAAATCAAATTAAAATTAATTGAATCAACCAAAATAATAAAAATTACCTTCTTTTTTGTACAATGAGAGTATACACGGAAATATGAAGAACTCTTATGAGTGACAGAAAGAACTTTACTCCCCATAACTTTATGCCACAAAAGTGCACTGCAAAAGATATTTTAACAAATGAAATTAAAACAAAAGAAATTAACAACAAATATAGTAGAAAATATATGAAAGTTACTTGTAATAATCTGGATTAGGAACGAATGTGGTAGTATTAAGAAGAGCGTAATTGCCCCCAGTCAAAGCTTGTCTGCAATAAACTTTGTGATTATAAATTGATGTCATTCCCAATTGGTTCAAGTACCTGTTGGAGTCATAGGTTAATTATTAGATTTTAATAGGGTCTTAAAAATAATCAACTAATAAAATATTTAAAAAACACTTACCAAAAGCCAAATGCAAATGTATACGACTTTAATTGGCCACCACTGTTATAAGCTCCACCCGATTCACTAACCCATGCACCAAACCATGGTGCAAATTTGTCAATAGCATTTGAAACATCTTTAAATGTTTGAGCAATTTGAGTCAAGAAAAATGGATCTTGGACACGATGAATCACATCTGGGTTATTACATGCATTAATCATTAATAAATTTAACTAAATCATGGAAAGACATTAAATTAATAAAAACAATATTTTAATTTATATACAGATAGATACCAGGTCTAAGATTGTAAGTATGATGTGTAACTCTATCAATAACATCATGTTCTGAAGCATCCAAAAAAGTATCAAACCATTTCTTGTCATAGAAACCTCCCGAACCTAAAATCTTAGGTTGAGTTTTAGGATTTGGATACATCTCCTTTACAAGATTTTTAAATGTCGCCATATCTTTTGCATATTGTTTAGCTTCAATCTTAGCGCTAACTCTTGATCCACACAATTCATTTCCTAAAAAAAAGAAAAAAATTACATTTGATGAAAGTCAATCATATATAAACTAATTTGAAAATATAAAAATATTAAGATTAGTTAAATACCTAGTTCATAGGAGTCAATTATATATCTTTTGGAAATTGTATAACTCATAAGTTCTCGAGCATTATATGAATATCAATCATCAACCCAAAGAGTCTTTTCAATTTCAGACTCTTTTCTTTTGATAAGAGCATTTAAACCAAATGTAACTTTACCCCTGCAATATAAAAATAACATTAATAGCTCATATCATAATTATTATTTTAAAATAACATAGATGCAATAAATTTATACCGAGTTTGATTGAAAAACTCATTGAGTTCATCCCATCTCTTCATGTCAAGACATCCAATGGAGAAACCAAATAAGAAGCCCTTGTCTTGTGTTTGGAATGGTTGATAATTCTCAATATTATTTCGAACATTATACACCACTTGATCTTGCAACCAACCTCCAACTCTAACTCTCAATGGATTAAATGTTGAAACCACAAAGTTAATTAACATATTAGAAGTTGTTCATGTCAGTAAAAAAAAATTAGTAAACAAAACATTCAATAGAATAACTCCAATACTCACCTTTTACAGCTTTTTCAAGAATCTTATTCATCAAATCCTACAAATAAAATATATAATACAAATTAATAAACATCTAAGTAAATAAATTATCTTTTATCAATATATACTCAAAATGTAAAATAAAATTACCAAATTAAAAAGTCCAGTTTGAACCCACGGACATTGATCGTAATCACATTTATTTGTAGGCTACCAATCAAAGGTAACACGAATAAAATATTCATCCGTTTGAGCAATCGAAGTTGCTCCTTCAACCACAACTTCAACAATTTTCAATCTTTGAGACCAAAAGCAATGACAGAAGCACAACAAAAAAGGTTAAATTTTTTAAATTCATCATTGAAAAAAACAATCAAAACTTGAATAAATTGATATGATAAAAATGAATGAATCAATTAACTATTTATAGATCAATAATACACTTGGAAGTAAATTCAAATATGTTAGAGTTAAGATCAAATCGAAACAATTAAAAGATTTATTTGCATTATAATTTTGAAAAGCAATAAATAATATCAGTAGTTTAATTAAGATGAAAGTATTTTGATTATTTTAAATAAAATTATCCTAAGGTTTTAGTTGGGCTTGCATTTTATTTTAATTAAAATTGTCGAAATATGATTGAGTTTTAGTTGGGTTTTTCTTTTATATCAATTCAAAAAGTAAAATAAATAGCTTTAAAAGTTATCTTTTGAAAAATATATGTATATAATTTCTAAAAATTTCGAAGATATTTAGAAAAATAAAAATTGGTCAACACCGATAAACTATTCATCAATGGTGATCAATTCTGGTCAGCCGGTCAAAATTTTGTCAATAACTAGTTAATACCAGTCAATGATGGATAAATAGATATCAACACCAATCAATGTTCGTAATTAATAATGGTCAAAGTCAATGGTAATTTTTAAAATGTTTAATTATTTAAGTATTTTATTTTTTAATTTATATATTTTATTTATATATAATTTCAAGGGTAAACTATCAAAATACTCATTTTTGTTTATTTCAAATTATATTCTGATCACTTATATTTGAAATGTTACGTTTTAATCATTTTACGTTATCGTGTTGTAACATTGTAATCATTGAATCGTTAATTTCCGTTAACAGTTTAATAATAAGTTGACGTAACACGTTAAATCATCATTTTAAACGAAAATTTTATGTTAAATTATAAAATTAATCTATATATATATATTTTATTTTGAGTAATTTAATTTTTTTTTATGTTCTTTTAATTTTCTTTTTTTTTTTTCATTTTGATTTGATTTTCTCTCTTTGTTTTCCTTTTTTTTATATTTTTCATTTGTTAAAATTAATTCACAAATTCATCTCACTCGAAAAAAATTAAATTGTTCAAAAAAATAAAAATATAAAGATTAATTTTAACAAATAAAAAACATAAAAAATTTCGTTAAAAAAATGAAAAAAAAAATAGAGAGAAAAGCAAAAGAGAATAAAAAATTATATTACTAAAAATAAAATAAAAATGAATTGTATAAATTAAATTAAAATTTTTATTTTAAATGATAATATAACGTACTACGTCAACTTACTATTATATTAACAGTTCAAAAACTAAAATATTATAATCCGATAACGTAAATGATTAAAACTTAACCTTTCAAACATAAATAATTAAAATATAATCTAAAATAAACAAAAATAACTACTTTGATAATTTACCCTGATTTCAATGCATGCAGACAATGGTTTCACAGTAATTTTAATGAAGGGAAAATAAAATAGCATAAAGGAACAGTTACAAGTTTCAAAGTTTTTCAAAGGCAGAGATTAGCAAAGCAATAAAACATCATAACAAAACGATGCTCTGCTACTGTCTTCCAACATCAAAACCTGGTTTCAAACTCAGTTCACCATTACTTTCCAACCTGAAATTATGACACAAGTTCATAGGCAGCAATGGCTGTTGTTCCAATTCAACCCCATTGCTCTGGTTCAGACCCAATGCTAAACAAAAACCACTGGTTCCACTAACTCCAATATAATTAAGCTGATTGCTTGGAATCTGATCAATGCAAGGTGATGTCCTCTTCTGCAACTCGGTTGCTTCATTGTACACCGCTCCGTTCCTCGGCCGCTTCGTTTGGACATTTTCAACTTCTGGGCTTGTAATGAAATGTGGCAGTTTAGGGTCTTGATTTGTTGTTTGTTCTGATGTTTGTGTCTGGATTTGAACTTGTCTTAATTCAAGATTGTGTATTTCTTCCACCATTGGCTTCCATAATCTTACTCTTGCATTGATGAACCAATTTGAAACCTGTAATAAAACATGCTCATTTCATTGCTGCATTAGCTAATTCATTCGAGCTCGAAAAATGGATGCTTTTGCATAGATAAAATTCACCTGAGTCCTGGATAGACCGGTTTGTTGAGCTAACATTAGCTTTTCGGTATCCGACGGATAACTGCGATGCCAAAAACTTTACACCTTATAAAGGAACTATCAATATTTATCGAAAAGGTTTTACGGAACAATGACTTACGGATGCAGGAAATGCTCGAACAGCCATGTCTTGAGCACTGCAACCGCATGATCTGGTAATCCTCTTTGAGATCTCCAAAGTGGATGCTGAAGAAAAATCGAGTTACGGATCGGATTTTGGTTATTGATCCCTTGTTGATCAGACATCCAAACACTCGGAACATTAACTTTATCAGCACCGCCGTTATCAACGATGGACACGGTCTTTCTTGCAAACTGAATTTGGTCCAAAATAGCATTCTTCAAGCAACTAAAATGCTTCGCAATGGCTTTGAAAGCGAAACATACATATGGTGCAGCGTTTCCGAGCCCCGAAACACGTTTAAACGAAGAAACAACTGATTGCATTTGTTGGCAATACAACTTGTACTTCCTATATACCTAATGCAGATCAACAAAAGAACAAATTTCAACATATAAAATCTCTTGATAAAAATACCATGAAAGTCCTTATACTAAGAGTTAAATTATATTTTGCCCCATTTATTCAAAAAAAGACAAATTAATCCTCATACTTAGATCAACCGTTAAAAACTTATATGAGTGATAGAATAATTATATAGTTACACATGACATGTCACGTGTACCCATTCTAATGTACAAGAATCTATTTTTAACCGTAAAAATAGTTGAAATTTTAATAATAAGATCAATTTTCTCTTTAATCTTAAGTGTAAAAAATAATTTATCAATTTTTTAAATAGCAAAAATAAAATACAATCTAGAGTTGGATGGACGGGGAGGTACATTTTAATTTACATTCTGTCTCACATCATTATAATATTTAATTTCACTACAATCATTATTTTTATATTAATTACAAATAAACGTATTATTCATTCAAACACGTACATCCGTTGATAAAAGGGTACATATTATAAATATATAGTTAACAATATATTGTCTTTCTGGTCTTTTTTGTTGACACACTTCATTTAAAATGCAATCATTTTAAGTTTCAAGCATTGCTGATAAGCAACTGTTTGTCTGTTTCAGCCTTTCAGGGCTAGCTAGGTCTTCCCCTACTAAAGTTTCCTAACCTTTTTTCCCTTGAAATATACGTATATAATATATTTTATATATATCAGATCCCAAACAAGGATCTACATTCCTCTTTTTGTGTCTTTTAATGGTGATGACCCTAACAAGCTCAACAAGAAAGCTATTTTAATTTTAAAAATTTAATGTCAGTACAGTCCAAGAACTAACACACACAGATAGATTCAAAGAAAAAAAAAAACAAAACAAAGAACAGTAGCATGATTTAATATGACAAGACAAGACATCTTTTTTTCTTTCCCTATAATCTCTATATATGTATATATCAGATATCTTACCCCGAGGTATACTGATATATACTGATAATGATTCCTTGACAGAAGAAAATTAATTAAACTAAACAACTTACATAATCATGTTTACATGCAAGAAAGCTATGCATGAATGCTTGTATGTATGTATGTATATTATACCTCATCTAGTAAGAGAATGAGCCTTGAATTCTTCAAACGATGTTGAATTTTATCACTGCATGTTATTGGATTATCATCATCATCATCATCATCAACACCATCATCATCATGATCAGGTAACGGAAGATCTGAAACTGTATAATCAACCCCCACAAATTGATCTAAAATCTGCTGTGCTGGGATCAAGAACTTTGAACTTTTTAACACAGATGCATAGCCAGTGAATGGACCAAGTGGAACTGAGCTTCTTATCTGCAGATTCTGTTGATTTAAGCTCAAAGGGAGATTGCTCATAATGTTGGGGTTATTATGTTGATAAGATAGTGACAAAGCTAAACCACTGCCACCTGGGGGACCATGCAGGAAAGCTTGTTGTTGGTGTTGGTTGGTTTCAATGGTGAACCTAAGCTTGTTCTTTCTGTTTTGTTGTGGTATGTGGAGGGGTTCATTGGTTTCTGCCATGAAAGAACCGTGATTTTCAGACAAGAAACGAAGGAAGAAGGAAAAGAAACAGCGGATTGCTTGTGGAGTTTTATATGTATATATATACACACACAGAGGTAGGTCACATACACTCAATCTCAAATATGTGGACTCTTGTTTCTGTTTATGGCATTGGATTGAGTATAAAAAAGAACTTGCTTACAACAGCCCACTTACAGTCTTATTATATTCTATATAATAATGGAATAATGATTCAAATTTATGTCATATTGTTTTTTCTGAAGCATCAATTTACTTGTACTAGTTTTGAGCAAAATCCGTACTTTATACTGTATGAGTATGATTATATGTATGATAGCATTTACTACGCCAAAAATATCAATGAATGTAAGTATTGTTATTGTTGGGGAATACTTTTTTTTTTTTAGTGTAGCTTCTAGAATATATTTCTCTTTTTAGAAAGATAGGAGAGGTAAATTTAAAAGAATTGCTTCATAATATGCAAATACTGAAATTCATGTTAAATTATTAAAAAAATACAAATAATATAATTACTGTTTCTTTTCTTTTTTTTTTTTTTTGCGATAGAGGAATTGTAAGTTTTTTAGAGTTAAAAGTGAGATTCTATTATTATACTAACATATAAATTTATAAATCTTAAGAGAGTTAAGTGACAAATTTACTATTTGGGTGGGGGCAAAGCTATTATATGTCCCATTGCCTTCCCCTTTGATTCACCTTTGAAATTTTATATAAATGGATAAAGTTGAGATAACAAAATTTATTACGTAAAAAAAATTCTGGAAATATTCTTTATTACTATGTAAAAGAAATGAGTTTTTAATAATTTTTTAATTGAGTTA
Source organism: Kokia cookei (assembly GCA_039519145.1). Taxonomy (NCBI): domain Eukaryota; kingdom Viridiplantae; phylum Streptophyta; class Magnoliopsida; order Malvales; family Malvaceae; genus Kokia; species Kokia cookei. The sequence goes on along the minus strand of CM076907.1, from coordinate 1,484,585 downwards.
TAAATTGATAAAAGAACACACTAATATAATCTAACACTGAGCTGATTTCATAAAGTTATAATGTGCTCTAAGTTCCTTTATTCTTCGTACATTTATAAATTTTAATTGTTAGTATTATTAAAAAAAATTATGTTATTTTAAATTTTAAATCTAAAAAAATAAAATAAAATTAAAAAAATTTAAATTTTAAATTTACGAAAAATATAAAAACTCGAAAACAAAATTAATACACAATCATGTCCTTGCAAAGGAGAAAAGAATTAAGACAAAACTAATAAGCCAAAAGAAATGAAATTACTGTGACATGGTGATGTGAGCTTGACTGTTGAGAACAATAAATGAATGAAGAGTTTTCTCGCCATGGTACAGGCAGACATGTGACTTTTCTCTGTTACTCATCCGTGAAACAGTAGTCCCCTAACACTGTATATCTGTATATGTATATACAACGCTATGCATTATTTATGACATGTAGACCAATCTGTTTTTGACATGTGTTACACATGCCACATCATTAGGTGATGTATCTTGCATGTGTAACAATGTGTTTGATCGACATTATTTTTTTTAAGCAAATAGGAACAAAATTGATAGTTTAAATGAAATCGGAAAAAATACATAATTCAGAGCTAAAATTTACTAATAAAGCCAATAATTAACATCAAAATTTTATTGAAAAATGAAAACAGAATCAAAGTGCTAATAACACCTTACAACACCTCTTCTGCATCTCTTTTTTTTTTTTTTTTTTTTTGGCCTAAACTAAAAAAATATTTGGTACCCTTCAATCAATATCCCAAATCAAATCATGAGACCCTCGTGTTTTCATCTTACATTGCCTTGACATGAATACAAACATGCATGCATGCATTCATACATACATACATACATACATATACTTGAATATATATTTTCAGAAAGGGTTTTCATGTATGTTCAAAAGGGTCAACAAAATTGTATGGCAATGCAACATTTTTTCCCCCTTACATATCTTTATGTACTTGCAAGAAAAGGGTATCTTTTAAGAAGAACAACAAGCTCCTTTTGTTCCACTGTCCGACATATTGCTAACATTAATAGTTGTCCCTTGAGGAACACTAGAAGCTGCTTGTTGTGCTGCCAGTGCCTTTTTGCTTATAATTTGATAAATATCCAACAAAATTGTCTGAAATGCTTTCTCGATGTTGATTGCTTCTAATGCTGATGTCTCGAGGAATGCAAGCCCTTCTCTTTCAGCTAAGCTTTGAGCATCTTCTTGTGAGACAGCTCGGAGATGGTTTAAATCGGATTTGTTACCGGCCATCATGATGACGATGTTCGAATCGGCATGGTCTCTTAGTTCACGTAACCATCTTAGGACATTGTCGAAGGTTTGCCTTTTGGTTATGTCGTAAACTAGAAGTGCCCCAACAGCACCTCTATAGTAAGCACTTGTAATGGCTCGGTACCGTTCTTGGCCTGCTGTGTCCCATATTTGTGCCTTAACTGTCTTCCCTTCTACCTGATATGAAAGAAACAGTTCCTAAACACAACTAGAAAATATACTTGTACCAAATTCCAAGTAAATTTAGGCAGACCGAAATCGTAATTTAATAAAAAATCTAACCATACCCATATTCGGATACTTGTCAAATTCGAATTTTATACCCGATATCGATTAACATAAGTTCAAACAACTTGATTCACAAATTTTGTGTCTATGTAAACAACAATTTTCAGAAACAATCAATGGAACAAAATGTAGCAAAATCGAATATATAAATAGATAGATATAAAGGCAACCTGAAGGGTTCTTGTCGCAAATTCAACACCAATGGTAGATTTGGATTCCAAACAAAACTCGTTTCTTGTAAATCTCGAAAGAATGTTTGATTTCCCGACGCCTGAATCTCCGATTAATACAATCTTAAATAGATAATCGTATTCATGATCCACTTTATATGCCATTTACAATTTAATCACCTTTTAAAATTGATAAATCCAACAAAAATGAAAAACCCAGACTCGTTTGATTAACAATTATTACACAAAAATCATCAAATTCGGTGATTTTGTTTTAGTGAAAAAAGGCATTGCTTTCCATAGCCAAAGAGAGAAAACAGAATTAACGTACAAAAAGCCACTTAAAACGGTCTTTCAATGGGATCAAAATTAACTATAGCTAAATTCAGTCACTTTTTAAATAAAATTTAATATTGAAATCATATAATTTGTTGGTTTTTTTGGACCAATAATTCTCTTATTAGAAAAAAATATTTATTTTTTAATTTAAAAATGTTTCGATAGCATTTCTTATTCATACTATACACTGAGACGAATAAAAGATATTATATATCCACTTTTAAATTTAGACTGTCATCATTATTAATGAGTTTAAGATATTAATTATTTGATTAAATAATATATATATAAAATTATTCATTTGGACCTATAATTTCGAATTGAGAAAGTAATAGTACCATTAACTTAAAAATAATCAATATTATTAATATTTCACGTTAAAATTTATTAACAAAATAAAATTTCAAATTAATAAAATAAGAATTCTATATAAATATATAAATTATCGGATATTTTAATCAAAATAAAAAAATAAAATAAATATTTGGCATAATGACAGTAGATATTTAAGTTTTGAGATGAGAGGTTCCTTTCCCCTAATCCTATCTCCCTTCTATAAAAATAATCAAATTTACATTTAACTTTGCCAAAAAACCTTACAAACCTTTAAAAAATAAGGTTAAAATTAGTTGTACATGTATTTTTTTAGTTCTAATCAAAGAAAATCGATTTAATTAGACACGATTCCACGCTGCTCTCCAAATATTCAACAAAACTCGGATGGTGGTGGCATGCCAAACTCAGAATCCAAAAGAGACTCATCAACAACAAATGAATCAGTATCAGAGTTGACACCCAAAAACTGCTGCGGCGACGGTGGCGCCGACAACTGTGGCTGAAATTGCAGCGGAGACGGTGGCGCCGACAACTGTGGCTGAAATTGCTGCGGCGACGGTGGCGCCGACAACTGTGGCTGAAATTGCGGCGGAGACGGTGGCGCTGACAACTGTGGCTGAAATTGCAGCGGAGACGGTGGCGCTGACAACTGTGGCTGAAATTGCAGCGGTGGTGGTGGCTCTGACAAATGTGGCTGAAATTGCAGCGGCAGGGGTGGCAGTGGCTCCGACAACTGTGGCTGAAATTGCAGCGGCGGCGGTGACAAGTTAAAATCAGCATTGCCCATGGACTGAAACTGATTACCAAGAGGAAACAGTGAAGTCATTGGAGCTGCAGCAGCATTTGTTACAAAATCACCAAAATTTGGGGCCTGTTGGAATCCTCCTCCAAGTGTTGGATCATTATCAAACATATAATAATTACTGTATTCACCGGAAAGAGGCATTGGATTGTCTTCTTCAGGTAAGCAATTAGTGTCTTGTTCGAGATTCATGTTAAATGGTTGAACTTCAAGCTGTTCATATTGAACATAAACAGGTGGTGCAACCATATTAATGGGTTCACTAACAGGTTCAGCCATTTTGCGAGGTAACCAACTAGTGTCTTGCTCGAGATTCGTGTCAAATGATTGGACTTCAAGCTGTTCATATTGATCATAAACAGGTGGTGCAACCATATTAATGGGTTCACTAACAGGTTCAGCCATTTTGCGAGGTAACCAACTAGTGTCTTGCTCGAGATTCGTGTCAAATGATTGGACTTCAAGCTGTTCATATTGATAATAAACAGGTGGTGCAACCACAATAATGGGTTGACTAACAGCTGCAGCCATTTCGTAAGGGACGATTGCACCTCTATCAGCTTCAACTTTCTCTTGGCATTCAAGACCGTTCCCTTCTTGTAGGGTTTTACGTTTTTTCTTTTCTTCCCTTGAATTCTTATGTAATCTACACAACACCCAATTATCGAGCTGAAAAAAAACAACCAAAAAATTTCAAAAATAAGTACTAAATTCGAATATACCATAAAAAATTTCACATTTTTGAAAGATATGGTACCTTCATGTCTTCCTTGCCATGTCTTACTCTAGCAGGAGCATCGCTTGATACATATTCATGCATAATCCAATTGGTTTTAGACCCGCTCGGTGGTTTCCCTTGGTAAAAGACTAAAGTCCTTTTACATCCGATCTTCTTTCCTTTAAGAAGGACCGCCTTATCGGCTGCGGTCGCTTTCCAGTATCCGTTACCGGCATTCCTCGCCGGCCTTGATCCATTTATGTATCTCCGTTCTCGTGGCGTAAAACAATACCATTCTTTTTCGATCTCATCCGACAATATGTCAATGTTCATGGCTATTTAATCAAAACGAAAATAAAATAATCAATAAAACAAAATTAAAAAAAATACAATTTCAGAAAAGATAGAGAAGAAAGAATCAAAACCTGTAAGAGTTTCAGGATCATCACTGTAGATATTAACTTCTCTTATTTTATTGGGCGGCAATGGAAGACCCAAAAGTTTTCGTCTTAAGTAATAATTAATAAGCTCCTCGTCGGTTGGTTTGAATCTAAAACCCGCCGGAATTCTACGGAAGTATTCTTCAAGTGAATTCTGATTAGACATTGTGTTTCGAAAGAAAACTTACTTTTAAAATTACTTATCTGAGAATAGTTATATATACTGATCGATCCTGTGGAAAGTTCTGGTTGAATTCAAAAAAATAATTAATTTTTAATATTTATCTGAGAAAAAATAATTAATTTTTTAATATTTATCTGAGAAAAATTAATTAATTTTTTAATATTTATCTGAGAAAAAATAATTAATTTTTTAATATTTATCTGAGAAAAATTAATTAATTTTTTAATATTTATCTGAGAAAAATTAATTAATTTAAATATATCAATTTATAATATAATATTAGATAAGAAATTAGATTTCAGATAGATTTTGTATTCTTAATCTTATATTTTGTATTTTTAATTAATTATTAATAACCAAAGCATTTAATTTTTTAATATTTAATTGAGAAAAAAATAATTAATTTAAATATATCAATTTATAAAATAATATTAGATAAGAAATTAGAGTTCAGATAAGTTTTGTATTCTTAATGTCATTTGAAATTTAAAAAATAAATTATTAATGAAATTAAATTTAAATTTTGTAAATAATATTAAATTTAATTTAGAATAAACCGGATTGATATTTTTTTTTATTTTCATAAAAATTTTATGAATTATCAAAGGGTTGAATGATAATCTTGCATTTATTAAAAAGTTAAATTTTCATAAAAGTTTAATGGTGTAAAAAACCTTCAAACTTTTTCAAAACAAGTAATTAAGTTCCTTTTTTTTTTTTTTTTTTTTTTTACACTTATTTGGGTACTTGAACTTTCAAAATGCATAAAAAAAAAATCCTCAAATCTTTTCAAAAAAAACAATTAAGCCCCTACTTTTTTTGCACTCAATTGAGCACTTAAACTTTTAAAATGTATCAAAAAGACCCTCAAACATTAAAAAAAATGCAATTAAGCCCTAAAAATTTAAAAAAATTAAAATCAATAAAAGCTATAAATATTATTAAATTTTAATAAAAAATTAGTAAAAAATAGAAAATTATAAAAATCATAAAATATAAAAAATTGTAAAATTTTATACAAACCATAAAAAATTATAAAATATATAAAAATATAAAAGAATTATAAAATTTTATAAAATCATAATAAAATTATATAAAATATAAAGAAATATAAAATTCGTAAAAAAATTATAAATTATCATACCAAAAGAAGCCTTGTATAATTTTTCTATAACTTTTATTTGGTTTTTATTTTTTATGATTTTTCGCCACATGTCACATTGTGTTGCAACACGTGATAACGTTAATTTTAACAACCAACAGTTAAAATTAATTGTTAAAGGAATTTTTCGATGCATTTTATAATTTTTTATGATTTCTATAAAATTTTATAATTTTTTATTTTTTACGATTTTTTATAAAAAAATTTAAATTTTTAATAAAATTTAAATTTTTATTAAAATTTAATATTTTTTCTATAATTTATTTTTTATAACTTTTTTTTTTCTCTAATTTTTAATAAGAGCAAGGGTTTAAATTTTTTTTTTGAAAAATTTTGAGTGTATTTTTTATGCATTTTGAAAGTTCAAGTACCCAATTGAGTGGAGAAAAAAAAGAGCTTAATTGTTTTTTTTTTGAAAAAGTTTGAAAGTATTTTTTTATGCATTTTGAAAGTTCAAGTGCTCAGTTAAGTGTAAAAAAAAAAACTTAATTACTTTTTTTTTTTTAAATTTGAAAGCTTTTTACATTCTTAAACCTTCCTAAAATGATAAATATTCATGTGCATAAAATCAAACCTAAAAAGTATGATCCAACCAATCCGATTAGTTGAACCGATTTAATTCAATAAATTAATAAAAATGTCATAAAATTTTTAAAATTATTAAAAACATAAAAAATCGATTCAACCATCATTCAATCATTTCGTATTGGCTTACGGGTTAATCAATGGAGTAGTAGTTTGAACTTATCTCCATCAACATTGTAAGCTTCTCCTACATTTAGGCACATCACTTCCATAGATAGATGATAAATGAAACAAAAGAAACAACAGGAACAACTAAAGTACAATTAAGATCATAATAAAACAACCCATTGTTCTGGTAACCGGGAACTAGTTCCTTGTGGCATTTCTACATCAATGGGTTCATAAAGTGGTGCAAATGCAATCCCATTTTCAAGCATTGTAATCCCATTTTGAACCATTTGGGTTCAATTGTAAGGTACAATTGCACTTATATCAGCTTCAACTTCGACTTCCTCTTGATGACTTTCTTGTAAGGTTCGATGTTTTAGCCTTTTTTCTCTAGGATTTTTATTGGTGTGTCGTTGAAAGCACTAAATATATCCTATCCTTAAGAAATAATGAAAAGAATAGTATAAAAGAAGTAAGATCAAATCTTTAGAGGCTGGATCGCTACAGCTTCTTGTTCCTTAAAATCTTAGGCACAATCGTGCCCAAGAAAAACGTCTGACTTGGAAAAAAAAAACATAATTAAGAATATGAACGGGTTAAGATTAAACAAATTGAAATCACAATTGTGAAAAAAAAAAAACAGAATTGAGAAAAGAGTTTTTTTATTTAAGGGATTCTAGCGTCCGATTATCTTAATCCTCCTTTGATTCAATCATAAACCTCCAGGTGGTTCTTCTCATGACTAAATAAGTCAATTATAGTAGAAGAGGATGCCTACGATCACCAACTTCACTTTAGGTTATAGCCTCGCGATGGGATCGTCTTGCACTAGATCATCATTTCTCAATAGTGATTGCCACGCCATTGCACAATAGCGACTGGCATGCCATTTCGTCTCTTGGACTCAACAACCTCTAATGAAGTAAATTAGTGAATCGACTGTGTAACTTTCTCAAAAAATACAAAACAATCATTTTCGAATAAGATGAAAAGATTACTTTTGGAAGGAGATGAACGAAAGTGTTAGTCTCGTAATGCGGAGAAATGATGAATACTCGTTGAGAAGGGATAAGTGCGGATTCTAAGCCTCATGAACTTTTTTTGAGAAATCCTAACAACCTTTGGCTATACAAGTTTAGTTATTCATGCTTTTTGAGAGTCAAAATATAAATTTAATGAAACATAAATTTATTGGAAAGTAAAAAGAAACAAAAGGCTAAGAGCCTTGGGGAATTTCGGCTATGGGGAGGGAGCTTTTACAAAAAAAAAAAAAATTGGAAGTGTCAAATCATGACACTTTATCTCTTATTTATATTACGTAAAAATCCCTAATTGATTCTTATTTAAACTTTAAATTATAATGTTTAAGAGATATAATTAAAATTAAATCTAAAAAATATCATAATAATCCTAACAATAGTCCTAAATTTAAAAAAAAAAAATAGAATTCAAATCTAAATAAAATTTTATGTTCATAAATCTCTTTTTTAAAATTTTGCCCTAAATCTTCTACACTTTAATTTTCGGCACCAGATCTTCTCTATTTCGCATGTTGATCCGTTTTATCTTTAAATTCATGTTTTTTGCCTCAAATTTTCTTTTACCTTCAATTTAATCTCTATAAAATAAAAAAACCATAAAAAATCTAAATTAATAAGATCATACTCAATATATATATATATATATATATATATAATTAACTCATAAAAATATGTCACTTTAGAGTATTATCACTTATATACTCTACACAACACTCAATCATCAAGCTGCAAAAAGAAAAACAGGGGAGATAAGTGTCGAATTCAAATAGGAATACATGATAAGATAATATTTGAAAATTTCTACCCACATTTCTTCATTGTCGAGTCTGTCTAACCTTGCTAAAAAAAACCCTAAGAATCTTTAAAAATAAGGCTATATTAGCCATATACGTCTTTTTTTGGATTGACGACCGTTTTTTGAAGATTTAGGAAAGTAGATTGATTTTTGAGAGAGGGTATGAAAAGTGTATTCAGTTGGGCGCGGTTTTTGTATAGTTGATAAAAAAGTTTGTCCAACTAGGCGAGCTTTACCGTATAATTGTCAAGAAAGTTCGTCCAACTGAATGCGTTTTTACACACTCTCTCCAAAATCAACCTATTTTCCTAAATATTGAAAAAACAAACATATTTTCCTAAATATTGAAAAACGAACAATTTGATTAATTTTAAAAAAAAAACCGACATATTTGAAACATCAGTTCAATTACCAAATATTCAACAAAACTCGGATGGTGGTGGCATGCCAAACTCAAAATCCAAAAGGGGCTCATCAACAACAGATGAATCAAAACCAGAGTTGACACCCGAAAACTGCTGCGGCTGTGGTGGCGTTGGCTGTGGCTCCGACAACTGTGGCTGAAATTGCAGCCCATGGACTGAAACTAATTACCAAGAGGAAACATTGAAGTCATTGGAGCGACAGCAGCATTTGTTACAAAAGCACCAAAATTTGGGGCCTGTTGGAACCCTCCTCCAAGTGTTGGATTATTATCAAACATATAATAATTACTGTACTCACCGGAAAGAGGCATTGGATTGTCTTGCTCAGGTAACCAATCAGTGTCTTGTTCGAGATTCATGTTTGAAAGATGGTATCTTCTGATGCATAATCCAACTGGTTTTAGACCCTCTCGGTGGTTTCCCTTCGTAAAAGACTAAAGTCTTTTTACACCCGATCTTCTTTCCTTTAAGAAGGACCACCTTATCGGCTCCGGTCGCTTTATAGTATCCGTCACCGGCTTTCCTCGCCGGCCTTAATCCATTTATGTATCTCCGTTCTCGTGACGTAAAACAATACCGTTCTTTTTCGATGTCATTCGACGATATGTCATTGTTCATGTCTATTTAATCAAAACGAAAATAAAATAATCAAAAAAAAAAAATTTCAGAAAAAATTAAGAAAAAAGAATAAAAACCTCTAAGAGTTTCAGGATCATCACTTTAGAGATTAACCTCTCTTATTTTATTGGGCGGCAATGGAAGACCCGAAAGTTTTAGTCTCAAGTAATAATTAATAAGCTCCTGGTCGGTTGGATTGAATCTAAAACCAGCCGGGATTTTTCTGAAATATCAGATCAAGCTATTCAGAATTCAATGTTGAGGAAGCTGGAAGAAGAAGAATATTTCAGAAAAATCCCTGCAGGTTTTAGTTTCAAACAACCGTATGTCTTTCTCAATCGAAAAACACGATGTCAGATCAAGCTATTCAGAATTCGATGTTGAGGAACCTGGAAGAAGAAGAAGCTTATTTGGAATCGCACCCTGCTAAACAGCACATTCATGCAAATTAATAATAAGATAAAGCTTTATAAAATCAATGATCATGCAAAAAGCACATTCATGCAAACTAATCTTTATAGTTTAAACAACACATTCATGCAAATTAATCTTTATGGTTTCAACAGCACATTCATGCAAAAAGCAGATTCATGCAAATTAATCTTCAAACTTGGTTTTCCACTAACTCATCCCTTTATATTTTAATTAATTATAATTAATCTAGCTTAATTACCTTAAACTTGGTTTTATTAGCTTAAATTAACTATAATTTATACATAATGGAATGTCGCATCATCATTCACCAACTCTCATTTAGAAATGTTTTAATTTTCATTTTAGACCTTTGGTTAATTGCTATTTAGGTCCTCAAGCCTTTATCTAATTAAAATTATATTGTGATTGAATTTTTACAATTTATTCCCTAAGCCTTAATTTTGTCAATTAAATAGTTAATTAAGGCTTAGGAGCTAAATTGTAAAAATTCAATCACAATATAATTTTAATTAGATAAAGGCTTGAGGACCTAAATAGCAATTAACCAAAGGTCTAAAATGAAAATTAAATCATTCCTAAATGAGAGTTAGTGGATGATGATGCCATATTCCATTCTGTATAAATTATAGTTACTTTAAGCTAATAAAACCAAGTTTAAGGTAATTAAGCTAGATTAATTATAATTAATTAAAATATAAAGGGATGAGTTAGTGGAAAATTCGACCATCTTCTTAAAACATCTCACCGTCCACCATAATTGAACCGAAGAAAAACCTTCAAATCTTTTAAAGCTTTTGGCGAAGGAAAACTTAACGTAAACAAGTCCTTTTTCATGTAATTTTTATAGATTTGTGATCATGGGTGCTAGATATAGGTAGCCTCTGTACAAATTTGATAAATTGCTAAAGTTATAAAAATTTGTCATCGTTGATTAATTGATGAACAAGACTTGAAATTGATAGATTTTAAGCTTAAATTATAAAAAGGACTAGATTGTAAAGTTAATTTAGCTTGTTTGTTAACTTTGTTATAATAGAGACCAAATTAAATAAATATAAAACCTATTTTGAAATTAGTTAGAAATATAAAATTTAAGGTTCCTAATGAAAATATATTAAATCAGATTTTAATTCAGAGCTAAGAATAAAAAATTATGCTTATCTCAAGTTTAGGGACTAAATTAAATAAAATGTAAAATATGAAGGAAGTAAAAAATGTATTTATATAGGATCATGCATCTCATGACATTGTGTGAAAATGTTTGGTATTGATTTGGTATATAATGTAAAACACCATACCTAACTCAATCGTCGGGTTTGAGTTTACAAGATGTCACATTCATTGTAGGGGTGAGCAAAATCTGATTCGATTCGAAAAACTCGATAAAAAATTCAAATTTTGAATTAAATAGTTTGAGTTATTTGAGTTAATCAAGTTATTCGAATCAACTCGAAAAAAAAATAAAGTTTTTCGGTTTAATTTGGATATGAATTACACAATTTGAATTATCCGAAAATCCGAATAAGAAAAGACAAAACTACGTCATTTTGATAAATGTTTACATTTTCAAAAGTTAAAAATCAAACCATTAAGTTAAAAAACAAAACTATGTTGTTTTGGTAGATTTTTACCCATTAAATTAAAAAGAAAAATCATTATATTGTTTATGTAGTTAAATAATCTTGTACTTCGTTTACTAGTTGAATAATCTGTCTATATAAATGCAACATTGAGTACAAATAATAGGATTCGTTAACTCGACTCGAAATTTTTTGACTCAATTCAATTCAATTCGAAAAAAATTTCAAGTTGAGTTTCATTGCTAAAATAAGATTCGTCAACTTGGCTAACTCGAAATTTTTTTACTTGGTTCAACTCGACTCGATCGAATACTCACCCCTAATTCATTGCCGGAGCAACTACGATAATTTACATTCAATTTATACTATTAGATAATTAAATTCACCCAAAAAACACATTCAATACAATATATAATCATTTTCGGGTCTTATACGCACTTATGAAATCTCAAATATTAACCCGAGATCAAGAAGGACCAAATTGTAAAGAACTCAAAATATCGAGCTACACCATACTGACTTGACCTTCTCATGGTGACGGGATTCCTCGTCGCGCCGTGACTTGAAATCCCCATCTCGTCGTGACGACATATGTTTGACGTCGCTACATCACATACTATTTCTGCAATTTCTATGTGGTCAGCTATTATAAGAAGCAATCCAACACCGATATAAACACTTCAAAACTTTAACACACAGGCTAATGCCTTATCATTTATATGGCAAACATCTACTGCAATTCATCCAAAAATTATACTTTCATATCTAAATTCACTAAGATTATCACTTTTACCTAATAAATTTCATTCAAGTCCTAAACATGTATATGTACATACTTATTCCTCCATATTATTTACATTGTCACATTTAAGCACAAGACAGATCATTTGTTTAATTCATATACCTATCCTTGTAAATTAATAGATTAGGAAATCTTAATGTTCATAGTACCGACCAACACTGAATTTAATAAAAAATTAAGCAAACCTACACCTAAGTTGGCTAACATTGGAGACAATAATTTTGGGATAGATAACTACAAACCCTAAATATGAATTGTAGAACCGACATTAATGATATAAAAAAAATTCTTAAGCCAAGACATAATTTCTTTCTAATTTCTTTACATTTTTTTTTTTCTTGTAATCAACATTTCTGGCAGAAACATATATCATTGGTGAAGAATGAAAGGATCATAGAAATTGGTAAAAGCCGGCAATGGACAAACATTGTTCCATTGGCGAGCTTAACAATGCTTGAAAGCTTAAAAAACTAACGAATCCAATGGAGATTATACCAATACCACACTCAAAAAACTTATATAAAGTCCCCTTTCCATGGCATTATCTACTGCAAAATCAAGCTCCACAATAAACTCAACAATGACTGCCCAAACCTCCCCTTTGGCATGGCTTTCGCTTATCACCTTCACTCTTGCTATGTTTATTTGCTGCTGCCATGGTTCTTCTGATAACAGACAGGTTTACATTGTTTATATGGGGAACCTGCCAAAGGGTGAGCTTTCAATTTCAAGCCTTCACACTAGCATGCTTCAACAAGTTCTTCCCAGGTACTTATTATTTGCATGTTCTTTTGGACTTTTTTTGGGGGTCAAATTGTTATTTTAGTCGTTCAATCATACTTGACTTTGGGATTTAGCCTAATTGCTTTTATTTTCGTGTAATTTTGTCTCTTTACTATTATAATGTCATTAGTTAGTTTGAATATATAACATCACTAGTTCGGTCAGGTTGCTTGTCCAGCCTGACTTGGGCCGGGCTTAGACAAAACATTTTGTCAATGAGCCAATTTGGCCTAACCCATCTTTAATTAAAGCAAAATAATTTTTTTAAAATAAAATTAATTGCAAAAATATATATTTATTATTTTATTATTTTTAAACAGTAATATGAGCTTTTTTTTTACTGGGTCAAACTCGAGCCCATAGTATGAATTTTTTTTCAATATCAATCCTCGATTTGTCCCGGCCTATAAACACCTTTACTCATCATGCTGGCATTATTTTTATGATTGAAGTAGTGTTTTAATTATAAATCCACATAATAATTTTGATTGGAATAGCTAAGAGTGTTACTTATTTGGACTAACTAATAATATCGGGAAAGTAGGACTAAATTATGCCAGTACAAGAACTAAAACTCTAATTTGAGTATAGTAGAGGGATCAAAACCAAAATTAGACCATTTTTTACCGAGAGTTTCTAACTCTACTTGTGAATGGATGCAGCAATATCGTTGGATCAGATGTTTTGCTCTACAGCTACCACAGGAGCTTCAATGGCTTTGCCGCCAAATTGACCAAAGATGAAGCAGAAAAACTGAAAGGTTTTTCAAGATAATTCTTTTAACCAAATTATTATCTTTGAAACTCCAATATCTCATACATTATGTTAGTAACTTTGGATTTAATTTCTTTTTTCAGAAAAAGATGGGGTGGTATCAGTTTTCCTTGGCCAAAAGAAGCAGCTTCACACATCAAGGTCATGGGACTTTATGGGATTCAACAGAAAAGTCAAAAGATCGGTCATCGAAAGTGACATCATCATCGGAATGCTTGACACCGGGATTTGGCCGGAATCTCAAAGCTTTAAGGACACCGAATTAGGTTCAATTCCAGCAAAATGGAAAGGCACCTGCCAAACCGCAGTCAATTTCACTTGCAACAGGTAAAAGTAAAAAACCAATCATTAAAAATTTAGATTGAAATCCGTCCGTTCAACAGCGGTTCAACTATATAGATTAACCGGGGAGGTAGGAGATATCTTCGAAGTGTTGGCTATCGAGAGTCAACGAACTCCATAATTGGTCAATGTTGTTTCCAATCATAGTTTCATCCTTGAACTTTGTAAAGAGCCCGAGTGCCTGAAACGATAGATTCATTGGAACAAACCGTGCATGGCGCATGACCACCTACTAAGGAAATGTGAACATTTATACTTGATAGGGCACCTATGGACAACTATACTACCACTCGGATGTAGTCCGTCTCGACGAGACGCTCTTGCTTTGTTGAACTAGTTGCCTCTTTAGGCAACTCTAAGCATTGGGCTCTTGTTAGAGTCGAAAGATAAAACATGTCATCGAATATAATACCAACCCATCAACTCTCGTTGGACGACACTTCAAAAAAATTTTCGAAAGAAATTTGCCTTCCATTAGCAAATCATATCATTCTTGAAATAAAAAATGAATTTTAGGGTGTTTTTTTTAAGTTTGAGGATTTTTAACCAATTATTTTGTTTTTTATTATGTACTTTTTTGGGCATATTAAATCACAAATTAGTTGATTTTATAATACAAATTATAACTTATTTTTACTAAATTTACTTTTTTGCCCATCCCCAATAATATAATTTATTAATTTATGATATAATAATGGGATTTGTTCATTTATACTTTTTTTTACTGACCATAATTTTATTTGATTTTTGTTGATTTCTGAATGTAATTTATCGATTTGGTGTCGGATCCGATTGGCTATTCTTTTAAAAAGAACATATAAATTGAACTCAGAAATATCAAGTCTTCATGATGTTATGATTCTCTTTCAGGAAAATAATTGGAGCTAAGTATTATAAAGCGGATGGGGATTTTGACTCATCTGATTTTGTATCTCCAAGAGATTCGGAAGGTCATGGGACTCATACTTCATCAACAGCTGCAGGTGGCTTAGTTAACAAGGCAAGCTTATACGGGCTAGCCAAAGGGACGGCTCGTGGTGGGGTGCCATCGGCCCGCATTGCGGTTTACAAGATTTGTTGGTCCTTTGGTTGTTCTGACGAAGACATTCTTGCAGCGTTCGACGATGCGATAGCAGATGGCGTCGACATAATCTCGCTTTCCGTAGGGAGTTTCTTCCCATCGGAGTATTTTGATGATACGATCGCTATCGGAGCTTTCCATTCGATGCAAAATGGTATCTTGACATCGAACTCTGCTGGTAATGCGGGTCCTAGTTTGTCAACAATTACAAACTTTTCGCCGTGGTCTTTATCAGTGGCTGCTAGTACCATTGATAGAAAGTTTGTCACTAGGGTCAAGCTCGGGAATGGTGAGATCTACGAGGTAAGAAGGTTCATTTATGTTAATTATTCCGGCATTTCATTTTACTTTAAAATTTTCATGTTTATAACTTGTTCGAACTGTGCATCTAAACATAGCTAGACCTATTGGCAGGACAAAATTAAACTAAATTGGTTGTTAACAATTTTTTGTCTATTCAAGCTCGACTCGATAAAAATATGACATCAAGTGAAACCCAAAATAAAAAAATAATATTAGGGTTTAACTCAGCCAACCCATATTTTGTTTTAATAAAAAATTAATATCAAAACAAATTTATCAAATAAAATGAAAATATTTAAAATAATAAACACATTGTACTCCTGAAAAAATAACTACGATCTAAACTTAAGAGATAATATTATTAAGAGGGATAGCTATAAATACTAAAATAATTAATCTTTATATGTGATAAAATGGAAATGAAGAATATGTTTGTAATGGACTTGTGATTTAAAAATATGAAGTTATTACTAATTATTATATAAATATTAAATTAAATAGGGTTTGGGCTTTAAATTCAACAAATTTTAATTTTTGCCAAATATTATCCGAAACATCTCGAATTTTGGATCGACTCATGAGTTTGGGTGGGTGTATAGTCTGATCTTTATAGATTTAAACATATATCATCCCATGCTCTCGTTCGAGTTAGAATAATGATTAAATTGTGTGTATATATATCATTTTTTTTTCTTAATTGGTCAAATAGAATTTTTTTTTTTTAATATTTAGAGAGATAGATTGATTTTGAATAGAGTTTGTGAAAACGTGTTTGTTGACATATTAAGAAAGTGCACCTAACTGGAAGCGTTTTTTGAAAATCGTGGGTATTTTTATATACATTAATAATTTTGTAGGGAACCTCCATAAACACATTCGACCTAAAGGGAAAAATGTACCCATTCATAGCTGGTGCAGCTGCTCCAAACACCTCACAAGGTTATACATCCGACGATTCAAGGTATTTTTATCTTTGTATTTCATGGTGATTTATTCAACTCTTAATCCTAAGGCCATGGAAATGCCAGGTTTTGCGGTCCAGGAACATTGAACGGAACATTAGTGAAAGGCAAAATCGTTTTCTGCGACTATAGCAGTATCGTCGAAGGTCCGGTCGAAGCTGGTGCGGTTGGGGTAGTGGTTCAAAGTGGAACATACAAAGATTATGTGTTCGATTACGGTTTACCACTTTCGAATTTGAACTTGAATGATGGAAGGAATGTTCTCAACTACGTCAACTTGACAGAGTATTGATTCTAACTTCATTACCGAACGTGTTTTTTGTTTTGTGAAACTCGATTTGTTGAATTATTTATTGTTTTTATGGTTGCCATGTTTGAAATAGGAACCCAACTGCAACCATATTCAAGACTACTGTTGAAGGTGATCAATTCGCTCCGTTTGTTGTTTCGTTTTCATCAAGAGGGCCTAACCCTGCTACACCTGACATCCTCAAGGTAAATTAAATAAATTCGGTTGAATTCGTTTGGTTCGATCGAGTTATTTAAATTTTTCGAATCGTCCATGATAATTGGCCTTGATTTAATTCTCATTTTTTCATATGAATTTTGAGTTTTAGATTTAATTAGGACAAAATGGGCTAAAATATGGGACACTTTTAGACCTTATTATTAGACTTGTTAATTGGTCAGGTTGGATTAGTTTTAAATTTTAAAATTTTTAGTTTATTTCAAGTTCTTTTTCGTTAGGAATCATTTAAAGTTAGTTGTTCAAGTAATTTTGGGTTCGGATCATCCTATGTTTGGTTTATTCTAGGTTTAGGCAAGGATGAAGCCTAGGGTAAGTAAGCCTTGATGTCCCTCTTGGCTAAACGGTGTAATTGCACTTCTAATCCCTTATAATATTTAAAATTTCAATTTAAACCATTCTAGCTTTGGCTAAATGGGAAATTTCACTCTGGGCCCCATTTAAAAATAAATTACTTACAATTTTAGTACAAACTTTTTAGCATTCACCCTCTAAAAATATTTAATTTTATTTCAGACCCTAACATAAATTCTTGGTGTCATCCTTGGGTTCAAGTCATTTTTGGCTTTGGTAGTTGTTGGGTTTTGGTTGGATGGGTTCGAGTTGTTGACATTTTATGGTCAAATTCTCTTCTTAGAACTCATCTAGATTATTTGATGCAGCCTGATGTTACAGCACCTGGGGTTGACATTTTAGCAGCATGGTCTGAAGCCGCCCCATTGACAGAAACCGAAGATGATACAAGAATTGTTCCTTACAACATTATTTCAGGCACATCCATGTCATGTCCCCATGCAACTGGTGCAGCCGCTTATGTTAAATCATTTCATCCAACATGGTCCCCTGCTGCCATTAAATCTGCCCTAATGACAACAGCTTTTCCGATGAGTTCCGAGAACAACCTCGAAGCCGAATTCGCATACGGTGCAGGTCATATAAACCCTGCACAAGCAGCTCAACCAGGTTTGGTATATGATGCCGGCGAGATCGATTATGTTAATTTTTTGTGTGGACAAGGATATACCCCTAAACAACTCAAGCTCATAACCGAAAGTAACTTCACTTGTTCCGAAGAAACAAACGGAGCGGTGTGGGATCTAAACTATCCTTCTTTCACATTATCAACAACTCCCGGAAATTCAATCACTCGATTCTTTCATCGGACGGTGACGAACGTTGGGTCGCCGGTGTCAACTTACAAGGCAGTTGTCAATGCGCCACCGGGGCTCATAATTCAGGTTCAACCAAGTGTACTTTCTTTCAAATCTATTGGCCAAAAGCTAACATTTGTTGTGACAGTGGGAGCTGAAATTGGGAATTCAATGATCTCTGGTTCATTGATTTGGGATGATGGAGTGAATCAAGTGAGGAGCCCTATTGTTGCTTATGCTTCCTTAGTGGAATGAAATAAATTCCAAAAGAAACAAACAAAAAAATAAAGTTCAATGATGTTTTGTTTTTAATTTGTTGTCTTTGATGTTTTAGTTTTCTATCTTACATGATACTAACTTGTATTCATGTGAGACCTGTAATAAAACGAATCTGAGCTTTAATGTTGAATCTCAAAAAGCTGAAGTTTAGATATTTTAAAAACTGATTTTCATGTCAGTTTTTTAATATTAAATATTAACTCTATTACAATTTAGTTTTATTTAATTTTTTAATATCAAATATTAATTCTGTTATAATATAGCCTTATTGGATTTTTTTTTTTTTTTTTTTATTTCTTAAGATATTTACCGGAGCAAATCCGGTAACTAATCCATTTAATAATACATGGATCAAAATGATACATTTAATAGCATAGGGATTGAATTGATGAAATCCCTGTAATAGAGGGGCTTGACAAGTACTTTCACCATTATGCATTTTTCAAAGGATTATTCTTTTACTTCGTACTTATTTAACTCTACCAAGTAATGTATGAGCATTATTTTTCTTTTAATTTTTTCATCATTCCTACCAACCACACCAGTAAAAAAAAATATGTTTTCCTTTTTTCTTTATTTTTACCTTTTCAATTTTTTATCCTTTCAATTTTCTTTCTACTCTTCCTAGAAAGCCTAAATGTTTTTTAAATCCTAAATGTTATTTTATCCCTTGATTAAAATAATAAAACAGGGGACTAAATGTTTCTTAGTCTTGAGAAGGGTATGGTATTTTGCAAATATATTCTGAACAAAATTTTAGGTCCGAATTTTGAGTCGGATCGGGTTTAAATAAATATAAAGTATGTTAATATCATACTATTCGCGATCCGATGAAACCATGTCTTGAGACACACTATTTAAATTTGATAGATTGAGCTTGAATTTGAATCTTGACTCCATTTTTTATCCCAAAAAATTTTGAGACATGTTAAATGAATGAAATCGATTATCATCTAGAATGTATGTACATGAATATGAATGAAGGTTGATTTGGAATATAAGAAAATCATTTGTTAAAATTTGTGAATTTGCATTGAGTTATCTGAATTATTTTTACAATGTACTGTGTTGTCTCTAATTTATTCTAGTGATTGAGTCAGGTGTGAGGTGTCTGATTGATTCAATCCGATTCAAACCATAATGGCCGATATTTTTATTTTTATCATCACTATTCATGAAACACATTTGTATTTGAATAGGATAAAAAAACATTTAACACTTAAATTTGATAATTTTTGTCACATTGGTATTCATTTTTTTCAAGGTCATGTGGATACTTGATATTCAAAATGAGTAGTTATGCATATGTTGATACTCAAATTTCCCGTATGAACTGAATGCATCAAAAAAATTTAAAATATATTATACCAACAAACAATAGCTTAGTTTAAAGAAAGCTTGGTTATGTTTAAAATATTCAGAGCAAATTACACAATCATATTTACTTTTTTATATTATTTAATTAAAATGATATTTATGAGAATATTTTTAAAGATTAAATACCGAAATTTGGGTTTATTACCAATAAAAGCTTTTTTTTATTTACGGAAATGGACCAAATTGAAAATTATTTACAGAAATGAGTCAATTTTGTAAAAACGTGCTCACGTGGATACTATGTCAAGGTTTTTTCAAGCAAAGCGCGTCCATGTGGAAGCGTTTTTTCTACTGTGCAATAAAAGCACATTCACGTAGACATGTTTTGGGAAAAAAAGTGCCTACGTGGACACACTTTAGCTCGTGTTTGCCATGTAGGACCCAACGGTCAAATGGCCAATATTATTGTTAGCCGACGGTAATATTAAAAATATATATATTATAAATATCTTCTCCCCTTTTATTTTTCACTCAATTCTCTCAATTTCCTCTCAATTTTCTCTCAAGAAACACTCTTAAGCTATCAAAATTTTCAAAAGTTTCAAAATTCGCTAAATATTTTACACAAATTTTTGAATTCCTCGTGTTAACAATGGCCCAACAATTAATCCTCTCGATGGAAAGCATATCTCCGTCGACCAATTGCAAATGGTAAGAGTTAATTTTAATTTTTTATATTATTTATTTATTTTATTTTTATAATTTAATTATTTTATATTATTTTTATAACTTAATTAATTTTTTAAATACTTTTTTTGAATAGTCCGTCAATCGAATTCTACAATGTTTTATTCGTAATCTGGACGATCCTCCATCATTGTTGATTGAACCATGCTTGAGGGAAGTCGGTTTTTGGCACGTGGCCGTTATAGGGCGGGGTTGCAAGTTGGACCCGAGACTAATCAATGCGTTTGTGGAGAGGTGGAGACCCGAGACACACACATTCCATCTTCCATGCGAGGAGTGTACAATCACTTTCGAGGACGTGCAGTTATAGTTGGGGTTATCGGTTGATGGGCCCACACTCACTGGGTCCGCTCGTTTTAATGATTAGACACCCATTTGTGCATTTTTTTGGGTGCAATTCGGGATCCTATCCACGGAGGTCGAATCAGACTGAGTTGGTTACGAAACACATTTAATAAGTTGACGGAGGATTCGACAGAAATAGAAAGAATACGATATGCTCAGGCGTACATCCAATAGATCATTAAAGGTTATCTAATGCCGACCAAGTCATGAACCCTCGTACATTTGAGGTGGTTACTGAAACTGGTCGATTTTAGAACTGCTGGCCAACTCAGTTGGGGGTCTGTCGTGCTAGCGATGCTTTACCGAGAGATGTGTCGGACGACGTAACCAAATAAAACAAAATTCAGTGGTTGCCTCTCACTGCTACAATCATGGGCTCGATTTTACTTTCCATATTTACGTCCTCGAGTGAACCAGCCATATACATTCCCACTCATAAAGAGGTAAATTTTATTTTAGATTTTACAATTATTAAATAGATTTATATTAAAAAAATATTATGTTAAAATTTTATTTAAATGGGTGGAACCATTAGTCGAGTTACGTGGGATTACCTACCGTACTTGAAGATATACGACTTCTATTAGACCAACGATCAGAATCGCATGTAAGTCTTTATTTAATTTTGAATTATATACACATAACATAGTGAATTCCGTATTTAGTATTTAATATTATACCACTAATATTTTTAGCACATTCATATAGTTTCAATAGACACCATACGAGGATCCGAAAATTCAAGTAGTAATTTCGGAGGAATTCTTACAAAATTTGACCATCTGGCACGTTCGGATCCCGATGGTCAATTACGCTACCGTCGAGATGTGCCAGGCGGATAGAGTGTTGCGGCAATTCGGATTCCAAAAACCGATTCCCGTGCCACCTAAGGTACTTGATGATGAGCACAAAATCGACTTACGATGATCAAATACGGATTGACTTAGATTCTACTCGAAGCATATCGAGAAGTTGGAAAACAGGTACAATTATCTACCTGTTTACGAATCAGTTATCGTTTCGGAGTTAGCATGCGAGCCAGACTATATACCATGGTTTAGGATCCATGGCAAGCCATATTTGCTCTCCAATGAGGAGAGGCGTCGAATATTCCATGTTGAAAAGGAGTGACTGAGCCCTTTAAATCCAAGGAGAAGAGGTGGTGAGGTGGGCCAATCATCACCACCCATACAAGCACCACCCACGTAGTAAGTTACGATTGCGTTGTCACCACAACCCCTTCAGGTTATGCCGAGTTTGTATCCTAACCCTTATATGTTTCCATTTTCTAGTTCTATGCCTATGCTAGGTTGGAATATGTGGCCTGGTGCATCTAATATCCTGATGACTCCAACTCCAAGTGAACCAATGATATATAGGTAATCGTCATCGTAGGAGGTACCGCAAGAGGGACTGTCGGGGAGCTTAACTCAATTCCAATCGTCATCCCAATACTAATCGCCACCTCAATTCCCACCACCTCAATTTTCACTGCCTTATGGGTTTCAACTCGATTATGCTCAATTGCCGTGAGTGATGCAAACACCTTCGATATCTTTATTCTATCAAGGTGGGTCATCTTCCTAATACCCATAACGAGAAGCACAACCTCGTCCGGAAGATGAACCAGAACCAGAGGAATAAGAAGCATAACCAATAAGGAATCCAGCGCATAACCATCGACCATCCCCATGTGGCACTAATTTGGACCAACACATGCATTGATTATTTTTGTAAACATTATTTTTTATATTGTTTCATTTAATAAAAGCAAAGTTCATTTGAATATTTTTGTTCACATTATTCGTGGGTAAAGTTTACTTCTAATTATGATTTTAATTGATATTTTTACCTTTAAATTAAAAAGTAAAATTTACATTTAAAAAAAAAAGACAAAAATTATAATTGGTATGCAAATAAAAATTTTCATACATAATTACTATCATTATATATTTTATTAACTTTTAATAAAAACAAGAACATATTTTTAATATTTACATTATAATATAACATATTTAATTTTTATACGATATAAATCACATAATATATCAAATAAAAAATTATATATTATAAATTTGAAAACAATAAAAAATATTTATAAAAAATTATATATATTATTTAAATCATTGTGATGCCGTGAGTTAATCAAGCATCAACTCACTTATGATAAAGATTAATATATCAATTTTCAATTTTATAAATCTTTAATTTTATAAAAATTAATAAATAATAAATAATTATAAAAATGGGCCAATAAATAATTATAAAAATAATTAATTTTCAATTTTATTTGCAACAATGGGCTATTTAAAGAATAAAGAATAAATATTTATAAAAATAATTAAATAATTTGAATAAAAATAAAACAGAAAAAAATAAAAAAAATTAATTCTTTCAATTTGTTATGGGTTTTTTTTACCTAAAATATATAAAATAAATACTAAAATTGTAATTTAAAAATAAATAATAAATATTTATAAAAATAATTAAATATTTTGAATAAATATAAAACAGAAAAAAATAAAAAAAATTAATTCTTTCATTTTGTTATGAGTTTTTTTTACCTAAAATATATAAAATAAATACTAAACTTGCAATTTAACAATAAATAATAAATTTTCAATAAATAATTAAATAATTTGAATAAAACTAAAATAGAAAAAAATAAAAAATAAATTTAATTCTTTCAATTTGTCATGGTTTTTTTACCAAAAATAAATAAAATAAATACTCAAATTTTAGTTTAACAATAAATAATAAATTTATAATAAATAATTAAATAATTTGAATAATAATAAAACAGAAAAAATAAAAAAAATTAATTCTTTCAAATTGTTATGAGTTTTTACCTAAAATATATAAAATAAATACTTAAATTGTAATTTAACAATAAATAATAAATATTTATAAAAATAAAACAGAAAAAATAAAAATAAATTTAACTCTTTCAATTTGTTATGGGTTTTTTTTATCTAAAATATATAAAATAAATACTAAAATTGTAATTTAACAATAAATAATAAATTTTCAATAAATAATTAAATAATTTGAATAAAAATAAAACAGAAAAAATTAAAATAAATTTAATTCTTTCATTTTTATGGGGTTTTTTTACCTAATATATATAAAATAATTACTAAAATTTTAATTTAATAATAAAGAATAAATTTTTAATAAATAATTAAATAATTTGAATAAAAATAAAATAGAAAAAAATAAAAAAATGTAATTCTTTCAATTTGTTATGAGTTTTTTTTACATAAAATATATAAAATAAATACTAAAATTGTAATTTAGCAATAAATAATAAATATTTATAAACATAATTAAATAATTTGAGTAAAAATAAAACAGAAAAAAATAAAAATAAATTTAATTCTTTCATTTTGTTATGAGTTTTTTTTACCTAAAATATATAAAATAAATACTAAAATTGTAATTTAGCAATAAATAATAAATATTTATAAACATAATTAAATAATTTGAATAAAAAAAAACAGAAAAAAATAAAAATAAATTTAATTCTTTCATTTTGTTATGAGTTTTTTTACCTAAAATATATAAAATAAATATTAAAACTCTAATTTTAAAAACCTAAAGCCTAATTTAAAAACCCTAAATCTAATTAAAACCTTAAGGCCCAAAATTACAAATTTCTCACTAAAAACACGCTGGAAACTTATTAAAATCTGAGGGCCAAAATTGCAAAATTTCCTTTTGAAAAACATGAAGAAAAATACTTTCACGTGAAAGCTATTTTTGGGAAAACATGCCTACATTAATGCGCTTTTCCTTCACATTAGGAAAAGTGCTTTCACGTGAACACGTTTTACCTAAAAAACCTTGACATGGCGTCCATATGGACGTCTTTTTGCAAATTTGATCCATTCTTATAAATAATTTTCGATTTGATCCATTTCCGTAAATAATAATAAAAAGCTTTAATTGGTAATAAATCCCGAAATTTTATAAAAATAAAAATAAAAGTCATCCATCCTTTTTTTATGCTTTAACAATTATCCTAATTTAAATTCCATATTATTTAATAATTTTTTTATCAGAAATTAATTAAAAATATGAAATGATTAAGACTTCCAGATAAAACATTAATTAATTACACAATCAAATTTACTTTTTTTTTATTTAATTAAAATGATATTTATGAGAATATATTTAAAGATTAACAACGGAAATTTTATAAAAATAAAAATAAAAATCATCAATCCCTTTTTTTTATGCTTTAACAATTATTCTAATTTAAAATCCATATTATCTAATATTTTTTTATCAATAATTAATTAAAAATAGGAAAAGATTAAGAATTCCAAATAAAACATTAATTAATTATCTAATTATCTAATTAAATAAAACATTAATTAATTAATTGGTTAAACTTAACCCTAACTCTACATAAAGACAAGGCAACAAAAATATTTCAAATAAATAATTTTACTTCATTTTTGGACCCTGTAAGCACATTTTTCAATGTCAGATAATCAAGTTTCTATGAATCCATTAATGTTGAGGAAGCTCAAGGAAGAAGAAGACGAAGCTTGCCTTAGATCAATTCCTTATGGTTATAGATTCAAATTGAAGGATTGTTGGAAGCAGGATCAAAATTATTAGTTAAAATAAAAATTTATTAAACACAAATTTCACACAATACAATTACTAATTGTTACTAGTTTTTACAAACTCTCAAAAAAAAAAAAAATCAAAATTTTCTCTCTTTTCTTATCGACACACTCTCATTTTTTTATTTTTTTTTTTGTTTTACAATTCTCTCACTCTCTTTTTTTGCTCTATTTTTCTTGGCTTGTATTGAACAAACCCATAAGTCATATTTTTAGTAAAACTTAACCAATAATAACAAGCCACCTAAGGCTTGTTCTAGACATTTCTACCATTATCATCCATCAAGCCAAATTAACCACAATTAACAAACCACCTAAGGCTTGTTATAAACATTTCTACCAATTTTAAAAGTTGGTTTGTATTCTAACACTCCCAGCTTTTCATTCCAAGCTTTTCTTTGAGTTTGTGAAATAAGTCCGCTTTCAATGGCTTCGTAAAAATGTTTGCCAATTGATCTTTCGTTCTGCAGTAAACTAGCTCCACCTTTTTATTCTTCACTTGCTCTCGAATAAAATGATACTTTGTGCTTCGACTGTGAGACACCAGATTCTTTGTAAGAGATATTGTGGACTTGTTGTCAACATAAATTGTAATTGGACCTTCTTGCATAAAAGATAATTCACCCAAAATATTCTTCAACCAAATTGCTTGACACATGCATGTTTCAACATCCATGTATTCTGCTTCACATGTTGAGAGGGCTACTATTTGTTGCTTTTTCAATGACCATAAAAATGCAGCAGAGCCAATATGAAATAAATATCCGGATGTGCTTTTGCGAGCATCCAAGTTACCACCATAATCACTATTTGAATAACCAACCAATTTTGAACTTTGTGAGTGTGTATAAAACAAACTATGATTCATCGTACCTTTGATGTATCTCAAAATTCTCTTTGTTGCAATCAGATGATCTTGTTTTGGCTTCTCCATGTATCTGCTAACTATTCTCACTGCGTACATGATGTCCGACTGCGTGGTAGTCAAGTGCCTTAAGCTCCCAATGATACTTTTGAATAGCGTTGGATTCACCGGCTCTCTAGTTGAATTAACACTTAATTTCATGCTTGGTTCTGCTGGTGTGGCTGCCGGCTTGAAATCTTACATTTTGAATTTGCTTAAAATTTGCTCCGCTTACTTCTTTTGAGACATAAATATTCCATCTTCCATTTGTTTCACCTCGACTCCAAGAAAGTATGACATTTCACCAATATCTGTCATTTCAAATTCTTTAGTCATAACTTTCTTAAAGTCATTGAACATACATGGATTGTTTATTGTGAAAATCATATCATCCACATATAAGCACACGATCATGATGTCACCAACTCCATTTTTCTTTGTATAAAGGGCATGCTCGTATGGACTTTTCATGAACCCGTTCTTCTGAAAGTATTCATCTATTCTTGTGTTCCAT
Organism: Kokia cookei; assembly: GCA_039519145.1. Classification (NCBI taxonomy): domain Eukaryota; kingdom Viridiplantae; phylum Streptophyta; class Magnoliopsida; order Malvales; family Malvaceae; genus Kokia; species Kokia cookei. The sequence continues at coordinate 1,457,771 of CM076907.1, read as the reverse complement.
GATCTCGAGGCTTGCTTCAGTCCATATAAAGCTTTCTTCAAGCGATAAACTTTGTCTTCCTGTCCTTGTTTGCTATATCCAGGTGGTTGTTCAATATAGACTTCTTCTAGGTAGCCATTAAGAAATGCTGACTTCACGTTCATCTGATAAATTTTCCATTTATTTTGTGCTGCAATTGCTGTGAGAAGCCTTATAGTGTCAATTCTTGTGACCGGGGCAAATACTTCATCATAGCCCACTCCATATATTTGCTTATAGCCTTTTGCAACTAGTCTTGCTTTGTATTTCTCCACTTTTCCTTCTTTGTTGGTCTTCATCTTGTACACCCATTTGACTCCAATTGGACTATGTCCTTTTGGTAGACTTGTTAACTCCCACGTGTCATTTCTTTTTATTGCTGCAATTTCTTCATCCATTGCCTTCTTCCATTTGACATCTTTAATTGCATCTTCATATGTTATTGGATCACATTCTGCCATTAAACAAAATAATGAATAATCGAGAGTTATTTTTATGGGCTTTGTGACCTCATAAATATCGCGCAAACTTCACATTTTTGTAGGGGCTTCCTCTGAGCTACTACTGCTACTGCTACTTGGTGATGATGACGTTGTAGGAGTTGTTGCAACAGGACTTGGTAGAGGGCTTTGATCGCCGCCTTATTCTTGATTAATGAAGTCATCATCTTTGTCATCATTGAAAAATAATCCTTCAATTTTCTTTTCTTCTTCGCTTCATCTCCAGTAATCATCTTCATCGAATTCTACATCTCTTGAAATGATAACTTTCTTGGTGAAAGGATTGAATAGCCTATATGCCTTGCTTCTTTTATCATAACCAATGAAAATACATTTCACTCCTTTGTTGTCGAGCTTCTTTCTCATCTGATCAGGAACATGAGCATATGCAATACATCTAAAAATCTTGAGATATCCAACTCCTGGCTTTTGATTGCTCTAAGCTTCATTTGGCATCTTGTATTTCACACTTTTTTCGAACACCGATTTAACAAGTAGATAGCACATTGAATAGCTTCAGCCCAGAATGTTCTTGGCAAATGTTTGCCTTTAACCATGCTTCTTACCATGTCAAGAATAGTGCAGTTCTTTCTTTCAGCGACTCCATTTTGTTGTGATGTGTACGTAGTCGTCAACTGGTGAATGATTCTGTGCTCATTGTAGAAGCTTTCAAATAGCTTTGAAGTATACTCACCGTCTCTATCTGTTCTAAGTATCTTAATATAATGCCCACTCTGTTTTTCTACCATGGCTTTGAACTCGATAAACTTGTCAAGTGCTTCTGATTTTGTTTTAAGAAGATATATCCAACTTTTTCTACTAAAATCATCAATAAAAGTAAGATAGTACCTATTTCCACCAAGTGATGGTATATCAAAAGGACCTACTATGTCTGAGTGCACAATCTCCAATGGTCTCTTGGCTCGTCGAGTTTTTCCAACTTCAAAGCTTTGTCTGTGTTGTTTTCCTTTAATGCAAGCTTTGCACAGTTGAACAGGAGGATTAATTTCTGGCCATCTGTTTACTATCTTCTCTTTTGATAATAGCTTCAGACCAAAAAATCCAAGATGCCCGAACCTTAAATGCCACAACCATGAATCATCTTTGATTGCGCTATTCATACACTTCACCTCTCTATATTCAATGTCAATGGTGAATAGATGGTTACGTGTCATATCAACTTGGGCAATTAATTCACCACTCTTATTTTTTAGAGCGAGCGTGTAATCCTTGATATGTACTTCATATCTTTTTCTAGAAGCTGTCCAAGGCTGATGATGTTGCTTTTTAAGGCTGGTACGTAATAAACATCTGATATGTACTTCTTCTCTTCGTTCTTTTGTGTAATAGTGACTTTGCCTTTGCCTTTGATCGTGGCGTGTGATTCATCTCCAAATGTCACTTGTTCGTGAATATTCTCGTCCAACTCTAAAAATAGATCTTTTCGGTCACACAGTGATTGTTGGAGCAATTATCAAGATACCAAACATTTTTTTCTTGATTTTTCACTTTCTTTATAAGTGAGGAATACACTAGCTTCCACGTTTTCTTCTTCTTTAGCTGTTGCTGCATAATTTTTCTCCTCCAACCTAGGAGTTGATCTACAGTCATAACTAAAGTGGCCATATTTATTGCAATTATAGCATTCTACCTGAGTTTTATTTCCTTGTTGAAATCTACCTCTGCCTCGATCTCGACCTCAGATTCCTTGTCCACGACTTGATGCCTGGAACTCTTCGCTTGTTTGGACTCTACCATATGATTGATTGCCTCGTCCACGTGTTCCTTGTCCACCTCTATTTCTGCCTCTATATCCTCCACGATATCCTCTGCGGTTGCTTGTACCTCCTCCAAAATTATTGCTAGCTCCACTTTCATTGAAGCACAGCTTGCTTTGCAAGACTTGCTCCAAGTTTCCAGTATCATCGTGTTGCTTCATTTTGTACTATCGATTGATATTTGTGATAAATCTTTTGATTCTTCTATGCCAACTACCACATAATCAAATTTGCGTGTCAATGATCGCAATATTTTTTCAATTACTCTTACGTCGTTAAGTGTTTCTCCATTCCTTTTCATATCATTTACCACCACTTTAACTCGATTGACATAATCATCAGTACTTTCTGAAGGCTTCATTTTCAATGTCTCAAATTCGACTCTAAGAGTTTGTAAATGTACCATTTTAGCCTTTTCTGCTCCTTGAAGGGATTTTTGCAAAATTTCCCACGCATCCTTTGATGTCTTCGCATCTGAAATTTTTTCAAAGGTTGATTCATCAACACCTTGAAAAATAAAGAACAATGCTCTCTTATCTTTTTTACGAGCTTCCTTCAATACTTTTTTGTCTTCGTTTGTCAAAGCCGCTTCAGCTGCTGCGTTTTCGAGCTCGACATATCCTTCTTCGACAATGTCCCAACAATCTTGAGAGCCGAGCAAAGCCTTCATTTGAATGCTCCAATTGCCATAATTTGCCTTTGTTAACTTCGGGATCTGTGGTTGAATCATGTTTGCCATAATGATGTCTATTGGAGCCCAATTTTGATCAGGCCCAACTTGAAACCAAACAACCCAGAAATAAATTCTTTTAAATTAAATTTATTTTAATTTAAAATGAATATGTCTATTTACAAATCCATTTTACAAACCCAAACTAACCTGATGTGTCGTTGGGAACACCAAATATACCCTATTTCAAAAATTAAAGTAAATAATAGTAAAAGGGAAGTAGGGTCTAATCTTCAAGGACTAAAGAGTCGTAAAAAGTTTTATCTGTCGAGATTGTGGGCCAAATCGTGCCCAAGAAAAGCACCACGATCTGAGGAAAAATAAAAAAAACATAATTAAAAATAAAATAAAATAGAATTAAAAGAAATAGAAAATAGGAAAGTCGAAGCAAAAATAAATAGCATAAAATAAACAAGTTGAAAGAAGAAGAGTTTTATCAGTATTCAAAGATCCAGCCTCCGATTATCTTGATTCTTCCTTGATTCAATCATAGACTTTGGATGATTCTTCTCGTGCCCGAATAAACCAGTTATAGTGGAAGATGATGTCTACGACCACCAGCTTCGGATATATTTTTTAGAGGAACCTGACTCTAGCCAACTGTCTCTCAAATGAGATTGTCTTACACTAGATCACCTTTTCGCAACGACGAATGTCTCGCCGTTTTGTCTCTTTGACTCGGCAACCTCTGACGAAGTAAGTTAGCGAACCGACTATGCAACCTTCTCAAAACACACAAAGCGGTCGTCTTTGCACAAGATGAAGAGATTAGTTTTGTAGGGATTTTGGACGGAAGTGTCGATCCCGTAATACAGAGAATTGGTGAATACTCGGGTGAAAAGAATTAAGCATGGATTCTAAGCCTCATGAACCTTGGAGGAATATTTGATAACCTTCGGCTAGAAGGGTTTTTAGTTACTCATGATTTTGGGAAAGAACACATGATAATAAAATAGAGCTTTTTATTAAACTAGGGATTTAGGGAGATGGAGGAATTTTCAATGAATGGGGAATGAATAATTCAATCACTCCATCCCCTATTTATAGTACAAATAATTTTCTAGTTAAATTCAATCAAAATTCTAAAAAGATAATTAAACATTAATTCCCTAATTGAATCCAATTTAAACTCTAAAATAGATATAAAAAGATAAACATAAATTAAATACAAATAAATAATATATTTAAATATTAAATCCTAATAAAAATATATTTTAAAATAAAATCAAATAAAACCAAATCTTTTTGTCCTATAAACTCTCTCTTTTAGTATTTCATCTTCACATAACTTCTAATTCTCCTCTAAAACCATGTTTTTTGTCTTCAATTTATCTTCTACCACCTCTTGAGTCCTTACAAAATAAAAATAAAAATAAATATCCCAAATTAATAGGATCATACTCTTAAAATATATGCATTTAATACCCAAATGTATGTCATATTTAAATGTTATCATAACTCTTGACCCAACAGGCCTAAACCCAATTTCAAACTAAAACAAAAACTCTAGTTGGCAACTTGCTATTACCATCTCCATCCTTGACCACTCAGCTCTCGCCACGTTAGCATAGCCACCAACCAACTTGCCACCACTACCACTGCAGAGTCTTCACCTGCAAAGAAGAAGGAACAACAATTGAGTTGCAAGAAAAAAAAATGTAATCATTGTAAACAAGGCTATAAAGCCGAATTCAAAACGGTTGTAATGGTTACAAGTTTCCTTTAGAAATCAATACAGAGACAATGATTCAAAATTAATAGCAAAAACACAGAGGAAGCATTCAAAATAAGAAAACAAAGTAGTTGATATCAGAATATCAATCAGATTACAAAGCCAATTTGTTCTTGAGGTATACATTTATTGTTTATTTATTATAAAATTCGAACATTTTTATATATATAATATACATATTTATTCTGTCATTGTTATCATTTATTATTATTAATTTCGAAACTTTTTATAATAAATACATAATAAATAAATATAATATTAAGTAATAATAATAATAAAAAGTTAAAAGGACAAACAGGATCCGAATCGTTGCCGTTGAAACCACGAACGGAGTTCCTTCGAACCTGTGTTTGTGAGGGACTCCGATGAATGAGTCTCCAGTATTCGAGCATGTAAAAAAAAAACAAACAAACATTAAAAATAATGTAAAAAAGGCGGATTTCGAAAGTAAAAATACAAAAAAAAAAGGTTATAAAAAAGATATATTTCGAAAACAAAAGAACCAACACCATAAAAACCCATTTCCTTTTTAGGATTTGTAAAGATCTAATGTAGATCTAGATTATTTTTAGAAAAATAACAGAAAAATAACAACAAAAAAAGGGATAAAACAAATTTGATTTTTTTTTTAAAAAAAAAAGGAAAACCCAAATCTAATTTAAAAATTTTTTTTTTTAAAAGAAGGAAATCCTTTTTATTTTCTTAAAAATCTATAAAAGAGATTTTTCCTTTTACCTTCCAATCACTGTGGACGGCGACAGGGGACGATGGCGCGTGTGACGTAGGCAACGGAATGGTGACGGACCCGTGGCGGAACCTTAGGTCAGAGGGATGAGAGCTTGAGAGAGAGAGAGAGGGAGAGTATGAAAGCAGGAATTTTTTTAAAGGCAAAGGGAAATCTGATTTGTTTTCAAAGTTCTTAGCCTTTTATAGGCCATTAAAACATTGTCGTTTTAGAGTGGTGTTTTAACACTTAAAAAGTGCCGTTTTGTTTAATGACCTAAGACCCGACCCAATCCGATCCGACCCATTGAATCCTAAGGGTTTGCGTGTTTTTTACCAAGGAGATATTTATTCCTTTAATCCTTCTGCTTTTTTTAAAATTTACAGTTAAGTCCTCTACAAAATTTTAAATTCTTTTTAACTTTGCTAAAAAAATTTAATTATTTTATAATTTAGTCCTTGGACTTCTGGAAGCTTGGGAAGCTGCCACGTGACACGCTTTTTGAGTTTATTCCATAAAAGAGCCCCTAACTTTTCTAAAATTATATTTTGATCCCTAAACTTTTCTAAAATCATATTTTGACCCCCAAACTTGTTCAAAATCACATTTTAACCCCTAAACTTTTCCAAAATAACATTTTAACCCTTAAGCTTTTCCAAAATCACATTTTGACCCTCAAACTTTCCTAAAATTGCATTTTAACCCCTAAATTCTCTGAAACTTCTTTTTTCGACCCCTTTTTTTATTTTCTTTTTCTTTGATTTTTTGTACATAAAATTTATTTATTTTTCTTCGTATTGATCCCTTTTTTACGATTTTCGCCTTTATTTAATCTTATGCTTATTATTATTTTTTTTTGCATTTACTTATCTGCTTAATTGTTCTATTTAATTTTGTTAATAAATTGCATATCTGTGTTTAATTTACACACTCATTTTAAATTAACTTAAAATTATTTTCTGTCTCAAAATACAAATACAAATGATTTTAAAATCGAGGCTATATCCTTTTGTGTGAAAATTTAGAAAAATTATGTCCTAACGTGTTGGGTGTGATTTTTCGTATAATTCGCACAATCAAATATCCTCTTTTAAAACTTTTAAAATGTCCTTCAATTTTGAAATTTCGGGAACGTCGTGCCCTAACGTGTTGGACACGACTTCAATTCCCCAAGAAATTCGAAACACGCTGGCATTTTTCTTCAAATTTAAGTTTTGAAAATCTAGTTGTTCTTTCTTTGTGTTATTTAATTTCGCCATTAATTGAACATTCGTATTTAATTTACACACTCATTTTTAATTGTTTTCTGTCCTAAAAAAAGCAAATGATTTTAAAATCGAGGTAATATCTTTTCGTGTGGAAACTTCGAAGAACCATACCCTAACGTGTTGAGTGTGATTTTTCGTATAATTGGCACAATCGAATTTCCTCTTTTTAAGCCTTTCAAAATGTCCTTGAATTTCGAAATTATGGGAACCTCGTGTCCTAACGTGTTGGACACGACTTCAATTCCCCGCGAAATTCGAAACACACTGGCATTTTTTCTTCAAATTAAAATTTCAAAAATCATGCGAAATAAATTGTGTACGAGGATCGTATTTTAAACTTCACTCGAAGTTTCAAATTTTTAACAACCAAGTCCGGATAATAATCGACGCGGTACTAATTTTGGGCGTGTGAGGGTGCTAATCCTTCCTTACACGTAACCGACTCCAGAACCCGTTTTCTAGATTTCGATGACCAAAATATTTGGTTCAAAACGGATTTTTAAATGTTTTGTGGATATCCAATCGCATTGAATAAAAAAGATTGGTGGTGACTCTCATGTTTCGATTTTACATTAATTTTCGAGATGTTTGTCCAAAAAAAAATGTTTCGACAACATCGACACGAACCTAATTCTGATATCACTTGTTGAAAACGGGATCAAAATTTCTAGCTAAAATAAAAATTTATTACACACAAATTTCACACAATACAACTACTAACTCCTGTTAGTTTTTACAAACTCTCAAAAAATAAACTCTCAAAATTTTCACTCTTTTCTTCTCGACACACTCTCTTTTTTTATTTTTATTTTACAACTCTCTCACTCTCTTTTTTTGCTCTATTTTTCTTGGCTTGTATTGAACAAACCCATAAGCCATATTTATAGTAAAACTAAACCAATAATAACAAGCCACCTAAGGCTTGTTCTAGACATTTCTACCATTATCATCCATCTAGCCAAATTAACCACAATTAACAAGCCACCTAAAGTTTGTTCTAGACATTTCTACCAATCTTAAAAGTTGGTTTGTATTCTAACAGGGATGAGGAGCTTATTGAGTTTTACTTGAGACCCAAATTATTTGGTTTGCCATTGCCACCCAACAGAATCAAAGACGTTTTACTCTACAACTATGATCCCCAAACTCTTATAGGTTCCTTCTTTAAACCCAGTTTTTCATGTCTTATCTTTTTCTTTTGTTTTCTTTAAGCTTTTCCATGATTTTGGTGTTGCTTTTTTTATCAATAGCGACGAACAACAATGCACTCTCAAATGGGATTGGAAACAAATATTATTTCTTCACACCAAGAGATCGATGATACGCAAATGGTTCGAGGCCGGCGAGGACTGCTGGTAACGGGTATTGGAAAGCAACCGTAGCTCATAAGTTGATCTATCATTAAGGAAAGAAGATTGGATTGAAGAAGAGTTTAGTGTTTTACAAAGGAAACCACCAAAAGGTGTTAAAACCAATTGGCTCATGCATGAATACGTATTAACCGATGCTCCGATTAGAAAAAGGCTCGGCAATGAAGACATGCGGGTACGATCCTTCAAATATGATCTTATCCTCAATTCCTATTCGAATTCGACACTTATGTTTTTTTTTCTTTTTTCAGCTTGATGATTGGGTCTTGTGTAGAGTATATGAGAACCCTAGGGGAAAAAAACCTAGAACGTGAAACCTTACAAGAAGGTCATCAAGAGGAAGCTGAAGCTGAAACTGATACAAGTGCAATTGTACCTTATGATCAAGCCCAAATGGTTCAACAAGAAGGTCATCAAGAGGAAGCTGAAACTGAAGCTTATACAAGTGCAATTGTACCTTACGATGAAACCCAAATGGTTCAACAAGAAGGTCATCAAGAGGAAGCTGAAACTGAAGCTGATACAAGTGCAGTTGTACCTTACGATAAAGCCCGAATGGTTCAACAAGAAGGTCATCAAGAGGAAGCTGAAACTGAAGCTGATACAAGTGCAATTATACCTTACGATGAAACCCAAATGGTTCAACAAGAAGGTCATCAAGAGGAAGGTGAAGCTGAAGCTGATACAGGTGCAATTCTACCATACAATGGAACTCAAATGGTTGAAAATGGGATTGCATTTGCACCTCTTTATGCACCCATTAATCTACAAATGCCACAAGCTAGTTCTCTGTTACCAGAACAAGTATATGGTGATTATATGTCTGAACATCCTACACTTGGAGGGCACAATATGCTACAATATTATTCAGATTATGGGGTTTATGAATCAGAGATTGCTCCTATTGGTAATCCAATTCAGGTCATTCAAGATCCTGACTCTGGGTTGCCACCAAGTGTTCACCTTCCAAGTGATTTTGATTTCCCACCTCTTGATCAGTTCAATCAAGATCCTGACTTTCGGTTGCCACCAAGTGTTCAGCCCCCAAGTGATTTTGATTTCTCACATCTTGATCAGTTCAATCAAGATCCTGACTTTGGGTTGCCACCACCATTATAAGTTGTTTCCAGATCAGTTATATTGTTCTTAAATTACAAATTAGGAATGATAATGTTAATGTTGTAATTGAATGTAGAATTTTTAGTTGATCTGTATGTATTTATTGTTATTTATTTGTGTTTATAATTTTTCTAATTTTTTTTTACAACTCTTCATTACCTTTAAGTTTATTTGCCTCATCCTTGGTTAACTTAGCTGCAAATCCATTGAAACTCCAACGGTAGATATAGAGCAACATTGCATAAATAATTCATAAACCCAGGTTAAATATTAAGTCTCTTAAAACGTGCATTTAAGCACAAGTCAAATCATTTGTTTAATTCATATAACTATCCTCGTAAATTAATAGATTAGGAAATCTTAATGTTCATAGTACCGACCAACATTGAATTTAATAAAAATTAAGCAAACCCACACCTAAGTCGGCTAAAATCGACCTATGATTAAATCGATATAAATGTATAATATTGAAAATTATTACCACCTCATGGATGTTAGATACATTCATTCCCCCACCATATCCCACCCCACCTCGTTCCATTTTAATTTAATTTTTATCAATTATATATAATATCAATCTTTTTGAAGTTAAATAAATATTTAAACATAATTCTTTAAAATATATTTAAACATAAAATTTATGGAATTTTCATTTAGACATTCTTACAATTTTATGTTGAATTAGTTATATATATTCAAGGGTAAAATAGCAGTTTCAAATAGTGAGACAAGATGAAGTGAGACAAACAATTACCATTATTGCTTCGTATTGACTGTTGAAAGAAAAACTCACTCAACCTTGCATTCACTTTTTAAAAGAAAAAGTCCACTTCAATCGATACGTATCGGTTAAAAATCCATTGGACAATTGATAATGTACCCAATTGACGTATTTATTATGTTTAATTTTGGTAAAATCTTAAACGATATGTTACTAGTTTTGGATTAATTACTTTATTTTTTATTAGGCACAAAAGCAAACCTGAAAAATAAAAAAAAGTAAGAAATTGGGTTGTCGTAAAAGTTTTGGGCCAAAGATCAAGTTGATGGACAAAGATCTATTTTGAGAATTTTTATTTTTGGATTTATTTGTAAAAATGATACTTTTAATTTTTATTAGGATAATAATTTAATTTTTTAGTATTTTATCTTTTAATATTTTTACATAACTCTTTAATACATATTTTATTTTTAAAATACATATTATATATATTTATTTTCACAAGTAATTGAATTTCCCATCAAGCTTCAGGCTAATAAACAATCCGGTAGACAGCCGTGAAATCCGAACCCATACTTAAAAATTTTCATACCAAAATTTGTTATTTCTTAGGTTAAGGAGCTAAACACCGTGGCTTCATAAAGTTATATTGGCATCAAGTCAAGAAAAGCCGTTGATTTGGTGATGATAGGCGTATAGTTGGAGTCAATTGTTTGTTGTATTTGATCTATCGAAGAACATTGGTGTGTCCAATTAAGTAGTTGGTTGGACTTCATCAAGGGAAATAGCAATCAGATTTAAACGAACCGTGTGATTGAGGTCATTGGTTCAAGTTGGATCTTTCTATTTGCAAAGCTACATGAGAGCTAAATCATGGACGTGTATTTCATGGTTGTTCGTTAGGTAAGAGTTAATAGTTAGGTGTTTCCATAATTAATTTACACACGAAAAGGTTGGTGGTCTAAAGTGTCTTCGATCACTATAACTAATTTATTGGTTGAAGAAAAAGACTTGCTATTAAGGACAGGTTCAAAATTGGAGCAAAATCGAAATTGAAGCTAGAATTTCATCATATCAGTTTATTTAAGTCACACGTTGTGGGTACGACAGCTACCTAACCGCACAACTTGATTGAATCGAACAATAATTTTATATATTTCAATCTTTTTTTGAGATCGACCGTACTCTTTATACTGCTATTTATTTACTCTTTAAGCGTAAAAGTAATATATATTTTTTTATGTATTCTACACCCATCAACTGTTGAGGTTTTTCGATCCTAACATATTTTCATACATTCTTTCTTTCGGGCACCAATTTGTCATTTTAAGGTAAGAACATTTCAGAATCCGAAACATCAGCCAACCTGAATTCCCAAAGCAAAGAACAAAATTATTTTGGATTTTTTGCCGAAGGAAGCTGTCAGCCAGCTAGTAATTGAATATCATAATTTGGACAAAGAACTCTGCAATTATAATAAATGAACTATTTATAAAATTTTGATTGAAGAATGAAGATCATAGTAATTAGTAAAAGCCGGCAATGGATAATCTTGTTCCATTTGCGAGCTTAACAATGCTTAAATGCTTCAAAAATTAACGAATCCAATGAGTTTATACCAATACCACACTCAAAAAACTTATATAAAGTCCCCTTTCCATGGAATTATCTACTGCAAAATCAAGCTCCTAAAACTCAACAATGGCAGCCCAAACCTCCCCTTTGGCAAGGCTTTCGCTTATCATTTTCACACTTTCCATGTTCATGTGGTGCGGCCATGGTTCCTCTGATAACAGACAGGTTTACATTGTTTACATGGGGAACCTGCCAAAGGGTGAGGTTTCAACCACAAGCCTGCATACCAACATGCTTCATGAAGTTCTTCCCAGGTTCTTCTTCTTATTAATTGCATGCTCTTTTGGATTTTTTTGAGGTCTAATTACGGTTTTGGTTCTTCAATCATTCTTAAATTTGGGATTTAGTCTAACTACCTTTATTTGGCGTAATTTAGTCTCTCTACTTTTATTTTTATAATGCCGTTAGTTAGTTCAAATAGGTAGCTTCATTAATTATTCTGGTTTAAATGCTGAAGTGAATTTGTTTTTTTAAAAGCATGCCTTCCAACTCATAAATTACTTTGGGGTGAAGAATTATAAATTTTAGGGGAGTTTAAGTGTAATTTTACAATTATACTAACTTATAATTTCATAAAATTTTAAAGGGCTAAAAAGCAGATTTTTCATTTTTTTTGGAGAGGGGAAAGGCCAATTTCATAAAATAATATTGTAAAAGTCATATCAAAGTACAAGAACTAAAACTGTAATTATAGCATACTAGAGGGATAAAAACCATAGTTTGGTATCTTTTATCGAGATTTTCTAACTCTGCTTATGAAAGAATGCAGCAGTACAGTTGGATCAGAAGTTTTGCTCTGCAGCTACCACAGGAGCTTCAATGGATTTGCTGCCAAATTGACCAAAGATGAAGCAGTTAAACTGAGAGGTTTCTCGAGAAAATTCCTTACCCAAAATTATAATTTTAAAACTCCAGTGTCTCCTCCATTATGTTAGTAACTTTGAGTTTAATTTCCTTTTACAGAAAAAGAAGGGGTGGTATCAGTTTTCCGCAGCCAAAAGAAGCAGCTTCACACAACAAGGTCGTGGGACTTTATGGGATTCAACAAAAAGGTGAAAAGATCAGTTATCGAAAGCGACATTATCGTCGGAATGCTTGATACTGGGATTTGGCCAGAATCTCAAAGCTTTAACGACACCGGATTCGGTCCGATTCCGGAAAAATGGAAAGGCACCTGCCAAAGCTCAGCCAATTTCACTTGCAATAGGTAAAGTGAAAACCGATTATTAAAAATTCAGATTCAACCAGTAGGTCCAATTGGTTGAATAATTGAAATTCTCTTTCAGGAAAATAATTGGAGCTAAGTATTATCGAGCTAATGGAGATATCAGTCCAAACGATTACAAATCCCCGAGAGACTCCGAAGGTCACGGGACACACACTTCATCAACAGCTGCTGGTGGCTTAGTTAGCAAGGCAAGCTTATACGGGATAGCCAAAGGGACAGCTCGTGGTGGGGTGCCATCGGCTCGCATAGCAGTTTACAAGATTTGTTGGTCCGATGGTTGTTATGATGAAGACATTCTCGCAGCATTTGACGATGCGATAGCCGATGGCGTCGACATAATCTCCCTTTCTGTTGGGAGTTTATTCTCATCGGAGTATTTTGATGATACGATTGCCATCGGAGCTTTCCATTCAATGAAAAATGGTGCCTTGACATCGAATTCTGCCGGTAATAGTGGTCCTAGTCTGTTATCAATTACAAACTTTTCGCCTTGGTCTTTATCAGTGGCTGCTAGTACCATTGATAGAAAGTTTATCACTAAGGTCAAGCTCGGAAATGGCAAGATCTATGAGGTAAGAAAGTTCCTTAAAGTTTTCTTGTTTAGACGTGTTAATGAATCGGACCTGTGATTATGTGTTATTTTTCTAGGGAACCTCCATAAACACATTTGATCTTAAGGGAAAAATGCACCCATTTATCGCCGGTGCAGCTGCTCCAAACACATCTGAAGGTTATACATCCGAGGATTCAAGGTATATCTTTGTATTTCATGGTGATTTATTCAACAATATTCTCAAAATTTATTCTATAAAATTCAACACTGAATCATAATCCTAATGCCATGGAAATGCCAGGTTTTGCGGTCCAGGAACATTGAACGAAACCTTAGTGAAAGGCAAAATTGTTTTCTGCGACTATGATAGCGACGGTACAGGTCCGGCCCAAGCCGGTGCCGTCGGTGCAGTATTTCAAAGCGGCGTATACAAGGATTATGTTTTTGCTTATAGTTTACCCCTTTCGAACTTGAACTTGGATGATGGAAGGAATGTTCACAATTACGTGAACACAACAGAGTATCAACACTAACTTCTTTACCAAACATAATTATGTTTCATTCAACTTGATTTAGTGCTTTAATCACTGTTTTATGGTTGCTGTGTTTGAAATAGAAACTGCACTGCAACAATATTCAAGACTAATGTTGAAGATGGTCAATTCGCTCCGTTCGTTGTATCGTTTTCATCAAGAGGTCCTAACCCTGCTACACCAGACATCCTTAAGGTAAATTAAGTGAATTCGGATGAATTCGTTTAGTTTGGTCCGGTTTTATAGATCTTTTGTTTTAGGACTTAAAAGACATTATTGGATGCAGCCTGATGTTACGGCACCTGGGGTTGACATTTTGGCAGCATGGTCTGAAGCTGTACCATTGACAGAAACCGAAGATGATACAAGAATTGTTCCTTACAACATTATTTCAGGCACATCCATGTCATGTCCCCATGCAACTGGTGCAGCCACTTATGTTAAATCATTTCACCCAACATGGTCCCCTGCTGCCATTAAATCTGCCCTAATGACAACAGCTTTCCCGATGAGTTCCGAGAACAACCTCGAAGCTGAATTCGCATACGGTGCAGGTCATATAAACCCTGCACAAGCAGCCCAACCAGGATTGATATACGATGCCGGCGAAATCGATTATGTTAAATTTTTGTGTGGACAAGGATATACCCCTAAACAACTCAAGCTCATAACAGAAAGTAACTTCACTTGTTCCGAAGAAACAAGCGGAATGGTGTGGGATCTAAACTATCCTTCTTTCACATTATCCGCAACTCCCGGAAATTCAATCACTCGAGTCTTTCATCGGACGGTGACGAACGTTGGGTCGCCAGTGTCAACTTACAAGGCTGTTGTTAATGCTCCACCTGGTGTCATAGTTCAGGTTCAACCAAGTGTACTTTCTTTCAAATCTATTGGCCAAAAGCTAACATTTGTAGTGACAGTGGGAGCTGAAATTGGGAATTCAATGATCTCTGGTTCATTGATTTGGGATGATGGAGTGCATCAAGTGAGGAGCCCTATTGTTGCTTATGCTTCCTTAGTCCAATGAATTCATTTGAAGGGAAACAAAAAATATAAGTTTAATGATGTTTTGTTTTTTATTTGTTGTCTTTGATGTTTTTGTCTTCTATCTTACATCATGATAAATTGTATTCATGTGAGACCTGTAATAAAATGAAGCTGAGCTCTGATGTTTTGGCAAAGGAAGCTATCAGCCGGCTAGTAATTGTATGACGTGATTTGGATTTTCCCTTTCACAATTTTCCTAAGAACCAAACAGAAAGTCATTAATTGTCAAAGTACTTTCAACACCATTCAAGTTTTTCATAAATATGCTATTAGTCCCTGTACTTATCCAATGTTTGAGATTTAGTCCTTCTACTTTGAAAGTTAAAAATTTCAACTCTTTGATTTTTTAATTTAGAAATTCTAGTCCAATCATTATTTTTGTTTATAATTTCTATCAAAATTTCTCAACTTAATATATTTATTTTTTGTCAATCATATACAAAGTCATTTATTGTTTAATTATTCTAAAATTCGAATGTGCGTTTTAATCTACTCCGGATTCGTTCATATTTAACTTAGGTTTATGAATTATTTATGCAGTGTTGCATCGAATGTTTTGCTCTATAGCTACTGTAGGAGTTTTGATGGATTTGCAGTGAAATTAACCGAAGATGAGGCCAATAAACTTGAAGGTAGATTAAGCACTATCTTGTTTGTGATGTCTAATTATGGTTTTAGTCCCTCTATTACGCTGCAATTGGGATTGTTAGTTACTATTGATAAAGTGATACCTTGAAATTTTGACTAGTTGTCATCACTCCGATGGACATAACTAATAATGATGTTAAATATTTTCACAATTGGACGGGTGTTCAAACAAGTCAAACCACCAAATTTTAATTCAATTGGTTGAATCACCAAGTCAAGCACCTCAAAAAGAGAAGAATTTTAAAATAAATTCTAGAAAAATTTATGAACACAAATAAATAACAATAAATACATACACATGAATTAAAAATACTACATTCAGTTAAAACATTAACATTATCATTCCTAATTTGCAATTGAACTATTGAAACAGCATTAACGAGGAAACAGCTTGCATTTCCAAACACTTATGATGGTGGTGGCAACTCGGAGTGAGGATCCTGATTGAACTGATCTAAAGGTGGGAAATCAAAATGACTTGAGGGGTCACCACTTGGTGGCAACCCAGAGTGAGGATCTTGAATGACCTGAAATGGATTATCAATTGGAGCAATCTCTGGTTCAGAAACACCGTAATCTGAAGAATACTGTAGCATATTGAACCCTCCAAGTGTAATATGTTCAAACATAGAATCACCATATTGGTTGAAATATGGCGTTGAACTAACTTGCTCTGGTAACCAAAAACTAGTTCCTTGTGGCATTTGTACATTAATGGGTTCATAATGAGCTGCAAATGCAATCCCATTTTCAACCATTTGGGAACTAGTATTTATGGGTTCATAAAGAGGTGCAATCCCATTTTCAGCCATTTGGGAACTAGTATTTATGGGTTCACAAAGAGGTGCAACTGCAATCCCATTTTCCAGCATTTGGGTTCCATTGTACGGTACAATTGCACTTGTATCAGCTTCAGCTTCACTTTCCTCTTGTTGACCTTCTTGTTTTACCTGTTTTTCCCTAGGGTTCTTATATACTCTACACAACACCCAATCATCAAGCTGAAAAAAGAAAAAAAAAAAGAAGGGAAATAAGTGTCGAATTCGAATAGGAATACACGATGAGATAATATTTGAAGGATGGTACCCGCATGTCTTCATTGTCGAGTCTTTTTCTAACCGGAGCATCGCTTAATACATATTCATGCATGATCCAATTAGTTTTAACCCCTTTTGGTGGTTTCCCTTCGTAAAAGACTAAACCCATCTTCAATCCAATCTTCTTTCCTTTATGACAGATCAACTTATCGGCTCCGATTGCTTTCCAATACCCGTTACCGTCATTTCTCGCCGGTCTAAAACCATTTGCGTATTTTCAATCTCTTGGCGTGAAGAAATAATATTCGTTTCCAACCCCATTTGAGTATGCATTATTGTTCGTTGCTATTGATAAAAAAAAATTGACAAAACAACACCAAAATCATGGAAAAGTTTAAAGAAAGAGCATCAAAAGCCAAGAAAAGAAAAACCGGGTTTAAAGAAGGAACCTGTATGAGTTTGGGGATCATAGTTGTAGAGTAAAACCTCTTTGATTCTGTTGCGTGGCAATGGCAAACCAAGTATATTTTGGGTCTCAAGTAAAAACGAATAATCTCCTCATCCCTCGGTTTGAATCTATAACCACGACGGTTGGATCTAAAGTAAGCTTCTTCTTCCTTGAGCATCGTCGACATTAATGGATTCATGAAAACTTGATTACCTGACGTTGAAGAATGTGTTTACAGAGTGATTCGCGCTCTAAAAAAGAAGTAAAATTATTTATCTGAAATATTTTGTTGCCTTGTCTTTATGTATAGTTAGGGTTAAGTTTAACAGACTAATATATTTAATAATTATTTAATGAAATAATTAGATAAATTAGAGTTGAGATAGATTTGGAAGTCTTAATAATGATCTAAAATCAAACTCTCCCTATTCGCTCTTATTAAAAAGAAGAAGAAGAAGATTCCACTCCAATAATACATGTTTCAGGGATGAAATGGTGACATTCAATGGCTTTAATGAAGTTCTTAAGCCAATATATATAAGATGATTCAATTCGAATGCCATTACATACGACAAAATGAAAATTGTTTAATAAAGTTTTCTTGTAATCAACACTTCTCGGCAGAAAACAGAATGCTTCGTACATTTCTAGAAGCCGGCCAATGGCCATGGATGGATCTACCGACGAGCTTAACAATGCTTTCTTTTTGTTCAGTAATTAATATAAACACTTATATAAATGCCCCTTTCATTGCATTGGTTAATTGCTAAACCAAGCTTGAAAACTCATCGATGGCAGTCCGGACGAGTTCTTCGACATGGCTTACGCTTGTGTGTTTCACGATTAGCTTCCTTGTCGGCTGCCACGGGGCTTCCGATACGAATGAGAGACAGGCAAATAGATAAAGAAATCCGAGCTGATTTTAGTTGATTTTGGAACTCGAATTAGTTATAATGTGTTTAATTGTTGTTGGATTGAACCAGGTTTACATTGTGTACATGGGTGACCTTCCGAAGGGTGATGTCTCCGTTTCGAATATTCATATCGGCATGCTCGAAGAAATCGTTCCAGGGTTTGTCGATTATTGTTTTGTTATTCTAAAATTGGACTTCGGATTCGTTGATATTTAACTTCGGTTTATGCATTGTGTATGCAGTGTTGCATCGGACGTTTTGCTCTACAGCTACCGTAGGAGTTTCAATGGATTTGCAGCTAAATTAACCAAAGATGAGGCAAATAAACTTAAAGGTAGACTAAGCACTATCTTCTTTGTGGTGTCTAATTTTGGTTTTAGTCCCTCTACTACGCTGCAATTAGGATTTAATTTCTTTATTTTAATTCAGCATAATTTAGTGGGTATAAATCGATAATATTGTTAGTTACTATCGATAAAGTGATACCTTGAAATTTTCACTAGTCCTCATCACTTTAATGAAAATAATTAATGATGTTCGATATTTTAAGAATTGGACTAGTGGTCAAACAAGTCAAGTCATCGACATTTAATCTAATTGATTCAACCACCGATTCAAACACCTAAAAAGAAAGAAGAAAAATTCTTAATTACATTTTTTGATAAATTAACTTAATATATTTTTCCTTTTAAGTGATAAGTAGTTCTTATTTACTTACTATTTTTAATATTTTTTATTAAAAACCCTAATATATAGATTTTTTTAAAATGAAATAAATTATTTAAAATATTAATTTTGAGTTGAAATATTTTTAATGTTTAATCAAATAGACCTTATTTTTTTTTTTACATTTTAATTATTTCTTTTAGGTTGGGTATTATTTATTTGGGCCACTTTTTTGGGGTTCTATTTTATGTTGGGTTCAATCCGGTTTGAGCCTAATATAATGGGTTTGGGCATATATATGATAAATCGGTTTCGGTTTCTAGTTTAATGATGGTTTTGAGCGATTCTCTTAAAACCCGGTTTAATAACGTTGTCTGAATCAGTATCCTTGGCGATTCTTAGTTCAATCAGTTAAATTAATCAATTTGATCTGATTCTAATAACATTGATGATGTTATTAGTTGGGACTAAAATTTCAACATAATAAAGAGACTAAAACCACAATTAGACGTTTTTGGTAAATTATGGATCATTAAAAAGAAACTTTGGGTTAACTAATTTTCAATTATTTTTCCCAGGAAAGGAAGGGGTTGTATCAGTGTTCCCTAGTCAAAAGAAGCAGCTCCATACATCAAGATCATGGGAATTTATGGGGTTCAACAAGAAAATGAAAACATCAATCATTGAGAGTGATATCATTATTGGAATGCTTGACACTGGGGTTTGGCCGGAATCCGAAAGTTTTAACGACACTGAATTGGGTCCGATTCCGAGTAAATGGAAGGGAACTTGCCAACAATCGGCCAATTTCACTTGCAACAAGTACATAATCAAACTTAAGATTATGGAAATAGTTCATTAGATCATGAAATATTGGCCTTTAACAATGTTTTAATATGTTTCAGAAAGATAATCGGAGCTCGATACTACCTGACCGATGGCTATTACGGTCCGGAAGATTTTATATCTCCAAGAGACGCAGAAGGTCATGGGACTCATACAACATCAACAGCTGCAGGTGGCTTAGTTAGCCAAGCCAGCTTATTTGGCATAGCCAAAGGAACGGCTCGTGGTGGTGTTCCATCTGCACGTATTGCGGTGTACAAGATATGTTGGTACAATGGTTGCTCTGATGAAGGCATTCTCGCTGCATTTGACGATGCAATAGCTGATGGTGTTGACATAATCTCTCTTTCAGTAGGGAGTTTCATTACATTCGATTACTTTGAAGACTCGATCGCGATCGGCTCTTTCCATGCAATGAGGAATGGGATCCTCACTTCGAACTCTGCCGGTAATGGCGGTCCTTTTCCTGGATCCGTCGAGAATGTTTCACCTTGGTCTCTAACTGTGGCAGCTAGTACGATAGATCGGAAGTTCGTCACAAAGGTGAAACTCGGTAACGGCCAAATTTACGAGGTAATTAAAGGGATATTCATAACTCAATTCATGTCTCGAATTGAATTACACTTTAAATTTTCTTCCTACAGGGTGCCACTATAAATGCATTTGATCTCAAAGGAAAAATGTTCCCTTTCATCTACGGTGGAGACGCTCCGAATTCGACCTTAGGCGACGCGTCTGAGTTTTCTAGGTAGTACCGAGATCGCATAATGCAGACGACATGGTATTAGCTCAATGTAAGTGAATGTACCTTGATTTGGACGAAATTTTGTCACAGGTATTGCTTACCAGGGGCAATGAATGCAACATTAGTGAAAGGGAAGATCGTTTTTTGCGAGTACTTCACCGATTACGAAGGTGTACTGGAGGCCGGAGCCCTCGGCGCCGTGTTTCAAGATTTAGGAAACAAGGATTTTCAATTCAGTTACCCTCTACCTTTTTCCACCTTGAATGTGAATGATGGAAGAATGATCATCAACTACTTGAATACAACAGAGTATTTTCCTATTTCCTTCTATAATATTGGTTTAACTCTGATTCCGCCCCTCTAGTATGCTCAATTTAGGATATAGTCATTATACTTTAATTTGGTATAATTTGATCTTTACTCATTGGTTGTTCTAAATAGTTAATACCGTTAACTATTCTAATTAAAATGCTAACTTGAATTTTTCCAATGAACTTCCCTTTTGATGCAAAAAAAAAAAAAAAAATTCATGTCATGTTGGAAGGGTGTTTTTAAGAAAAGAAATCCATGTAAGCATTTTAATTAGAATTGCAAACGATGAAAGTACCTGACAACTTCCTCTATTATAGAGATTAGATCAAATTAGTTTTCTACTATGAAAAGAAATCAAATAAGGCTAATATGATTATAAAATAGTAAATGGTAATTTTATTAATATCTCTTCTTATTTGATTGTTTTTAATAGTATAGAGATTAAATTATTTCATTTAACAGTGGAGGGACTAATATGATAAAGTCCTTATAATAGACGGATCTATCTGTAATTTCACCAATAGTAAACGGTCTTTAACTATTTGTATAACTGACGTCATTATAAAAGTAGAAGTCAAAATTATCTGAAATTAAAGTATAGAGACTAATAACTAAATTTCTGCATAGTAGATGGACCAAAATCAGAATTTGACATATAATATTCAATTATAAAGAGTTCAATTACTTTCAAATTTTTTTATTAGGAATCCAACAGCAACAATATTCAGGACCAGCCAAGAAAATAATCAATTTTCCCCTTTTGTTGTTTCATTTTCATCTAGAGGCCCTAACCCTTTAACACCAGATATACTCAAGGTAATGATGAAATGCTGTTTCACAATTTTTTCAGTTAACTTGCTTTCCAAGTTTCTAATTTTTTCAATCCGAGACCAGCCTGATCTTACTGCACCCGGGGTCGATATCTTGGCGGCGTGGTCAGAAGCAACCACCGTGACAGAAGGCGATACCCGAAGAACTCGTTACAACATTATTTCGGGTACATCCATGTCTTGTCCGCATGCGACCGGGGCTGCCGCTTACGTTAAATCATTTCATCCAACATGGTCCCCTGCTGCCATTAGATCTGCTCTAATGACAACAGGTAATTAATTTAGCCTATTCGAGATCTTGGTCCCGGATTCCGACATCTAACCATATTTCATCTACTCGTTCGCAGCTATTCCGATGACTTCTAACAACAACATCGAAGGTGAGCTTGCGTACGGGGCAGGTCACATAAACCCTTTACAAGCAATCGATCCTGGATTGGTATACGATGCAGGGGAGATCGATTATGTTAAATTCTTGTGTGGACAGGGATATACCATTACAAACATTCAACTAATAAGTGGAAACAGTAGCAGTTGTTCCGAAGAAACGGATAGTACGGTGTGGGATCTAAACTACCCGTCGTTCGCATTATCCACAACTCCCGGAAAATCAGTCACTCGAGTCTTTCATAGGACAGTGACGAATGTCGGCTCAGCAGTGTCGAATTATAGGGCAGTTGTTAATGCCCCGCCAGGGCTCATAATCCAAGTTCAACCGAGCGTGCTTTCTTTTGAATATGTCGGCCAACAACAATCGTTTGTTATGACTGTTGGAGCTGAACTTGGGAACTCGATGATCTCCGGTTCTTTGATTTGGGATGATGGTGCTCATCAAGTTAAGAGCCCCGTTGTCGCTTATGCTTCCATAATGCTGTGATGATTTCGAAGAATATCGGAGATATTTTATGTTTTTATCAAATAATTTAATGAACATGAACTTGGTTTCATGTAGTTGAAAAATATGCAACTGCGATGGAGAAATAAACTATTTGAGTTCTTCATATTAATATCATCCATCTTATTCTTTTGTGTCCTTGTCATTGAAAACATCTATAAAATAGGATTGTATGAAATGATTATGTCATGCCAAGAACAAAGCTGTGAGGGCCATGTGCGCCCAAAGCAGATAATATCTTATTGGTATCAAAACTACTCGTCGTGTCTCTTAAGCGATGGGTGTTGGTTAAGACATTTATTGGTATCAAAACCACTCGTGAATGTAACACTTTAGGTAAATCTCACAAAGCCGTGAGAGTCATGTGCGCTTAAAGCGAACAATATCATACCGGAGGTGTTGATTATGACATTTATTGGTTGCGGATGTGAGATTTTGTCTAATATGAGAGGATAGCTCTTTGATGAGGTACTCAAACAGAACTTATAGACCACTGCCTCCTAAAATTTCACCTAACAAAATAATAATTAAATGTCACCGTATAAAGTAATTTGTCAATAATTAAGTGATTTATTGAGAAGATATTGTACTCTTAGTTGGACAAATCAATTCCATTTCAAATTCGAAAATTTGATACAAATCTAAATTTAAATATTCAATTTAATTAATTTAAATTCGAATTGCAATAATTTAATTTAACCATAAAAAAATTAAAAACTTAAATAAATTCGTATTTGAAACTAAAATGACCCAACATTAAATTCTCTTGCCAGCTAGTAATTCCAAGCCACAATATGTAATTTTCTCTTTGAAATTTTCCCGAGAATCAAACATAAAGAGACTAAATTCTACCTCAGACCATTTCTTAAAATCTTAAATACGTATGCATCTCAAGCCCATTTTATGTTCTTTCGAACATCATACACAACTATGCTTTGCAACAAGAACATAGTAAATTGATGCCTTTGGAAGCTTTTGTTTGTCGGCGGGACTAACAAAGTAATAACATACCAACGATTCTCACTACATTCACCGCCTATATAAACCACATATTTGAACACTGCTTAATCTATCAGCAAAAACCTCTCCAATGGCGACTCAAGCTTCTCTTTTGCAATGGCTCAAACTAATCACTTTTACTTGCACCTTGCTGGCAGTTAGCTCCCATGGGGTGGCATCCGATGGTCGAAAGGCACATAAGTCCCTTATGCATTAGCTATGTTACTTCGACTCTTCATTTGAGTTCGAATAGTATAAATGTTTTCATTGAGTGGTTAAATTTGTTGAATTCATGTACATATAGTGTACATGGGTGACCTTCCGAAGGGTGAATTTTCAGCTGTAACTCTTCATAATACCATGCTAGAACAAGCTATCGGAAGGTAAATTTGTCACAAACATTCATTTAAAATTTAACAGCGGCTCATCGGAGTTACTGCTACATAGTTACCGAAGGAGTTTCAATGGCTTCGCCGCCAAATTGACCGATGAAGAGGCGGAGAAATTGGCTGGTTTGTTGGCATTGTGTCATATTTTTTTATTAAATCTTAATATTTTTATCACCTGACCATATGAGCTTTCGGGTTTGACTGAATAGCAGGACTGTTCGACAAGTCTAATCGCAACTGTATAACAAAGAAATTTGGATTAAAATGCAAAAAGTTTCAAGTCTCAACCGTATTTTT
Organism: Kokia cookei; assembly: GCA_039519145.1. Taxonomy (NCBI): domain Eukaryota; kingdom Viridiplantae; phylum Streptophyta; class Magnoliopsida; order Malvales; family Malvaceae; genus Kokia; species Kokia cookei. The sequence continues at coordinate 1,433,786 of CM076907.1, read as the reverse complement.
GAATATAGAACTTTGTTTCAGACATGGAAGGGGTTGTTTCTGTTTCCCAAAGCGAAAAGAAGGAGCTCCACACGACAAGATCGTGGGACTTCATCGGCTTCTTCGAACATTCTAGACGAATGGGGTTAGAAAGCGACATCATAGTAGCTGTCCTCGATACAGGGATTTGGCCTGAATCGGAAAGTTTTACTGATAAAGAATTCGGTCCTCCTCCGAAGAAATGGAAGGGCAGTTGCTAAAAGTCGTCTAATTTCACTTGCAACAAGTAAATATGATTGAACATATGTACTTACACATAGATTATATATTATGATATAAAATGTTAGCAAAATTTCCAATATCACATGCAGTAAAATAATCGGGGCAAGATACTATCGAGCTAGAGGAGATTATCGTTCGGAAGATTTGCAGTCACCGAGAGATTCCGTAGGTCATGGGAGTCACACTGCATCGATAGCTGCTGGTGCTGTAGTTAGCAAGGCAAGTTTATACGGATTTCGTGCAGGGACAGCTCGTGGAGGAGTGCCATCAGCTCGTATCGCAGTATACAAAATCTGTCGGTACGATGGATGTTTCGATGAAGACATTCTCGCAGCATTCGATGATGCTATTGCAGATGGAGTTGACATAATCTCCGTTTCGGCTGGAGGGATCCTTGCTTTGGAATATTTCAGTGATTCGATCGCTATCGGAGCTTTCCATTCGATGAAAAACGGGATACTAACATCGAATTCAGCTGGTAATGGTGGTCCTCATTATGCTTCTGTTGTAAACCTTTCCCCTTGGTCTCTCTCAGTAGGTGCAAGTACCACAGATAAAAAATTTCAATCTGTGGTGAAATTGGGTAATGGTAAAGTTTTCAAGGTAAAAAAAAAGGCTTGTTGATTTGGTTAAAATATTATGGAGTCTCCAGTATTAGCAGTTAAATTGCATTTGATTTTTTTTTTTACTAAGATGAGCATATTAGTTCCTATATAATAGGTCAAAGAGCAAATTGGTCCTTTATTTTAAAATTTACTACATTTCTGCTGATGGAATAATCAAATAGTTACTATAGCCTCATTATGATGCAGGGTTCAATTTTTAATAGTAGAAATGAATGGAATTTTTAATAGAAGGATCAATATGTTCTTTGATCTAACATGAAAAGGCTAATTTGCCCATTTTCTGAGTGGAGGGACCAATGCAATCTCACACTTAGTATCGAGACCTCCATGATTCTTTTAATGTTGATTTCATGTTATTTTACCGCAATCTGTATTGGCAATACTGATAAAATTACCTTCTCATTCTTTAGGGAGCTTCAGTAAATACTTTCGATCTTAAGGGTAAATTTTATCCTCTCATATGGGGCGCCGATGCTCCGAAATATAGTCCAACCGAATGTAGGTAATATTCGCTGCAATTCTTCAGTTAAATCCATAAAAAAGAAACCTGGAAATTCATCGTCAAATAAATGCAGGATTTGCTGGCCAGGTTCCCTGAATGAGACCTTGGTAAAAGGAAAAATTGTTCTTTGTGATTACTTGGATTTCATGGAGGGACCATTACAGGCAGGAGCTGTTGGTGCTCTAATTCGAGACGATGGATTCAAAGATTTCGCCAACACTTTCACATTGCCTGTTTCGGATCTCAATTTAACTGAAGGAGTTGACATTTTGCACTACATTAATACGACGAAGTACCATCACTATAACTTCATGATCAGTATCATAATTTATTGAATTTCACTAATTTGCACCACAAACAAACTGCCGGATAGTGACGGCTTAGAAATCACTTCTAAAACAAAAGCCGTCGCTATAGATAACAATACTGACGATCAGAATGGTTATTCTGACCAAAGAATAACCCTTGATACATGTAACATCCTTATAGAATTTCTTTTTTGACGAAAAGCTCACTGTTGGAGTAGATTTAAAACTCTATTCCGACAGCTTAAGCGTCTCTAAAATAGCAATTGTTGGTATAGATACCATCCATTATAGTTGATTTTCTAATACCTATACCAACAGTAAAATCGTCAATATATTTGAGTAAAATTCTGATCATCTCTTTGAACTTATTGTGGCAGTTTGAATCGTCAGTAATTTTAGTTCAAAGATTTCGCCTATACTTGCATGTTTCGGTTCTCAAATTAATCAACGGAAGCGAAGTATTGCACTACATTAATACGATGAAGTACCATCACTATAACTTCATGGTCAGTATCATAATTTATTGTATTTCACTAATTTGGTTTCATTTAATTGTGTAGGAAAGCTGAAGCAGCAATACTTCGGAGTACCGAGGAGAAAGACGAACTTGCTCCCTATGTTGCTTCGTTTTCATCGAGAGGACCCAATATTCTTTCACTAGACATCCTCAAGGTATAAATTGAATCTCTAATAATCAACCCCTTTGATCAATGTTCGGAGTTTGTGACATTTGAATATAAATTGCAGCCGGATATAACAGCACCAGGAGTTGACATATTAGCAGCATGGTCGGAGGCTACGACTACGACGTGATAAAAGGATAGTTCCATACAATATAATCTCTGGTACTTCAATGGCTTGCCCGCACGCGACGGCTGTTGCGGCTTATGTCAAATCATTTCATCCGACTTGGTCCCCTTCGGCTATTAAATCCGCTATAATGACAACAGGTACTAATACCGTATTTGTTGTTGATGACTCTTATATATGGTTATTAACCAATATCTTTCTCTGTTTTGCTACAGCAAGCCCGATGAGTCCCAAGACAGATACCGATCTCGAGTTTGCGTATGGGTCCGGTCTTATAAACCCATCATTGGCCATCAATCCAGGATTGGTCTACGATGCCAGGGAGATTGATTACATTAATTTTTTGTGCAGACAAGGGTATAGTTCGAAACAACTTCGCCTTATTACCGGTGATGATAAAACCGGTTGCAAGAAAGCAACAAATGGAAGTGCATTGGATTTAAACTACCCTACATTCACATTAGTTGTTAATATCTCAGGAGTTGATACATACTACAGTCGCGATTTTCATAGGACCGTAACCAATGTCGGATCGCCGGTTTCGACTTATAATGCCATCGTTAATGCTCCGAAGGGACTCTACATCAAAGTTAAGCCAAATGTTTTGTCGTTCAAGTCCGTCGGAGAAAAGAAATCATTTGTTGTTATGGTTTGCAGTGAATATTCGTGTTCCGACGGTCTCAGGTACTTTGGTATGGGATGATGGTGTGCATAAAGCAAGGAGTCCGGTTATTACCTGTTAAACCATGATTTCGATTACCAGTAATAAAACTAAGGGGATTGCTAATAGTAATGATAATCTCAATGTATGTACATGTTGGTGTTGAATAAGAAATCAATGGAGAAATTCAAAATTCTCCTCAATGAATGAATACAAATGTACTTTGTCATCAAGGCTTTATTAATAAATTGGACCCCAATTCCCATATTGGTCTTTAAAGTTTTCTTTTTGTCAAAAGTGATCCTTAACAGTTAATTGTCTCAGTTTACCCAAAAAAAAAAGAAAAGAGTAAACTAGGTTATATTAGACTCGTCAATTCAGATTTTAGCTAAAAAAATCCAATACGATGAATTAAAATTTGAAATCAACACAGCTTAGTTGATTAAAAGTCAACAACTCAATCTTAACCTTCCGAAACCACAAATGATTTAAACTTGAATTGATAACTTTAAAATAAATTAATTTTAAAATTAACTTGAATCCAAAATTATTCAAATTCGAAATAATTGAAACAGGAAATAATAAAAACTTTTAAAACACGAATTAGTCCTACTCAGCGAGGAAAACAGGTTAATATACTATTGGTACTTGAGTTTGCTTTTAATATTTAATTTTGGTACTTGAGTTTTTTTTTTGTCTCAATTTGATACTTAAATTTGACTTCAATGTTCACTTTAGTACATGAGCTTTTCCAATTTGATATTTGAGTTTTTTTTTTTTTTTTGTCCCAAGTAATTACCGATCTTTTTTTAACCGGTGCATAAAGTCAAATATTTATAGACCTGTCTTATGGTTGGGTATTCCACCCAACTCGACTAGGGTCAAGATTGGATAAGAGTTTTTACACTTCGAGTCTACCTGTCTCGATCCAAATTCAATTTAAATAACAAAAAAAAGTTTTTAAATTAAAATTTAATTATAAAAATATATAAAATAGTAACTAAAAATATATTTTTAATAGTAAAACGAGCTTTTCCAGCAAGCTTGGGCTTGAAAAATATTTTGGAACCAGGCCTTGGCCCGACTCATGGACACCTCTAAGCCACATGATGTCATTTGATTTGGGTACAAAATCGAACATTAAAACCAAACTCAAGTACCAATCTGAACATTGAACCCAAAATCAAGTGGCAAACGATATATTAACCCCAAAAGTTGGAGTTTTCCTAGAGCATTTTGAACATATTCTGGTTTCATTGCCGGCAAGCTTTGGAACAACAGAAACATTGTAAAAAACACCATCTTTAGACGGTCTCGGTACTTAAAGAACAACTAGAAGCGAGCTTAACAATGCATAATAGCTGTTCGAGAAATCTGAGATCCCAAATGATCCAAAAAAAATAATGAGGGTTCATAGTTTCAATTTCCACCATATATAAAGCTTTAAAGTTCATACAATCATATACAAGCAAAGTGCAGTGGATTTTAATGGCAATCAAGTCATCTTTGACATGGGTTTTTCTTTTCATCTTCATTATTTCCCCGGCAGTGTCCGATGATGATCGAAAGGCAAAAAAACTATTTTCTTTGAGCTTTCTTTAATGCATGTGTTTGGTTATATGTATATGTAAATGTATGTTTGATTGTGGTTTTTGAAGCTTTTGCAGCTTTATATTGTTTATATGGGTGAACGTCCCAATGGAGAATTCTCTGCAGAAAGGCTTCATATTAACATCCTAGAACAAGTTCTTGGCAGGTTATATATATGTATATCATGGTTTAATTCTGGTTTTAGTCCCTCTACTATGCTAAAATTTGAGATTTAATTCTTATACTTTAATCTGGCATATGTTACTAGTAGACCTAAATTGGTAATACCATTAATTGCTTCCGTTAAAATAACGAGTTGGATTTGCCTATTGAATTTTAGCTCAATTGGTATGGGTATTATTGTCAATGTAAAATGACATGGATTTGAGTGCGCTGAAGCTTATTATCCTCCAAGGACGTAGCTAAGGGGGGCTGGCAGGGGCCTTGGCCCCGTTAAAATAGAAAAATTTTCATTTAGGCTCCTTTAAAATTTATAAAAATTTAAATTTGTAAAGGTAAAATTACACTTTGGCCCCCTAAAAATAATTAAAATTTTGATTTAATCCTTTAAAAATTATAAAGATATAGATATTAAAATGATGAAATTGTATTTTTACTATCGTAAAATATATAATTTAATTTCGGCACCTTCTAAAAGAATTTTCTAGCTTTGCCCCTATTATCCTCCTATTATTGGGTTGGAGAGGGGCTATGGAAAGTTTTTGACATTGTACAAAAGAAGAATAGATATGATCAGAACTTAAAATGAGATTGTTGAAATAAATAAAATGATGGGTTGGTACTTGAGTTTCGTTTTAATGTTCAAATTGATACCCAATCCAAAATTAACATTGAAACCAAACTCAAGTACCAAATTGAACATTAAAACCAAACTCCGGTACCAGATAGCATATTAACCCTTTTAAAAAAACAATTTTAAATAGCTTCAATAGCATGTAAGAAATAATATGTATGAAGACATGCATTTTCAACAGTGGTGGGTCAAGCTCTTTGCTTCATAGCTACCATAGGAGCTTCAACGGATTTGTTGCCAAGTTGACCCATGACGATGCTCATAAATTGGCCAGTAAGTACTTTAGCTGAATTCTTTTATGGGATCATTATTATTGAAGGTTATCACATTAATAATGGAGTTTTTTAATTGAATTTCAGACCTGGAAGGGATTGTCTCAGTGTTCCCTAATCAAATGAAACAGCTTCACACAACAAGATCATGGGATTTCATGGGATTCTCCAAAAATGTTACAAGAACAAATCTTGAAAGTGATATCATTATTGGAATGTTAGACACCGGAATTTGGCCGGAATCCAAAAGTTTCAACGATGAAGGATTTGGTCCACCTCCAAAAAAATGGAAAGGCATTTGCCAAGGATCATCAAATTTCACTTGCAACAAGTAAATCCTCTATTGAAATCCCGAAAACTAAACCGAAGCCCTGATCGATTCTGACAAATTTTTTTTCGATTTTTCACAGTAAAATCATTGGAGCTCGATATTATAAGGCAGATAAAAACTTCCATCCAACAGATATCAAATCACCGAGAGATTCGGAAGGCCATGGGAGTCATACATCTTCGATAGCAGCCGGTGCCTTAGTACAGAAGGCAAGCTTATCTGGTCTTGCTTCGGGTTTAGCTAGAGGAGGGGTTCCCTCGGCTCGAATCGCGGTCTATAAGATATGTTGGGCTGATGGTTGCTCTGATGCGGACATCCTTGCAGCGTTTGATGATGCAATTGCTGATGGTGTTGACATAATCTCGCTTTCCGTCGGAGGGTCATTCGCGGTCGATTATTTCAACGATTCCATCGCTATCGGAGCTTTCCATTCAATGAAAAACGGAATCCTCACCTCAAATTCTGCTGGTAATTCAGGACCTCAGCTTGCAAGTATCACAAATGTTTCACCTTGGTCCCTCTCAGTAGCTGCCAGTACCATAGATAGAAAATTTTTCACTAAGGTGAAATTGGGTAATGGTGAAATTTACAAGGTAAAAAAGTTTTAAAAAAACCCCCAATTTTCACATATTAACTCCATGTTCTACAAATTCTAATATTAAGTACATACTTTAGGGAACATCTATAAATACTATTGAACTCAAACACAATATGTACCCTCTCATATATGGTGGAGATGCCCCAAATACTAAAAAAGGATACGATAGCACCCAATCAAGGTAACATAACGAGTACTTTAACGAATTATGAAGTCAATTTCGGGTACGGTTTACGAATGTTTATAATTAAGAAAAATGTTACTTGAAATGCAAGGTATTGCTCGGGAGACTCACTGGATAAGGCCTTAGTTAAAGGGAAGATTGTTCTTTGTGATTCTGTAAATAGTGGTGAAGGTCCATCAGCTGCAGGAGCTGTTGGTGCTATAATGCAGTATTACTTGGATTCGGCCTTCAATTTTCCATTACCCGTTTCGTGCTTGGGGTCCGATGATGGAATGGATGTTTCGACCTACTTGAACACAACAAGGTTCGTTTTCAAAAATAAAAATTCTTCATTATTGAATTTGTTAAATAAATTATTGAACTGTATTTCTTGTCATGTTTTGGTAGAAAACCAAAAGCAAAAATATTGAAAAGTATTGAAGAAAAGGATGAACAAGCTCCATATGTGATTTCATTTTCATCAAGAGGGCCTAACCCTATTACGTATGACATTCTAAAGGTAAATTCGATGAATTTCTCATGTTGTTTTCGATGTTTCATCCGTTCCGGACTTTGGACATCTTAATTTTATGTGTATGCAGCCGGATTTGACCGCGCCGGGGGTCGACATTTTGGCAGCATGGTCTCAAGGGACAACTATAACCGGCTACAAAGGTGACAATCGAGTTGTTCCATACAACATAATCTCCGGCACATCGATGTCTTGCCCTCATGCAACTGCTGCAGCGGCCTACATCAAGTCGTTTAATCCGACATGGTCACCTGCTGCAATTAAATCTGCTCTAATGACTACAGGTATTGCTTCAAAACGCAAGCTCACAAAGCTCTGCATATAATGTTGTCCTGATTTTGGCTCTTGTTACTGCAGCTGTTCCATTAAGTCTCGAGACCAACACCGATGCCGAGTTCGGATTCGGATCAGGCCATTTGGTTCCTTCCTCTGCGCTTGATCCCGGGTTGATTTACGATGCCGGAGAGATCGATTATGTTAAATTTCTATGTGGTCAAGGATACGATACGGAAACTGTTAGACTTGTTACCGGAGATCGAAGCAAGTGCTCGGACTCCATTAATGGGACAGCATGGGATCTAAATTATCCATCGTTTGCTTTGTCAGCAACTCCTGGAAAATCTACAAGGCGAGTGTTTCATAGAACGGTGACGAATGTCGGCTTGGGTGTTTCAATTTATAAGGCAACGGTGAAGACTCCTCCAGGACTCAAAATCGTAGTTCGACCGAATTTGCTTGGATTCAAGGCTACTGGGGAAACGAAATCATTTATTGTGAAAGTTAAAGCTAAAATTGATGGCAACAACATCACCAACATGATGCTTTCGGGTTCTTTGATTTGGGATGATGGATTCCATCAGGTGAGAAGCCCCGTTGTTGCATTTGCTTTGGAAGAAGAATGATGGAAAGAGCAATATGCGAATATCAAATTTTGAATTTGAAATGATGATGAAGATAATAAAGATGGCATTAATCACATTCAATCAATTAAGAAAATTTAATAATATGTGTAGTGAGCCTTAGCTCAATTGATATCGTTACTATTGCAATAATTTAAAAGATGTATGTTGGTAGACCTATTTAACGGTTAGACTACTTGGTCGGTCCAATAAGCTTGGTCCAATTTTAGTTGGATTTGAGCAAGGTGAATTTTAATTTGGAGCATTTCAAACTTAATTAAAATTAATGTCAAGTATTGAGTGCAATGGTAAAAATATTGCATTTTCAACGAGAGAATGTTGTTGAAGCCCAAATTTTGACCGGGCCCAAACTCATTTTAAATTTATTTTTAGGATTAAATTTATTTTAAATTTAAATTTAATTTAAGTTTAAATTTATTTTCAAAATTAAAATTATTATAAATTTAAAATGAAGTTCAAATACAAAATGTCCAATTACAAAATCCAATCGGGCCCAAATACAGATGACCCAAATTACAAAGGCCCAAATAAGCCCAAACTAAATGACCCAAACTAGCCTCAAACAAAGTCAAACCCTAATCTGCTAAGTGTTGCTGCTGCTGTTGCCTCCACCTCAACCAACCGGAAGCCACCACGTCATCACCAAGTTGCACCACCAGCAACTTGCACTATCACCAGTTGCTTCAATCGCCACTGCCACTGCCGAACCTGCAAAAAAGAGAGAGAGAGCAGATTAAATGTACATTTAGTTGCATAGGACAAAAGAAAATTATTGTAAACATAGGCTATAAAAGCCGAATTGATTTCAGTTGTAAGGGTTGAATTTTGAATATTAAGAAATCAATATACAGTATACACTAATATTTTCAGAGATCAATTCAGAGCAAAGTTACTCGAATAGTCACAAAGGCAACAAAAGGCAAATCAGATTCACAACACTTAGGCATTAAAGCATCCAGTTATCCTCAATAAATGTTTACCACAATTCAAAGCCCTATTTAGTTTCAATGGATGCATTCAATACCCACTGTTGTCATTTATTTCTTTTTATTTCAAAACGTTTCAATAACTCTTAATAATATTAATAACTGTTTTAATATTAATAATAATACTAATGACCTCATTAATAATAAATAAGTTTTTCTTAATAATCATTAATAATAATAAATGTTTTGATATTAATAATAATAATATTAATAATTATTAATTAATAAAAAAATGAAAGGTCAGAAAACCTATCCTCAGTTGGTTCTGCCGTCGCTAGAGATTCGCGTCGGAGTTTCCCCTGAATGCCGCCATCGCCTCGCCGTGCATGGATCTGCAAGAAGAAAGAACAAAAGTATAAAAAGGATTTTTTTTTTTAAAACGGTTTCAAAAAAGAAGGAAATCTTAAAACCAAAAAAAAAGGGGTTTTTACCTTCGACGAAGGTGCGTGGCGCGTGGGAATGAGAGGCATCGACGGAGACATGAACGGACTGGCGCGCGTGACCAAGTGAGGCGACGACGCACGGCCGCGGACGAAGGCGCGTGGCGGCTACACGTGACGAACGGCGATCGGACTGACCAGTCGGGGCATGGCCAGCCAAAAGGGGGAAGAGGATTTTTTGAGAGGTTTTTTGCTTTTTTTCTGAAAAGGGAGTAAAATGTTTTTTTTTCTAAGGATTGGCCTATTTATAGCCATCGAAAACGGTGTCGTTTTGGTATGGCTTCAGAATGCTCAAAACGGCACTGTTTCGCCTAATAACCCATGGCCGACCTGAAATCCGACCTAACCCGACCTAGGATCCGCGTGTTTTTGAAGGAGGGGTTATTTATGCGTTCGATCCTTCCGCTTTTTCTAAAATTTTCAATCAGGACCTTTTTACACTTTTAATTAATTTTAAATTGGCCCATTGATTTTCATGATTTTTCAATTTAATCCCTCGATTTTTTGAAAGCATCAGGAGCTTCCACGTGTCATTGTTTTGGTTCATTTATGCAAACAGTCCTTATTGTTAATTTGTTTTAATTTTATCCTCAAATCGAGTTTTATCTAATTACAAAATTGACCCATAAATTTTCCATGGATTTCAAACTAGTCCTCTGACTTCAGGATGCCTGAGGGGCTGCCACGTGTCATCGATTTTTAGTTTTATTGCTCTGGAGGTTCCCTAAACTTTCCAAAAATTCTATTTTTACCCTCGAATTTCCAAAAATCCCATTTTAACCCCAAAACTTCCAAAAATTCTATTTTTACCCCTAAACTTCAAAAAATCCCATTTTAACCCTAAAACTTCCAAAAATTCCATTTTAACCCCAAAACTTCCAAAAAACCCATTTTAACCCCAAAACTTCAAAAAATTACCATTTTGCCCCCGAATGTCCACAAACTCTATTCTTGACCTCAAAACTCTCAAAATTACCCTTTTGCCCCTAAATGTCTAAAAATCCCATTTTTAACCCGAAATTTTCCGAAAATTACCATTTCACCCTCGAGAATTCAAAATTACCATTTTGCCCCCGGGTATCCGAAATGTCTCATTTTCAACTCCGATTGCATCATTCTTCTTTCTCATCAATATTTGCATTTAATTTTAGATTATTATGCACTCGTATTTTGCATTTTTGATTTTTCGCAAATAATTTACCTTCTTATTTATCTTACTTCGTGTTATTTAATATCCATTATTAATTGCTTATTCATATTAAACTCACATGTTTTTTTTCAAAATTGTTTTCATAAAAACTTTAAAATCGAGGCAATATTATTTTATTTCGAGTTTCAAAAATTTGTGCCTTAACTTACTAGGTGCAATTTTTCTTCAAATCGAAACAATCGAATACCCTTAATCGAGGCAATGCTTCCTTATCTTCGATCCTGAAAATTTGCGCCTTAACTTACTAATTGCGACTCTTCATCAAATCGAGATAATCGAACATCCTTTTTCCAAAAATTTAAAAATGGTTTTACGAAGGAAAGTTCGTTATTTTTGGATTTTGAAATGTCATGTCCTAACTCACTGGACGTAACTTTCTTCCTCGATCACTTGAAATATCGGGATTTCCAAACAAACCCGGTTTCTTTTAAACTTAACTCATGCACTCAAGGATCGTATTTTAAACTTTATTCGAGCTTTTAAATGTTACCAAATTAAGACCCGAAAATAATCAATACGGTACCAATTTTGGGCGTATGAGGGTGCTAATCCTTCCTCGTAACCGACTCTCGAACCTGTTTTTTTGGATTTCGAAGACCTACATGTTTTCAAAACGGTTTTTAAAACGTTTTGTGGTGATCCAATCACACCGAATAAAGGATTGGTGGCAACTCCCATTATTTTTTGATTTCAAAATAATTTTTGAAACTCGTCATTTTCCAAAAAGGGATGGTTTCGACAAATGTAAATTTGAACCTTGAAGACAACATTGTTAAAAGTTACAATAATGAACTCTTTTTTTTAATAATTATCATGCAGGATATGTTACTTGGAGGAACCAACACCGTTGTTATAACATTAGAATGGTCCATGTCTCATTTACTCAACAAATTAAACACATTGCAAAAGAGTAAATCCGAACTAGATTTTCTCATCGGTCACGATAGATTGCTAGACGAGACCGATCTCCTGAGACTACATTATCTACAAAACGTAATCTCAAAGACCCTCCGGTTGAACCTGGTAGTGCCACTTCTTGTTCCCCACATCTCGTCGGATCGTTGTAACTTATTAGGGTACAACATTCCCAAGGGTACGATGTTGCTAGTGAATGCATGGGCGATCCATAGGGACCCAAAGGTATGGGATGAGGCAACAAGTTTTAAGCTAGAAAGGTTCGAGAAAGGTCGAGCCGAGGGTTATAAGATGATGTCGTTCGGGTTTGGAAGAAGCGCTTGTCCCGGAATGGATTTAGGCCAACGTGTTGTGGGATTGGCTTTAGGATCATTGATTCAATGCTTTGAGAGGAAAAGAGTAAGTTCAAAGAAAATTGATATGGCGGAAGGGAAAGGACTAAATTTACCGAAAGCTAAGCCTTTAGAGGCCTTTTGCAAGGTTCGCAACACTGCGAAGGAGCTACTTTCATGAATAGTTATGGTATTAGTTTTAGTCCCTCTATTATATTTAGTCCTTGTATTCTAATTTAGCATATAATGTCATTAAGTAGTAAATAAGGTTAAATTCTACCATTAGGCCCTGTATTTTGCAAAAATTATGGGTTTAGTTCCTATGCTTTTATTTTATCAATTTTAGTCCCTATACTTTTCAACTTTTGAAATTTGAGTCCTGACCAAAAAAGTAACAGTTAAATTCGTTTGGTTAAATTCAATTATTAGTTTTGTACTATGCGCACAATTGTAAATTTTGTCCATCTTCTCCAATTGGATAATTCTATGTCCCTATTCTTTTTACATTTTGAAATTTTAGTCTTGACATAAATGATATTTATTAATTATTAACTTGATTTTTTAGTAAGTGATATGTGGAAATAATAAGCCGACATAGCATTACACATAATAATTTGGAAGTAATAAACTAAAGATTTAAGTGTTGAAAAATTAAGTACTGCTAAATTTTATAAGTGATGAGTTTATATTACAAAATTATTTGGTAAATTAATAAATATAAGTATTGAATATAACTATGTTGTATGAGAAAGTAAATATATTGATTTTTAAAAGATTATTTTTTTTAATTTAATCTTATTAATATAATAATTTATATTATTTTTGATAGTTTGGATGAAAAATGAATATATTAATTTGAATATTTCCTTTTTTTTAAAGAAAGCGATAATTTATTCCAATTTTTTAATAAAACAAAATGAACTTTATAATTTCTACCTTAAGTCATATGCAGTTACCTACCTACTTATCTTATTCAACATTTTTTGAAAATTTTCAATGATAAAGATTAAAATTTTAAAATTTGAAAAGTACATAAATTAAATTTGATCAAATAAAGATATAACAACTAAATCCGAACATTCGTAAAATACAGAGACTAATATCAAACCTACAAATAATTAGCACAATTAACTTTTCCAATAAAAAAATTTATTTAAAAACACTCTTTTCAATAATATGAGGATTAAATTATGAAAATTAAAATATAAAAATTAGAATTCAAGTTTAAATATAGTAGAGGGATCAAAATTGTAATTGGACTATTTTTTTAATATTATAAATTATATTTCTAGTTTAATAATTATATTTAAATAAAAATAAATTTTAAATTTAATAAATAATAATCCTAGTGGGACCGAATTGACTTAAAGATACAGAGTTTGAAATTTGGCCTATGATATGACATAACACCACTTATCATTTGTTTCATTGGGTCGTTTGCTATAAAGTCAAGAGTTTGATTTTCAATAATAATAAAACTATGTTTGGATTTTTTTTTTATGTTAAATTTAACCTAGAAACGAACTCAACGAGTGATTTCAGTGGAAAATAGAATATTGTTCATTTTAGGATACCTGAGTACGATCACCTAAGTGTGTGCGTTGTCAAAAGATTAAAAAAATATGAACAAATACTACTATATAATCACACCAATATATTTAAAAAAAATTTGACCTATTATCAACTTTAAGTTAAATTTAGACGAAGTCAAGAAGAATTAAAAGAAAAAAAAAATCCACAAATTTGATATCACACTACTCAAAATCTTTGATTCTAAATTTCTACGTTCTCATGCAAGTCAAAGAGTCATCTTTCTTATGCCCCTTAAAAGAAGTCATGGATTTCATTTGGTGGATGAATAAAGTTTCCAAGAAGAAATTCTTTAAACATCTTCCATAATTTAATAAACCCATGTGATAAAAGTGTCTATAAACCTTTTGTTGTGGCTTGGTGCAATTGGTAAAAACGAAGACTTTGAATATCGAATATCTTATTTTGAGATTTATCATATATAATTATATTTGTAAATTTTTAATTTTATAGTGGGTTTTAATTCGATTTAGTCGACATTAATTTATATTGTTTTTAGTTCTTTGTTGATTTGTGTTGTAATAATTTATATTCAAATTCATCCTCTCTAACTATAAGCATTTGATTATAAATTAAATCCTTTAAACATTATATGAATGTATTCTTAGTACTTTCTTTTTATGAGATGAGACTTATTTAAATGGTAAATTTGGATGCTTTAACGTTTGCCGTTACCTGCAAGTGTAAGTCTAGAACTCTAAAAAATGACATTGTGTAATCTCACATTAAGTATATTTACGGGTGCGCTACACGTAGTTAAGGGACTAGCAGGAGCCCTAGTCCCTCTTAAAATTGAAAATTTTTTATTTGTCTTTTAAAATTTTTAAGATAATAAATATAAAATTATACTTTGATCCTCCTAAAAATTATAAAATTTTATTTAATCCTTTAAAAGTTATAAAGATACAAACTATTAAAATGATATAATTACATTTTTACTATCATAAAAATTACAATTTAATTTTAGTCTCCTAATAAAATTTTTTGACTTCGCCCCTGACTTCCGATTTCATTATGTATTTTGAGAATAGAATAATAACTTGCGATAAGTGTTATCGGATCAATACTTGTGTGCTTGATTTCATGTTAAATTTTCTTAACAAATACAAGTGAATTGGATCAATGATCTAAGAGATTGGGTTGATCACCCCAATGAGTAAGCCGAGAGATTGGACTAACGAGTAAGGAGAAGAGTGTGCATCACAAGATTGAGTAGGGAAAGAGTATCACCGAAAAATCATAGAAATTTGGTAATATTTTCACTAAATTATGTAGATTTCTTTTTTCAATTTGCTTTTTAACCCATCCCCATCAATTAAAAAAGCATGAAATTGCAACACATTCCCTAATAAATAGCCTTATTCACACAATTAAAAGGATTGAGCCCGATTAACAAGTTTGACAAAGTCACGTAAAATTATTATAAAATCTTTACTCTTAACCCCACGTATCTCTACTTTTAACCCACGAAGACGTTATTAACGATTAGTGAATGGTTGAACTTGCGATTAAAATCAGGCTTAATTTTCCCTGAAAACGACTTAAAGATGTTGAAAAATTTGAATATATAAAGTTTAAACCAAAGAAAAATAAATAAAAGCAGAATCCCATGTGATAGTCTGACAGTTAAGGATGTTCATCATGTCAGTTGTGGTCTGAATTCGAATTGCACTAATCACGTTTATTATTTGGGCTTTATCATATTATTATAATTAAAAAAAAACATAATTTAGATAATTTATTATCCTAGACAAAATAAATTGACTTCTTCAAAATTTGGGATTAGTTGAAAATTGTGATTTAATTTACTCTATTAAAATATATGAAGGTTCCAACTTAATTCCAAATCAATCAATTTTTTTTATGACTCAGTTATAAATGAAGTGACTTATATTCAAAATTTGAGTTGAAATTAATGTTTTTGGAATTGGATCAATAGTTGAATTGATTAGATACTCGATTTTCGATCTGATCAATCTAACCAATCTATTCGATTTAAATTAAATAAATTGTGGTTCAATTGATTTTTTAGCCCCATTCAACCAGTCTGTATAAATTCATGGGTCAATCGTTTTTGTTTTGCCTCTCTTCGAACCAATACCTTGATTAGTTCTTGATCTAATTCGATTTTGAAAATACTAGTTAAATCAATCTCTGAACCACCTCTATCTCTACTCTTTATATATAAATAAAAATCCAAATCAATTATTCATTTATCGATTGAAACACAATCCCACAAACACATTTTTTTTTATGAGACTTTGAAGCAAATGAAAACGCGTACCCTAAAACCTTTATAAAGAAGATCGATTGAAACACAATCCCACAAACACATTTTTTTGTTTCTAAATTCTTTCCTTAATTATTAAAGAATTTAAGCAAAGCATTATTGAAACTATCGTTTCAAAACCTTCCTAAACATGGCTAAACATTTAGGGTTCTTCATCTTCCTCATTGTGGTACTAACATTCTCGAATTTCGAACGGGTTGATTGTGGAATCCTCAAACGTGTTCATCGACGAGGTTAGTAATAAATCATTTCTTTTGGGTTTATTTCGGTTTCCTTTTTACATGAATTCTGAAAGATTATCAATTTGTTTATGATATTAGGGTATGCAAATTTGGCCACCCTTGGAGTTGTGTGCAAATGTTGTGATGGCGAGGGAGGTGAATGTAGGAGCTCATGGGATGCTTCTTATTCTTGCCCAAAGCTTAAATGTCTTCCATGGAAGTATCAGTAACCATTTATATGAATATATGATTATTATTATTATTATTATTATTATTATAAGATTAAAGCTATGCTTTTACTATAAATACAATAAAAATAAAACATTTCAAGTTTTGCTTGTAATTTTGATGATGATTTTCATTTTTTTTTCAGAATAGTGGAACCAATGGATTTTGCTAATTGAGTTAATTTGTATCGGTTGATGGATGATACCAACTCAATTAGCACTAAATACTAATATAGATTAAATTGACTTTGTACCCTAGAATATGAAATGAGAAAAACATCGTCATAATAGTGTTCCTTATTTTATAAAAAATGGGTTTTTCATAATTTCTCAATTAAATTCAAACTCGATTATCTCAATTAATGAGTGATACCAACTCAGTCAACCCTAAATATTAATATAGATTAAATTAGCTTTCTACCCTATCCTCAATTATCTAGATTAAATAATAATATTCATCATGTAAAACCAGATAAAGTATACAGTTGTAAAGTATTTTATACCATTAATGTTTCTGTTGAAGCCCTATTTTGAACCGGATCCAGATTATGGATCAAGCTTTGATTTTAAAATTAGGTTTAAATTTATTTTTGAATTTAAATTTATGTTAAATTTAAATTTATCTTTTTAAATTTAAATTTGCTTTAAATTTAAATTTAATTAAATTTGAATGGATTTAAAAGCTTAATATTTAAAATTAAAAGCCCAAATTAAAAGTCCAAATTACATTATTGGACCCGAATTTGGCCCGATTGCGAATATAGACCCAAATTACCTAACCCTTATACCAGTAAAACCTATTACACCCAAACCCAAACTACAACTCTGGCCCAAATTCACAAATCTTCTAAGTGTTACTGCTGTTGCCTCCACCTCAGCCAACCAGAGGCCGCCACGTCATCAACAACTTGTCACCATCTTCAGCCCCAACTTGCACTGCCACCAGCTGCTTCAACCGTCGCTGCCATGGCCGACCTGCAAAAGGAAAAACAAGACATGCATTTATGTGAGAAATACAAAAAAGCATGATTGTAAACATGGCTATAAAGCTAGGCCAAGAATACTTGTAACAGGTACTGATCCTGGTTCTTTGGAAAATTACAAATCAATACAAAAGAATAAGCTTTTCACAGTATCTTACAATAAAAACTAGCAGCAGTTAATAGCCAGCAGTGAATCGACCCAAGTCAATCTCAAAACTGCCAAACATCGAAACGTCCAGGTATACCCACAGTGTATGTTTATTATTTATTATTATTTATTGTGTTAACCCATCAAATTCTATGTATGTATTTAATACCCCTATTAATATTTATTGTCTTCTACATGTTTCGAAAATGTCATTAATAATATTATTAATTATATTGGCAATAATAATAATAATATTACTAATTTCATTAACAATATTAATGACAATAATAATAATGACATCAATAATAATAATAATAATAGCATTAATTAAAAAAGAAACTAAAAAAATGAAGACGAAAGGACTCATCTTCGTTCAACGGTCACTACCGGAATCGCTCTCGGAATCGCATCGTCGCAAAACCCCGAACCTCTCCGATGCCTAGCCGTCAGTAGATCTGCAAAGAAATAAAGAACTGAAACGATTAATAATGAAAAAGAAATTAGTTTTTTTAAAAAAGAGGGACGGAAGGAGTTTTAAGAATGTTTTAAAAAAAAAACAGAAAGGAAAATGGGTTTTAAAAGGACGGAAATGGAAAACCTCACTTGAAGGAGGCCATGGACGGAGGCGCGTGGGAAGGAAAGGCGTCGATGGAGACACGGTTGGACCGGCGCGCGTGACCGAGCGCGGCGACTACACGCGTTGACGCGCGGTCGCGGGCAATGGTGCGTGTGGGCCCACGCGACGGACGGCGATCGGGTCGACCGGCCGGATTTTGGCCGGCCATGGAAAGCATTTGAGAGAAAAGGGGAGGGGCTTTAGGGTTTTTTTTTTTTGAAATCCGAAAAAATGAAAGAGGGAATGAGTTTTGCAAGGGCTCGATGGTTTAAATACCCTTACCAAAACGGCAACGTTTTGGTAAGGGGTATTTCGTGCAAAACGGCGTAGTTTCTTTCAAGTATCCATGACCGGCCCGAATCCGATCCGACCCGACTCAGGATCATAGTGTTTTTTATTAATGGCATATTTTCGCATTTGGTCATCCCGCTTTTTCTCAAATTTTCAATTAGGTCCATATCGTACTTTTAATTAATTTTAAATTGGCCCGATAATTTCCAATCATTTTCAATTTAATCCTTGGACCCTTTGAAGGCATTAGGGGCTGCCACGTGTCATTATTTAGGTTTATTTCTACGAACGGTCCCTTTTCTTTTTAATTTGTTTTAATTTAATCCTTAAATCAAGTTCGTTTTATTACAAAATCGACCCAAAAATTTTTCATGGTTTTCGAACTGGTCCTTTGACTTCAGGATGCCTCAAGGGCTGCCACGTGTCACCTATTTTTTTGGTTTTATTACCCCAAAGGTCCCTAGGTTGTCCAAAATTACCATTTTACCCTCGAACTTTCAAAAATCCCATTTTTGACCCCGAAACTTCCAAAAATTACCATTTTACCCCTAAACTTCCAAAAATCCCATTTTTGACCCTAAAACTTCCAAAATTACTATTTTACCCCCAAACTTCCAAAAATCTCATTTTTGACCTCAAAACTTCTAAAAATTACCATTTTACCCCCAAACTTCCTAAAATCCAATTTTTAACCCCGAAACTTCCAAAAAATCACTATTTTACTCCCAGATGTTCGAAAACTCCGTTTTCAACCTCGAAACTATCAAAGTTACCCTTTTACCCCTGAATGTTTAAAATTCCATTTTTAACCCCGAATTTTCCTAAAATTACCATTTTACCCCGTGCATCCGAAAAGTCTCGTTTGAAATTTTGATTGCATCATTCTTCTCTCTCATCAATATTTGCATTTATTTTTAAATTATTATGCACTCGTATTTTGCATTTTTTTTTCGTGAATAATTTATCCTCTTATTTATCTTACTTCACGTTATTCGATATCCATTATTAACTGCTTATTCATATTAAACTCGCATGTTTGTTTTCAAAATTTGTTTTTTTAAAAAAAGACTTTAAAATCGAGGTAATATCCTTTTATTTCGAGTTTTGAAAATTTGTGCCTTAACTTACTAGGTGCAATTTTCCTCAAATCGAAATAATCGAATACCCTTAATCAAGGCAATGTTTCCTTATCTTCGATTCTGAAATATTGCACCTTAACTTACTAGGTGCAACCTTTCTTCAAATCGAGATAATCAAATATCCTTTTCCCAAAGATTTAAAAAAAAAAAGTTTATGAAGGAAAGCTCGTCATTTTTGGATCCTGAAATGTTGTGTCCTAACTCAATGGACGTAACTTTTCTTCTTCAATCACTTTGAAATAGCAGGGTTTCCAAACAAACCCCATTTCTTTAAAATTCAACTCATGCATTCAAGGATCGTATTTTAAACTTTAAGCTTTTAAATGTTACAAATTAAGACCCGAAAATAATCAATATGGTACCAATTTTGGGCGTATGAGGGTGCTAATCCTTCCTCATGCGTAACCGACTCCCGAACCTATATTTCTGGATTTCGAAGACCTACAGGTTCTCAAAACGGTTTTTTAAAACGTTTTATAGTGATCCAATCACACCGAATAAAGGATTGGTGGGACTCCCATTATTTTTTGATTTTAAAATAATTTTTGAAACTCGTCGTTTTCCAAAAAAGGAATGGTTTCGACAGCTGACGACTCCACTGGGGACTTTTAAAATAAGCGAGAGTCAAGCCGGAATTGATTATTTTTGGGTCTTCTTTGGAAACTTTTAAGCTTCAGTTTTGTTTAATAGGCGATCCTAGACATCTTTTATGGCATTATATCATGTGATATTGGTAGTATAAATTCGTATACATCTGCATTTGTAATTACCTTTTAAGTGGAAGCCTGAAACTATTCCTTCGTGAGGTCTTCACCTTCGTGCAGGATAGTGGATCGCTTTCGAGATTACAAAGTACCTTTGTTTTCGTGAAGTTTTCACTTCCCTACAAACATGTGGGAAATGTGTCCCCCTAAACCGAACTCATCCGTGTAAGCCTATAATGGGTTAGGATCGAGGAATCTGCTGGTTTGGGTACCTCTACTTTAGAACCCAAAACCACATATAGCAAACCGTAGGAACTTGCCTAGAAAGGAGTTATACTAAACCATTAGGCAACCTTCCAAGACAAACTCTTAGGTTCTATGCTATATTTGAGTTGATATTATGTGCTTAGCTAACTTGTTTATTTTGTCTCCTTTTTGCATCGCATTTTCATCATCATATCTAGAGAAGGTATAGACTCAAAAGTTCAGTTACCTATAAGAGAATTAATAATGGAAAACAAGTACTTTGATAAAGTGGAGGACAATATGGTCGTGAGCATGTGGTCGGAGGAGACTCAACGCCAAAAAGGAGACAGCTTAGTGGAAGGATATGAGTCAGAGCTTTGGGATTATACCAGGATCAGCACAGCTCAAAACAATGTGTTAGAATTGAAAGAGATATGGGACAGTTGGGACAACAACATGAAACAGACCTTTTACCAAGAATACAGAGATTTGCCATACTTGTGCGAAGTTAAGGTGGACAAATCCCTCTTTAGAGCCTTAACACAGTATTGGAATTTGGCCTACAATTGTTTCACCTTCGAGAATATAGACATGACACCAACAATAGAAGAATACACCACTCTGCTTCGTTGTTCGAAGTTGTTAGTAGATAAGGCCTATTCTAGAGCTCCAAATCTCCCGACCATGGTTAAAAGATTGATAAACATCACGGGCATGAGCGAACAGTAGGTTACAACTCAAGTTAAGGTCAAAGGCGATAACAAGTGCATCACGTGGAAAAGCCTGCGAGACTTAATATTGGATCATCTAGATGCTAAGAAGAAGATCGACATTCTAGCCCTAAGTATCTACGGATTGGTCATTTTTCCGAAGGCTTTGGGGCATATAGAAGACGCGGTGATAGATTTGTTTGATAGATTAAGTAAAAGAGTGACACCTGTCCTGGCTATACTAGCTGAAACTTTCAGATCCTTAAATACATGCAGAAAGGAGGGAGAAGGTCGATTTTTTGCCTGCGCACCGCTACTGATGGTATGGTTCCATAGTCACTTTTGGAAAACAGAAAAAGTCTCCTATCAGTACTTGTCTAAAGACTACTCCCCTTTGAAAGAGTTCGTGGCCACGCAGAGACAAGAAAACTTCTCAGAAGAAAAGTGGATGGCCATACTCCAAAGCCTCAAAGACAAAGACATAGAGTGGCGAGCGCCATGGTTTATTCCTGATGAAATATTGTATCGGTGCGGAGATCTCGACTGGGTCCCTTTGGCAGGAATATTGGGAGCAACCGGTATGCACCTTTGCTAGTGTCAAGACAATACAGATCAAGACAGTTCATACCCGTGACTCGTGGGATAGCACAGTGTGAATTCATGTACCGGAGAGAAAATAATAAGAAAAGGATTCGGGAAATCTCAAATACATGGAACCAGGTTCGAAAAATGAAAGTATTCGACGCCAATCCCATGATAACTGCAGAATATGATTGGTGGAGAAACAGAAGGATTAACAAAAATATTCCTGTACTAAACTCAGAGATTGTCTGCCCAGTTGAAGAACACTTGCAGGTTGTTCCGACCGAATTGGAAATAATTAAACAGGATTTTGAAAAGAAAAATGCTGAGATGGGGAAAGTGATAGAAAAACTGGAGGAAGAGAAGGTGCTTTTAGGATTGGACGTTGATGTTCAGAAGCTAGAGGCGGAGAAATTAAGAAAAAGGAAGAATAAGGCTGAAGAAGATCTTAGCAACCTAAAGAAGGACTATAAAAAGCTTCGATTGTCAATGAGAACCGCCGGTTTAGGAAAGACATCAGAGCAATGGCAGCAGGAAATCTGCGAAGAGAAAAATAAGACAAGCCACTGGGAAAACAAATATGAAGACGCCCAAGTTCAGGAGAATGTTATGAAGAGTAGCCTTCTGGAAAGCCAAGCAGAAGTGACTGAATTAAAAGCTCGATTAGGAGAATTGGAGGAGTCCTTGTACAGGCATCGTAGCCAAAATTCAGTAATAGAATTGAAAGCAAGCCGAGCTGAGATCGAGAGACTGAGTAAGGGGTGAAAGAATTAGAGGCCTCTTTGCAGAATAGAGAGATACGAATTGAGATTTTGGAAAGGACGTTGAAGACGAATGATTAACATCTTCAGCAAACTCAAAAGGAAGTCAGAGAAAGGGATTATGTTATAGGTGAAGCTTTAAATCAAATCCGTGAAGTAGCTGATCATGTGCAGACACTGGCAGTTGAAGCAGAAGAGCTAAGCATACAGTACGAGACGAAGACGGAACGAGGATAGAAACTGTCAAAACTCCTTAAGAAAGTCGAGGCTCTGAGCATCAAAGCAAAACCGTTTATGTAATTTGCTTTACGTTAAGGAACTTGTTATCCAAATGAAGTTTTCTAAATGGAAAGTGAATTATAAGTCAATACCTCTCTCTTGCATACATGCATCATATTCACATCACATTTTCGCATACTTCTGCATAACAATCCTAACCTATTAAAAATTCGTCCAGCTACATCAGTAACCATTGAAAACTCACACCGCTATAACACTCTAAAGAAAACTAAAGCCATGGAACAAAGACTTAAACAAATCCAAAAAGAGTTACAAGACCAGATGCAAGAGCGCATCCAAAAGCAAATCAGCATGATGTGTAGTGAAATGAAGAATCAATTCATGGAGGTACAGAAAGGCCTAATGAATGAATTAGCGCAGGTAAAACAAAGCATGGCTGATAGGGGAAAGAGCCCCATTATTAAGGAAGAATAAGACCCAATGGTCCCCCCAAGCTTTACACCCCTCCATAACCCGGCTCGCATGAAATGTCGACACAGGAGCCCACTGTTACTGTAAGGGCATAGCAACCAGCTACTGGCACATCACGACCGGCTAATTATCTAATTGGATCAAGATCAAATCCAGAGGATAATGCCGCGAATCTGGGTGTCCCAGACTTTGACGAGATGATAAGAGAAGATCTCCCCAGAAAAATAGAAGAGAAATACAGGCGGTTAGAAGAGAAAATCGACGCAATGCAGGGAGTTGAAATTTGCTATGGGGTAGATGCCAAAGAGCTAAGTCTGGTTCCAGACCTAGCACTCCCCCCAAAATTCAAAGTTCCAGAATTTGAAAAATATAGCGGGATGAGCTGCCTTGAAGCTCACCTAACCATGTTCTGTAGAAAGATGGCAGGGTACGTACATAACGACCAACTGTTAATTCATTATTTCCAAGACAGCCTGGTTGGGTCGATAATCAGATGGTACAATTAGTTGAGCCGATCAAAAATCCATTCGTGAAAAGATTTGGCACAAGCTTTCTTAAAACAATACGGTCATGTGATAGAGAGAGCTCCTGATCGGCTTACATTGTAGAATATGGAAAAGAGGTCAAACGAGAGCTTTAGAACATATGCGCAGAGGTGGCGCGAGATGGCAACCCAAGTACAACCACCGCTAACAGAAAAGGAGACAACGATGTTGTATGTCAATACTCTTAAAGCTCCTTACCTAAATCATCTATTAGGAAACGTCACCAAGAGTTTTTTCGACATGGTCATGTAAGGGGAAATGATTGAAAATACGATCAAAGCCGGTAAAATTACAACCGAAGAAAACCCTAAAAGGCTTGCTCCTAGAAAAATGGATAATGAGGTTAACAATACAAGCATATACAGACCTAGCTGCTGGGAAGACCATGGATCCACTCAGCTGGGGCAGTACCTTCCTCTTTACACCAGAAAGTGAAGCTAATAAATGAAGGGCTGCTGATCACAATTAATGCTGAGGAGGAAATAATCGCGTCCATAACAAGCGATTTACCCTACGTGGGAATAGACGAGGAGGCTGTGGAATGCTCATTCCGCTTACTGGAGTTTGTCAATGCAACCTTCATTTCCAAAGGGAGGAAAATACCTGTGCTTACAATATCATTGACCACCAGGATGGGTTTAAAATACCTAGGAGAGGACTAGGAAAATACCTCCAAGGAAGAGTTATTGTGCCAATGCTAATAGAAAAGCGGGATCGTTATGGCCTGGGGTACAAGCCAGACGCGAAACAAAAGAAGAAGGAGCTGGAGAAAAGACAAGAAAGAATGAGGGCCAGACTGGCTGGAAAGGACATCTCGTGGGAACCCATGGTCTTCCCACACATCTACGAGACTTTCATCTTAGGAGAGGTGATCAACCAACAGAGAAAGGAGCAAGTAACGATTGGAACCAAAGAGGGCATCATAAAAGGTCCAAGCATTAATGCTATATCTGATGGAAGAAAGGAAGGGGATCCATCAAGAATTGGCTCGTGTGCACCCGGAAGCACCTTGAATAATTGGACCGTGGAGGAACTCCCTGTAATTTTTAAGATTTCCTCAGAGTAATGCTCGAAAACACCTATTGCTTTAGGCTCGAAAGCAATATGGATCTTTTTGTAAAAAAAGGGCCATGGTCATTACTCAGTTATTTGAAATGAAATGCATTTTTCATTTTATATTATTCTCCACAATTATTCTTTTATTTCTTAATTCGCTTAATAAACCATTCGTACATATCCAATAAACAAGAGTAATTATTCTTTAATACAAACATACTCATACATATACCACATATTCATTCTTTCGTAAATTTATTTTGCTCTTTAGACCTTCATTTCATCCTTTGACAGATCCCCAAATATCAATAATATGAGCAACCCTGACGCTAACTTAGAATCCTACTTCGAGCAAGATACGTGTTCGGAAGAGCTTCAAGACCTTGAAGATAATCAAGATTGTGATCTACCTCCAGATCTGTTAAGAATGATGGAACAAGAAGAAAAGCAAATCATGCCTCATTCGGACCCAGTGGAAGTTATTATCATGGGGTACGAAGATGAAAAGAAAGAGGTGAAAATTGGAACAAGCATCTCCGAAGAAACCAGAAGAGATCTTATCAATTTGCTTCAAGAATTCCAAGATATCTTCGCATGGTCTTATCAGGATATGCCCGGCTTGAGCACTGACATTGTGGTCCATAAACTCCCTATAAAGGAAGAAAGCAAACCCGTGCAACAAAAACTCCGAAGGATGAGACCGGATGTGTTGCTAAAAATAAAAGAAGAAGTCAAGAAACAATTTGACGTCGGTTTCCTCCAAGTGGTTAAATACTCTGAATGGGTAGCTAATATAGTCCTCGTTCCTAAAAAAGACGGAAAGGTGCGCATGTGTGTGGACTATCGAGATTTAAATAAAGCTAGCCCAAAGGTTAATTTCCCCTTACCCCATATCGACACTCTAGTAAATAACACGGCAAGACATTCCCTGTTTTCCTTTATGAATGGTTTCTCTGGGTATAATCAGATAAGGATGGACTTAGAAGATATGATCAAAACCACTTTTGTCACGCTATGGGGAACGTTTTGCTACAAGGTGATGCCCTTTGGACTCAAAAACGTAGGGGCAACTTATCAAAGGGCCATGGTGACCTTGTTCCACGACATGATGCACAGGGAGATTGAGATTTACGTCGATGACATGATTGAAAAATCCTGAACAGAGGAGGAACATGTAAGAATCCTGAGAAAGTTATTTGAAAGGCTAAGGAAATATCAATTAAAGTTAAATCCAGCAAAATGCACCTTTGGGGCCACATTAGGAAAATTGTTAGGCTTTGTGGTCAGCAAAAGAGGAATTGAAATTGACCCGGATAAAGTCAAAGCCATACAAGAGCTACCACCACCCAGCACGCAAAAAGAAGTCTGAGGGTTCTTAGGAAGACTAAATTACATTGCTCGGTTCATTTAATAGTTGACTAAGAAATGCGATCCTATCTTTCGCCTGCTTAGAAAGCGTAACCCGGGCGTATGGGATAATGAATGTCAAGAAACCTTTAATAAGGTAAAAGACTATTTATCCAAGGCTCCCATCTTGGTACCTCCAATTCCGAGTAAGCCATTGATCCTGTACTTAACAGTCTTCGAAAATTCCATGGGATGCGTACTAGGCTAACACGATGAATCCGAAAAGAAAGAAAGGGCGATATATTATCTCAGCAAGAAATTCACTGATTGCGAGACGCGATATTCGCCTATTGAGAAATTATGTTGTGCCCTAGTCCGGACTACACGCAGATTAAGACAATAAATGTTATATCATACCACTTGGTTGATTTCGAAATTAGATCCTCTGAAGTATTTGATGGAGTCTGCAGCATTGAATGGGAGATTAGCTCGATAGAAAATCTTGCTTTTGGAATTCGACGTAGTCTATGTCAATCAGAAGGCAATAAAAGGAAGTGCGATAGCAGACTTCCTGGCAAGTAGGGCTTTAGAAGACTATGAGTCAATAGACTTCGATTTCCCGAATGAAGATTTAATGTATATTGCAACTACTGAAGGGGCAATCATGGAAGAACGACCTTGGAGATTGATTTTTTATGGAGCTTCAAATGCCACAGGTAACGAGGTCGGGGCTGTCCTGGTATCACCAGAAAGAGATCATTACCCTTTCACCAACAAACTTGATTTTGATTGCACAAATAACATGGCTAAATATGAAGCATGTATTTTGGGAAACCGTGCGGCCATAGAACAAGGAATCAAAATTTTGAAGATTTATAGAGACTCTGCACTGGTAATCTATCAACTAAAAGGAGAATGGGAAACAAGGGATTCCAAGTTAATGGATTACCGCAAATTGGTCCTCGAGTTGATCACAGAATTCGATGACGTCACATTCCACTACCTCCCACGGGAAGAAAACCAGATGGCTGATGCTCTTGCCACTCTAGCCTCAATGATTAAGGTGAGTAGGACGGGAAATGTAAAGCCCATTCAGATGAGTATCTATGAAGCTCCCACGCATTGTTGTGATATTGAGGCAGAGGAAGAAGAAGAAAAAGATGATCACTCGTGGTACCAAAATGTTCTTCAGTTTGCAAAAGATCAAAAATATCCCGAGCAAGCCTCAAAAAATGAAAAGAGGACATTGCGAAGACTAGCCAGTGAATATGTGCTAGACGGGGAAATCTTGTACAAAAGGAGGAAAGATCAAGTGTTGCTAAGATGTGTCGATGCAATTGAAGCTAAGAAGATCTTAGAAGAAGTTCACGAAGGCATTTGTGGGACACACGCCAACGGTTTCACGATGACCCGACAAATAATGAGATTTGGGTATTACTGGTCTAGTATGGAGGGCGATTGCATCAAATATGCCAAGAAGTCCCATAAATGCCAGATCTATGGAGACAAGATTCATGTACCTCCATCACACCTTCAAGTCATGACCTCTCCCTAGCCTTTTTCTATGTGGGGCATGGATGTCATCGGGCCAATTTCTCCAAAGGCTTCCAATGGTCATAGATTCATCTTTGTGGTGATTGACTACTTCACTAAATGGGTAGAGGCAACCTCATATGCGAATGTTACCAAGTCTGCGGTTAGCAAGTTCTTGAAAAAAGAAATTATTTACCGATATAGGATGCCCGAAAGGATCATATCCGACAATGCCCTCAATTTGAACAATAGCACGATAGCAGAAGTTTGTGAACAATTCAAAATTAAGCATCATAATTCTTCTCCCTATCGCCTAAAAATGAATGGGGCTGTGGAGGCAGCTAATAAGAATATCAAGAAGATTGTGGCCAAAATGACCGAGATCTACAAGGACTGGCACGAAAAACTACCATTTGCCCTCTTTGCCTACAGAACTTCTACTGGGGCAACACCATTATCGTTGGCATACGGTATGGAAGCAGTCTTACCTATTGAGGTTGAAATACCTTCCATTCGAGTCTTCATAGGGCTTTAACTAAACGACGCTGAATGGGTCCAAGCTCGATATGACCAGTTGAATTTAATCGAGGAAAATAGATTAAAAGTCATTCGCCATGGCCAAATGTACCAGAAAAGAATGATGCGAGCTTACGACAAGAAGGTTCGTCCCAGGGAATTCTATGAAGGAGATCTAGTTTTAAAAAAGATACTTCCCGTTCACAAAGATTTCCGTGGGAAATGGATGCCAAATTAGGAAGGGCCTTATGTGGTAAAAAAAGCTTTCTCGGGAGGAGCTCTCATCTGAACAGAAATGGACGGCAAGGAGCTGTACAACCCTGTCAATTCAGACTCGGTAAAAAAATACTTTACCTAAAAACAAAAGGGGAATTGAGATGAAAACTCGCAGAGGGCATCTCAAAAAAAAAATGTTCAGGATGAAAACTCGCAAAGGGCGTCCTGGAACCCAGGAAACTTTGAGTTGAAAACCCGCAAAGGGCGGCTCAGATCCATGAACGGGTACTGACCCTGGTTCTTTGGAAAATTACAAATCAATACAAAAGAATAAGCTTTTCACAGTATCTTACAATAAAAAATTGCAGCAGTTAATAGCCAGCAGTGAATCGACCCAAGCCAATCTTAAAACTTCCAAACATCGAAACGTCCAGGTATACCCACAGTGTATGTTTATTATTTATTATTATTTACTGTGTTAACCCATCAAATTCTATGTATGTATTTAATACCCCTGTTAATATTTATTGTCTTCTACATGTTTCGAAAATGTCATTAATAATATTATTAATTATATTGGCAATAATAATAATATTATTACTAATATCATTAACAATATTAATGACAATAATAATAATGACATCAATAATAATATTAATAATAGCATTAATTAAAAAAGAAACTAAAAAAATCGAAGACGAAAGGACTCATCTTTGTTCAACGGTCACTACCGGAACTGCTCTCGGAATCTTCACCGTCGCGAAACCCCGAACCTCACCGACGCCTAGCCATCAGTAGATCTACAAAGAAATAAAGAACTGAAACGATTAATAATGAAAAAGAAATTAGTTTTTTTAAAAAAGAGGGATGGAAGGAGTTTTAAGAATGTTTTAAAAAAAATAGAAAGGAAAATGGGTTTTAAAAGGACGAAAATGGTAAACCTTACTTGAAGGAGGCCATGGACGGAGGCGCATGGCGCGTGGGAAGGAAAGGCATCGATGGAGACACGGTTGGACCGGCTCGCGTGACTGAGCACAGCGACTACACGCGTTGATGCGCGATCGCGGGCGATGGCACCTGTGGGCCCACGCGACGGACGGCGATCGGGTCGACCGATCGGATTTTGGCCAGCCATGGAAAGCATTTGAGAGAAAAGGGGAGGGGCTTTAGGGTTTTTTTTTTTGAAATCCGAAAAAATGAAAGAGGGAATGAGTTTTGCAAGGGCTCGATGGTTTAAATACCCTTAACAAAACGGCAACGTTTTGGTAGGGGTATTTCGGGCAAAACGGCGTAGTTTCTTTAAAGTGTCCATGACCGGTCCGAATCCGATCCGACCCGACTCAGGATCAGCGTGTTTTTGATTAATGGCATATTTCCGCATTTGGTCATCCCGCTTTTTCTCAAATTTTCAATTATATCCATATCGTACTTTTAATTAATTTTAAATTGGCCCGATAATTTCCAATCATTTTCAATTTAATCCTTGGACCCTTTGAAGGCATCAGGGGCTGTCACGTGTCATTATTTAGGTTTATTTCTACGAACAGTCCCTTTTCTTTTTAATTTGTTTTAATTTAATCCTTAAATCAAGTTCGTTTTATTACAAAATCGACCCAAAAATTTTCCATGGTTTTCAAACTAGTCCTTTGACTTCAGGATGCCTCAGGGGTTGTCACGTGTCACCTGTTTTTTTTTGTTTTATTACCCCGGAGGTCCCTAAGCTGTCCAAAAATTACCATTTTACCCCCGAACTTCCAAAAATCTCATTTTTGACCACGAAACTTCTAAAAATCACCATTTTACCACCGAACTTCCAAAATTCCAAAAATCTCATTTTTGACCCCGAAACTTCTAAAAATTAACATTTTACCCCCTAACTTCCAAAAATCCCATTTTTGACCCCGAAACTTCCAAAATTACCATTTTACCCTCAAACTTCCAAAAATCCCATTTTTAACCTCGAAACTTCAAAAAATTACTATTTTACCCCTGAACTTCCAAAAAATCCCATATTTTACCTCGAAACTTTTAAAAATTACCATTTTACCCCCGAACTTCCTAAAATCCCATTTTTAACCTCGAAATTTCCAAAAAATTACTATTTTACTCCCGGATATTCGAAGACTCCGTTTTCGACCTCGAAACTCTCAAAGTTACCCTTTTACCCTCGAATGTTTAAAATTTCATTTTTAACCCTGAATTTTCCCAAAATTACCATTTTACCCCGTGCATCCGAAAAGTCTCGTTTGGAATTTCGATTGCATCATTCTTCTCTTTCATCTACATTTGCATTTATTTTTAAATTATTATGCACTCGTATTTTGTATTTTTTATTTTTCTTGAATAATTTATCCTCTTTTTTATCTTACTTCGCGTTATTCGATATTCATTATTAACTGCTTATTCATATTAAACTCGCATGTTTGTTTTCAAAAATTATTTTTTTTAAAAATACTTTAAAATCGAGGCAATATCCTTTTATTTCGAGTTTCGAAAATTTGTACCTTAACTTACTAGGTGTAATTTTCCTCAAATCGAAATAATCGAATACCCTTAATCGAGCCAATATTTCCTTATCTTCGATTCTTAAACATTGCGCCTTAACTTAGTAGGTGCAACCTTTCTTCAAATCGAGATAATCAAATATCCTTTTCCCAAAGATTTAAAAAAAAAGTTTACAAAGGAAAGCTCGTCATTTTTGGATCCTGAAATGTTGTGTCCTAACTCAATGGACATAACTTTTCTTCTTCGATCACTTTGAAATAGCAGGATTTCCAAACAAACCCCATTTCTTTAAAATTCAACTCATGCATTCAAGGATCGTATTTTAAACTTTAAGCTTTTAAATGTTACAAATTAAGACCCGAAAATAATCAATATGATACCAATTTTGGGCGTATGAGGGTGTTAATCCTTCCTCATGCGTAACCGACTCCCGAACCTATTTTTTTGGATTTCGAAGACCTACAGTTTCTCAAAACGGTTTTTTTAAAACGTTTTTTGGTGATCCAATCATACCGAATAAAGGATTGGTGGCGACTCCCATTATTTTTCGATTTTAAAATAATTTTTGAAACTTGCCGTTTTCCAAAAAAGGAATGGTTTCGACAGCTGACAACTCCACTGAGGACTTTTAAAATAAGCGAGAGTTAAGCCGAAATTGATTATTTTTGGGTCTTCTTTGGAAACTTTTAAGCTTCAGTTTTGTTTAATAAGCGATCCTAGACATCTTTTGTGGCATTATATCATGTGATATTGCTAGTATAAAATCGGATACATCTGCATTTGATATTACCTTTTAAGTGGAAGCCTAAAACTATTCCTTCGTGAGGTCTTCACCTCCGTGCAGGATAGTGGATCGCTTTCGAGATTACAAAGTACCCTTGTTTCCGTGAAGTTTTCACTTTCGTGCAAACATGTGGGAAATACATCCCCCTAAACCGAACTCGTCCGTGTAAGCTTGTAATGCGTTAGGATCGAGGAATCTGCTGGTTTGGGTACCTCTACTTAAGAACCCAAAACCACATATAGCAAACCGTAAGAACTTGCCTAGAAAGGAGTTATACTAAACAATGTGTTAGAATTGAAAGAGATATGAGACAGTTGGGACAACAACATGAAACAGACCTTTTACCAAGAATACAGAGATTTGCCATACTTGTGCGAAGTTAAGGTGGACAAATCCCTCTTTAGAGCCTTAACACAGTATTGGAATTTGGCCTACAATTGCTTCACCTTCGGGAATATAGACATGACACCAACAATAAAAGAATACACCACTCTGCTCCGTTGTCCGAAGTTGTCAGTAGATCAGGCCTATTTTAGAGCTCTAAATCTCCCAACCATGGTTAAAAGATTGATAAACATCACGGGCATGAGCGAGCAGTGGGTTACAGCTCGAGTTAAGGTCAAAAGAGATAACAAGTGCATCACGTGGAAAAGCTTGCAAGACTTAATATTGGCTCATCTAGATGCGAAGAAGAAGATCGACATTCTAGCCCTAAGTATCTATGGATTGGTCTTTTTTCCAAAGGCTTTGGGCCATATAGAAGATGCGGTGATAGATTTGTTCGATAGATTAAGTAAAAGAGTGACAGCTGTCCCGGC
This sequence comes from Kokia cookei, assembly GCA_039519145.1. NCBI lineage: Eukaryota > Viridiplantae > Streptophyta > Magnoliopsida > Malvales > Malvaceae > Kokia > Kokia cookei. The sequence goes on along the minus strand of CM076907.1, from coordinate 1,400,976 downwards.
TATACTAGCTGAAATTTTCAGATCCGTAAATACATGCAGCAAGGAGGGAGAAGGTTGATTTATTGCCTGCGCACCGCTACTGATGGTATGGTTCCATAGTCACTTTTGGAAAACAGAAAAAGTCTCCTATCAGTACTTGTCTAAAGACTACTCCCCTTTGAAAGAGTTCGTGGCCACGCAGAGACAAGAAAACTTTTCAGAAGAAAAATTGATGACCATACTCCAAAGCCTCAAAGACGAAGACATAGAGTGGCGAGCGCCATGGTTTATTCCTAATGAAATATTGTATCGGTGCGGAGATCTCGACTAGGTCCCTTTGGTAGGAATATGGGGAGCAACCAGGTATGCACCTTTGCTAGTGTCAAGACAGTTCATACCCGTGACTTATGGGATAGCTCAGTGTGAATTCGTGTACCAGGGAGAAAAAATAAGAAATGGATTCGGGAAATCTAGAATACATGGAACCAGGTTCAAAAAATGAAAGCATTCGGTGTCAATCCCATGATAACTGCAGAATATGATTGGTGAAGAAACAGAAGGATTAACGACAATATTCCTGTACTAAACCCGGAGATTGTCCGCCCAGTTGAAGAACACTTGCAGGTTGTTCCGATCGAATTAGAAATAATTAAACAGGATTTTGAAAAGAAAAATGCTGAGATGGGGAAAGTGATAGAAAAACTGCAGGAAGAGAAGGTGCTTTTAGGATTGGACATTGATGTTCAGAAGCTAGAGACGGAGAAATTAAGAAAAGGGAATAATAAGGCTGAAGAAGATCTTAGCAACCTAAAGAAGGACTATAAAAAGCTTTGATTGTCAATGAGAACCGTCGGTTTAGGAAAGACATCAGAGTAATGGCAGCAGGAAATCCGCGAAGAGAAAAATAAGACAAGCCACTGGAAAAACAAATTTCAAGACGCCCAAGTTCAGGAGAATGCTATGAAGAGTAGTCTTCTGGAAAGCCAAGCAGAAGTGACTGAATTAAAAGCTCGAGTAGGAGAATTGGAAGAGTCCTTGCACAGGCATCGTAGCCGAAATTCAGTAATAGAATTGAAAGCAAGCCGAACTGAGAGCGAGAGATTGAGTAAGAGGGTGGAAGAATTAGAGGCCTCTTTGTAGAATAGCGAGATATGAATTGAGATTTTGGAAAGGACGTTGGAGACGAATGATTGGCATCTTCAGCAAACTCAAAAGGAAGTCAGAGAAAGGGATTATGTTATGGGTGAAGCTTTAAATCAAATCCGCGAAGTAGATGATCATGTGCAGACACTGGCAGTTGAAGCAGAAGAGCTGAGCATACAATACGAGACGAAGACGGAACGAGGACAAAAACTGTCAAAACTCCTTAAGAAAGTCGAGGCTCTGAGCATCAAAGCAAAATCGTTTATGTAATTTGCTTTACGTTAAGGAACTTGTTATCCAAATGAAGTTTTCTAAATGGAAAGTGAATTATAAGTCAATACCTCTCTCTTGCATACATGCATCATATTCACATCACATTTTCCCATACTTCTGCATAACAATCCTAACCTATTAAAAATTCGTCTAGCTATATCAGTAACCATTGAAAACTCACACCGCTATAACACTCGAAAGAAAACTAAAGCCATGGAAAAAAGACTTGAACAAATCCAAAAAGAGTTACAAGACCAGATGCAAGAGCGTATCCAAGAGCAAATGAGCATGATATGCAGAGAAATGAAGAATCAATTCATGAAGGTAAAGAAAAGCCTAATGAATGAATTAGCGCAGGTAAAACAAAGCATGACTGATAGGGGAAAGAGCCCTGTTATTGAGGAAGAAGAAGACCCAATGGTCCCCCTAGGCTTTACACCCCTCCATAACCCGGCTTCACATGAAATGCCGATACGGGAGCCCACTGTTACTGTAAGGGCACAGCAACCAGCTACGGGCACGTCGCGATAAGCTAATTATCTAATTGGATCAAGATCAAATCCAGAGGATAATGTCGCGAATCTGGTGTCCCAAACTTTGACGAGATGATAGGAGAAGATCTCTCCAGACAAATAGAAGAGAAATACAGGTGGTTAGATGCCAAAGTGCTAAGTCTGGTTCCGGACCTAGCACTCCCCCCAAAATTCAAAGTTCCAGAATTTGAAAAATATAGCGGGACGAGCTACCCTGAAGCTCACCTAGCCATGTTCAGCTGAAAGATAGCAGGGTACGTACATAACGATCAACTGTTAATTCATTGTTTTCAAGACAGCCTGGTTGGGTCTGTAATCAAATGGTACAATCAGTTGAGCCGATCAAAAATCTATTTGTGGAAGGATTTGGCACAAGCTTTCTTAAAACAATATGGTCATGTGACAGAGATAGCTCCTGATCGACTTACATTGCAGAATATGGAAAAGAGGTCAAACGAGAGCTTTAGAACATATGCGCAGAGGTGGCGCGAGATGACAACCCAAGTACAACCACCGTTAACAGAAAAGGAGACAACGATGTTGTTTGTCAATACTCTTAAAGCTCCTTACCTAAATCATCTATTTGGAAACGCCACCAAGAGTTTTTTCGACATGGTCATGTAAGGGCAAATGATTGAAAATGCGATCAAAGCCGATAAAATTATAACCGGAGAAAACCCTAAAAGGCCTGCTCCTAGAAGAAGGGATAACGAGGTCAACAATGCAAGCATATACAGACCTTACTACACCAGACCCTTCGTCGCAAGTCAGCCCAAAACTTCAATGGGCAATTACCAAAATACCCCGCGGCAGGAGATGGACACTAGGCCAAATAGAGGAAGAATTCAATATACTCCCCTTCCGATGTCATATGGGGAACTCTACAAGATATTATATGATGCGCATGAGGTGGCTCCTCAGCATGTAAGACTATACAAACCTCTATTCCCAGCTTGGTACGATGCAAAAGCTCACTGTGAATATCATGCGAGGGCCGAAAGATACTCGATAGAAAACTGCCCCGCTTTTAAAAGACAAGTCGAATGACTCATAAAGCATGGGATCATAAAGTTGGAAGAGCTAGCAAAGCCCAATATAGCTGGGAATCCTTTACCTAATCACCCAGAGCAAGGGTGAATGCCCTGTTGGAAGAAGGAGCCCAAAAAATTAAGAGAAATATTGAAGAAATTAAGTCTCTACTTCGGTGGGTATGGTAGGAGTTGGTTAAAAAAGGGATAGTCGTGAGCGATAAAGAGAGTATGATAATCGGGGATGATTACCACTACGAGTTTCACGCCGTCAAAGGGCATAAAATTCAAAGTTGGGTCGAGTTCAAAGCCGTGGTCCAGATGTTGATGGACAATCGAGAGCTGGAATTTTTTGAAGAAGGGGTGGAAGCTAATGATATTTACGCCTCTGAGGACGGGACAGCTAAGACTTATGGAAGCAATCGCCCTAAAGTGATTATTCGTGGTACAGTAAGAGAACAGACAACTCCCCGAGTTATAATACAAAAGCCTGTAATGTTTTCTTATAAGGACAGCAAGAATGTCCCATGGAGTTACAATTGCAACGTGACCATACCAAGAGAGGGGGAACCCGGGAAGGACGTTAATCTTGTTACCCGTAGCGGTAAGAATTATGACCTTGTGAATCAAGAAAAAGAGGTCAACAAAGGGAAAGCTAGAATGCATCAGCCTGATGAGGAAATGACTAACAAGCCGGAAGCACCCATCAACGAGCTTGTATCCGAGTTTTTAAAGTTTTTAAGACATAGTGAATATAGTGTAGTAGAGTAACTACACAAGCAGCCTGCTCGGATATCGATCCTATCATTGCTTTTAAGCTCGGAGGCCCATCGAAGCGCACTAATGAAAGTGCTGAACGAAACATATGTAGCAAATGACATCTCCGTCAGTAAACTAGATCGATTGGTTAATAATGTGAGTGCTGATAACTTCATTTTCTTCAGCGATGATGAAATACCAACGGGAGGAATAGGGTCCACCAAGGCTCTACACATCACTACCCGTTGTAAAGGGTATACGCTACCTGGAGTACTCATAGACAATGGTTCAGCCCTGAATGTACTGTCGCTAGCTACATTGCAAAGATTGTCAATTGATAGCTCTCACATGAAAGGATGTAATAACATAGTGAGAGCATTTGACGGGACAGAAAGGAAGGTAATGGAGAAGATTGAAATACCCCTTCAAATTGGGTAAATACATATGAAGTAGATTTTCTAGTAATGGATATTAGGCCCACTTATAACTGTCTGCTGGGAAGACCATGGATCCACTCAGCTGGGGCAGTACCTTCCTCTTTACACCAGAAAGTGAAGCTAATAAATGAATCGCTGCTGACCACGATTAATGCTGAGGAGGAAATAATCGCATCCATAACAAGCGATTCACCCTACGTGGGAATAGACGAGGAGGCTGTGGAATGCTCGTTCCGCTCACTAGAGTTTGTCAATGCAACCTTCATTTCCAAAGGGAGGAAAATACCTGTGCCTACAATATCATCGACCACCATGATGGGTTTAAAATTAATAGTCGAAAAATGAGCGATACCTGGGAGAGGACTAGGAAAATACCTCCAAGGAAGAGTTATTGTGCCAATGCTAATAGAAAAGCGGGATCGTTATGGCCTGGGGTACAAGCCAGACGCGAAATAAAAGAAGAAGGAGCTGGAGAAAAGACAAGAAAGAATGAGGGCCAGACTGGCTGGAAAGAACATCTCGTGGGAACCCATGGTCTTCCCACACATTTACGAGACTTTCATCTTAGGAGAGGTGATCAACCAACAGAGAAAGGAGCGAGTAACGATTGGAACCAAAGAGGGATCATAAAAGGTCCAAGCATTAATGCTATATCTGATGGGAAAGGAAGGGGATCCATCAAGAATTAGTCCGTGTGCACCCGGAAGCACCTTGAATAATTGGACCGTGGAGGAACTCCCTGTAATTTTTAATATTTCCTCAGAGTAATGCTCGAAAACACCTATTGCTTTAGGCTCAAAAGCAATATGGATCTTTTTGTAAAAAAGGGCCATGGTCATTACTTAGTTATTTTGAATGAAATGCATTTTTCATTTTATATTATTCTACACAATTATTCTTTTATTTCTTAATTCGGCTTAATAAATCATTCGTACATATCCAATAAACAAGAGTAATTATTCTTTAATACATACATACTCATACATATACCACATATTCATTCTTTTGTAAATTTAGTTTGCTCTTTGGACCTTCATTTCATCCTTTGACAGATCGCCAAATATCAATAATATGAGCAACCCTGACGCTAACTTAGAATCCTACGTCGAGCAAGATACGTGTTCGGAAGAGCTTCAGGACCTTGAAGATAATCAAGATTGTGATATACCTCCAGATCTGTTAAGAATGATGGAACAAGAAAAAAAGCAAATCATGCCTCATTCGGACCCAGTGGAAGTTATTATCATGGGGTACGAAGATGAAAAGAAAGAGGTGAAAATTGGAACAAGCATCTCCGAAGAAACCAGAAGAGATCTTATCAATTTGCTTCAAGAATTCCAAGATATCTTCGCATGGTCTTATCAGGATATGCCCGACTTGAGCACTGACATTGTGGTCCATAAACTCCCTATAAAGGAAGAAAGCAAACCCGTGCAACAAAAACTCCGAAGGATGAGACCGAATGTGTTGCTAAAAATAAAAGAAGAGGTCAAGAAACAATTTAACGTCGGTTTCCTCCAAGTGGTTAAGTACTCTGAATGGGTAGCTAATATAGTCCTCGTTCCTAAAAAAGACAGAAAGGTGCACATGTGTGTGGACTATCGAGATTTAAATAAAGCTAGCCCAAAGGTTAATTTTCCCTTGCCCCATATCGACACTCTAGTCGATAACACGGCGGGACATTCCCTGTTTTCCTTTATGGATGGTTTCTTTGGGTATAATCAGATAAGGATGGACCTAGAAGATATGATCAAAACCACTTTTGTCACGCTATGGGGAACGTTTTGCTACAAGGTGATGCCCTTTGGACTAAAAAACGTAGGGGCAACTTATCAAAGGGCCATGGTGACCTTGTTCCACGACATGATGCACAGGGAGATTGAGATTTACGTTGATGACATGATTGAAAAATCCTGAACAGAGGAGGAACATGTAAGAATCTTGAGAAAGTTATTTGGAAGGCTAAGGAAATATCAATTAAAGTTAAATCCAGCAATATGCACCTTTGGGGCCAGATCAGGAAAATTGTTAGGCTTTATGGTCAGCAAAAGAGGAATTGAAATCGACACGGATAAAGTCAAAGTCATACAAGAGCTACCACCACCCAGCACGCAAAAAGAGGTCCGAGGGTTCTTAGGAAGACTAAATTACATTGCTCGATTCATTTCACAGTTAACTAAGAAATGCGATCCTATCTTCCGCCTGGTTAGAAAGCGCAACCCGGGCGTATGGGATAATGAATGTCAGGAAACCTTTAATAAGGTAAAAGACTATTTATCCAAGGCTCCCATCTTGGTACCTCCAATTTCGAGTAAACCATTTATCCTATACTTAACGGTCTTCGAAAATTCCATGGGATGCGTACTAGGCCAACACGATGAATCCAAAAAGAAAGAAAGGGCGATATATTATCTCAGCAAGAAATTCACTGATTGCGAGATGCGATATTCGCCTATTGAGAAATTATGTTGTGCCCTAGTCTGGACTACACGTAAATTAAGACAATGCATGTTATATCATACCACTTGGTTGATTTCAAAATTGGATCCTTTGAATGTTCTTCAGTTTGCGAGAGATCAAAAATATCCCGAGCAAGCCTCAGAAAATGAAAAGAGGACATTACGAGGACTTGCCAGTGAATATGTCCTAGACGGAGAAATCTTGTACAAAAGGAGGAAAGATCAAGTGTTACTAAGATGTGTCGATGCAATTGAAGCTAAAAAGATCTTAAAAGAAGTTCACGAAGGCATTTGTGGGACACACGCCAACGGTTTCACGATGGCCTGATAAATAATGAGATTTGGGTATTACTGGTCTAGTATGGAGAGCGATTGCATCAAATATGCCAAGAAGTGCCATAAATGCCAGATCTATGGAGACAAGATTCATGTACCTCCATCACACCTTCACGTTGTGACCTCTCCCTGGCCTTTTTCTATATGGGGCATGGATGTCATCGAGCCAATTTCTCCAAAGGCTTCCAATGGCCATAGATTCATCTTTGTGGTGATTGACTACTTCACTAAATGGGTAGAGGCATCCTCATATGCAAATGTAATCAAGTCTACGGTTAGCAAGTTCTTGAAAAAAGAAATTATTTACCGATACAGGATGCCCGAAAGGATCATATCCGACAATGCCCTCAATTTGAACAATAGCACAATAGTAGAAGTTTGTGAACAATTCAAAATTAAGCATCATAATTCTTCTCCCTATCGCCTGAAAATGAATGGGGCTGTGGAGGCAGCTAATAAGAATATCAAGAAAATTGTGGCAAAAATGACTGAGACCTACAAGGACTGGCACGAAAAACTACCATTTGCCCTCTTTGCCTACAGAACTTCAGTCAAAACTTCTACTGGGCAACACCATTCTCGTTGGCATACGGTATGGAAGCAGTCTTGCCTATTGAGGTTGAAATACCTTCCCTTCGAGTCTTAACAGGGCTTCAACTAAACGACGCTGAATGGGTCCAAGCTCGATATGACCAGCTGAATTTAATCGAGGAAAAGAGATTAAAAGTCATTCGCCACGGCCAGATGTACCAGAAAAGAATTATGCAAGCCTACGACAAGAAGGTTCGTCCCAGGGAATTCTATGAAGGAGATCTAGTTTTAAAAAAGATACTTCCCATACACAAAGATTTCCGTGGGAAATGGATGCCAAATTGGGAAGGGCCTTATGTGGTAAAAAAGGCTTTCTCAGGAGGAGCTCTCATCTTAACGGAAATGGACGGCAAGGAGCTGTACAACCCTATCAATTCAGACTCGGTAAAAAAATACTTCACCTAAAAATAAAAGGGGAATTGAGATGAAAACTTGCAGAGGGCATCTTGAAAAAAAAAAAGGTTCAGGATGAAAACTCACAAAGGGCATCCTGGAACCTAGGAAACTTTGAGTTGAAAACCCGCAAAGGGCGGCTCAGATCCAAGAATGGGTCAATGAGATGGAGGAAGGTTACAACTTGAAACATCAACAAAGCGCTCTAGATCCTTTAGACACACATCTGAGTTAGGAATGATTCACGAGCAAGTTGGCGCAGAATAGTTCATTTTGCGATATCTAGGGCAACCAATTATTCTTTGTATACTTGGCGATTTTCAATTAATATTGTTTCCTTCGATCCTCCTTTTAATATTGTTTCCTTTAATCCGCTTCTTAATAGAATTTTGGAAATACGACTTTGTTCTAGACAATTTTGCCCAAGCATTTTTGCATCTAAATAACGGATAATGACCTAATAAATCATACAAAAAATATGAGCATTATTCTGGCGTTTTTAGAAATTACAAAAAGTCCGAAACAAGACCACCAACTGGAAGACAGTTTTAAAAAACAAGCAGTTCCAGAACAACCTAGAAAAGACAGAGCAATACATCAGAGATAGAATTTGGGCGGGCGACAAACCGTGCCGACCTAAATGAATAATAAACAAATCTGACATTTATCATGCACATTCATACAAGTTAGGAGCATTTAATTCATTCTAATCATGACACTCTTATATAAGCCTACATAGAGGCCCATAGAAGCATACTTCACATGTCACATGGCGAGATGAATCATTAAGACCACCAAGTTGGAAAGGTACGGGACTCTAATGCTCTACCCCGATCACGGGGCAGATTGCGATTATCCAAAAATGACACGGTCATCTACCTAAAGAGATACTGAGAAAAAGACCAAATCAAACCCACGCTCGATCTTCGATCCACAGCTTACTGATGAGATACTGAGAAGCAAGTCAAAGTGATAAAAAGGTTAGCTTCCTGATGAAATACTGAGAAGTGGACTAAATTCGTCTTCCTGATGAGATACAGAGAAGCGGATTGAAACAGACGACGCAGTTAGCTTCCTGATGAAATACTGAGAAGTGGACCAAATTCGTCTTCCTTATGAGATATAGAGAGGCGGATTGAAACAAACGACGCAGTCATCTTCCCGATGAGATACTAAGAAGAAGACCAAATCAAACCCACGCTCGATCTTCGAACCACAGCTTCCTAATGAGATACTGAGAAGCAAGTCAAAGTGATAATCTTCCTGATAAGATACGGAGAAGTGGACCAAATTCTCTTTCCTGATAAGATACAGATAAATGAATTGAAACAAACGACACAGTCATCTTCTCGATGAGATACTGAGAAGAAGACCAAATCAAACTCACGCCCGATGTGAGCAAATCTTCGAACTCCAACTTCCTGATGAGACACTGAGAAGCAGGTCGAAGCAATAAAGTGGTTAGCCCCATGATGAGATACAGAGGAGCGAACCAAATCCGTCTTCCTACTGAAACACAAAGAAATGGATCAAAATAAGTGACGCGATCGTCTTCCTGATGAAATAAAGGCCAAGTCAATAAAACCAGACTCAAAGACTACGGTGACGAATTCCAATCTCCTTGAAAAGGAATAGGGTAAAATCACAGTAGCAAATTTTGTCTTTTTGAAGATTACTTTGAGGCAAGTTGGAGTCATAATAAAGAGGATGCAGAGGTAGATACGGTAAAATCAACGGTCAATAAAATGAAGAGTGGACCAATTGAAGAAAGAGCAGCAAAGAAATGAAACTCGACAAAATTAGACTTTCTTTTGGTCTTTGCTCTATTCTTGTTACACAGCAACGAGTAAAGAGGGGTAGTTGTTGAAGCCTAATTTTGAACCGGACCCAGATTGTGGATCAAGCTTTGATTTTAAAATTAGGTTTAAATTGGTTTAAATTTATTTTTGAATTTAAATTTATGTTAAATTTAAATTAATGCTTTAAATTTAAATTTAATTAAATTTGAATGGATTTAAAAGCTTAATATTTAAAATTAAAAGCCCAAAATAAATACAAAGTCCAAATTACATTCTTGGATCCGAATTTGGCCCGATTGCGAATATAGACCCAAATTACCTAACCCTTATACCACTAAAACTTATTACACCCAAACCCAAACTACAGCACTGGCCCAAATTCACAAATCTTCTAAGTGTTGCTGTTGTTGCCTCCACCTCAGCCAACCAGAGGTCGCCACGTCATCAGCAACTTGTCACCATCTTCAGCCCCAACTTGCACTGCCACCAGCTGCTTCAACCGTCGCTGCCATGGCCGACCTACAAAAGGAAAAACAAGACATGCATTTATGTGAGAAATACAAAAAAGCATGATTGTAAACATGGCTATAAAGTCAGGGCAAGAATACTTGTAACGGGTACTGACCCTGGTTCTTTGGAAAATTACAAATCAATACAAAAGAATAAGCTTTTCACAGTATCTTACAATAAAAAATAGCAGCAGTTAATAGCCAACAGTGAATCGACCCAAGCCAATCTCAAAACTGCCAAACATCGAAACGTCCAGGTATACCTACAGTTTATGTTTATTATTTATTTATTATTTACTGTGTTAACCCATCAAATTCTATGTATGTATTTAATACCCCTGTTAATATTTATTGTCTTCTACATGTTTCGAAAATGTCATTAATAATATTATTAATTATATTGGCAATAATAATAATAATAATAATAATAATAATATCATTAACAATATTAATGACAATAATAATATTAATAATAACATTAATTAAAAAAGAAACTAAAAAAAACGAAGACGAAAGGACTCATCTTCGTTCAACAGTCACTACCGGAACTGCTCTCGGAATCGTCACCGTCGCGAAACCCCGAACCTCACCGATGCCAGCCATCAGTAGATCTGCAAAGAAATAAAGAACTGAAACGATTAATAATGAAAAAGAAATTAGTTTTTTTAAAAAAGAGGGACGGAAGGAGTTTTAAGAATGTTTTAAAAAAAAAACAGAAAGGAAATGGGTTTTAAAAGGACGGAAATGGAAAACCTTACTTGAAGGAGGCCATGGACGGAGGCGCGTGGCGCGTGGGAAGGATAGGCGTCGACGGAGACTCGGTTGGACCGGCGCGTGTGACCGAGCGTGGCGACTACACGCGTTGACGCACGGCCGCGGGCGATGGCGCGTGTGGGCCCACGCGACGGACGGCGATCGGGTCGATCGGCCGGATTTTGGCTGGCCATGGAAAGCATTTGAGAGAAAAGGGGAGGGGCTTTAGGGTTTTTTTTTTGAAATCCGAAAAAATGAAAGAGGGAATGAGATTTGCAAGGGCTCGATGGTTTAAATACCCTTACCAAAATGGCAACGTTTTGGTAGGGTATTTCGAGCAAAACGGCGTAGTTTCTTTAAAGTATCCATGACCGGCCCGAATCCGATCCGACCCGACTCGACTCAGGATCAGCGTGTTTTTGATTAATGGCATATTTTCGCATTTGGTCATCTCGCTTTTCCTCAAATTTTCAATTAGGTTCATATCGTACTTTTAATTAATTTTAAATTGACCCTATAATTTCCAATCATTTTCAATTTAATCCTTAGACCCTTTGAAGGCATCAGGGGCTGCCATGTGTCATTATTTAGGTTTATTTCTATGAACGTTCCCTTTTCTTTTTAATTTGTTTTAATTTAATCCTTAAATCAAGTTCGTTTTATTACAAAATTGACCTAAAAATTTCCATGGTTTTCAAACTGGTCCTTTGACTTCAGGATGCCTCAGGGGCTGTCACGTGTCACCTATTTTTTTGGTTTTATTACCCCAGAGGTCCCTAGGCTGTCCAAAAATTACCATTTTACCCTCAAACTTCTAAAAATCTCATTTTTGACCTCAAAACTTCTAAAAATTACCATTTTACCCTCGAACTTCCAAAAATCCCATTTTTGACCTCAAAACTTCCAAAAATTACTCTTTTACCCCTAAACTTCCAAAAATCTCATTTTTGACCCCGAAACTTCTAAAAATTACCATTTCACACCAGAACTTCCTAAAATCCCATTTTTGACCTCGAAACTTCCAAAAAATTTACTATTTTACTCCTGGATGTCCGAAGACTCCGTTTTCGACCTCGAAACTCTCAAAGTTACCCTTTTACCCTCGAATGTTTAAAATTCCATTTTTAACCCCGAATTTTCCCAAAATTACCATTTTGCCCCGTGCATCCGAAAAGTCTCGTTTGGAATTTTGATTGCATCATTCTTCTCTCTCATCAACATTTGCATTTATTTTTAAATTATTATGCACTCGTATTTTGTATTTTTTATTTTTCTTGAATAATTTATCCTCTTATTTATCTTACTTCGCGTTATTCGATATTCATTATTAACTGCTTATTCATATTAAACTCACATGTTTGTTTTCAAAAATTGTTTTTTTAAAAAAGACTTTAAAATCGAGGCAATATCCTTTTATTTCGAGTTTCAAAAATTTGTGCCTTAACTTACTAGGTGCAATTTTCCTCAAATCGAAATAATCGAATACCCTTAATCGAGGCAATGTTTCCTTATCTTCGATTCTGAAATATTGCGCCTTAACTTACTAGGTGCAACCTTTCTTCAAATCGAGATAATCAAATATCCTTTTCCCAAAGATTTAAAAAAAAAAGTTTACAAAGGAAAGCTCGTCATTTTTGGATCCTGAAATGTTGTGTCCTAACTCAATGGACGTAACTTTTCTTCTTCGATCACTTTGAAATAGCGGGATTTCCAAACAAACCCCATTTCTTTAAAATTCAACTCATGCATTCAAGGATCGTATTTTAAACTTTAAGCTTTTAAATGTTACAAATTAAGACCCGGAAATAATCAATATGGTACCAATTTTGGGCGTATGAGGGTGCTAATCCTTCCTCATGTGTAACCGACTCCCGAACCTATTTTTCTGGATTTCGAAGACCTACAGGTTCTCAAAACGGTTTTTTTAAAACGTTTTATGGTGATCCAATCACACCGAATAAAGGATTGGTGGCGACTCCCATTATTTTTCAATTTTAAAATAATTTTCGAAACTCGTCGTTTTCCAAAAAAAGAATGGTTTCTACAGTTTCAACATGGACAATCATATTTTATGAGAATTTACATAGATGTGAAAACATGAAAAGTTAGGCCATAGATTCTGACTAGCTAAGAATGTTCTTACTTTCTTTTTCTTTTTCACTTTGTATGCAAATTGACTATTGGATCAAATTCTCAAATGTGAGGTTTTGAATTTCTAGCAAAATTTATGTATGTAAATTGGTAAACTAGTTTTCATTGAATTGGGAATTGATTACAGCCATTTATACTTATAGTTTGATTCACAAGCTTTTTACATTGTGAGTCTACAAGGTTTTTTTTTTTATATGATTTATAATTCTCTAAAAACCATCAAGTCTTTTTTTCAATTTCTCTATATTATACTGGGTTGATGTCACGAGTCAATTTAATTATGAAAATATTAAAATATCCTTACTTTAAAGGATAATTAATAAATCTGTACTATATAAAATGGCTTATTGATTTGGTGTCATGAATCAATTCGTCATCTACTCAATTGTGAAATTATTAAAATACCCTCACTTTAAAAAGTATTTCTATTTTTTAATACTTTTATATAATATTTCAGTTAAAACAATTGAAAACATGATTAGAGAATCAAATATAAATCCAACAAATTCAAATGGAAATCTCCTATCACTCCATTAATAATCATTTGTTAAAATAATTTTATAAATATATATTTTAATATAAAATATTTTCATTCACCCCGCTGTGATAAAATCTAATATATATAATTTCACTTACCTCTGTATTTTCTTAATAGATAAATAGGCCGAGGTGAAACCAAGAATTTTGTTTTGGAGGTAGTGCTAAAGAAATTTAAATTGAATTATATATTTTTAACAAATGGGCAAAGTCTTTGTCTATCCCTACCTTTTGAAAATGGTGTAATTTAATAGTTCAACATAGACTTTTTTTAATATAAAATTTCTGGTTTTGCCCCCCATAATTTATACTTTTATCTTGACCCCTTAAAAACAAATTTTTTTAAAAATTTTTCCTATAAACTTAAAAAATTATATATAAGATTAAATTTCCAAAATGATTATATAAAATTTATTAATTGTCAATCTTGTCAAATTATGAGTTACTCTTTTTATCACATATAGAAATTACTAAAAACAATGGAACCCCAGTGTAGAATTTGTATAATCATAAAGTAATTTAGACACATTTTTAGGAAACAAAATTATGCTTTTGAAATTTAACACTCAAGTTGTTTGCAATAATTTAGAGAAATTGGCATCCATTGCCTAACATTTTCATTGAATTATCAAAGGGAATCCTTTTACATTTTTAGTATATTGATTAATCATAGAGGATATGTTTGCTTGGTGCTATTAAAAAGTTCGTAATTTAAGCACTCACGTATATAGTTCAGTCATTTTGATCAGTCCCGTTAAAATCACAAACAACAAACTGACGTGATAGTTAAAAGATCGATATAATAATAAATTTAACCGTCAACTTGTTAGAGCTTGTGTCGAGACCACGGTGCCGACAAGAGTTAAATGAAAGCATTGCAACAAGGCATTGGCAACCAAATGCTTATTTTATTTTATTTTATATTAAGATCAAGATTAATATAAAATTATAATTTATTATTATATTTTTGAAAATATCTATTTTTATTTTTTTAGAATTATGATCAAATTGAGAATATTTGTTAATTTTGAGGGTTAATTTTTTTAAAATTATGACTAAATCGATAAAATATGTAAAAGTTAAGGGCTTAATTTGTAATTATATTGATTTTTTTAACTATCACGATATCTTGTTGTTTGTGACTAAAATGATCGAACTATGCAATATGAATACTTAAATTACAAACTTTTTATTTTGGGTTCCTAAAATTAATTTTTTTTTATAATCGGTAACCATCTTATATCCTTTCTTTTAAATGATAGTACTTTTTGTCTTATCACATTTTTATATATTTTTAAATAAAATAATTAAAAATTACAGTGTTTATAAGGTTTATATATAAATTCTTTATCATTCCACCGATAATTATTTTTGAATAAATCCCCAAAAAATATTTTATTTTACTCACACAGTGAATACGATATAGTCTAATTTTTTTAAAAGACTTTAGCAGATGTCAGAAGATAAAATTTAGTAAATATTAAAAAAATTAAATACATAAAAAAAATAATTATAAAAATAAAACCAGATTCGACCGACCCAAAATTTTAATAAAAAATTATCTAATTTTTTAAAACAAATATATAAGTAATTGCATTTTGTGTGTGTGTGTGTGGATGATTTGAACCTTGCTAGTACACATTTATGTTCCACAATTCATTAAAACAATTCATTGTACTTCTCACATGTTAAAGGCGGCTCCCTATGCTTAAAATTAGGAATAAGAATCTTATGATAGACTTCAACAACACTATTTTCAGCTTTGATGTGGATTTCACAATGACCAAATGTTCCACATAATGGAATTTCTAACTAATAATGTTCCAAATATGAAACTGTATAGAGATTTATGATATATTTTAATCTTCGTATTATATTATTGTATTTCTATCGTGTTATAATTACGCTAGAACATTTATATTTAGATTTGATAATCGTTTATATTATGTAAATTTTAAAAATAGGAGAGATTCACTTGCACCGGTACACCCTTTCGTATATTTTGTATGATTAATATTCTAATGATCTAATCGTCATATTTTATATTCTATTCTTATAGATTATGTAAAACTTTCAATACTTCAATAAATTAGATCGATATGATGGAGATATCAGATTGATTAAAAACATTACATGCATGACAAGTACAAATATATTCATGAATTCAATGGTTAGTTCATTAAAATATTAACCATACGAGTGTTAGTTTTACACCCGTGTAAATGAAACTCTTCTTTTTAAAAAATATATTATATATTATTTTAATTATCTTTGGTATCACGTAATCAAAATATTTTTTAATTAAAGATTGCATATTCTTGGGCATATATACTTAGCTATCAAAATGGAGCCCAAGGAAACTGATAATAAAGTATATTTTTTAATTAAAAAGTTAGATACATAAACACAGAGGTGGCGACAGAGGCTGTCAATTATTTTTGCCTCCCCCAGAAATATAGACAATAATTATTCTTTAATTTATAAAAGTTTGAAAGTTATAAAAGTAGTATAATAATAAAAATTATATTACGATTCAATTTTCAACTTCAAAAAATAATATTTCAGCTTAGTCCCTCCATAAAAGTTATCAAGTGTACTGTACTAAATGTATTGTTCAATATATAGTCGATATACCATTTAGGGACGAAATTTACTGTCTCTTTTAAAATGAAAATTTTTTCATTTAAATTATTTAAAATTTTTAAAGTTTTAAATTAGTAAAAGTAAAATTGTACTTTGGCTCTCTTAAAATGATAAAAAATTGATTTAATCTTTTAAAAATTATAAAGATATAAACTATTAAAATGATGATATTGTATTTTTACTATGTAAAAACTACAATTTAATTTGACCTCCTAAAATTTTTTTCCGATTTTGCCCTTGAAACCATTGCTATTGATGGTGAATACTTTAGTTTCGAAAAAGAAAATATGATCACTTCTTTTGAATCTCTTAAACTTGTTTATTTAAATTAATAACATTATTATTCTTTATTTTATTTTGTTTATTCTATAATTGGTGAAATTCTGTTATTAATTTTTGTATTTTGCGTAAGTTGTGGATTTAATCCTATGAATTTGATTTGGTCAATTTTAATCTTATACTTTTAAAATTTTAGTCCTAACTCAAATTATAACAAATAAATTTGTTTCGATAACTTATGCTATTAGTTTTGTACTATCGCTAAGCAAAAACAAAAAGATAAGAAACAAATGATTTGGAGAAATAAATTTATATATATTTTTAAATATATAAAATTTGAATTTTTTATAAATATTTTGAATTTTAAAATTTATTTTGAAATTATTTTATAAATTTTGTTGAGAGTGACCAATTTGCTCATTTTTAAAATTGATAAGGATCAAAGGGATAGCTTCACCAATCTGTTATTCGAATTGTAAAATTCAACTCGACTCAAACTCAAAACTCGAATTACTTATTCGAGTTAACTCAAAAAATTGAATAACTTGAATAATTCAATTTCATTAACTCGAAATTTAAATTTTTTTCGAATTAAATTGAGTTTTACTCATCCCTCCTCTGAAAAGAGTTGATAATATATAATATATAAATATAGATTAATACCATGTAGTAACTTAACTTAGCTCATAAACAGGGGGGCGAAGCAAAAAAAAATTTTGGGGGAAGAATTAAATTATATATTTTTAAGAAAGTAAAAATACAATTTCACCATTTTAATAACTTATATTTTTATAATTTTTCAAGGATTAAATCAATTTTCTATTCATTTTTGGAGGCCAAACTACAATTTTACTATTACAAATTTAAAATTTTATAAATTATACAGTAAATTAAATGAAAATTTTTATATTTTAGGGAAAGTTGGGTCTTTGCAAACCCACTGGCTCCGCAATTGCTCGTGAACATCTTCGATATTGAATTACTTCACATGAAAATTTTAAGGTTTTAGAGGATTAAATATTTTATATTTATACAAATTTATACAAATAGACGAAAGATAAATTTTAAAGATTATATTAAAAATAAAAATTACTTTCAATTAAATCGTAATAGTTTATAAAAAATTTTGTTGAGTTTAGCATAACTAATTAATCAGATACTAATTCAATTAAATAAGTATTTAAAAATTAAATTTAATTCATAAAAATTATTTTTTTATGTCATTTTTTTATATGTCACGCTAATAAATAATATAAATTTTTTTTTAAATAATTCATAACAATTAAAGAACATAAAATACAGGTGGATTATTATGCAAGTTGCAATTTTTAAATATTTAATGTTTGATTTAAAAAAAAGGATTAATGGTCAATTTTTCGAAAAAGGCTGAGGGTAAATTTTATCTCAAAAAATAAAAATAAAACAAAAAATATATAAATATTAAGTGCTAAAAATTATTTTATTTAATCATTTCATAGAAAAATAATTAAAAAAAATGAAAATACCATTTTATTAACATTTGCTAAAATCGATTTTTAAATAATTTTTTAATCAAATTAATTTCGAATTGACTCGTAATAGCAACTCGATCAAACATATTTATTATAATAGTAGTAGAGTATTATTATGGTGTCTTCTTGTGATTTTATTTAAAAAAGAAGGAAAAAGAAAGAAAATGTCGTCATATTCGTGCCCATGCTTCTTCCTAAATGGCTTATAAATAGCTTTAGACGGTTTGCCAACTTCCACATCTTGCAGTGTTTCGCTCTCTGTTTGCCAATTCCTCTATGTGTGTGTTTGGTCTCCTTTTTTAAGGGACTTTTTACTGTTAACACATCTTTCAAACATCAGTTCTTTGGTTGACAAAGATAGTTTTTTTTTAAAATTTTTTTTTTTCAATTTCTCTTTTAGGAATCTGATATGGAAAACAAAAGCCAAGTGAATGGTTCTTCTTCTTCGTCTTCATCTTCATCTTCTTTACATCATCTCTTTTCTCCTAAGGACTCTTCTTCTTCATTATCCTCCACTAGTGAGATTCTTGGGAGTATTTTCCCACCTCCACCACCGGTAAAACACCTTTTTTTTTAAAATACCCTTTACTCTTTAGCCAACTGCTATGCCTGCAAATATGTGAAACTTTGATGGGGTTTAATGATATTGTTTAAAAGCATGTACATCAAATGTTTGACTATATTCACTGTGCTGAAAATGTCTAAATTATGTTCTCTTTCTGATTTCAGGTTCAAGGGAAGGACTCTATTCACTCAGGTATTAGGTGTACATGATTAATTGCCTTTTCATTGCCTTGTATGCTTGTTTCTTAGATGAAAACTATATATATATGGAGTCAAATTAATGGTGATAGCTAAGTCACAAAGTTTGCTTTTTTGCTTGATTCTCAAGCAACTTAATGACATATGAAGTTGGATGAGGGAATATAATTCAAAAGTTGCAAAAATTGTTATGTTGTAGATCATACCACAGATGGAAAGGGACAAAGCAATGGCACAACCAACAATGACAACAGTTCATCCATTTATCACGGTGAAACAATGGAACCTTGCTATCTCAGCTCATCTATCTACTATGGAGGCCAAGAATATTATTCTCCAAAGCAGAAAACCACTGATGCTCCCCTATATGTAAGTGCATTTACACACAACAATATTCCTTAAACTGATACCCTTTTATATGCCAAACTTGAGAGAATATTGTGCACTTTACGCAGGTTCTGCATCTTCTTTTATTCTCAATTCTTGGTCTTTTTCTTTTACAGTTCAGGAAGGAAGGGGAAGAAAATGATCCCATTGGAATCAATTCTAATGGTGCTTCAAGGGGCAATTGGTGGCAGGGTATGAAAGCTATGAATTTTTTTTTTTACGCATTAACGATAGCTATGTTACTGGTATTCGTACCAGACATTCACAACCGAGTTAGAGTAACATAGAATGATAGTACGGATTAGTGTTTAATCAACTATTGTTTGTTCGAACAGGCTCACTGTATTACTAACATCTCTGTCCAAAACAATGCAAATGTGTCAACTCAAGGTATAAATGAAAACTTTGTCATCCCATTCTGTTATGCATTGTGAGCATATATGTTAGTATTTTAATGAGGTTTAGGTGATTAAAGTCATGTTTATGAACCATTTTGCAGGAATGGTAGAGCTTGATCAACCTTATTAGTATGGATAATAAGCTAGTAGATAGCTAGCTTAACAGTAGAAGCATATACATGTATATGTATATGTATTTGAATGTATCTTGGTCAGTGTGTGTGGTATCTTGTTCTTCTACTTTTGTTTTGGTTGACTAGTCTTATCTTCATGTACTCAACTATGCTTGTGGGAAATTTTCCCATTAGGAAATCTATTAATATAACTATAATATTGACGTATACATTATCTAGTTACGACTTCATAAAATATTCAATATGAAATTATTTATATTATGTGTATAAGAAAAAAAAATTGATTAAAATAGTAGTATAATATATATATATATATATATATATATATTAAATTTTATTGGATTAGGTTTGTTTGGGTTAGCCTCATTACAATTCGGATCATTTTGAATTTAAATCATTCGAATTTGTTAATCGAATTGTATAACGATTAAAAAAACATATTAAAAATATATATTATTAATTGGGTTATTTTAAACTATGACCCAATAAAACACATACCATAAATGTAATAAAATATATATTGATAATTCGGATACAATTTTGGCAAAGCCAGCTATGGGAATTGTATGGTATTGTATCCACTATTGCATTTGTCATGAAATAATTTGGAACAAATTTGAGGTGTTCCAAGGAGATGAGATGACCTCGGTCTTCCATAACATATAAACATCTCCCGAAGTAGTAGAACATTAGTTCCTCTGCGTTTACTGCACGAAATTTGGGGACATGCTCCTATATGTTGAAAAACTATGTCTGCAACCTCTTGGACCGCATTGAGTCCCATAACTAGATCCCAAAATTCATTAAAACAAATAAGAGACAATAAAATATATTAAACACAAATAGGAATGTGAAGGGGAAATAAAAACAAATTATTCGATATACCAGGATCTAAATTTGTCCTAAGCTGTATGGCCGATTGGAAGTATGACAGAGGTTGGTGTGCAAAGTCCGAACACGTGCCATGTTTCTTCCATTCCTTATACCAAAATTGCATGTCTGTCTTTCCCGATTCCAAGTTTGGCCATAGTCGGGGCAAGAGTTTCCAAAGAGCTACATCTCTTCGCAGCAAACCCTTTTAAATTAAAAACAAAAAATCTGGTTAGATGATAAATAAGTTACTTAATAGTTTTAGGCGAGGAATGTACATATGCCTACTTTGAGTTTTTTTTTATCTAGAATAGGTATTGGATAGGTGCAGGGTTCATTTGCATCAAACTGAGGCACCGGCATGTCTTGAGCATCTTGTGCCCAAATTCCATGTATAGTAAATTCGGTGGGGATTTGAAGTTTACAGTTCAAAGTGGAGCTGCAAACTGACGGAGGCCATTGTAGTGCTAGTTTGTAAAAGTCTACCGTTGGAATTGCTGTAGGCTGGGGTACTGCAAATGCTACCCATAATGAAAAATGATACAATGCATTTTTACAAAGTTACAAATCAAAAGAGATTTACTTCATTTATAGGTATTACATGCATGGATGGTTGGGCTGAGACCGAATGATTGTGCTTTGCAAGCAGCTGGTTTATGACCACCTTTATAAGCTTGACACACATATTTCACAAAATTTTCCAAGTCCTGCAACCATGAAATAAATATTGAAGTTACTTGTCACAAAATGTATACTTCACAGTCACACCAAGAGAGAGAAATAAACAAGCTCACTTGTCCGAGTGGCTGATTATTCACCAACACCCATGGCACATACTCTTGAGGTGGCTTCAGATGTGCAGTCTCGTTAGCATATTGCAGCAGAAGCTGCATTTTATTAATCTGGAAAATCAATGTTAGAAAAAGCAAAGGAGGAGTACTAGTTATATACTAAGACATGCAGCCAACCTTGTATCCAAATCCAGTAGTATAGCATTTGTTGATTATCTCCTCATTCAATCTCAACTTTTCACTGCAATTTTTCCACAATGCTTCAGCTGCCCCCTCTTTTAAGCTTTGTTGCTCTGTGCAGCGAATGAATTCCAAGTGCTCTTTCTGCACCACAGTAGAGTAATTAAACACAAGTTGGAGACGAGTACAAATACTTATGGTTAAAAGAATTTACCACATCAGGCCAAAAATGGATGACACAACTACGTATAGTGTTTAAGTAGCATTCTTCTTCTCCATGCTGCACATTGTTGCATAAACTATAATTAGTTATACTACCAAAAAGAAACTGAACTTCATTAGTTAATAATGAAAATACATTAAAATTAAGAATGGAGTCGTAAACCTGGCACTGGATATCAGCATTGCCCCAAGGTACCAATCTTAGATTGATAATGGTATGGAGGTCAGTATGGAAAACCTTGACGAGGTCATTAGAGATAAAAGAGGCACAACGTGGGCATAAACTCGTTTCATAGTACAGTGACAAAGTAACCCTGTCATTAACATTATCTAAGGAGGAATGAGAGGGAGAAATAAACCAGAATATTGCAAGAGCAACCAGAATATAAAAACTCAATGGTTGAAGACAAGCCATTATTGTTTAAGTGATAGCTCTTCCACAATCCTCAACCTCCATTATGAAGGGTTTTTATAGTTGAAAATGGGAATGATCAAGATTGTTTTCTTTCTCTTTGATTAAACCATGTGAAATAAAAAATTATATTTTATTCTTCGTTGTCTTAAATTTAAATTAAATAGTACATATTTTATGATACTATCATATAATCATATTAATATATTCAATATATATATATATATATACACTAAATGTAAAAAATCTGAAATTGATACCAACAAAAAAATTTAACACGAATATTTTATGGCATATTTAATAATTCAATTTTAACAAAAATTGATAAAGATTTAACATGATCAAACAATTCAATAATATAAATAGTACAAAATATGAAATTTAATTCAATAATCAAAATAAATTCGAGAAAAAAAAAAGTTTCTGACGTTTGGGAAAGTAAAATTTTTTAAAGAAAATAAAAGTTTTTGAGGGCTTGGGAGAAAGTAAAAGGATTTGAAATCGTTTTGCACCAAACCCTTCCCCCACTCAACAAAACGCCCCGTTTTATTTAATTACATTGAAATGCAACGTTTACAATTGAAACTAAAATTAACGATAAGTAACAGAAATTTAAAATGGTTGACTATTGTTTGACCTCCCTTCGTTCCATAACACAATGGTTGAAGATAAGTCATTATTGAACCTCCATGTGATGAGAAACAATCAAGTCATGTGCTTATTTGAAGCTCTTAGGTAGCATGTCACATGGGGTAAGAAGCATAACAATGTTTGGAAGCAAAATCTCAATCCTTACAGTGAAGTAGAAAACACAAAAGGCAAGCATTTAATACATTAATTACATTCTTTTGGTTACAGCTATATATAATGTCCTTAGTCTAATCGAAAATTAATAAATTGATTGAATAATTAATATGTCATTTTTCAAGTGTAATTATAGAGATGTTTTGTCTTATGCATCAGAGTGAATGGCTCCTAGAAGATAAATACATAGATCTGACTGACAGAATGTAATAATCTGGTACATCGATGTCAGAAATTACGGTTTTCGAACCCCATTTTTGTAAACTCAATCCGTAAATTTTTTTAATAAATATTTACGAAGTTATTGTTTAGGTAAAAAAAAAATTTGGATAAGTAATTTTGTTAAATTGATGTTTAATTAATGTTCGATGACTATATTGTAAAACTAAGTTGCTATAGATTTTAATTAGAAAATAATTAAGAGAACTAAAATTGCAGTTAATCGAAAAGACCTTAAGTGGCAAGCAGCTTTGTTGAAAATTTGTCAATGGACGGTTTAAAATTTGTGTAACTCAGTGATTTTATGTTTTGACATTGAATTTAGTTGGAATGTATTATGTTATATGAAATGAGAAAAACTTATATAATCAAATTATGGAAGGGCAAAATGTTTCACTAAACACTTTCTGGATAGCAGCGGTGGTAAAACTTTGAAAATTCACCAAAAAAATTTAGGAATCATATTAGAGGTTGAATTAAACATGAAATTATTAAAGTTTATTAAGTCTAGTTTTGCATAAAAGCAACGGTGAAAGCAATGAAATTTTAGATTATGAGATGTAATATTGAGACAACGTCAGTATGATTTGGGGTTCCGTTGTTCTAACTTTGAAAATTCATTATAAATTGTAAAAAAAAATGTTTAAGAGATGAAATTTATACGCCTAAAATAGTAACGAGTCTATTTTCAAAGGAAACAAACGACAACATAATATACGACTTTTACTAAAAGATATTTAATTTGTAGTGAAAAAAATTCGAAGCTGCCATCCGTTTTAAATTCAACATAATAAAATCAAACTCGAAAGCACCACAGTAAAAAAGAACACGATCACAGGTAAGGCTTGGGTAAGTAGGGCGTTGGACTGAGAATGGAGGAAGGATTTTAAATTCTCTAGTTGATGGGTTCCAAACGGTGACAAGTGGCTATAGTCTACATAAAGTGAATATCAATAGAAAACTGCTCATTACGACTTACACAGTTATATTCAAGTTCCCTTTTTTTTTTTTTTTTTAGCTCAGTCAAAATAAGATAAAATCAAAGGCAATGGAAAAACCATGCCAGAACAGAATCAAAATAGAGCTGCAACATATTCAGTATTTATTTGATGCATTTTCAGCTATTTGACGTATTATATGATCCTCATGCTCTTGTATTCCATTGATTGGAACCAGGTTCTCAACATAAAAAAAAAAGGGAGACATACTCTCGATGATGATCCGAGTAAGTATTGATCCCAAGGTTCTTAAGCTCTTGGGTGGAGGGATCAAACAAGACTACTTCATAATTTGTGTTTAAAAGAAACAATTCACCATTTTTCCAAAATCCCAATGCATTGACAACTCCTGGAATAGAATCAATTCTGAGTTGTTTAGTCCATACTACCCCATTCATAACCCATAAATCAAAAGACTTGTCAATTCCGTCCACTGGGTAAACAAGAACACCAACCGATCCATTAAACACCAATACTTGTATATAGTTTTCTGGATAAGACTTGACAAATTCTGGGATAGGTGAAATCAAAAACTTCTCATTAGCCATGTCAAATGAAAGAATCATTTTTTTTCGTAAGGAGAGTTCTCCATCGTTATTTGCCAATAACAAATTCCATCTAAATAATTATTACTCAAATTTAAATTAAATGGACTACAATTAGGAGATGGAATTTCCTTCCAAGAATCGTATTTAAGAGAATACAACTCAACTTGGGAGACATCATTACTTTCAAATTAATATTCACTATCAACAAAAGAAAGATTAACAAATCGTATGAATTTGTAGTCATCAGCATCAAACTCGATAGCACCGCAGCACAAATAAAGAGAGTCACAGGTGAGGCCTGGGAAAGTAGGGCGTTGGGCTGAGGATGGAGGAAGGATTTTAAATTCTCTAGTTGATGGGTTCCAAATGGCAACCTTCATATTACCCGCGCAAGAAATATGTAAACAAAATAATCCATGACGAGCACCCCAAGCATAGGGGGATTCATTCATAAAAAAAGGAATGCGAATGTTTTGTTTAACTAAAAAGTTTTCATCTTTTTCTACTGAAAGTTGAGAGAAAAAAGGGATACTGGGATTGCCATCAGTTCGTTTGAGAACGGGATTAAGGTTATTGTTTTTAAGGTTGTTGTGATAATGCTTGGAAATGAAACAAGGAGTATGAAAAGAAGAACACCAATACTTACAAACGCAGTTGAAATGAATAAGAGACTTAACTGGAAGCTTTGACAGAATTTCCATAACCAAACCTTCTGGCACTTCAAATCTTGGCATCTTCATCTTCTTCTTTTTCCTCTAATTGTTTTTGCGTAAATAATGGTAACTATATTGTGCTAAAAGTTAGGCGTCATCTATGGTGGCAACCTTAACCTTGAAGAAAAAAAGCATAAAAGGAAAGCATTTAATACATTATTTACATGCATTTTAGGGAAGTTTCCTTATTTGCATGTAAAATATACTATTTACTCTTAGCTTTCTGACCACCATCCAATAACTTGGAAAAAAACCGAGGCAAATTAATATTTTAGGAAAATCAGTTTCCATATAATTCACAGCAAAATTTTTATACAAATAAGGTAAGTTTGCTTATATGACGTAGTTCACTACAAAATTTATGGGTTTTGGGACGATTAAAACGTCTATATTTCGAGCATCAATGTGTGCAAGCTGTGTGTGCGCGTTGTTAAAAGGTTAAGAAAGTATGAACAGATACTATCATGTAATCACACCATTATATTTAAATAAAAAAAAAAGACATCCATATTTCGAGGGAGTACAACTTAATTGCCAATAGGCTTGTCGAACTTGGCCTAACGTAGAAATCAAGTCTACGTGTCTTTGATGAAACCCCTAATGAGATTTTAGATTTTTTCCAAAAAAGATAAAAGAATGTGATGCTTTCAAGCAATTGATTCGACGTAATTTATCTTTCTTTTTTCACCAAAATAAAAACCGTCCCTAATAGATTTGGAGACAATTTAAGTTGTCCCACTACATGCATTTTTAAAAACCATCTCTGAAAAGTTTTAGGGACAAATGTGAAAAATCATCTTCATAATTAAGGATTAATTTGGTCCCCAAATTCGTAAAAACATACGAAAATAATTAGGGAGGAATACCATTCTAAAATACCCAAAATTATTTAATTACGTTTTCGTCTCTAAAATTTCCTTTCCAACTTAAGCTTTACAAATATTCAACAATCAGTGCTCAAGTTTCTAACATTAGGGAAGCAAGGGTAGCTGTAACACCCCAAACAACCATAATCTTCAATTCTCGTATCTAACACTAACATTCAATTCCGACGGAACAGATATTTATTACATTCAGGCATAAGGTCATAATCTTCATTCAAGTTTCTAATTACGAAATTTGGATGGTAATTACGACTTCATAAAATATTCAATATGAAATAATTTATATTATGTATATAAGAAAAAAATTGAGGATGAAAGACCAATTTTGACAACCATCGATGCATTATTTGTGAGGTATGTGTAAGTTGCAACCATAAACGCTAAAAATTAATTTACATACAAAGGAGACCAGTTGTTGTAGCTATGATGTAAAATATTCTACCTCCAAATGCACCCCATGAGCATCGTATCTAAGTATATGAAAGATATAATGATCCTACGATAAGCAGACTCTTGAATTGATGACCACCAAGGATCTCTTGTGCCATCGCATTCAACCCTTTAAAGTGAATATAACTCAAGAACTGTGCCTCCAGATAAAGTACGTTGTGGAGAAGCAGTGCCCGCACTAAGAGTGGCACTCTTGGGCAATTTTCAACCTTCGAGCGGAGGATGTTGCAACATCCCAATGCTGAAATTGCCTCACAAGAACAGGTCATTTAACAACTTCAAGCCAATGTACATCAAGCGAATGATTTTTCTTTGGTGAAATTGTTGAGCAAAAAGGGGGAGTCGATTGTGCTGGTTGGAGCTGTTGGTGCTTTTGATTTTTCTTTCTTTCAAACTTTATTTTCTTTATTTTTGAATTTGTAATGTTGGGACTTTGAACTCTTTTTCAATTCTATTTTTTCAGTAGCATTACGGAACAAGACTGAGTCTGAAGCTGTTCATCAAAATACAACACCAAACTGAATAAAAATAAAAAGAAGAAAAGGAAAGAACACCAAAGCTTAAAAGACAACGACAAATATTTTGCTAGAAACAATCTCATCGACTCATTTTGCTATAATTTCTGTCTTCACATTTGCTTCTCCAAACCAAACAGACCTTCACCAAATGGCAACAGCACATCAACATGTCGACTATTAGGAAACATTTGCAGAAAATCCAAATTATCACCCATACCTTATGATAGATCCAAATCCAAATAATCACCGCACAAAATGTGGCAAATGACAGTGCCTGCTAAATCGGAAAACATATCTTGTTGTTGCGGGATGACCGTTCATGCAAAGTTGACCGACATTTCAACTTTGGCGAACTAAAAAAATACGATTTGGATTTGAAGAGTTTTCTTGCAAGTTATGTTTACACATTATATTTTTTTAAAAGATTTAATATTTATTAGTATAATATATTTAACATTTATTAGTATAATATATTTGACATTTATTAGTATAAAAATCTTTGTTATTTCTTTTCATATTTATGATTTTTTTTTTTGTTATAAATGCCCCTGTTACATTGTTCAAAATATATAAGTGAAAACAATAAAAACCTTAGCAAACAATTTCATTGCTAAATTTCTCGTTTCTTCTCCACAATTTTTTCTTTCTTAGTAAAAGAGTTCCAACAAGTGGTATCAGGAATATCTTTTTACGGATTGTTATTTTTCTTTTTGATTTATACAAGAATTCCGCGAGTTTCTTACCACCTTCATCATTTGTTTTCAATGGAAAAAACTATCATATATATAGGTTGTTAAGATGAAGACCTACCAACAAGCTTATGACTTGTGGGAGGTTGTGAATACTAATGTCGAGTTAGCATCATTTAAGGGACAACGTTGCAGTCACTCAAATTAAACTACACTGTGACAAGTGAGCTTAAAGATACTTTAACATGGTTAAACTCACATCTTTCTATTGGTAAGAATATTGATGTCAATTGAGTTTAAACTTGATAAACTATGAAAGTATAAATTAAAATATTGATATGATAGCTTTTTTTTACTGTTTTATCTAAGTAAAAACCAAGTGTCATCTTTTTAACACATTTTGTAAAGTTTACCTATAGGTTATATTATGTTATTAGTCCTTGTACTTTATGAAAATTGTGGATTTAGTCTCTATACTTTAATTTGATCATTTTTAGTCACTATACTTTTCAAATTTTAAATTTTTGTCTTCACTGAACGATAATTATTACATTCATCAAGTTAAATTCTATTATTTTCAAAATCTGATGCTGCAAACACGTTATCATATGTGTAATGTTATGCCAACTTCTTATTTATACATATTACTCTCTAATAATCTAGTTAATGGGTTAGCAATTGTCATTTGAGTAAAGATTGAAATTTCAGATTTTGATAAACATATGGTCTAAGAATGATCCAATTGGAGAATATGGACTAAATCTATAATTGTATGCAATCAAACAATAATTCATCTTGGCAATGACGATGGCAAGTGCTGGTCTATCTAAAAATAATTTCTTTAAAGCTCATTGTTAATCTGGTTTTTGAGGTTTTCAGTGCAGGGGGAGTGCAGTATTTTTGCTTGGTTGTTTTGCTGGTTCTGTTGCTTGGCTGTCTAGTCTGTTGCCGGGTGTAATTTTCATTCTTTAGGGATGTTTTTTTCTGTTGTTGTGTGCTTTGTTGGTTTAAAGAGGGTGCTGTTGCAGGCAGCCTTGTTTTTGTTCTGGTTTGGCAAGGTCTTCCTTTGCCTTTAACTCTAGCAAAAAAAAAAAAAGAAAAACAATAATTCATCCATTGATCTCCAATTTAAATAACATGTACCTTTTTCGAATTGTTTTGTACCTCACTTTGGCTATTCATTATTTTCTTGTTCTTCTTTCTCTACTTCACTAATAGACTTTCTTTTAAAATATTCTTTCATTCTTGTTAAACATTTAGAATAAATAAATTTAAGCCTCAAACAAGAATGCTTTCTTAAAGCCAACATACAATTAGTAATTTTCTTTCACAAAAGAAAATCACTTAAAGTGATTTTTTGGTGTCATGAGAACGCAACATGTCAATTTTCAAACACAAGATTCAAAATATTCACACTAGCAACAACAATATCTAAATAAGAATGCTAAATTTAAGCACGTTGTACTTACAAGACAAACGTAGAAGTATTGCTCAAATACCCTATACAAAATACAAATCATATATAATCTTAATACCCTCCCAAAAGAATGAAAATTGTAAGCAATTCTGAAGTCAGAAAGGGTAATCTTTCAATGGGAGCATTTGTTCCATTTACTTTCGAGATATTGCATCTTTTGCAGATTCCAGGGCCGATGTGGCAGCGGCGGCGGCACCGGTGAGGACACTGCCGCTGGTCTTCTGGTTGGTTGGCGGATGTTGGTGAGTCAGTTGCACGGCCTTCATCTCTGGACCCTTCCCTGCTGATGAACTATAGTCCATGGTTACCACCTTTCTTTCTACATCACCTTGTGCATTTGTGGTCTCAAACTCCTGTTTCAAAGCAAGATGCATTTAAAAAAATAAAATCTGAATTCAAGAAGATCACACATTAACGAGAAGCTGGAGATATAAAAGAAGAAAACAAACAATACCTTCCTGGATTGGATGTTCATATTGAATGTGAAGAATCTTCGTTAAGATATTGGATTTGGATATTAAGAAGTGAAGGTGAATATTTATTTACTTAAATATGGTGTAAATGGAATAATAGTGAGACATGGGTGATGATGAATGCTTGGTCCCCAACACCAATTATGTGCCGAAAGTAGAGGACCTAACATCAAGTGTACACCTACACATGTTACGCCCTCTTATATCTCATCTGCAAGACTATGATTTTTCGGAACCAAATATTACTCTTTGTTATTTTCCGGATATAAAAGTAGGGTAAATTATTAAAATAATCACTTTTGTTTGTTTCGGGTTACATTATAGTCATTTATGTTTGAAATGTTACGTTTTAGTCACTTACATTATCGTTCTATTACAAAATGGTCACTCTGCCATTAAGATCTGTTACCTCTCAAATGGAAGTCTAACATGACAGTTAAAATGGGTTTTAGATGCCAACGTGAATATTTAACTTGGAGAAAAAAAAAGTAATTTTTTATGAAAATAGAATAAGTATAAAATTTTGCTTTAAAACCTAATTTTCTCAAGTTTAAAAAAAAACAACGGTTGGGTTCTATTTACCCTAAAACCCATTTTAACTGTTACGTCTAACTATCGTTTAGAAGATAATAGAGTTAATGACAGAGGGATTATTTCATAACAAAACGATAACGTAAGTGATTAGAAAGTAACGGCCATTTTCTCAGGTTATCTGGTTTTTGAGAGGGCAAAGCTGAAAGGTAACGAAATGGCACAAGTTTTGGCCATGGCTGGAATGAAAAGAGATTAGATTTTTAAAGCTTGGTGGTAAAGTCTTTATTTATTTTTCTGGTGCAGCAGTTCTGAGTGTTTTTTCTGCTTTGTGTTGGTCTGTTCTCTTGTTATCATTTGATTAAGAAAAAAAAAAAAATTAACATTTCAAATATAAATGATTAAAATGTAATTTAACATAAATAAAAGTAACCATTTAAATAGTTTACCCTATAAAGATATACTTTCCTTTTGCATGTCCAAAGTGTGAACAAATTAAAACTTACCCCTCTTAAATTTTTGTTTTTATTTCTAGCCATCCTCATAAAATTATTGTGGCCCGTAAATTTGGCTTAATCTTTACATTTTTATTAATAGCATTCTTTTTTTAATTAAATTTACCCCTCAACCCATGTATACTTCATATATATATATATATATATATATACACAGGCGCGCGCACTCGTTTCTTTATCCAATACCCCCATATCCTTCTTCCATCCTGGGTTACCTTACTTTAGATTACGTTTGTTTTGATCAAAGGAAATTTCATACAAATTGTTACTAGTGAAGAACAACATCCATATCCCCATTTTATGTTCCATTGTATTCACTGAGAAGTGATTCTTGGAAAGAAATTTCATTTCCTAATTATACATAATAATTAAATATATAGAATTTATTATTGGAAAACAACGATAGGGACGTATCGTGATATTAGAGTACTGATTCTTTCATTTGACATGACGAATAAAAGTTTTTTTTACTTTACCTATTCCATAATTTGTTGGGTCTTTCTCACATTACGATGTTATGTCATTGGTGTTTAATTGATTGTTTGGTGTTACTGTTTATCCACCGGGAAAAATTAACATGTCTTTTAATTTATGGGTTATGACAAGCTTGACTTTGGGGGTCGTTTAGAAGTGTGGCCGTTCAAAACCCAAGGTTGAAAGGGATCTAAAAAAATTTTCAGTTTTTAAGGGGTTAAAAAAAATTCAACTTATAAGGGGTCCAAATTTTTTTTCAATTTTTAAGGGGCCCAAAAATCATTTTTTTTCAGGTTTTAAGGGGCTCAAAAAATTGTTTTACCAACTTTTAAGGGATCTAAAAAAATTTTCTTCAATTTTTAAGGATCCAAAATTCAATTTATAATTTTGCCTAGAACCCCAAAAAAGTCAAGAACGGACTTGAGTTATGAGTGAAGGAGCATGAAGTAAACAATTCAATTTTGAATTTATTTTTGGATTTGTACACCCTTTTGGGTTTTGAAAAAATGGTGAATTGTTTTTTAGAGGCACAAATAATGAAATAGTCTTATTTGGCCCTTCCACCCAAGAGCTTAAGGAGCTTGGGATTAGTACTTATATAGATCATTATCATGAATCCATTTCCCTTAACTCTTATTTTTGCTATTTCGCAACTAGCATCCATTTATTCAATTCTTGATCTATAAAATATTTCAGTTGAATTTATAAATTCCAAATATCTCATATCAGCCTATTATAAGCATGTATATCAGTTCAATTCCATTTTTTTGAATGTCCCCTAAACTTTTGCGTTTTATTCAATTTAATTTCTAAACCTAAAATAGTCATATCTCTCAAAATTGAGTTTCGTTTTACAATCTAGTTTCAATCTCACCCTCTATAAACTATCTAATACATGTTTCTAACAATATTTCACAACAGTTATACACCTTATTTCATTCAACCCTTAAAATGCGAACTTGAAGAGATTTTAAAATGCGACCCTTAAATACATGTCAATGATATTATTTGATGACATTACTAAAAATATTCCGATCTAAATTAAATTTTATGAACAAGGCTGTAATATCCCTAAATCAGGTCTAGTAGTTTCAGGTATATTTTTCGGGTTTCGAGCATGAATTTAGGAATTTATCGGGTTAATAGCAATTTTTAATTTAATTTAGGAGGTCAATTTCATCTAAAATCGATTAAACAATAATCCGGAAAAATAAAAATATTTTTGAAAAATTAATTTTACAATAATTAAATAAATATTAGTGAAAATAATTAATTTGGGTCGAAAAATAATTTTAAACTAATTTTATTGGGGGTTAATTTGAGTTAAATTTAAATATTAGTTAAATTGGATTTAATTATAAAATAAGGGAAACTTTGGAGTATTTATTTGATAAATAAACCTTCAAATTCGGAATTTTGGAGGGAAAGAATCAAATGGTAAAGTAATGGAAATGTGGGAGTGGCCACTGAGAAAATTTCCCAATTTTTAAATTTCTGGTGGGTTGTTTCAGTTTTAAAAACAATGTATCTAGCCTACTTTCCACACCATTTACATCATATTAGAGAGCTGAAATATTCGTTTTCTTTGAATGTTTTTAAATATCTATCATCATAGAATAGATTCAAAAAATTTTCTTCTCAAAATACTCTCTATTTTCACCCGAAATTTTTCACAAAATTAGCCAAAAATATTCTGAAATTTCTTAAGATTCTTGAAAATCAAGATTTTCAATCAAAGAATTTAAAATGAATCAAAGGTAATTACTATTCCTAAACTTATTTTTATGATGATTAGAAGCATACTTACATGAATTGAGTGATAATTACATGCTTTTTTTTTATCAATGTCATCTTCTTCAAAAGCTTAAGGTGTTTTAATGGTGGATTTTTAATTTTGAGATGAAATCCACAAATCAATGGATATTACTACTCAAAATGGATCTATTAAAAGGTTTTTTTTTTCTTATTTGTCAAGAGTAAACATGTTTTGTAAGCTGATTTAAAGAAATTCGAATTTCATAATTTTCATGAACCGATTTTTCGGATTTTTGTGAAATTAATTTAAATGTGAAATTGATGTTTATTATATGTTTAGTTTGTCTATTATTGATGATTGGAAGTGATTAGGAGGACTGGAGTGATCGATTTTGTGAGGAGTCGAGTTTTCGACTTGACGATACAAATCCAGTATGGTAACTTCGAGAGAGAATTTCGTGTAGCTTAGTTGATTTAAAATTTTGTTTAATTTATCTTTTGAAAGGTGATAATATCTACTTTATATATGTTAGAAGCTCAAAATCTTAAAGAAGGTCGAGCTAATCGAAATTGAAGCTTGAATTTGCTTGATTGATCACTTGTTTGTTGATGCAGTGGAAACTAACTAAAAATATGAGATTAAATTCGTAAGGTATATTCTATTATATCTTAATCAAATAGACGTGCAAATAAGGAAAATTTCCTAAATTGCATATAATTATTATAATGTATCAAATGCTTACTTTTTATGCTTCCTTTGCTTCATGGTTAAGGTTTGGACCATAGATGACACCTACCATCTCCCTTTTTGCTTGCTTATTTATTCCTCTTAGTCCATTACAAAGAAAATCAAAAGAGGAAGATGCAGAGCCCAAGATTTGAATTGCCAGAAGCTTTGGTTACGCAAATTCTCTCAAAGCTTCCAGTTAGATCCCTCACTCGCTTCAACTGTGTTTGTAAGTATTGGTGTTCTTCTTTTCAAACTCCTCATTTCATTTCCAAACATCATCACCACCACCTTAAAAACAACAACCTTAATCTGCTTCTCAGTCGCTATGAGCATAACACCTACCAAACTTATTTCTCTCAACTTTCCAACCAAAAAGATAAAAAATATATAGTAAAACAAAACATTCACTTGCCCTTTATTAAGGATGAAAATCCCTGGGTTTATGGTGCTTGTCATGGATTATTGTGTTTACAAAAACCTTCAACAGATAAGGCTGCCATTTGGAACCCATCAACTAGAGAGTTTAAAATCCTTCCACCATCTTCAATCCAACCCCCTCCATATCCTTCCCCCTTCCACGATTACCTTACTTTAAAAGAGGTCTCTTTTAACTACGGTGCTTTTGGGTTTGATTCTAAAACTGATGACTACAAAGTCATATGATTTGTTACTCTTACTTATGATTATACTGAGGAAAATTATTCATGCCCTTATGATATGTACCAAGTTGACTTGTATTCACTTAGAAGTGATTCTTGAAAGGAAATTCCATATCCTAATGATACACCAACTAATAGAGATTTTGGAAATGATTGCATAGATGGAATTTGCTATTGGCCGATAACTAAAATTAATCTAATTCTTTCATTTGACGTGGCGAATGAAAAGTTCTCTTTTTTATCTATACTGGAATTTGTTGGATCTTTCCCAGAAAACCATTTTGATCTATTGGTGTTTAATAGATCACTTGGTGTTATTGTTTACCCATCGGAAAGAATTAACACATCTTTTGATTTATGGATTACGAGTGAAGGAGTATGGACTAAACAATTCAAAATTGAATTTATTTCTAGAGTTGTATATCCATTGGGGTTTGGGAAAAATGGTGAGTTATTTTTTAGAACCATAAATAGAGACACAAATAATGAAATACTCCTATTTGACTACTCCACCCAAGAGCTTAAGAAGCTTGAGATTAATACTTATCTATATCATCTTCCTGCCGTTTATGATTATGTTGAGAGTCTAATTCATATCAATGGAATACAAGAG
Organism: Kokia cookei; assembly: GCA_039519145.1. NCBI lineage: Eukaryota > Viridiplantae > Streptophyta > Magnoliopsida > Malvales > Malvaceae > Kokia > Kokia cookei. The sequence continues at coordinate 1,365,657 of CM076907.1, read as the reverse complement.
GTTGAGAAACATATTATACATCAATCAGTAAAAGATGCATGAAATGGATACTGAATATGAAGATGGATGTGGAGCTATAACATAAATGTGTAAGATGTAATAGGAATTTTTTTGTTGTGAGCTTCTTAATATTGCTATTGTTGTTAGGCATTGCCTGGTTTGAGGATTTGGTGATCAATTGCTTGCTTTATGTTTGTTTGTATTTGCTATTGGCCGATAACTGAAGATCCCTAGTTTTATGGTTCTTGTCATGGATTATTGTGTTTACAAAAATCTTCAACGGATAAAGCTGCCATTTAGAATTCATCAACCAAAGAGTTTAAAATCCTTCCACCATCTTCAATTCAACGCCCTCCATATCCTTCCCCCTTCCATGGTTACCTTACTTTAAAATATGTTTCTTTTTAAGACTTCCATGGTTACCTTACTTTAAAAGATGTTTCTTTTTAAGACTGTGCGTTTAGGTTTGATTCTAAAACCGTAGTTATCATACGATTTGTTATTCTTACTTATGATTATAGTGAAGATTTTTCATGTCCTTATGATATGCACCAAGTTGAGTTGTATTCATTTAGAAGTGATTCTTGGAAAGAAATTTCATATCCTGATTATAAACCAACTAATAGAATTTTGAGGAAAGAATTGTGTAGATGGAATTTTCTTTTGGATAACAAAAATGAATTATGCATATAATGCTCTAATTCATTCATTTGACATGGTGAATGAAAAGTTATCTTTTTTACCTATCCCGGAATTCATTGAATCTTTCTCAGAAAATTGTGCTGATATATTGATGTTTAATGGATCATTCGGTGTTATTGTTTATCCATCGAAAAAATTCAATACATCTTTTGATTTATGAGTTATGAGTGAACGAGTATGGGTTAAACAATTCAAAATTAAATCTATTTTTGAAGTTGTAGGACCGTTAGGGTTTGGGAAAATTGGTAAGTTGTTTCTTACAGACATAAAAAATGAAATACTCCTATTTAACTTCTCCACCCAAGAGCTTAAGAAACTTGAGATTAACACTTATCTAGATCATTTATGGGAGTGCATCTCCTTTTATGTTTATGTTGACAGCCTAGTTCGTATCAATGGAATATAAGAGGTTGTCAACCAATAGAAAATGCATGAAATGGATACTGAATATGAAGATGGATGTAGAGTTAGAACATAAATGTGTAAGATGTGATAGGAATTTTTTTTGTTGTGAGCTTCTTAATATTGCAATTGTTGTACGAGTTTGCAAAATAGCACAGAGACAGTCTGGATTGCTGAGCTTTTTCTCTATTATAGCGCAACAGCGCTAGAAAATCGGAGCTTTCCGGTATTTGGCTGCGTATGAACATGGAGACAGCATCTGAGCTTCCTTCTCTATGTCATGTTTCCCATAGGGACCATAACAATCATGAGTTTCATCCACTCCATGGAGCCCTGCAATGCTTATACTCACAATAAACACCATAACTCACATGTACTTCACTTGAGTTCCCATTTCTTGAATGGGATATTCAGCACAACTTGAACCCAAACGAAGATGAATTCCAGCAATTACAATGGACATATCAGATAATTAAGTCATCAATTACACCTTGTTTCTATGTATGCTCTTTCTCAAACAACCCTATCTATATATGAAAGTGATCCACACTGTAAGCTTGTTGTTTCTCCGTCTAAACACCCTTACCCAACCATTCTCGAATTAGAATACACTCCATCTTATGACTGAATTCTAATAAACATATATTTCTAATTACCATTTCTCAAAACACATTGTTAACAACATTTAACCAAAACAAACCAACATTTCTTATCAAAATCCCAAACACAAACCCATTTGTCTTCAAACACTTGCCTAGAAAACACACAACATATATAAAAACATTCTTACCCAACCATTCCTTAAACTTCACTAACATCAACCACATATTTCAATGTTCTTAACGTCACGTTTCTTCTCTTCTTCTTTAGGCACAACTACACAAAGCACACCATTCTCCATTGCAGCTCTAATTTCATCCATTTTTACATTCTCAGGCAACCTAAACCTCCTCGTAAACTTACCACTACTCCTTTCAGTCCTATGCCATGTATCATTCTTATCTTCTTTTTCAAAACTCCTTTCACCACTGATTCGTAACACTTTACCTTCTTCAACCTCTACTTTTACCTCTTCTTTTTTAAGTCCTGGTACGTCGGCTTTGAAAATATGCGCCTCTGGGGTTTCTTTCCAGTCTATCCTGCTGTTGCTGATGGCTGCTGAGGTTTCGGTTGATGGATCGAATATGTTGAATGAGAAAGGGTCGAAGATGGTGGTGTTGTTGTTGCCGAAAAGGGATGGGATCATAGCCATTGTTGAAAGGTTGGTGATGGTGATGCTGATGGTGATGGGAGAGGAGAGTGGTGAAGAGGGTGTTTATATAAAGTGATAGATGATGATTAGGGGAATGTACGTGGCATTCCATGGCATGAGATGGTAAAGATATGCCGCCATTTGGCTGAATTTGGGACCATCTTCTTTGAATTTCTCGAGTTTTTCTCCAAACTTTCCATGCAAGTTCAAGCGGTGGGACTAAAATTTTTTTTTAATGTGGAATTCTCATTATTTTAATAATTTATATTTTCTAATATTTTAAAGGATGAATTTATAATTTTAATATTTTTAAAGATAAAAGTATAATTTTATCATGTAATAATTTTAAATTTTATAAATTAAAAAAAAAATAAAACTTTTATTTTAGGGGTAATCATTCTTACCAACACCGATGTTTTATTTTTTTTTAATTTAGACTTAAATTTTAATATATTTTTATTTATATATCGAAAGCAAAATTTTAATGAGTATATATTAAGAGCATTTTTGTAAATATATCAAGACGGAGCGGAGTGAATTTATCTCAAACTTGATCTGATCAAATTATTTTTTTTAATTTCATCTATCCCGTCTCGAATCCGATTTTCAAGAAAAATATTCCACCTTAATGGATCGGTTGGGCCAAATCTGTTAAATTTGAAGTTTTTTGCTATCCCTTAAGTAGATTTTTTTTTTAAATTTAAAAATTCGAAGAAAAATTTATGAGTAGAAATTAGTATCTATAAAAAAAAAGTTATTGGTTTATATAAAAGTTTTATGCTGAAAACCAACTAAGGTTGAAGCAGAAGCAAAGTCTAGGGCAGTGGGTTACATACAAAGCTGCCTTCGGCCCAAAATTGTTTCAAAAGGTTTGTAAAAAACTGGTTTATTATGATTTTAGTCCTTCTATTATACTAAATTTTAAAATTTAATGTATCTACTTTACTTTAGTATAATTTAGTTCTATTTGTATAATCTCATCGGTACATGTTTAGACTTTATATATAAGATTTTATTATAAAGAATAGATGTAGAAGAAACCAAATCTAAAATTAATAAATAATTTTTAGAGTCATTATTGTTGAAAAAAATTTATTTAAATACCACCCGAACTTAAATATAATTAGATTCAGATAATAAAATAATAAAATAAGGTTTGGATTCAAATTCGGTTTGGAAAAACTTATATTATTTTTAAAAATATTTTTTTAATTTCAGGCCAATTTAATACAATGCAACCAAAGATTTTAGCAATCTCTAGGTTTTAGTTAACCAATGGCCAATAGACAATTCGAGGTGCTTTTATTATCACTCAAAAAGTCTTGATTCCATTTTTTTTTTAAATTTCCCATTTGTTCCTTTGTAGGATGCAAAAAAGTTTAAGTGATTCCCTCAACTTGACATTACAAAATCGAATTTTAAATCTTATGTCAATCTATCTTAAATCGATACAAATTATTATATGTAAACTAGTATCTTGTTGATATATATATTCACAAGAAAAATCAAGTGGAGACACCCCAAAAGATGGAGGCAGTGCACCAATCTCCTCATGTACTCATCTTCCCTTTCCCAGCACAAGGCCATGTGAACTCCATGCTCAAGCTTGCTGAGCTTTTGGCATTTGCAAGCGTCAAGGTCACCTTCCTAAACTCCGAGTACAACCATGAAAGTCTCGTTCATCACACCGATATTCTTTCCCGTTTTTCTCAATATCCAAGATTCAAATTCGAGACGATACCGGATGATCTTCCCCAAGATCATCCTCGTGTAGGCATTGCCATGAGGGATATGTTTGGGAGCTTGGAATTGATAACCAAGCCAATTTTTAAACAAATGTTGTTTGAGATTAACCCACCTCCGGATTGTATCATAGGAGATGGTGTTTTAGGGCTTACCTTTGATGTTGCTAACGAGTTTGGGATCCCCATTATTCAATTTCGTACCATTAGTGCTGGTTGCATATGGGTTTTTTCCTCTATTTTTGATATGATCCAAGCAGGAGTGCTTCCAATCAAAGGTATGTGATATCATTTAATTTGTTGAGGGGAGGTTGACTCCATTAGAAGAAGTCTATGAAGTGCTGTCAGTCGAGAATTAACAGATCTCTTAATGAGTCGATATTGATAAGACTACTATTAGCAAACTTCTTTTGATAGAGTTGACTTCCCCCATAATGCATATAATATTTTTTGAACATGTTATCAATGTATTATCAATTTGAACATGCTGATATTATAAAAGTAAAGATATTAAATTATACTAATTTAAAGAAGAAAAATTAAATCTCAAATTTTAACATAATACAGGGATTGATAAGCATTATAAAAGTTTTAAGAAAAGTGATTCTCGAGTCTTTGAGCTTTCTTATCTACTTACAATGTGTTCTCTCGAGTCTCTGTTTCTCTGTTGTCTTCATTTTGCAAGTTATTAATGACGGTGGCAAAGTTTTCTTTCGGTCAATGGTGTTGGAAGGGATGCACCTTACCATTTCGATGAAATGGTGGCTGAGGAGACATCAGATGCTTGGTTGGTGTGCCTGTTGACATGAAAAAACTTGCAAATAAGTACTTTTTTGTAATATGATTATCGCGTAAGTACTTTTTTTTTAATTTTAGAATGCCACACCAACAAATTTACTAGAAAGATTTTAAACAATCTTCATGTAAATCATTTTTTGAGGATAACTTTGCAAATTTATTACATGGTTTAATGAAAGTGACAGAAACTATCACCCTAATTCTAAACAATAATAGTTAATTTTCAGTTTCAATCCCTCTACTTTTGAATTATATAAAAATAGTTGAATTTCAATTTTGCATTAATTATTGCAACATTTAGGTTAATATTTGGCTTTCAACACTTTCAATAATTTAGTTTATTCAATAAATGAAAGAATTTGTCTGTTTGTGTGAATCACATACAAGTGTAAGGAGAATCACAATTCAAAAAATAAATAAATAATTTTTAAAAAAATTCTTCATAGAAAAAATAATAAATTTGTTCAGCAATCAGCAAATGGAAGAATCTGCCTGTTAGTGTGAATCACAATTTAACAAAAATAAATATATTTTGATGCAAAAAAATACCAGTCAACCAATGCTAAATTATAATTTTGAGACTTTGATAGAGGAATTTACATTGATAGTTCATATATATGAAAGCAAATCCATTTTTATTAAATTGAGATTCTACACTATTTCATGTGAAAGATTAACAGTAGTAGTTGGTACTTATAAAAACAAATCAATTCTTTTTCTCCTCTAATCATTAATTATCATACGAATTGATGTTGTCATGATCCCATTTCGTTCTAACGAGTGAAATCACCCTGCCCCACTCCGCATTCACTTTTTTTACGATCTGAGAAAGCTAGCTACACTTGGATTTCATTTCTCACTCCGGCATCGTATGCTGTACGAGTTTGCAAAATAGCACAGAGACAGTCTGGATTGCTGAGCTTTTTCTCTATTATAGCGCAACAGCGCTCGGAAACCGGAGCTCTCCGGTATTTGGCTGCGTATGAACATGGAGACAGCATCTGAGCTTCCTTCTCTAAGTCATGTTTCCCACAGGGACCATAATAATCATGAGTTTCATCCACTCCATGGAACCCTGCAATGCTTATACTCACAATAAACACCATAACTCACATGTACTTCACTTGAGTTCCCATTTCTTGAATGGGATATTCAGCACAACTTGAACCCAAACGAAGATGAATTCCAGCAATTACAATGGACATACCAGATAATTAAGTCATCAATTACACCTTGTTTCTATGTATGCTCTTTCTCAAACAACCCTATCTATATATGAAAGTGATCCACACTTTAAGCTTGTTGTTTCTCCATCTAAACACCCGATTTGAAGTCTTACCCAACCATTCTCGAATTAAAATACGCTTCATCTTATTACTGAATTCTAATAAACATATTGTCGAAACGTTTATTTTTGGGAAAACAAACCAGGTCTCGAACAATATTTTTAAATAAAAAAAATGGAGTCGCCACCAATCTTTTTATATGGTGTGATTGGATCACCACAAAACGTTTAAAATCCGTTTTAAAAAACATTTTGGTCTTCGAAATCCAAAAAATGGGTTCGGGAGTTGGTTATGTATGAGAAAGGATTAGCACCCTCACACGCCCAAAATTGATACCATGTTGATTACTTTGGGGTCTTTGTTTTTTAAAACTTAGAAATCTCGAGTTAAGTTTAAAATACGAGGTATAAAACACCCGTGTATTTAGAATTTCATTGAGGTCGTGTCCAACACGTTAGGGCACGACAATCTCGGAATTTCAAAATTGAAGGACATTTTGAAAGGATTTAAAAGAGGATATTGGATTGCGCGAATTATACGAAAATCGCACTCAGCACGTTAGGATATGGTTTTTTGAGGTTTCCACATGAAAATGACATTGCCTCAATTTTAAAGGTTTATTTGTAAGTAAAATAATTTTGAAAATGAAAGGATTTTGAAGATAAACTGTAGTATTGACTGCTTCTGCCCACAAGTTCTTTGGTAAACTTTTTTCAAACATAAGGCACCTGGCCATATTCATCAAAGTTTTATTCTTCCTTTCACTCACACCATTTTGTTATGGTGTGTACACATTTGTGAACTGATGAGCAACTCCAGACTCATCACAAAACCTTTGAAACACCTCTGATGTGTATTCAGTCTCATTATCAGACCTCAATGCTTTTAGCTTGCAATTTGATTGGTTCTCTACTAAGGCCTTGAACTTCCAAAACACTGAAGCCACTTCTGATTTTTGTTTAAGAAAGTAGATCCAACCATATCTAGAATAATCATCAATAAATAAGATGAAGTACCTGCTACCATTCAAAGATTTAGTTCTCATTGGACCAAAAACATCAATATGCACCAATTGCAGCTTCTTAGAAGCTCTCTAAGCTTTGTTAGCTGGAAATGGAAGCCTTGATTGATTTCCCATCTGACACACATCACAGACCTCTTGGTGTTCAACCACATTAGTCAAATTTTCAACCAATTGCCCTTTAGACATCTGAACTAGGGACTTATAATTCAAATTCCCTAGCCTTTTGTGCCATATCCTTGACTCATCAGAAATGAAAGCATAAACAACAACCGAGTCTTGTTTCCAATCCACAATAAAGCTCTTATCAGTCATTGTGACTGTCATTAGCTTAGATCCATTTGGATCACAAATGGAACATTCATTATTCTTAAATACAACAGAGTAGCCCTTCTAAATCAACTGAGCTATACTCAACAGATTTCTATCAATTTCAAGCACTAAGAGTACATTTAAAAGAAGGTTAGTACCAGAGGACGTGTTGATAAAAACATCACCTTTGCCTTCAGCCTTGATATACTATTCATTCCCAATTCTGACTCTGGTGTTGAAACTCTTGTCAATCTTCTTGAAAATGGCAGCATCAAGGGTTATGTGATTTGTGCAACCACTATCCAACGGCCATCCCTTGGCAACTTTCTTTCTAATTGCTGAAAAGGATGCTGCAAATACCTGTTCCTCCTGAATTTCAGCTTCATCTGTTACCTGAGCCTTGACTTTAGATTGCAGTGGTTATTGTTGCTTTTGATGCATTTTGTTCCTACACACCTTCTCTACATGCCCCATCTTCTTACAGTTTTTGCACTGCACATTTGGTCTATACAAGTAATAAGCTTCAAGGTGAGTTATTTTCTTGCAGTGAGAGCATGAAGGATAACTCTTCTTTATTCCATCTCTTCTTGGTTTATCCTTGTTGCTCAGTCAAGTCTTCTTACCTTTGAAGTTGGAAGAGCTTGGAGCTGACTTTCCTTTGGCTTGAAATGCACCTTCATGGTGTTTCGCCTGCCTACTTACTCTTCTTTGCTCTTCTTTGCTCTTGAGCATGGAAGGCATTGATCAACTCAGTGAGAGTGACCTTGGAAAAATCTCTAGAGTCCTCCAAAGAAGAGATTTTTGCCTCATACCTCTTGCAAGGTTGATATAACCTTCTCAATTATTCTTCTCTCATCAAACTGCTCTCCAAGGAGCCTTATACTGTTTACAACAGCCATGACTCTTCTTGCATACTCCTTCACTGTTTTTGACTCCCTCATCTTCAGGTTCTCAAAATCTCTCCTAAGGTTGATAAGTTGATGTTGCTTAGTCTTCTTAGTACCCTGAAACTCCTCCTTCAACTTGTCCCAAATCTGCTTAGGTGTCTCACAAGCCATGATCCTTGTGAAGATCACTTTTGAAACACAATTCTGAAGACATGACACTGCCTTATATTTCTTGGCTCTGTCATCAGAGTGATGCCTTATCTAAGCTACAGTTGGATTAACTCTCAAGGGTGGTGGCTCTACATCAGCATTTACCACTTCCCACAAGTCAAATGCCTGCAGGTAAGTCTTAATTTTCACTACCCAAATGTGGTAGTTCTTACCATTAAACTGTGGTGGTGGTGGTGTTGGAGAGAAACCCAATGAAGACATGAGTGAGTTCTCAAACAAAACAAGTACCTGATCCCTTTAAGAAAATGGCTTTGATGCCAATTGAAAGAACTGAGGAAAAAAAAACACAGCAAGGCAATGCCTTTCTGATGAGGATTCAGTTACTTGATTAAGAAACAACGTCAAAAACAGAGAAATGAAAGAGTATGAACAAGAAGCTTGAATGGAAAAATCTGATCATTCATGCCATTTCATTCATACATAAAAGATAATTACAAATATGATGAAAGCCAATCCAAAAGATATGACACAAATCTATCTTACATAAGCAGATTTTGAACAGTTAAAAGTGGGCACAATACATGGGAAAATGTTGCTACACTAGATATCATCAAACACCTAAGTCAGCACCTATAGCTTGACCAAGTTGCATTATCAAAAATAAATTTAAGCAACAATGACATATACAAAATAGCCAAAACGTGACTGCTTCTTCCATCTTCATATTACTGCAGTAGGCAAAACAGACAGCTTCAAGTCTGCTGTTGCATTGCAGGCCAAATTCTTCAATAGAGACTATTTCAATGTGAATGAGAATTATTTGTTGAAGGAATTGTAAAACAGTTGCTAAGTGATTGTAAAGCTAAGGGGTAGAACCTAGGTTAATAACGTACAAATGTGTGGTTACAAAGTGAGTGTAAGGAGTTGTGTTTAAATCATTTTACTTTGTACTGTAAAGATTATAGTTGAAAGGTTTACTGAACAAGACTCCACAAACGTAAGTTAAGTTTGATCTGCGTAAACATTTTTTTTTGTATGTGCTAGTTGTGCATCTCCACTCAGAACTTAGCTAAACTAAATATCAATTTAGTTTATAGAAAGAAGAGGGTGTGTACACCTCTTACAATGGTCGATTTCAAGCAATACAACCCTATCGATTTCAAGTTTGGCCATAGTATGAGCAAGTCTTGCCAAAGAGTTTGATCACTTTGCAACAAAAGCCTTCAAATAAAGACAAAAATTTGGTTAGATGACAGATAAATTACTTAATAGTTTTAGGCGATAAATGTACCTATGCATACTTGAAGTCCTTCTGCTGTTGTAATAGGTCGCAGATGGGTGCAGGGATTCCTCACATCATACAGGGGCACTGGATTGTCCTTAGCATCTTGTGCCCAGATTCTGTATATTGTAAATTCGGTTGGGATAGGGGCACTGGATTTTTCAACTTTTCAAACAATGTACCAATTCGTGTTAGCTAGCATTTTAAATGTACCAGTTTGTGTCTTCATTAGTGTCTGTATTGACTACAATGGCAGAATCTCAGTTGAGTAATGTGCCCTGTTCTTGACTTTTGTGGTTTTTATTTAAGCCTCGGAGCTTAAAAAGCCCTTAGAGAAAATGAAAAATAATAATATTTGAACTCCTGTATTGAATTCGCACCACAAAAGGTGGAGGCAATGGACCAATCTCCTCACGTACTCATCTTCCCTTTCCCAGCACAAGGCCATATGAACTTCATGCCCAAGCTTGCTGAGCTTTCGGCACTTGCAAGCCTCAAGGCCACCTTGTTAAACTCAAAGTACAACCACGAATGTTTCATTTCTCACGCCAATAGTCTTTCCCATTTCACCCAATATCCAGGGTTCAAATTCAAGATGATACCAGATAGGCTTCCACAAGATCATCCTCATGTAGGCGTTGCCATAAGGGATATGTTTGAGAGCTTGGAATTGATAACCAAGCCAACTTTTAGACAAATGTTGATTGAGATTAACTCACCTCCGAATTGTATCATATAGAGCTTACCATTGATGTTGCTAATGAGCTTGGGATCGCCATTATTCAATTTCGTGCCATTCGTGCTGGTTGCATTTGGGTTTATTTCTCTATTTCTGATATGATCCAAGCAGGAGAGCTTCCAATCAAAGTTATGTCATTGTCATATCATAATCTTTCAATATAGAAAAAAGTTTAGCTTCCAATTCAAACAGCTAACAAGTGTGTTATTTTGTCAAAATAATGTTTTCTGTCTCTGTATTATACTCAATTTGAGAATTTAGTTTTCAAAAGTGTTCATGGAATTTAAGAAGCGCATCGATTAATGGAGATATAACTTCCAAGCTCACGGGAGAAGTATCAATATTGTGCAAAATATTAATTATGCATATTACGCTTAAAGGGGTTCGAACCACCAACCAAGACTTAAAAACCTTACCTTTGCATCCACGGAATACGGGAGACAAAATCCCAGCACATAGATAATACTTTCTTTTGAGGTCCGAGATCAACCTCCCCTTAACATTGTGCTTTTGTCCAAATCACTAATACTATTACAAATTAGTTTTCTTTTTAAATGATAAATTAATGGAATATTATTGTAGTTTTACATTTTAAATGACAAAAACTTTGGGGTTTTCAAGTTTTTTTTTTAAATCCATATTAGCTAACTGATAGAATTTAGTCATGATGTTAGTGATTTGGATCAAAGCGTAACAATAATAACAGTAAAAATATCAAATTATGCCAATTTAAAGAAGAAAGAAACACTTTTGAAGAGCTAGAAGGAGCTACATTATCTCAAATGCGGACCAAGTGTCCCCAAATCTACACCATGAGCATCTCAAGACAAGACTTGCCGACACAAATCACACATTGTCGGATCGGTCCTCGAATAGTTTTAGGGAAGTAGATCGAAGTTGCCTCACATGGGTTGACAAGCAATCAGAGGGATCCATGATTTATATAAGTTTTAGTAGCTTTGCAGTTTTGTCAAGGGAGCAACTGATGGAGTTTTGGTTTGGGCTTGCTAATAGTGGGAAGAGGTTTTAGTGGGTTTTAAGGCCCGAAATTATGCCCAAAAACTAGGGGACACGATGATGTACCGGCGGAGGTCGAGGAAGGGACTAAAAAAAGAAGGTACATAGTGGGTTGGGCTCCACAGGATATGAAGGATATTTGCTATAGGAAAATAGTGGAGAAAATGGTGATTGATGTGATGGCGGATCAAAATGAGGAGCTCGCGACCAATCGATCTGTTAGTGCCAGTGGATCTTCTTATAGTAATTTTGGATCATTTAATTGAAAACCCCATGAACATGTTATCTTCGATGCTCGAACTCTTTATTTTTCTTTAAGTGTCCTTGTTGGATATCGAGAAATAGCTCGAAAACTTCGAAAAAAATTGAATATATCCATGTCAAACATATTCCCACAAGAACAACAGTTTTTCAAAGAAATGGTGATTAAGAAACAAGAAGCAAGTGGCCCTGCAAAGATACCTAACCTTTCATTTATTATTATTCAAAGAAACAACTACACTTTCACTTCTTATTGAAAGATACAATTACACTTTTATTTAGGGTTTCATAGTGAAGCTTACCGACTATATCGACAAAACCCGGCATACTTGTACTGCTAATATCGATTAGTGTAGTGCAGGAAGATGAACAACGGGAGTCAGTCTTAAACAAACGGGAAAGCTGCAACAAATAAACAAACAATAGCTTCATCCAAATAACACTAACCAGCATTATATGTCAAAAGTAAAATAATGAAAACTGCAGCAATGAATATCATGCAAAATGTACCTCCACACTTCTGACCAACAGGACGAACAGCAATGTTGCAGCGTTTTGGAATGGTGACCGCAACTTCTGGCCTCACTCCGGCATTGTATGCCGTTTGAGATTGCAAAATTGCGCAAAGGCAGCTTGGATTGTTGAGCTTTTTCTCCATTATAGTGCAGCAACGCTCGGAAACAGGAGCTCCGAAATATTTCGCTGCATATGCACATGGAGCCAGCTTCTGAGCCTCCTTCTCAATGTCATGTTTCCCACAGGGACCATAATAATTACTAGTTCCATCCACTCCATTGAACCCTGCAATGGTCATACTCACAACAAACACGAGAATGCACATGTACTTCACTGGAGTTTCCATCTCTTCAATGCGATCAAATATTTAAGGAATACTTAACAACAACTTGAACTCTAACAAAAACACATCTCAACAATTTATACTGAATCAAATAGCTGAATAAAGATGAATTCCAGCAATTACAATGGACATGGAACTAGAGAAAAAGACTTTGCTCAACTATTCAAGAACACCGATTTCGAGTGAACTGACCATGAAGTCAAATATTCCACCTTGTTTCTCTGTGTGCTCTTTCTCTAACAACTGTAAGAAGCCGATCCATGGTTTAAGCATCGATACAAACGAGAATCATAAAGCCCAAGCCAAATGCAATAAAGCAATAGAATTATAGTGCAGGAAACAATCAAATAAACCGGCCGGCGGCCAGCATTAGCTTATAAAAACCTAGTCTATCAATTGCCTACATGTGCCCACTTCTATTCCACCTTTCTGAGCTAATAAGTATCTTGTTTTCATTTTCTTTTTTACTTTGAATTGTGTTTTCTACTTTATTTCCATGGGCATTCAGCTCGAAACTTGAGGATTTGGATGAAATTCAGATCTTTCTTCATGCCGTTTTCGTATCTACCTTACTTCATCTGTCAATTCATATACAAACTCCAGCAATTCGCCGAACACGACTCACCATTCCGAAACCTGAAGCTAATATCTCCCCTACTTGACCAATTCTTTCAAACCAATACAGATTTTCTCAAACTACAAGCTAAAAAGTTTAACAAACATGCTCGTTTCACATCTTTCACGACAATAAACGTCCCATTTTCGCCACGGTTTCTCCTTACTCGTACTAAAAGGACACAACTATTAAATCATCTACAAGTTAAAGTTCCAAATATAGTCAAACCTAGAAAGTGTATGCTTATCCTATATCATAAGCCATATCCTCAAAGTTGTCAACTAAACCACGGGAGAAGTGACAAAGGACTTCTAACAAATCTTCGGTTGACAACAATCCCAGGTTTAATCTCTGCACAACCCCTTTCCCCTTAAAAAAAGACAACATCCCCAAAGTTTCTATCTTTATACCTTTGTAGTTTAGATAGATCATACAGAAAAACAGACCTAAAAAAAACTGCAAATTAAGAACAATTCAAGCAACATTCTCAAAGTTCCAATCTTTTTTGCTTTTCACTTCACCCCACTATATAATTCCATCTAAATCATACAATAAAAAGCAACTAACAGATCAAACAGCAAAATATACGCAAAAAACACTGCAAATTAAGAACAAATTCAAGCAACATTCACAAAGCTTTCCTCTTTAATTCATTAAAATACATCCCAAAAGTAACAAACATTCTCAAAGTTTCCAATACTTAACGAGTAAAAGCATAAAGTCCAACACAAACATAGATCAAAAGAGCAAGAGGAACCAAAATAACCAAAGGAACAACCGCCGCAAAAGCATGTCCACTCCCACAAGCTAAAGTCCCAACCTTGATCTGAACAACATTAACCAAAGCCAACATCAAAAAAACACAACCCGCAACAGACCCGGCACCCGAAACCACCATACCGACCCGAAGCAAAGTCTTGTTAACATCAACATGTTCCACAAACTCGGATCCACGGAAAGTAACATGGATGTTAAAAGTATGGGATTTGTAAAGCTTGATTGCTTGCTTGAGAGCTAAAGCTACGAGGCTGGAGAAAAGGAAAGAACTGAAGGAGTAGACATGGAATTTAATCAAATCCTCGGCAATTTTTGATGTTGGGGCACATCGGCTGTTTGGGTCTACGAGCGTGTTGCTGGGATCGTATGGGTTCCAAGCTAAACCGATGAAAACGGCGAGTGTGAAAAGGGAGTTTACGTTCACGACGCTGTCTAAAGCGGTGACGTGGATGCTGGTTGACATTGTTTTAGGACAGGGAAGAGGTTTTAAAACAAGGAGATTAGATTGAGCAGATCTTTGTCTTGTTTTTCTATTATGTCGAAATTTTTATGGCGTTTTCTATTTTCCCGGAAAATGTGTAGAAAAGAGAAAAAGAAAGAGTTGCGTAGAGAGGACGAAAATTTTCGGTTTGCTCAAAATAATAATAATAATAAAACGCCGCCGTTTCTGGGTTGCCCGCGTTACAGCACCTTTGGAATTTCTTCCATAGAAGTATAACTTATCATCAATTAGATTTCGGTTAGGTTTACGCAAAATTTTATTTTTTTTTTTTATTCGGAGTCAGGTCCAATTCGAAAATTGAGTTTATAATTTTATTCAAATCTGACTCTGAAAAAAAATTTAGACACAAGTGTTCGGTAACAAAAACAAGCATCTACAATAACTATTTATGCAATAAAGTTGTAAATTTAAAACCCTAAAAGAGAAGGTGAACAAACATCTCATGGCTCGATTACATTCCGCACACAGGAGCCAAGTAGATGGCAACTTGGGAATATATACATATCGGTTTCAAGGCAAAATGAAATCATATCAATATATCGGTACAGTACTGACTACTTTAGTTAACAGCTATGATAAAAAGTAGGCTGTTTTAATAATATAATAACAGCTGCTTCAAATTTACTACAATAATGAATAACACAATCAATAAAAAATATGGAAATTTAACTCATACACTACACTATTTTACTACAACCAGAGAAGTTTCTGTCTTTTACTAATCTATTTCATAAAAAAAATTTCTCAAGTGACTGTATATCATGGAGGATTCTGTCGTGTTTTGATCCCGTTCTGGTTTGCCGATGATTGTTTTGATATGATTTGATGACCCTTTTGATTCCCTATGTTCTCTGTACTGTTGGAGTTCTTCAGGATTGATGTACTATCCGTTGTTGGATTACCACATATCTTTGCTTTCGTATCAACCCCGAGATAATTAGTCAAGACCCTCTTCACTCCGAAGCCTCGGCGATGCGGCTTAATGATGTTGTTGCTGTTGTGGTTGTTCTCCTTGAGAAAAGGAGATCTTTCTCCCTTTGCGGTGCTGATTAGCGGTGCGGGTGAAAAGCCCGGTGTAGAGATCAATGTTTTGTAGGGAGTGCTGCTGTTCAAGACTGGTACTGTATATGGGATGGAAACCTTTTTGTGTGCGATTACACTAACCGTAGGAACTGATGATAACTTGTCTGAATGCTTTGTTAAGTCGTCTACGTATAGCAAATCGTCAATACGTGCAACGATGTTGTATGCAAGGCTTTCCAAAACTCTTGAATAGCTTTCAAGAATGGACTTTCCGACATCCTGCAAATTTGAAAAATAAGGTATGAATAAAAACATTCAGAGGGGACGATGAAGTAGTTTTCGGGTTCGAAATTCTGAACCTTGTTGCATTGGATTTTGCTGGTATCTAATGAAGTTTGAGTCAAACCCGGGAATCGTTGCTTCAAGCAAAGCAAGAGAGTTTCAGCTCTTTCTGCTAGAAATTCTCTCTTGTCTCCATCAACCATAAGGTCCTTCACCATTTCCCATGATGATTTTGCAGTGGATCGGTTCGGGTTAATAGGAGGCTTCGAATGAGATCTTCGACGCCATACATATATTGCAGCTTCTACACGGTTTGCAATCTCGAGAGCAACATGTTCAGAGGATAAATCCAGGAAATCAAGCAGACATTCGGCCGAGAATTGATCCGAGGTAATATACCTATAAATTAGGTCACCTAAACAAGCTCTTCCATTCTGCAACAACATTTCAAGAGAGATCATATACAAACCATCCGGCATTGTCCATTAGACGCAGTTCATGAACATACATACCTTTGGAAGAGTATCCAAGTACGAATCCGGAACTTCCATTTCCGATAACGAAATGCTGTTGATGGCCATTGCAGCTTTCAGTATTTGATTCGTGCACTCCCGGGTGTGATTCAATTGCTTTCTCGAATCATCACTGAGACCACCTGCAGGTACACGGGGCACGGGTAACCACCACTTCTCCTCCTGGCGTTGCAACGTTTGTCGAAAGGAGGCCGAGCCATCAGCATCGGGGGCTATAATCCCTTGATCAACATACCAGAACTCAGTGTTGGTAAAACTATCTAAGATATCCTGCACCAGCAAAAACATGAACATTTTAACCCCCCCAATATTATAACAACCATGAAACATAAATCCAACCATTGTTAGTTCTTACGACAAGCATGTTATCGAGTTTTCGAAGCGCAGCAAGATTAATGAAAATATCCGATCGAGGCCTGCAAGTCATCACCTATGAAAAATCACATGACAAACAGTTAAAATCCAAGAAACAACCTAATTTATCACCATTCAACTACAACAATGAAAAAATTCCAAAAGATTAAAAGATGTTTTATTTTCCCATGCTTTCTCAGGAAACAAACAACATTGTACAGATTGAGAAAGCAAAATTCAGAAATTTTACATGATTCTGAAATATTTCTTTTTTTTTTCCTTTTAATGTAAGTAACTTTAAATTTATCTTTCTTATTGTGAGTTGTCATAGCTAAAAACAGCAAAAACAGGCCAATTTAACACCATTCAACAACAATGAAAATTCCAAAAGATCAAAAGATGTTTTTATTTTCCCATACTTCCTCAGCAAACAAACAGAAAATTTTCACATGATTCTGAACTATTTCTTCATTTTCTATAACCTTTTAATGGACCAAAAAGAAAAAATAAAAAATTACCTCAAGCTTGCTTCCATCTGGAAAATTTTGCCAAGATGGTATAAACTCAACAATATGGTCACTAACACAAACAAGCCATTCCATCTCTCTTTTCCACATGGATTTTTTCTCTTCAGATATAGGCTCCAATCTCCATAATTGCCCAAAAATAGTAGCTAAAACATAGTGCGTGTTTTTTCAAATTTAAGTTAACAAATCACAGATAAACAAAATTAATTAAATTGAAAAAAAAAACTCAAAAATCAGAAAATATATACCACAGAGATTGGTAATGGCATTTGAAATAGCCAAAGCTGTGCAAACTCCTTTTCCAGAACCTGACATATCTTCACCTAGCAACAACTTTGCAAATCTCTCCTTCATCATATCAATCTCTAAAAAATTCACAACAAAAAAAGGAATTAGACAAAAAAGGTTCAAACTTTGGTCAAAATTAGCCAACCCCAAAAACAATCTAAGAAACAAAAGATCAAACATTTTGACCTCAAAAAAAGCATCACCACTAACCATTAATCCTAGAACCCATTTTTTTAAACTTATCATCTTGATTACCAACTTTATCATCATCTGAGTCCTTTGTAGGAGTAGTAGTAATAGCTCTCCTTATAGGCCAACCCAAAAGAGGAGGTGAACCTGAACCTCTAACCTTATGAGAACTTGATCCACTTGAACTACTGTTACTATTACTACTACTACTACTCTCTTTAGACTCACCACCATTGGAACCACTCACTGATTCAGACCAATCATCTTTCTTCTTCAACAACGGCTCCATTGGGTGCTTAACTAACTAACAGCTACCCTTTTTTTTCAAGTTTTCCCCCCCCTTGAATGCAAAGACTAAACCTTTGAGGTACCAACAGATAATAAGAAGGGGGATGAGAGAGTTAAAAGATTTGATTTTTGAAATGTTAGAAAGAAAGGAAGATTGGCACGTGCCATGTGGGTAACGTCTCTCTTTGAAATTTTTTGAAAAAACAAAATAAAAATTGGGTTTTTTTTTTTTTTTTATCCGTTCGTTCTGTTGGATTTGTCTTTGTCTCTAATTTAGGACTAAAGGTGCAATTTTTAAGTATTTTTTTTTAAAAAATTAATTTAAAAAGCTTTCGTTTTCAGTTTTGTGAGTAGAGAATACGCTGAGAATAATTGATAACAGAAGAAGAAGTGGGTCAGTGTTAGTACACTGTCGTTTCGTCAGCAAGTTGGACTTTTAAGACAGCTGATGGATGTGTCAATCCATGTGAACTTACGGTTTTACCCTCCCTTGTTTTATTACGGTTGTTTTGCGAAAGGGGTGAACTGCACCATCAATCACTAAACTATGATTATGTGTTCGTTTTGATCACTTAACTATTTAAAAATTTTTATTTAAGTCATTGGTCTATTAACTTTTTTTTAAAGAAAAAAAGTTTCACCATTGGGCTGTAAACAACAATTTAATGATCAATACATTTGATAAAATTTGTTTTTTTTTTTTTAAGTTGAAGATGAAATTTAACTTTCAAAAAAATAAAAACCAAATTTACTAAAATCCAAGAATTCACTATCCATGACTATCCTTAACAACTCCTACCGTAGCCTCATCTGAGTCTACCTTCATTGCTCCATCAGAATTAAGCACAGAAACAAATCTCGTATTTTGTAAAAATGCAAAAATTAATGGCTTAATATAACATTTAGTACCTTAACTTGACACTTTTTTTTGTTCAATTTGGTACTCAAACTTGACACTTTTTCCTAATTTGGTACCTAAACTTGACACTTTTTTTAAGTTGGTACTTAAACTTTTTGGGATCCAATTTGATACCTGAATTTGACTCTTTTTTCTAATTAGGTACTTAATCTTTTTTTAATATTAATTCGTTAAGTATAGTTCAATACCTATTTTTAACATGAATTTTTCTTAAAACTGACAATATTTTTGTAGCAAAACAAAAAAAAATCAACACATTTATAGTTTTACGTAATTTTTATAATATTTAATAGATTTAGGTACCAAATTGAATGTAAAAAAAGCTTAGGTACCAAATTAAGAAAAATGCCAAGTTCAAGTACCAAATTGGGTTAAAAAAAGTTTAGGTACCAAATTAGAAAAAAAGTCAAGTTCAGGTACCAAATATTATATTAAGCCAAAATTAATTAAAATATTAAAAACATTTAATGTAGTTTGTTATTGAAGTGGATATTTAGGAAAAAATAATGCAAAACAGTTGTGTTAGGTTATAGTTGAGTGGTGGGTTTTAAAGAAGTTTAATTATCATGTATGCACCCCCATGTTAGTAATCAATGGGGACTCCCTTTTTTCTTTGTTTTCCAATTTAGTCATAAAAACAACTTGGCCCAATTTCAATGCCAACAACTCCTAAAAGGGTAAAACAAGGTTAATTATATGTTAGCTTTTTTTAATTAATTTAGTTATGCAGGTTTGAATATATTCTGATTTCAATATTTATATTTAAAGCTAAACAATCAATTAAATCGATCGATTTGATCAGTTTTCCATAAATAATAATTTATCTAATCAAAATTGATTAATTGATCAACATAACTTAACCGACATAACCGAATTTACTTAACACCAAACAATTAGGCCAATTAAGTCAATAATCAATTATGCTCGAAACAAGCCTTATTAGCAAAATTAAAACCTAAAATATTTGACATATGTATAATAATTAAATAAAATTCTCTTTTTTTTTTGGTAAAATGAACAAAAGATTACATAGAAACATTCACAAGTATCGATTGTGCTTTCTACATCTAGGATCTCTTTAATCTCCAAAAGGAATCTTAAAACATATGCAATACTTCATCATTGGAGAGGGTCATTTTCGCTAAAGCATCTGCAATCTTGTTAAACTCTTTAGGAACATATCTCAATGACCACTTTTTTTCAGTAGCTAGAATCTATTGAATTTTCCTTATTAGGGTGGTTCTTGATCTTTCGTTCTTTTTATCACTAATGGATATAATGTTCTCAAAATTATCCGTTTGAATGATGACCTCATCAAATCCTTGTTTCTGAATAAGAAGTAAGCCATTCAATATACCCCAAAACCCAACAATAACGATGGAACATTTTTCAAGAAACGATTATGACCCAAGATCCAATTTTCCTTCCCATCACGTATTACTCCACTTGCAACAAAGAAACTTGACCCAGCGTGAACAAAATCACCAATATTAAGATAAAAATAGATACCTGAGCTCGAACATTCGGAAGACTATTGCGTACTAATCTCCAAAGCTTCATTGTGAACAAAACTAAATTGTTTCGCCCAACTATACGAAAATACGATGACTTCCTCAAAATTCATAAATTTCCTTTGAAAAATTAAATTAATTTTTATATTTGTTTTTGAAGTCACTTTCAAATTTCAGCTAATCAATACATATAAGAATATTCAGTAATTATTAACTTACTAAAAGAATTCTAATTTGAACAAAATTTTATCTTAATATGGAACGAAATTCAAAATAGAAATATTGAATAAAAAGATTTATATTATACACAATGGGCCATCAATTTTGACAGCAACTGGGGAGCTTCAGTTTACAACAACTAACCTAATAAGGACCCACAACTTGTCATTATTTTTATTTATACGTTCAAATATGTTTTAAGTCCCTTTTTCGATGTATATTTACAATTTAGTTCTTTTATTTTTTATTTTAAATAAATTAGTTTTTTTTTTTACATTTTTTAAGATTTAAAATACAAGTTCAATTGTTAATTGAGTCTTAGGTCGATTGGCATGAGCATTATTGTCTATGTAGAAGGACATGAATTAGAGTGCGCTGAAGCGTATTATTTTTTTAATTATGAATTGAGGTTTTGAGTAGTTTTAGATATTGTGTCAAAAAGAATATATATGTTTAAAATCTATAATAAGATTGTTAAAAAAATACAAGTTCAATTGTTAATACTATTAAAATTATTGTTTTCGATTAAAATTCATTACAATATCAGTTTTTATTACATGGCTACCAAGTGAGTTTTTTTTTCAAATATCACATCTACGAGTTAAAAAAAAGTTTAATCAATGGGACTTGAATTTTAAATTTTAAAAAGTAGAGAGACTAAATTCTTGAAAAAAAATAAAAAGACTAAATTCCAATTGTGGGAATAATACAGGGACTTAGAGCATATTTAAACTTTTATATAATCAAAGACTAGACTAATTGGCGAGAGGAAATTTTTTTTTAAATTACAATTACAATTAATACATCTATATAACTATGATAAGAATCATTTAGCATAAGCGGATAACTTGATAACTAGAATAAATCTAGATAGGGCTTAACCAACAATGAAGTTAGAATTTTTGTTTAAAGAGGACTAAGATAAAATTCTAAAATTTTGAAGAGGCCGAAGCTATAAATTTTATTCTAAAAAGATTTAGATTATATAAATAATTTTTTGGAGGGCAAAAATTACAAATTTTCCACTTATTTGAATGATTAAAAGACTTAAAATGAACATTTAATACTTGAGAGAGGCTATTAATGATATTTTCCCACTTGATCAAGGAGGGCCAAGGCCTACCAAATATGTATACGATAAATTAACAATAATGTTAAATTTTATATCAATATATAAAGCTTTAAATTATAAACAAAGTTAAAATATGCTATAATTCTTGTATTCTTCATAAATTGGAAATTTAATTTGTGTATTTTTATTTTCAGGATTTTAGTTATTTGACTTTTTAGATTCAAAAATGTAAATTCAATTGTTAATATTATTAAATTCAGATTCATTACAACGTCATTTTTTCAGTTACAGAACTATCAAATAAGTTTTCTTTTTTTCATTACAATTGAATCTGAATTTTGAAATATGAAATATAAAAAAAAAACTATATTCCTAAAATTAAAAATACAAGGACTAAATTTCAAATTTACAAAAATTATAGAGACTTATAACATATTTTTACTTATAAATAAACTTTCAATATCAAGAAGGTTGAAGTAAATACGAATTGGGTAGAAAAATTATATATCAAAATTTATATGAATACAAAATATTTTAAACAATTATAAAATATAGCATAGAGATTTTTGAATTAAGGTTGAAGGTTTTTGAGTATGAGATATAGCCGTTTGGAGGGGGAAAAGTTGAAGAAAAAAGACAGAAACCACTTTTGCCTTTTGGTCCTTTTTTAGTGTAAAAAAATAAAAATAAAGTACTATTCTCTTATCTACTATTTTGACCTTTTCTTGTTGTTTTGAACATAAAGCCCTTTTGTTAATTTTTTTTTTGTCTGAATTTTGCATGAAACCTAGGAATTGTTTAATTATATGAAAATGTAAAAAGTTGATGGTGCTTTAAGGTAAAAAAAAAAAAAATTCCAACGGTTAGTTTATAGTAGAGATAAAAGTAATATTTAGTCTCTAAATTTGGGAATTTTTTTTAATTTTATCCTTAAATTTGTTTTAGTCTACATTAGTTTCAACACTTAGTAGTTTTTCGCTAAGGTACGACGAATGTAGTCACGTCATCACAATTTATATTTTGACAGAATTCAAGTTCAGAGATAAAAAAATATCAAATTTCGATATTAATCTAAAAAAATCCAAAATTAAGTTGAGAAAAAATAACAAATTCAAATACTAAATGTTTGTTTATTCCGTATTGTATCAAATTTTGAAATTAATCTAAATGTTGGTCAATATGGTGACATAATGTTATTAAATTGTAGGTATGTGTGTGACAAATAATACGTGTATAATCAGAGTGGCTAAGTTGTCAAGGGTAGTTGACTTACATACTCTTGACAACCTAGTGGAACAATTTTTTTGGTAAAGAGATTTATGGTGAACTAGTTTAGAAGTTGGAAGTGATACTTTACCGAAGATAAGTGTTGTAAGCATTCTTGATGAGGATATTGCTAATAACTAGGGTGGCCCAATGAGGTAGATGTGACATTTTCTTTACGTTATTGTTATGTGAACAAATTTTCGATTTTATGTAAATTGTTAAACCATTGAAGTTACGATTAAAATATATCATAAGTTCTTGTATTTTTTCGAAAAAATAAAATTTAGTCTCTATACTTCTACTTACAAGAATTTAATATTTCTACTTTTTCATACTTTAAAATTCGGGTCTAATTGTATTGTTAATGATTGATTTTGAATTTTAAAACTCAAAAAATAAAAATAAAAAAAAAAACTAAATTTCAAATATTTGAAAATTGCAAAAATATGTAACATATTGATTGAATTGATTCAACAAACCAATCCTGAACCCAACAAATAGCTCCAGTGAAAAAGAAAATGTTGTTCATCTTAAGGGTTTCGGGTTCGAGTACTTGTTTAGTATTTATTTGTATAAAAACTAAAATTAACTGATTTTCTTGAAAAACCAATTTACCTAAAATTTGGTAGTGGTTAGAGCTGCAAATAAGGATATTTTATCGTAATCCTCTTCAGCAAATTTGCCAAAAATGCATGTATTTTTGCAACTCCCATTTTGCTTGCTTATTAATCAACTGCGAGGAAGATGCAGAGGCCAAGATTTGAATTGGCAGAAACTTTGGTTATGGAAATTCTGTCAAAGCTTCCAGTTAGATCCCTCACTCGCTTCAACTGTGTCTGTAAGTGTTGGTGTTCTTCTTTTCAAACTTCTCATTTTATTTCCAAACATCATCACAACAACCTTAAAAACAACAACCTTAATCTACTTCTCAGACGCTTTGAGCATAACACCTATCAACCTTATTTCTCTCAACTTTCCAACCAAAAAGATAAAAAATATATGGTAAAACAAGACATTCATTTGCCCTTTATTAAGTATGAAGATCCCTGTGCTTATGGTGCTTGTCATGGGTTATTGTGTTTACAAAAACCTTCAATGGACAAAGCTGCCATTTGGAACCCATCAACTAGAGAGTTTACGATCCTTCCACCATCTTCAATCCAACGCCCTCGATATCTTTCCCCTATGGAAGATTACCTAACTTTAGATGAAGTTTCTTTCAAGCACGCTGCTTTTGGGTTTGATTCTAAAACTGATGACTACAAAGTCATACGATTTGTTACTCTTACTTTTCATACTAGTGAAGAAGAAAATCTAAATTCTCATTTTATGTACCAAGTTGAGTTATATTCATTTAAAAGTGATTCTTGGAAGGAAATTATATATCTTGGTTATAATCCAACTAATATATTTTTGGGAAATAATTACGTAGATAGAATTTGTTATTGAAAAACAGAGTTTGCGATATTTTTTGATTTTGTAGGACCAATTCTTTCATTTGATATAGCAAATGAGAAATTCTCGATTTTATCAATCTCAAAATTCATTGGACCTTTTTCAACATGCTATTTTAATCTATTGATATTTAATGGATCACTTGGTATTATTACTTACCAATTTAAAGGAACTGATATGTCTTTTGATTTATGGGTTATGAGTGAAGGAGTATGGACTAAACAATTTAGTATTAAACCTATTTTTGGCATTGTATTCCCATTGGGGTTTGGAAAAAATTATGAGTTGTTTCTTAGAGGCCCAAGTAATGAAGTGGTACTCCTATTTGACCCTTTCACCCAAGTGCTTAAGAAGCTTGAGATTAATTCTCATCTAGATCATTTTCGGGATTCCATCTCCCTTTATCTTTATGTTGAAAGCCTCGTTCGTATCAATGGAATACAAGAATCTAAGGAACATATAATACGTCAATCAACGGGAGATGTATCAAATAAATACTGAATATGAAGAGAGAAATGCAAGAATTGGATATGGGATTACAAAGTTTTGTATTATATGTCCTCAAAAAAGCACATAATATTGTGTTATCTATGAAATTCAAAGCTCTAGCCCTGATAAGTGGAGATTTTTCAACTTTTCAAACAATGTATGAGTTTGTGTTAGCCCCTATGAGTGTGCTTTGTATCTTCATGATTGTCTCTATTGACTACAATGATAACAAGTCAGTCAAGTAACTTGCCTTGCCCTAACTTTGTGCTTTTTTTTTTCTTTTTTTTTTATTGATAAGAGAAAGCATCGCAATACTTTATTTCAAGTTGTTCTTTCAATGACATCTCTTAGTTTATCTTCTAGAAGTAATTTTTTAACATGAAATGAGGAAAAGTCAATCTTAACTAAAATTTCTTCATTTGAGGGACAAGTTCTTGCTAATCCTTCAGCAACCATGTTCCCTTCCCTATGCACAAATTGAAATTTGACATCTACAAATTGTCGATGCATCTTTATTTTCCTGACTATAGTCATTGTAGGTGTACTACTCAATCCCTCATTAATCATCTCCACTGTCATCATACAATCAGTTTCTAGAATTACCTTATCATAGCCTCTGTTTTAGGCCATGAAGAATTGCCCACAAACTTTAAATTCACTGCAGATCCCCTCCCGATAAACCTTTGAAACCCTTCAATCCAATTTCCAAAGGAATCTCACAAAACACCCCCAACAGCCGACCAATCTCCCATCTGAAACTCACCTCTGAGGTTAGCAGAGACACCCACTCATTCATGTCCATCCCAAAAAAACTAGGAACACCATCCACAGAGAGTATCTTCATCCACGCTTCAGCAGCAACTCGGCAATCCCGTAAAACATGTAAATAAGTTTCTTGCACGTCCCCACAAAATATACAACCGGCATCATCAGTCATCTGTCTCCTTACCCTCTCACTGTTTGTGAGAATTTTCCTATGCTTTACAAGCCATAAAACATGCTTAATTCTAGGAGGTAAGAGATTATCCCATATTTCCTCCCACCCATTAACATCATGCAAAAAGTCGTACTTAACAATAATATTATAAGCAGCCTTAACAGTGAACTTACCCTTATCATTCGACCTCCAAGACAGATATCATCACCAAATGCGTCATTAGGTGGGTGACAAGCAGCTATGAATTCCTTAATCTCATTGCTAAACAGATTCTTCAACTCTGACCATTTCCAACAACCATTTGTGTCTACAAAGTCAGCTACTTTCATTTGTGCCGGGATATCTGCATTAGGGAGCAGATGTTCAAATAATGGCCCCAACTTAAGAATCCAATCATTCTTTATAAAGTTGACATATGTGCCATTTCCTAAGCTCCGATACAGTCTCTGGTGAAATTGTTCCCATATTTATTTATTTTTTTTTATAAGGCACAATTATGGGGGAAAACATGAAGAAAATACTCCAATTTTAATGAAAAATGTCAAACTCTCTTGTCTTGTCTTGGAAATTGAGTTTTCATCTTTCGCTAAATGCATTGAATTGAGTGTTTTTTCCGGAATTCGTTGGATCTTTTCCAAAATACTATGTTAATATATTAGTGTTTAATGGATTATTTGGTGTTATTATTTACCTATTTAAAGGAATTAACATGTGTTTTGATTTATGGATTATGAGTGAAGGAGTACAACCTAAACGATTCAAAATTGAATCTATTTCTAGAGTTGTACACCCATTGGGATTTGGGAAAAATGGTGAGTTATTTTTTAGACACAAATAATGAAGTACTCCTATTTGACCCTTCATCCAAGAGCTCAAGAAACTTGAGATTAATATTTATCTAAATCATTTTTGGGAGTCCATCTCCCTTCATGCTTATGTTAGGAGCCTGACTCGTATTAATGAAAGACAATAACTTAAAGAACATATAATATGTCAACCGACAGGGGATGTATCAAATAAATACTGAATACGAAAAGGGATATGCATGAAATGAATATTGAATTAGAAGATGGATAGAAACTTCATGGTAGGTTTTTATATATAAAGATAATGTACAATTATATATGTATATATATATATATCATTTTGAATAAAAGGTTTTTATATTTTAGTAATTTGCATGAAATCAACTTTTTAGGCATTAACTTAGTAATCCCATTTATATATTGTTTATTGTCAATGGAATCTTAGATAATTTTGCACTTTTTTTTTCTTTTGTACAATAAAGCTTTGGTTTAATTTAAAAATTTTCATCAAACACTTAAAGTATTTGTAAATTGCAATCTTCGTACATTAATAGATAAACTTATTATCTCCACAGTTTCAAGTAAATAATTTTATAAGGTGGTCTATAATTGTTTTTGAGAGATGATAACTTTGCAAATTTGTCACATAGTTTAGTGCAAGTGATAGAAAACTATCACCCCAATTTTTAACAATAATGGTTAATTTTTAGTTTCAGTCCCTCTACTTTCTAATTATATAAAAATAGTTAAATTTTAATTTTGGTTCTTATACTAATATTAAAATTTCAGATTTGATCTCTATACTTGATTTTTTTTTTATAATTTGGTGATTCAACGTTTATAATGTCATTAGTTAGTCTAAATATTTTATTCTAATCGAAATTCTAACATAAATTTAAACAAGTGTTAGCACTATTAATTTTTTTATGTTAAATTCAAGGCCATTATAATGTCATATTTTGTAAAATTATCAATTGAGTACCTTTTTTTAGAATGTTACACCGACAAATTTAACAGAAAAATATTGTAACCTTTAAATTTAAGCTATTTAGAGATAACATTATTGAAAAAAATAATTATGAATCTTGAAAAGATTAATTTTTATGGATCGTAAAATAAACATAAAGAATAATTACAAGAACGAAGCTAAGGGCAGCTAGAGGCCTTAGCCCCATTGCTAAAGGGTGTAATGGCAATTATAGCACCATGTAATAAATAATTGATTAATTTAAGCTTTTTTACCCTTTTACTAGTGGGAAATTGCATTTTTGTCAATTCAATTTAAACCCTTTTAACAAAAAGAAATTTAACTTTAATCCCCTAAATTTTATATAAATTTTCTCGACCCCAAAAATTTCTAACTTTGTTCTTAAATATATTGATTCCAAAAAAATTGGGAACTAGCTTGATCTAATCAAAATTTTTATTTAATAGTTAATTTTTTATTAGTTATATATAAATTAATATAAACTATTTTTTAGAAAAGTTTATTCATCCAATTTATATATACAACTAGTCCTATGTTTAAAATATTACAACTATTCATTCATGTATCATGCACAAGTTTATGTACAATATTTGTATCTAAATGATTTACGCAAAAACATTAACTCATTAAAAAACCATTAAAAATCAATAAATATTTTGGTAAAAGAATTCATCATATATGTTGAGATTGTGGATTGAAAAGTCCCTTCCACTTTCATTTTATTTCCTCAAATTGGTAAAAGACTTCTTTGATAAATCTTCAATCAGAACAATATAACTTTTGATAAATATTTTTTTTTAAATAAAAAATATAGTGGAGACAAATATGATAATTTATTCAGTGGGTCAAAAGTAACGACGTAAAGATGATAAAATTTATTAGAGAAGGGGGAGCAAATGAGGAGGAACGATGTGAGTGTAATGCTTGAAGAAATTCAAAGGAGAGGATGAGAAGAGAGAGAGAGAGAGAGAAATCCTTTGCTACGGAGCAAGAGAGGTATATAAACTGGTCGACTCCATGCCACTTGAAATTTCATGATAGGTTGATCTATCATTCATTGATCATTAGTTAGATCAGCAAGGTGATGTGATGTTATTAAATTATAGGTATGTGAGTGACAAGTAATACGTGCATAGTTAGAGTGACTAGATTGTCGAGGGTCGTTTACTTGCATACTCTTGACAACCTAGTGGAATAGTTTTTTTGGTGATAGAGGAGAATGGTGGTGAACTAATTTAAAAGGTGGAAGTGATAACTTAACGAAGTTAAATGTTGTAAGTATTTTTTATGAGGATATCGTTGATCTAATATTTTAAAAATTCAAATTTAAATTTGTGAAGAATACAAAAATTTATTACATATTTTGAACTAAATTATCTATAATTGATTAAATTGTTTGAAAAGATCAATCTAATCTACTTTAAATAAATTGACCCTTTGTCTGATGGGCACTGCAAATTGGGCCAGTGCTTACTTTCAGACTCAAGTATTTGGGTCATGCACCTTTGACTTTGAGGTTTAGATATTTCATCTCATAATTTTAAATTAGATAAAAATACATATAAAATAATAATTGAATATAAAAATAATGCAAACATGACCTATAAATCATATGAATTATTGTTTGATAAAAAAATATATGAATTATAACATAAGAATTTACACTACTGTATTATTTGAGTTAATTGAATTGTAAAATTTAATTCGACTCGAACTCGAAACTCAAATTATTTATTTAAATTGACTCAAAAAAATCGATTAATTTAGTTAACTTAAAATTTGAAAAAAAAAATATTTCTTCGAACTGAATTGAATTTTGTTCACTCCTTATCACATTAGACATTCTTACAATATAAATACCACATTAAACATTTTATAAAAAGCACATGTCCTATCTCTTTAAATAATTATTAATTTTTATTGATGTTGTCCTATGAGTGATCATATTTTAATATTTATTTATATAAAAAATTAAAATTAACTTATTTTCTTGAAAAACTAATTTACCTTTTTTTGGCAGTATATTTGGAAGTGATTAGAGATGAAACGGTAAATATTATATTTTATCTTAATCCATGGATAAACCTGCAAATAAAGAAATTTTCCTGTTACCTTCTTTGCTTCATGGTTAAGGTTTGCGCCATAGATGACACCTCCTGTTAGTCAATTTCAAAGAGGAAGATGAAGAGGCCAAGATTTGAATTGGCAAAAGCTTTGGTTATGGAAATTGTGTCAAATGTTCCTGTTAAATCCCTTATTCGCTTCAACAGTGTTTGTAAGTATTAGTGTTCTTCTTTTCAAACTCCTCATTTCATTTTCAAACATTATCACAACAACCTTATTCTACTTCTCAGTCGCTATGATGATACCACCTTCCAACCTTATCTCTCTCAACTTTCAAACGAAAAAGATAAAAAAATATGTAGTAAAACAAAACATTCACTTGCCCTTTATTGAGAGGTTCGTCTCTGTTTGTGGTGCTTCTCATGGATTATTGTGTTTACAAGAACCTTCAACGGATAAAGCTGCCATTTGAAACCCATCAACCAGAGAATTTAAAATGCGCCCACATCTTTCCCTCTTGGAAGGTAACCTTATTTTACATGACGTTTCTTTTGACTACATTGCTTTGAGGTTTGATTCTAAAACTAATGACTACAAAGTCATACGATTTGTTTGTTTTACTTATTATCAGAATCCATTTGTTACTCATACTTTTGTTAATATTGAAGAAGAAGAAGAATGATCTCTATATCCTCATTACGAGTACCAAGTTGAGTTGTATTCAAGTAGAAGCGATTCCTGGAAGGAAATTCCATGTCCTAATCATACACTATCTGATTCAATTTTGGGAAACAATTATATAGATGGAATTTGTTATTGGAGAACAGTGATAGAGTCGGGGGTATATCTTTGACTAATTCTTTCATTTGACTTGGTGAATGAAGAGTTTTCAGTTTTACCTTTCCCAGAAATTGATGGGTCTTACTTAGATTACAATGATTTTCTAGTGGTGTTTAATGGATCACTTGGTGTTATTGTTTACGAATTAGAAGGAACCGACACGTTGTTTGATTTATGGATTACGAGTGAAAAAGTATGGACTAAACAATACAGAATTGAATCTATTTCTGGAGTTGTACACCCATTGGGGTTTGGGGAAAATGGTGAGTTGTTTCTTACAGACACATATAATGAAGTACACCTATTTGACCTCTCCACCAAGAGCTTAAGAGGCTTGAGATTAATACTTATCTAGATAAATTTCTGGAGCCCATCTCCCTTTTTGTTTATGTTAAGAGCCTGGTTCGTATCAATCGAGTACAAGAACATGAGGAACATATAATACGTCAATTAGCTAGAGATGCATCAAATAAATATTGAATATGAAGAGGAATATGCATGAAATGGATACTGAATATGAAGATGGATACTGAATATGAAGATGGATAGGGAACTAGAATATAAAGGTGTAAGATGTAATAGGAATTTTTTGTTGCAAGCTTCTTAATATTGTAAGATGTTGGAGTTGGTTAGAGGAGGAGTAGCAAACGAGGAGAAAGGATTTGAGTGTGATGCTTAAAGAAGGTTCAATGGCGAGGATGAGGAAAGAGAGAAATCTTTTGCTAAGAAGTAAGAGAGGTATGTAAATTGATTAACCCATTCACTTGGCATTTTGTGATTGGTCAACCTATCTTTCATTAATTATTGGTTAAGTCGACAATGTGATGTGATGTTATTAAATTGTAAGTATATGGGTGACATGTAATAGGTATATAGTTAGAGTGGTTAGGTTGTTAAGGGTAGTTGACTTGCATACTCTTGACAACTTAGTGGAATCATTTTTTTGGTAAAGAAGGAGAATGTTGGTGAACTAATTTAGAGGGTGGAAGTGAAAATTCAACGAAGTTAAGTGTTGCAAGTATTATTGATGAGGATATCGCTAATAACAAGGGTGATCCAACAAGGTAAATGTAATATTTTTGTTAAAATTATTCTCGTATCAACAAATTCTCGATTATATGTAAACTGTTAAGCCATTAAAATTATAATTAAAATATGTTTTTTTAAAAATTTTGAAATTTAGTCATTGTACTTTTGCTTACAAGAATTTTAAAATTTAGTTGTTAGTACTGTTAAAGTTTATTTATTAAATTTGTTAGTGCGACATTCTTAAATAAAAAATATTCATTTGATTTTGATGTAGTTAAAATGATGTTCTAATAAACTTAAATTTAACAAAAATAAATAAATACATTTAACAATTAAATTTAAATTTTGAAACCCGAAAAATAAAAAAATTCAAAATTTCAAAAATACAAAAATCTATAATTTGAACTAAATTATCTATTATTAATTGAGTTGTTTGAACAGAACAACCCAATCCACCATAAATAAACTAACCCTTTGTCTGATTGGCACTGCAAATTGGGCAAGTGCTGATTTTGAGATTCAAATATTTGGGTCATACACTTTGACTTTGAGGTTTAGATATTTCAGCTCATAAATTTAAATAAGATAAAATACATATAAAAAATAATAGAATATAAAAATAATGCAAACATTACGCATAAATTATATTTATTATTATTTGATTAAAAAAATATATGAATATTTTTTTATAATTGGAGAAGGAGAATGGGACCGTTTAGAATCAAACCCAAACTCTCATACCTACAACATAATGCTCTTGTCATTAGGTCAAGAGATTGTTGGTAAATGAATTATTATTTAAGTATATATACTAATATATTATTTGAATTATTCGAGTTAATTGAATTTTAAAGTTTAACTCAACACAAACTAAAAACTTCAATAACTTATTCGAGATGACCCGAAAAAATCGAATAACTCGATTATCTCGAAATTCGAAAAAATAAAATTATATTTTCGAGTTGAATTGAGTTTTGTTCATCCCTAACCACATTAGATATTCTCACAATATAAATATCACATGAACATTTTATGAAAATACATATTGATAATTCAAATTCCCCATTAAAAAATTTCAAATTTTGATATTTTATACAAGTCAAAACGCCAAATATAACCTTATCTCTTTAAATAATTATTGATTTTTATGAATATTCTCCCATGGGTAATCATATTTTAATATTTATTTGTATAAAAATTTAAAATGGAGTGATTTTCTTGAAAAAAAAACTAATTTACCTATTTTTTTGGCAATAAATTTGGCAGTGGTTAG
This sequence comes from Kokia cookei, assembly GCA_039519145.1. Lineage (NCBI taxonomy): Eukaryota > Viridiplantae > Streptophyta > Magnoliopsida > Malvales > Malvaceae > Kokia > Kokia cookei. The sequence goes on along the minus strand of CM076907.1, from coordinate 1,332,679 downwards.
AGATGAAAAGGTAAATATTATATTTTATCTTAATCCTTCTTCACATGGATAAACCTGCAAATAAGGAAAATTTCCTATTACCTTTTATGCTTCTTTGCTTCATGGTTAAGGTCTGCACCATAGATGACACCTGCCAACTCCCTTTTTGCTTGCTTTTTTATTCCTCTTAGTCCATTACAAAGAAAATCAAAAGAGGAAGATGCAGAGCCCAAGATTTGAATTGCCAGAAACTTTGGTTATGGAAATTCTGTCAAAGCTTCCAGTTAGATCCTTCACTCGCTTCCACTGTGTTTGTAAGTGTAAGTTAGTGTTCTTCTTTTCAAACTCCTTAGTTCATTTCCAAACATCATCACAACAACATTAATCTACTTCTCAGACGCTTTGAGCATAACACCTACCAACCTTATTTCTCTCAACTTTCCAACCGAAAAGATAAAAAAGTATACGGTAAAACAAAACATTCACTTGCCCTTTATTAAGGGTGAAGATCCCTGGGTTTATGATGCTTGTCATGGATTATTGTGTTTACAAAAACCTTCAACGGATAAGTTGTCATTTGGAACCCATCAACCAAAGAGTTTAAAATCCTTCAACCATCTTCAATCCGACGTCCTCCATATCCTTCCCCCTTCCACCATTACCTTACTTTAAAAGACGTTTCTTTTGACGACGGTGCTTTTGAGTTCGATTCTAAAACTGATGACTACAAAGTCATACGGTTTGTTACTCTTACTTACGATTATAGTGAAGAAGATTATCCATGTCCTTATCATATGCACCAAGTCGAGCTGTATTCATTTAAAAGTGATTCCTGGAAGGAAATTTCATATCCAAATTATAGACCAACTAATGGAATTTTAGAAAATAATTGAGTAGATAGAATTTACTATTGGATAACAGAAATGAATTATGCATATAATGGTCTAATTCTTTCTTTTGATATGGCGAATGAGAAGTTCTCTTTTTTATCTATCCCAGAATTCATTACTTATTTCCCAAAATACTAAGTTGATCTATTGGTGTTTAGTGAATCACTCGGTGTTGTTGTCTACCCATGTCTTTTGATTTATGGATTACAAGTGAAGGAGTATGATTAAACAATTCAAAATTGAATCTGTTGCTTGGAGTTGTACGATCATTGGGGTTTGGGAAAAATGATGAATTGTTCCTTATAGACACAAATAATGAAGTACTCCTATTTAACCCCTCCACCCAAGAGCTTAAGAAGCTTGAAATTAATATTTATCTAGATCATTTTTCGGTGTGCATCTCTCTTTATGTTTATATTGAGAGCCTGATTCATATCAATGGAATACAAGAGGTTGAGGAACATATTATACGCAAACCAATAGAAGATACATGAAATGGATATTAAATACGAAAAGGGATCTGCATGAATTGGATATGTAATTACAAAGTTTTGTATTATATGTCCTCAAAAAACCACACAATATTGTGTGATCTATGAAATTCAAAGCTCTAGCCCTGAGGAGTGGAGATTTTTCAACTTTTCAAACAATGTACCAGTTTGTATTAGCCCAGATGAGTGTGCTTTGTATCTTCATGATTGTCTCTATTGACTACAATGGCAGCAAGTCAGTCAAGTAACTTGCCTTGCCCTGACTTTGTGCTTTTTATTTATTTGTTTTTTGACAAGGCACATTTATGGGGGGCAACAGGGAGAAAAGACTCCAATTTTAATGAAAAATGTCGAACTCTTGGATTATATTTACTTTCTTGTCTTGTCTTGGAAATGTTGAGTTGTTAACATACCCTCAAAACCCAAGTAGAAGTGATTGAAATTATAAAATGACCTTAATTTAAAATAAGTTTACTCAAAATAATCCAAATTAAAATAGCAAAATCCGAAAATGACTTGATTATGTTCTAAAACCAATCTCTTAAAGATCGAATCGGTATTCAAATTAATTAGACTATCAATTTTCGATTCAATCAATTTAATTATTACTCCATCAATAACTAAATAAATAATTTTAAAAAATCATAGAAGTTAATATTTTTTAAAACAATAGCAAAAAAAATATTATAAGTTGATCCAACAGCTAATTTTTTTTTGTCTAGAATTTCAATTTTTTATCGATTCTAAATAATTCACTTATACGTCAATTCAATCTCTTCGTCCAAATGGTATATAAGTCGATTTATGAGTCCAATAACATAATCTAAAATCAACCAAAATAACCAATTACTAAATTTGAATAATTTAAATCCAAAACTATTTGAATTTAAAATAACACTAACTTAAACATTGATCTAAAATAATCTAAACTCAATTGAATAACATTCAATATCTTTATATATATAATGAGGAAAAATGCTATGAAATTAATATATTATTTCTTTTCAATAGTTTAATATCATATCAATAATTTCATTCTAAATTTTATGATATTAAATTGTTAAAAAAATACAAACATGCATACGTCACTATTTTTTACTATCATTTTCCTTTTTATAACCCAAAACTTTAAATCAAACCAATGGTAACATTAATGATGCCAATAAAATTAATATGTTTTCTTTTTTATCTTTTCATAATCCAATGCAATTCCTCCACATGTTACTTCTTCCTTCAAAGTCGTCTTCAAAACAGAGAAAAAGGATATTTCAAAAAAGGAAATTGGAAAGTCACCAGCCAGATTCATGCAACTGAAAGAAAAAAGTTTCTGCATTTCCAATCGAAAATCAAATCTTTTCCCTCTCAAAAAAGGTATTTCGTTTTCCTCATTTACTTTTAATGCTTTGGGTTTTTATTTACATTTATTCTACAAGTTTTTCGATTTTCCTCCTTTTTTATTGATTGAGTTTCAATCCCCTGTCGATAATTCTTCGTGCTTTAGATCAGAAACCAAGAATTTAATTTTGTTTGACTTTTTTAAAGCTATGAATTTCGTTGCTTTTTATTGGGTTGTTTTCTCTTAATTAATCAGATTGTAAATAGGTTAAACTTTTAATGCAAAGAAAGCTAACTTTGACTTTAATCTATTCAACATTCTTAAAATTAACCATTTTTTGTGAAATTTATGAGCTTTATGTTAGCTATTAGAAATTAGTTTCAATTATCAAAATTGCATTTAAAATTCATAATTTTGGTATTATTTTTGTGTTTTCTGCAGCAAAAGTTTGCAAGAGGAAGAGGATTTGATGGTTAAGGTTGTTATTAACTAATTAAAATAATTGCTCTCAGTGGCATCATTTTTATAATTTAATCCAAAACAGGTCTCACCTGATATGGCCTTTATATTTTCTGTTAAACAAGATTCTTAAAACAGATGAAGATGAAGATGAAGATGAAGATCGAATGAACACCACAACACGATGCTACGGTTTTGAGCATCGAATCGGCCACAAATCGCTGTTGCCACGATCCCATTTCGTTCAAGTGAGTGAAATTATGATATTTTTATCAAGTTACCTTGTGTTACAAGCTGTAATTATGAATTTGTTTTAATGGTGTTTTATAGGTTCCACATGTAAGCCAATTGTTCTCTTGGGATTGTGGACTTGCTTGTGTGTTAATGGCTTTAACTACTATTGGTGTTAATGATTGTAGTATTGAGAATTTAGCTGAACTTTGCTGCACTACTAGGTATGTTGTTGTTACGATGTATCAAAAACCAGGAAATTTGGGATATGATGTACATTCATATCATTTCATTTCATCTTTTGATGATAAGCGGCATTTGTGTATATGCAGCATTTGGACAGTTGATCTAGCTTACTTACTGCAAAAGTTTTCGGTTAGATTTTCCTATTATACCATAACATTCGGAGCTAACCCAAACTATTCCGGTGAGACATATTATAAGGTGATTTATCTTTGTACCATAACACGTATGATTAAACGCTTAAATAGCCGGTGTCTGGTTTTCACATTTCTTTTACTATTCTGTAGGAGCAACTGCCTAACGATCTAGTTCGAGTAGATACGCTATTTAAAAAGGCAGTGGAAGCAGGAATCAATATAGGGGTATTCACTGGAACATTAAATTGTAACTGCATTTTGATCGAATGTAGTGATACGTTCGTCTGGTTGTGACGAAAGCTTTAGCTCACTTTTACTCTGTCTCTCTCTGTGTGGCATAATTTCGATGATCTTTGTCGCAATTAAACTTTTCTTTGGGGTTATGAACTTTCCCCCATTTTACAGTGCAGGTCTATCAGTGGTGAAGAAATCTCTTGTTGGATCTTGTCGGGAAAGTATATTGCAATCGCTTTGGTTGACCAGTACAAATTGAGGTATGCATTCTCCTTTTATGACTTTTTCCCTAATCAGTTGTGAACTGTTATTGTACAACTTTCCGCTGTGTTTCGTATTTCCGGTGTTCCGTATTTCCCACTTTCTTCTCCTCGGCATTTCAGCAGTTATTACAAGATTTAATTTCTTGCATGATAATGATGACTTCTTAACTAGTTTGTGCTGAATAGTTCTGCCGAAAACTTGCATTGCAGTCAGGCTTGGATGGAGGATGTCATCATCTCTGGATATCAGGGAAACGATGTAGGATATTCCGGTAAGTGTTGCACACTTTCGTATACAATTTGAAAATACGAAACAGAAAGCTAATATGAGAATACATATCATTGTAATAACTTATATATCATGCTGTTGCTTTATATAAATACAAGACTGCTAGTGTTAGTCGGATAGTTCAACCATAAGCATGGTTCATCCTGGCTCGTTATATTATTTCAAACTAGATTAATAACCTGACAGATAACATTGTTGTCATTATTGCTTCGAAGCTCAAATTCGATTCGGTTGATAACAGAACAATCACTCTACATTTGATCTAGTTTTTAAGGAGTTTGTTCTCTTTGTAGGTCACTATGTTGTGATATGCGGCTACGATGCCGAAACAGACGAGTTCGAGATCAGAGATCCTGCGAGTTCTCGGTACAATCTAAGCTTCCTTTTATAACTGTTTAACAGCTACCGATATATTGAATCCGAAAATCCATTTATAAACTAGTGGATTATGCAACAAGTTCCTGATGTGCAGGGAACACGAGAGGGTCTCATCAAAGTGTCTCGAAGAAGCACGCAAATCCTTCGGTACCGACGAAGATCTTCTTCTGGTAATTTGTCTTTTACCTTATTGCATCATATTCAAATCGAACAATGTAATGCCCTATAGCATAATTCATTAGACGTTCGAGCATCGCTCGTTTCCCTATGCAGATATCACTCGAGGAGAGCCAGAAACTGAACTACTCTGTCTTATAATTTTCTACACTTCATGTATATGCCACGATCCGTGCCATGCAACTGTTCGTCGAGCTCTCCTCGCCATTTTTAGCACTTGCTCGTATTTGAAGATTGTGTACAGTAAGCTCTTGGAAGAAATAACTAGTCTTTGTATGATGTATTTGGTCTAATGATTTGATTTTTAATCTGCAAATTACAGGCAATTTGTACAACAATGCGATCATTTTGTACATGAAATTGTATATTGCAATATATAATTGTTGTATAATAAATCATGTTTTTTTTCCTTTTATACTCATATTTTTTTAACAATGTTGGGACCTCAAATCTTATGTCAATTCCCACATGAATGAAGTAGATGGTTACTGTTGAAGCTCGATTTTGACTGGACCCAACAAATTTAAATTTATTTTAAAATTAAGTTTATTTTAATTTTAAATTTATTTAAATTTATTATAAATTTAAATTTAAAATTTATTTAAATAATGCTCAAATACAAAGTTCATTTACAAATCTTGGACCTAATTTGGCCCAATTAAATACAGACCCAATAGGCCCAAACTCAAATGACCTAAATCCCCTAAAGCACCATTGACTCATGACTAGGCAACTGGCATCAGCCACCTCCTCCACAGCTACTCAGAATGCGTCACGTCAGCCCAAAGCAGCTCCTTTTTCAGCTCCAACTTAGACGGCCACTGTCACTGCTTCAAGCCTCCACCGTTGAACCTGCAAAAAAGGAGATTAAATGTACATTTAATTGAAAAAAACAAGTTATAATGATTAAAAAATCTGGTTATAAAAACTAGATTCAAACCATTTTATAAGGGTTACGAACCTCTTTTGGAGAAATTAACACAAGAAAAGTTCACCAAAATACAATATACAAAGAAAGTTAACTGTTGAACATTCGGGGGCAATATCCAGCACACTTGAAAACAGATTCATCAGGTAACAAAAGCATATTCAAAGTTCAGGGCATTTAAATCGTCCAGGTAGATTCCAATATACGTTCATTATTATAATGAAGTCTTAAATGTTTTACATTTATTCCATACATTAATCCACATTCAATGTCAGACTGCTATCATTTATCACTATTTTCGGTTTTACTAAATTCATTAAGTGAATCAATATTAAATAATATTAATAATAACAACTATTTAATAAATACAATAATGGGTATAATCAAGGATAGTAATAAATGGCATTAATAATTATTATTAATTATAATAAATTAAGTGAATCAATATTAAATAATATTAATAATAACAACTATTTAATAAATACAATAATGGGTATAATCAAGGATAGTAATAAATGGCATTAATAATTATTATTAATTATAATAATAAGTTTTTTTTTTAAATAAAAAAGCATTAATAATAAAAGAAAAATTGAAAGGATAGAGGACTTATCCTCGGCCAGTTCTACCATCGCCGGAGCTTCGCGTCGGAGTGCCGTCATCGCCTCGTCGTGCATGGATCTGCAAAAAGAAGGAACAAAAGATTAATAAAAGGAATTTTTTTTTAAAAAAAATATAAAAACAGTTTCATAAAAAAGGAAGAAATTTTAAAAACGAAAAATCAAAAATCGAATGGCTTTTACCTTCGACGGAGGCGCGTGGCGTGTGGGAGGAAACGCGGTGATAGAGACACGGTCAGACCGGCACGCGTGACCAAACGCGGCGAAAACGCGTGGCCCCGGACGATGGTGCGTGTGATCCCACACGACGGACAGCGACCGGAGTATGGCCGGCCATGGAAGGGGGGGAGAGGTTTTTTGGAGAGTTTTTTTTGGTTTTTTTTTTTAAAGGGTGAAAAGTGATTTTTTTTTTCTGAGAAATGGCCTATTTATAGTCATCCAAAACGGTGTCGTTTTGGCATGGCTTCAGAATGCTCAAAACGACACTGTTTCATCCCATAACTCGAAATTCGACCCGACCTGACCTAGGATCCGCGTGTTTTTTAAAGGGAGGGGTTATTTACGCATTCGATCCTTCCGCTGTTTCTAAAATTTTCAATCAGGTCCTTTTTGCACTATTAATTAATTTTAAATTGGCCAAATGATTTTCATGATTTATCAATTTAATCCCTCGACCTTAGCTGTCACGTGTCATGATTTTGGCTTATTTATGCAAATGGTCCCTTTTATTTTTAATTTGTTTTAATTTAATCCTTAAATCAAGTTCGTTTTAATTACAAAATTGCCTCAAAAATTTTCCATGGTTTTCAAAATAGTCCTCTAACTTCAGGATACCTGAGGGGCTACCACGTGTCACCTATTTTTGGTTTTATTGCCCTGAAGGTCCCTAAACTATCCAAAAATTCCGTTTTTACCCTTGAATTTCTAAAAATCTCATTTTTGACCCCAAAACTTCTAAAAATTCCATTTTTACCCTCGAATTTCCAAAAATCCCATTTTTGACCTCGAAACTTCTAAAAATTCTATTTTTACCACCAAACTTCCAAAAATCCCATTTTTAACCCTAAAACTTCCAAAAAATCTCATTTTACCCTCGAACTTCCAAAAAATCTCATTTTACCCTCGAACTTCCAAAAAATCCATTTTAGCCCCGAACTTCCAAAAATTCCATTTTTGCCCCGAAACTTCCAAAAATGACCATTTTACCCCCGGATGTCCAAAAATTCCATTTTCGACCTCGAAACTCTCAAAATTACCCTTTTACCCCCAAATCTCTAAAAATTCAATTTTTAACCCCGAATTTTCACAAAATTACCATTTCACCCTCGAGAATCCAAAATTACCATTTTACCCCCGAGTATCCGAAAAAGTCTCATTTTGAACTCCGATTGCATCATTCTTCTTTCTCATCAATATTTGCATTTAATTTTAACCATTACGCACTAGTATTTTGCATTTTTTTATTTTTTGCATGTCGTTTATCTTCTTATTTATCTTACTTCGCGTCGTTTAATATTCATTATCAACTGCTTATTCATATTAAACTCGCATATTTGCTTTCAAAATTGTTTTTTCATAAAGACTTTAAAATCGAGGCAATATTCTTTTATTTCGAATTTCGAAAATTTGCGCCTTAACTTACTAGGTGCAATTTTTCTTCAAATCGAAATAATCGAATACCCTTAATCGAGGCAATGTTTCCTTATCTTCGATTCTGAAAATTTGTGCCTTAACTTACAAGGTGCAAACCTTTCCTCAAATCGAGAGAGTCGAACATCCTTTTCCCAAAATTTAAAAAGTTTTACGAAAGGAAGCTCGTTATTTCTGGATCTTGAAATGTCATGTCCTAACTCATTGGACATAACTTTCTTCCTCAATCATTTCGAAATAGCGGGATTTCCAAACAAATCGGTTTTCTTTTAAATTTAACTCATGCATTCAATGATCGTATTTTAAAACTTTATTCGAGCTTTTAAATGTTACAAATCAAGACCCGAAAATAATCAATACGATACCAATTTTGGGCGTATGAGGGTGCTAATCCTACCTCATGCGTAACCGACTCTTGAACCTGTTTTTCTGGATTTTAAAGACCTACATGTTTTTTAAAAACGATTTTTAGAAAAACGTTTTGTGGTGATTCAATCACACCAAATAAAGGATTGGTGGCGACTCCCATTATTTTTCGATTTTAAAATGATTTTTCAAAACACGTCGTTTTCCAAAAAGGGATGGTTTCGACAGCTACTGTCCTTTATGCGTTGTTGAAAAATCTGATTGAATCGATCAATTGAATTGAAAATTGACGGTTTATAGTTGGTTAAAATCAGTTTTAGTCGATAATGAGATCAAATAAAAAGGTGTAGGATTATATTTAGAGCATTCATGGGTTGAGTCAAGTTCAAGAGAATTTTAGCTCATTTAAAGTTCACTCATATTATTTTTTATTTTTAATTTAATAATTTTATATATTAAAAATATATATATTGATAACTAAACAATTTTTTTGGTAAATAAAGGAAAAAGTTCAAAGGAATTTATTACAATGTGCCTTTTAAAGACCAGATCTATAGCATTCAACCTTTGATGTAAACCCAACCTCCGCTCGAGACCTGAATCGCTCCTCCAACAGCAGCAGTGTGGTGTTTTACCGATAATGTGTCGTTTGCATTAAACTTTATGCATCCAACTAAACACTTTTTTTTTTAATATTCATGTTATTGTATTATATATTACCATAGATTTCATTTTTTGTATTTATAAATAACATAATGTAATATATTATAAAATTAGAAAATGAGTCGGACCGAGTCAAATTCAGACTTTAAATATTTAAGCCTGAGCTCTATTCATATTTTAAATAAACCTATTTTTTCTCAAACCTTCACAAATCCCCTATATTCAAACTAAATAAACAATCTTGGTCGCATTTTGTGCCTTTACAATTTTTACAACATTGGTCTCAACAACTAACTTGAACCACCACAAACCAACATATTTTTATATATTACATGGATCAAGAATTTATTTCAAATTTATTCCGAAAGTTTCAAATTTGAATCTTAAAACAAACCAATAAAATCTACAAAAAAAAAATTATTATCTCTCAATTACAAGCTAATGAAATAAACTTAATGTATATATTTAGATGAATATTTGATAAATAACAATGTATTTTTTTATTCCATAAACAAGTTAAAAAATTGATATATCTATATATATATATATATTAATAATTTATTATATTTCTATAAAACACTCGTCAATTTTTGAATTTACTTATAAAATTTAAAAATTCCAATATATAATTAAATTTTAAAACAATCTAAAAAAAGCATTTGAATGAGAGGACTTAATGGGTGCATTTATACCTAAAAAAGGTTTTTAAAAAATTACAAATGATGTAACAAAAGCATATGTGACTAAGCAAATGGTATTGTAATTTAAAAGTATTAATTAATTAAACCCAAGCCCTCAAATTTGGGGGAGAAAAAAACAAAACCATGTTTCAAGGGCTCCTAATCCACACTTTTGAGACCAAACCCTAATATATATAATTTATCAAATTAAAACAAGGAACTTAGACATGTCTTCGTATATAACTGGTTTTTAAATAGCATTAAAACATGTAATTATTATATATATGGGTGAGTATTTGGTATATTAATAATGTGCTTTTTATTTTACAAATAAATTTAAAATGTTTTTTAAAATATTTTTTTAATATTTTAATATATTTTTATAGAATACTTGTCAGCCTTATATCTAAAAACTTTATTAACGAATCCCATATGATGACTAAATGATTAAGAGTATTCATCACCCCACGTGTGACCTGAAATTGAACCATGCAAATCACGTTTGTTATTCAAATTTTATCCTCTTATTATAATTCACTAAAAAAAACTTCATTTACAATTTATCAAATAATTTCTCATATATGTCAAAATTGAAGGGGATGTTTGGTGATGGCGGTGGTGCTTGTGAACATAGGGATAAAATAAAATTTTATTGTATTTTTATGGGTTAGTATTGGTGCTTTATTAATGTATTCTTTATTACACAAGTAATTCTAAAAATTATAATGTATTTTTTAAAATATTTTATTATATTTTTATTAGACATTTGTCAATCCTTTAATTTTTTTTGTAAAGTCTAAAAACTGAAAAATGATTGTATGAAATTGTGGTTCCACGTCATTCTTATTTCTTTCCAATAGGAGAATGTCAAATCAAAATTTTCCTCTTAATTTTCAGTTTTTTCCTTCTAAAAAAAATTCAAATCCAACTAAAAATATTGAAAATCAGGAGAAAAAATCTTATTTTTTATTTTTCTATTGGAAAGGAATAGGGATGACGTGAAATCACAATTTCATACAATCCCTCTTTAAAGATCTAAAAACTCCATTGACAATGTATGAAATATTATTTTTTGTTATATGAATAATTTATATTAACTAGATTCGATATTTTATATATTTATTTTTTAATTATTATTTAATGCAATCCTAGTCAAAAAGGTTAAGATGCAAAGTTAAATAACCAATAAAATGAAACATGTATTTTCCAAGAATCTGTAAAATCAAGGAATTATTGGCATGGCTTCCGACACACCTTTCTTATTTTTTTCCCAAATAACAATGAGATCATGTCCTTTGTTTCCCTTACACTAACCCCATAACTTTCACTTATTTATTTTTGAGTTATGTCTGATAAGGTTGTAAATGAATAAATTTTTTTTTTTTAATATATTGGTGTGAGTGTAGGATAGTATTTGTTCATATTTTTTTAATTTTTTGACACTGCACATACACTTTGCACACACATGTGCTCAAACTCGGGTCTCTTAAGATAAACAACATCCTCTTTTCCCAACACCTATACCAATCGAAAGCTCTCATTTCACTTCTCTTCTACAATTTACTATTTTTTGATTAAATAATTTTGAACGTCACGAATCTGCAAATCAAAATCCAAATAGTTTCTTTCTTTGATCTCCGACATTGACCAAGTTGGGTTTAAAGCATGCCCCTCTATCATCGATGAGTATGGATCCACCTTACTGATTGTTGAATCATCTGGAGCTTGCTAGCCCAATTTTTTTAAATAGCTTAGAGACTTCAATGAAAATTTTTGAGTAGGTCAGTGACCATTTTTGTAATTTTTTGAAGTTGAGTGACCAAAACTTAAACTTACTATTAGTTTAGTGACCTTAGGTGTAGTTTACCCAAATTATATGTGTTCATATTTGTTCGTTTAATTTAAAGAAATATGTTCTAGAACATATAATTAAACATGTTCACGAACAGTGTTCATGAATTATTACAAACAAACGATAAATAAACATATATTTTAATTTTTTAAACAAAATAATCAAATATGAATATTAATGGTTATATTATAAATAAAATAAGTACACAAACAATAATAATTTTATTAATATTTTATCAATGCAAGCTTTTTACCATTACACTAATAGCTTAATTGATGTAAAAAATATATATTTATTTTGATTTTTAAATAAAATATATTTTTTAATTTTGATTTTTTTTCAAATTACAAGTAATTAATTATATCAACCGTTTTCACCATAATCAATCGTTACAAGCATTAAATTCAACATCTTAAATCAAACTAATTCAACTAACACACACATGATTTAAACTTCCACGCTCAAGATTTCAACTTTCATCAAAATTCGTTCGTAATTAAATCGAATCAATAAAATTAATGAGTCTTATACCAAAATAACAATCTGACATTAAATTAAATGCATAAAATTTTATAAAGAATTTGATTACCTTCATTGCAGTATAAATGATTATTCCAAATTTAACATCGAGGTTATCAAAGAACTGTTAAAACAGCTGTTTCTAATAAGATGTTTGGTTTACAGACAAGGAAATGAAAGATCTAAATGATTAATTATTGATACCAAAAGAAAAAAAAAAAGTTGTATAATCAAGAATGTTCTGAGATTTTTCATCTCAAGAACTTACAAGGAAACATTACGTATAAAATAAAAATAATAATTTGTCTTAGGTCACACCAAACAGACAGATGGATATCAGTTGTTCACGTTCTTTTTCTTTCATCTTCCATTACCCATTTTTATTACCAAGATGTTTCTCAAAACCATGTGGATCCACTGCAAAAAGACGTTTCACAAAAATTATAAAAAAAAAAAACAATATTCACTCTTTTTTTTTTTTTTTTTTGCAAAATCGTTCTCTATTTTTATTTATTGAAGATTGAAGTCCAAATTCAGTGTAAACAATATCCCCAAAAAGAAATTTTTCTAAATCAGATCCAAAATTTATTGTTATTTTAAATGTTGAGTGAGTAGATGATAGTACAAATCAACAAAATAGTAGTAAATGATTTTTATTTTATTTTTGTTTCATATTGGTAAGCTGATGTGGTGACAAGTTTGGATGTATGCTTATCATGATGGGGTGAGATATATAAATACAAAGGATCGGTTGTTTTCTTCTGATTTTTATGTGTTTTCGTGGAAGTTGTGATGTCCGAAAAGTGATGTTTACCTATGTAGCATGTGAATGTGTTTTCTTACCTTTTTTTGTTTTTGTTTTTTTAAAGTATGTTGTGTGTTGGTTACATGGTTGGTTAGATAAGTATGAAAGAATTTTGTTCAGATCAGATTGATTTTAGATTGAATCGAGTATTTCGGGTTTTAAAATTTTAGATTTTTCAGTTAGGGTTAATTTTAGGTTTGAGTAATTTCAATTATAAGTCAAATAAGTCTGGATTATTTTGAGTTTAAATTGCTTTGGATTTGTGTTGACGCTTGAGTCATTTTAGTCAGTTGTTGCCTTTGGAATTAAATCAGTTTTAGGCTTTAACTGGATAAATTTAAATTATTAACTTTTTATTATCAAACTTAGCTCGGGTTGATTAGGCCAACTGTTCATATTTGAGTCAAAATTGATCGATCTAATATGAGTTCTAATTATATCTGATAATTTTTAGGTATGAGCCACACATGTAGGGGCAAACCAAATGGGGAAAGCAATGGATAAAATTATAAATTATAAAAGCAAAGGATAAAATTGTCCAAAATTTAATATTTCGCCCTGAATGTGGCATGTGGGATTACTTAAGGAAAATGTGACATTGAAATTATCTCCTATATTTCAGAATTGTGACATTGTTGAGAATGTTTGAAATCCAAACATATAATTGTGCTTTAGAATTTTACATCACCACCAAGAACATAAGATTTCGTGAACTAAACTACCCACTATAATTATGGGCATCAGGGGCAAAACTAGAGGTTGGTAGCAACCTCAATTTTTCTTAAAATGGAAACTTTTTTATTTAGATCTTTTAAAATTTAAATTAATAAAAATAAAATTACATTTTTGACTCTTCTAAAAATATAAAATTTTGATTTAATCTTTTAAATAAAAAAAAAATTATAAAAATAAAAGGTATTAAAATAGTGAAATTACATTTTTACAATCGTAAAAATTACAATTTAATTTTGATCCCTAAAAAAATTTTGATTTCGCCCCTAATTGGCATTATTAATTAAGCATGAAGATAGTAACCAACATATTCCAATTGCTTTTTTTTTTTTATCTGAGATTTTTCAGTATCCAATAATCATATTAGGTCTTGTAGGCATAGCTTTTTTGTTATTAAAACCATTAAATAACATGCAAATCTTATGTACCAAAATTTAAAATAAAAATTTTGAAAAAAACTATAAAGTTGTCGTATAACTTTAAAAAGTAAAAAGTAAAAATAAAGTAAACGATAAAATTTTTGTGAAAGTTTCGAAAATTTCAAAATTAAGATTTTTAGAACATCTATTGTCACGACATTCAATTTTTTTTAAAACTTTCATTTTAAATTATGTCATATGAGATTTGACGTGTTATTTAACTGTTAAATTAACAATTTTAATAACAAAATGACCTACTTGACATAATCTCGATAATTTAATGATGTAATTAGAATGATTTAAAATTTAAAGATTAATTTAAAATGGAAATAATAATTTGAGATATTTAATGCAATTAACTTTATTTTCTATAAATCTCTTGCATGAAAAAGCTTTTCTTTCTTAAAAAAAAAAAAGAAAAGAATACAAACACAACTTTCAAGAATTTGACGATTGACCACAACATGCATTTTCCTTGAAGTTTCAGCATGTGACTCCCTATGAAGCAAGCTAGTGTGGTGGCATTTTAAACTATATTATAAAATAAATATTTACAAATCTAATCCAATGGTATCCTATGCATGTGACATTGGGGGTCCCCTAGGGTTTTTTCCTTTCTTTTTCAAATTTTTAAATCAAAGTAGCAAAAGTTTCCAAAGCAAAATCATGGCTTAGGTATAGACATTTCTTGTGATAAGCTTTCATTTTGATAACAAAGGGATTCCATTTGATTAATCAATTTTTTTAATAATTTTATTATAAGTTCTGGTCATATTTTTTTGACCCAATGTTTACAACTACCCATAATTCATTCTCAATCCATAAATAAGAGATAATGCGCTTCAGCAAACTTAAACTCGCGTTCTTCTGCATTGATAACAATACTCATACCAATCAAACTAAAACTCAATCGGCTAAATAATTTTATTCATAATTTTCAAAATATAATGATAAATATCAATAAAAACAAAGTATAATGGTAAATTTCAAGATCCATCTATAATATAATGACAAATTTACATTTTAACCTTAAAAGAAAATCTAAAATACATTTAAAAAAATCATTCTTCTCCTACCCCCATCAAGTTAGTTATTTGCATGACATGTGGGAGCAAGCCAAAATTATTGAAGATTATAATGAAAGAAAAGGCTTAAGATTCACTCAATGTATAGTATGGGTAGGTGCCCTTAATTATATAGTTCACATTTCCTTTTATAATTAAACACAAAAATTTCTTTTAACACCCTTGCCATCTTACTACTACTCTCACCTAATTATATTTAATTGCAAAATTTTAATAAAACCCGACACTTTAGTATTTGTATGATTAGCAGCAACAACAACAACAACGGATCGAATATCTAAACTTTTTATTTGAATAAGCAATACATATTCAAAGTATCTATTCGCATCCACTTCAAATTTACAATGAATAATAATTTTAAAATTTAAATCCAAATATTATTCAAACTCGCAAAAAAACAAATTAAATATTCGAAATTATCTGAATCCGCAACTTACTGACACGTTATACAAACAAAACTTTTTTTGTGCGATTAATTCCTTTCCTCTCACCCTCTTTCAAAATAATATGCCCCCACTCAACTAATGCAAAGACCCCATTCAATTATTTGGTATACTTTTGTTAAGGTTTGTAACTGTTACACTGTGTTACAATGGCATTATACTGGTGGGGAATTAAACAAATCAACATTAAAATGAAGGTTTTGTTATACAATGACAATAAAAAAAAAAAATTAAACTTGAGATTCGATCCAAAATTCGATTCGAAAAATCTTTCTAAAATATAATTTCAAAAATTTTATTGGGGGATTCCATTTTGAAGGGTTTTCTGCTTCTTCTTCTCTGCTCCTTTGACCAGTAAATTATTCCCCTATTTGTTGACCTTTATATTTAAATATCCAATTAAATTTATTTTGTCAAAGTTTGGAGGGACAAATAGTATCATCTATGGTTTATAGAATTATTTATCCCACACTAATATTTTAATATAAATGTAAGATGAAGGGACATACTAGAAAATTTCTTTAGTAGGCAACAAAGCATGGAGCAGTAGGGATGCAGAATTCTTTTTTAAAGTAATGGAAAATTCTAAATAATATTCTACAAACTAAGTTTAAGTTAATTATTTATCATTGTAGCTGTATAGGTTTAATATGATTAAATTCTGTTATTAGTCTACGTATGATGCGTAAATTGTGAATTCACTTTGGGTAAAAACTGAAATTACAAAATTCGAAATATATAGGAATTAAAATTAATCAATTCGAAAAAATATAAAAATTAAAAAAATAAATTTCACTTATAATCACTCAATTATTAGTAAATTTTTTTAGTCACTCAAGTATGATTATGAAATATTACGATCCAATTATTCAAAATTTCTTTTTTAATCACCAACAATTAAACAACCGATAGAAAAAATATTAATAATTAAGGGATTATCTATAAAATTTACTCCTTTTATCTTTTTGTTTTTGTAGTGGGAAATATCTGCAAAATAAATCTAACCGTTGAGTTCAAATTTCGAAATTTCAAACCTCAAAAGAATAAAACATCACTTCACCAAAAAGGCAAAAGAGAAAGAAAAAAAAAACTATATTTAAAAGAAAATCAAGTTACTCACAATTAGTATTTTATTTATTTATTTTTTGAAAGAAATATTTTTATTTATAAATAGTCTGGTTAGGTTTAAATTTTAATTTTTTATTATTAAAATTAATTATCAACTTTTAAAAATTAAAAAAAGTTACATTTAAATTTCATGTGTGTTTTTTCAAATCTAAATGTGACTATATTTTAATTACTAAATTTTACTGCAGGGTGAATAAAAATACTTTATATTAAAAATAAATTTATAAAATGATTATTAGTAGACTGGTTCGAGATTTTTAAAATATAAATTTATTGATCTTAGATTTTATTTTCAAATAATTTTTTTAGAATAAAAAATTTTAATTTTTTTAATTTTTTGACTGTTTGGAATTTGATAGAGACCGTTGAAATGATATATACCAAACAATTTTTTCGGCGGAAAATTCGAAATATTTTGCGGGAAGTTGAAGTAAAGTAAGCATGAGTGGAAAACCTCATCTATAAGTAGAATTTTTTTAATAAAAAAAAGAGAGACAATTTATATAAAAATCATTGAACAGATTTAAAATGACAAAAATATTTATGATTATATTTAGATTCCAACCTTCAAAACGATAATAAAAACATTCTATCTATTATTTATTACGTCATGTAAGAAGGAGCGCAATGACCTTTGTCGTATTTTATCTAAAAATTTGATCCAGTTCAATTTTGAAATCAATTAGGGTTCGAAACACTTTGAATTTAATTTGTAGGTCTATTAGCAAAAAGTGAGTTCATTTAAGCTCGAGATTGGGGTTTGGTTCGTAAGTTTACTTGTGACAGTGTGTGAGTGTATAACTGTATCCAAAAAAAAATTTTAAAAGATTTATCTTAACTCAATTTTAAATTTAATCAAGATTTAAGGTGAATATTAAATATCCAACGATTTCATTCTAAAAAAATAAATAGATCAACATTTAGTCACTAAAATTAACGACTTTTCTCCCGTTCTCTAAATTTAATTAAAACCAATATGACTATCGGATATAGAAAAATCTAAATTAAAAAATAAAATCAAAATAAAGTGATAAATTTTAATAATTTCCAATTTTCCCGCCTTTTGACCAACGATGCTGTCATTTTCAGCCTTGTTGGCTACCACCACACCTCTTTTAGATTTTCTTTAAATATATATTTTTAATTTTTACACTTTATTTGGCGGGAAATTTGCTTAACCCAATTTAATAATCAACTTTAAGTCCGGCACATTAACGGCGCCGTCGCAAAGGCGTTACAACTTGCCTTGAAAATTACGTATGCGGTTCGGCCATAAACGACGGTGACGGTGGAAAAAACGACAGCCGTTAGAAAAAGGGCGGGGAGGGGATAAGGCAAAGGAAGTAAAGACATAAGTTAGGGGATTTTACTGGTGCCACGTCATCAAAGATTCAGATTCTATGATGTTTGCACAATGAGAGATTTTGATTCTCTCATCGCTTAGTTCACGGGGATTTCGTGATACCTAAGTTAGGGGCCGCATTATTGCTTTATTTTAGGTAGGGAAAATTAAAGAGAATCTCAAAATTAGATTTATGTTCGATTTTAACCTCGAATTTTTACTTTTTAATTTTGAAAGGAGTTCAGTGCGAAGTATTATTAATTTTCCGGAATTCCTTGACTTATAGTTAATTTGATTTTGAGAGAGGGGAGTATGACTTTTATTAATGATTTATTTGTGTGACGGGATCCGTGGCACCAACAATATGATTATAAGATATATTTACTCAGCATCTCATTGGTTTTTTATTATTAAATTTTGATAATTTATTTGCTAAAAATGGGTAATATAATAATAAATAAATAACACACTTGAAAAAGAAGGAAAAAACCTAATGATAACAAATAATGCATGGGAGGGATGGCTTAATGATTATGTTTTGTGCTTTAATTAGGGCCATAAAATGCGGCTGATCAATGCACCATTTGCCTCTGTAATTGAACACTCTCACTACATGCAAATCATACTAAACCCTGAAAAAAGTAGGCCCAATAATTATCGATACGAGTATTATAGAGGTTCTTGTACTATAGATTATATTGTATTTTATTTTTTTTATTTAAAAATAAATAAATTAATTCATGTACGTTTAGTTTTTCCATTAAAAAATTCATTCATTTTTACTATTAAAAATTGATCCTAGTACATTAACATCTTGTAAATGTGGCATGACATGTGTCATATTTAGTTATTTCGTTTGCCATGTTAGTTTTTAACAATAAGAATGGATGAAAGTTTTAATAGAAAAGACCAATATGCTTTTTGAACTAACATAAAGAGGGTAAAATACAACCTGATTCTTAATATAGGAGCCTCACTAGTATTTTTACCTCCTTAAACTTGTTCTCAAGACCAGCGGTTCGTCCGACACAATAAGCTTAATTTTTTTTATCAAGTTCGAGGAAAGATTTATTGACTTTTCACCTACTCGATTTGGCATTTTAAAAACTATTTTATTTAAATTTAATTATAAAATATATAAATATATAAAAAATATTTTTCATAATTTATTAATTTTTAAATAATAAAACAAGCTATCTATGCAAGTCAAGTTAAATCGGGCTTGAACTTGAAATTTTTTTAGTATTGAGGTTGCAGTTTGACTCAATCGGGAGTGGTCTAAAGAGGGCTGATAGGGCCCCTCTAAATGGAAAAAAAATTTATTTAGACCCTTTATAATTTATAAAATTTTAAATTAGTAATGATAAAATTGCACTTTACCCATCCAAAAATGATAAAATTTTGATTTAATCCTCTAAAAATTATAAAAATATAAGCTATTAAAAAGATAAAATTACTTTTTTACTATCATAAAAATGTATAATTTAATTTTGACCCCAAAAAAATTTCTAACTTCACTCGTATCTCAAGTCGTATTTCTGAATCCTCCGCTAAATTCAACCTCGTAAACACCTCTAATTATCATATTTTCTTAATTTTTTAAGCATCATTGATCAATCTACATATTTCCGAATGAAAAATAATCTATATTGCAAAAAGGATTCAAGTCATTTGGCAACTCTTGTAGATAACATTCCTATTCAAGAAAAGAGTTCGAATATTGTAGATGTTGTCCAATCAATAATAATTTTAGAAAATATTATTACAAAATATTTTTGAATATCTATATCTATATCTATTTATAAAAGTGTGTGTAGAGGATTTACTTTGACATTGAGAATATATCTAATTGCCCCACTTGATGACCAAGAAACAAGCAACTATATGATTGAACTTTCTCAATGATTGCAAGTTGTTTTTCCAAATGCTTTTTCTAGCTTAGTGAATGTAAGTCAAAACCCTAAATTTTACTAAATCCAAATTTTATTATTAACATATTAAGTCACTTATCTAATTTTGTTAAGTATTTATGATAGAAAAATGGGATATATATATGCACTATAATGAAGTTTATTGATGAGTTTAATGTTACGAGTCAATTCAACACCGGTTCGGAATTAATAATTTTTTAAATATTTTTATATGAAATGTTTAAATAGAACAACTAAAAAAATCAAACTCGGGTTAATAAAAATTTATAGTTTTTTTATTACAATAACAGGGCAAATCTAGAATAACAAACGTGACTAGCGCGACTTGAATTTAGGTCACACCAGAGATAATGAACACTCTTAACCATCAGATCATCACATGAGTTCCCGTTAAGCATGGTTTTATATCTAAATTCATTGCTTGAAGAGTTATTTTGCTCTTTTGCATTATTGCCCACTTCACTAATTTCACCATTCATAGGGCTAGAAGGATGTTAAAAATGATGGTGAAAATTCCAAATTTTAAGCAATTACCAATTAATAATAATAAGTGATTTACACGTTATTATAATGAGGTTCCAAATTTTGCAATTATACCAAAATTAAACAATAGACTTTGACTCTTAATTATTAGAACCCTTTTAAGGGGTAGGAGAAGACTTTGCAAGTTTTGAGTGCAAGTGTGGCATCACAATCCTTGTCACCCAATTGCATGAAATTGAAAACCCAAATAGTCATGAGGACTCACTTTCGAAACTTTGAGCTTTTAAGTTCAAATCCAATTTTTTTTGATAAGTTGCTTAGAATTATCATTTTGAATTTAATTAATACTTGTAATGGTAGATTTTGATATATATAGATTGTAATTTCTCGTATAATTATAATTTGTAATATTAAAAATTGAAACCTTTAAAATCCATACAATTTATACTATAGAAATCTTAATGCCCCAAGTTCGACTTCTACTTTGTATAAATCATATTTGGGTTGTCTTTATATTTATTTTGGTTTAAATCTTACTATACGTGGGTTCTCGTTAAAACTATTCTAATTTGGTTTCGAATGTCAGTTTGATTGCGTTTTGTAATACTTGATTTTGATTATAATTGATTCGAATATGTGCGGTTTGTAATTTTAATTGTACTCATAAATATAAAAAGAAAGAAAGAGTGAGAAAATTATTATTTTTTATAATACAAACACTAAAACTTGAACTTCATATCTATTACGTATTATCTATCTATATATGGGAGGAATCCACTTATACAATAAAACTTAAGTAATTTTCATCATTTCATAATTTTATATATGACTAATATTTTAACAATTCAAACGTTAAATTTATCAATATATATGTACATGTCATGCATGTAAAATTTTAAATTTACCTATATTAATATATATTTAACGGTTGAAATTCTTTTTACATAACAAATGTTTAATTTATACCATATTTGACATGCATGATCTACATGAATAGAGCATAAAATATGATGATTTAATTGTTAAAACCTGTGTAAATAAATTTTTTTTCGGTGTATATATAAAATCTTTTCTAATTTTCATCGTTGAGAATTATTGCAATCGATCTGAATTGATGATCGAATTAATTAACATGATTAAGAATATGAGCAAACAAGGAGAAGAATTTGGGAGTGGAAACTGAAATTCCTTTTGGATGGGATGGGTATATAGCTTAGATAAAGCTTCTTTTGCCTATTGATTTCATTTCATGTTGTCTCAACCTTACTTCACTTGCAAGTTACTTGATTTTTTATTGATTTTGACCCTATACCCTTTGCAGCTATAAGCTGTCTACCATTGTACATAACATTGGTGACAGAAAAAAAAAAAAATTTAACTATGTATTTATCATGGCACAATATTAATTTGATTAAGAATTGTTTTACATTTTACAAAGATAAATTTAAGATTAATTTTCTAAAAAAATCATGCATATAATAGTTTAGAGAATTCCTTGATTGATGGAGATACGATCTGGAAGCTCACGAGAAAAAGTGTCGTATTATACGAAATATTAATCATGCATATTATACTTGCAAGGGTTTGAACGACCAACTAAGGATTATATATCTAAACTTTGCTTCCATGATATAAATAAGCACGAGAGACAAAATCTTGATAGGGGTACAGTACCTTCCATTGAAAGTCTGAGACCTAAGCTTGCTTGTTTTTTCACTCCAATTTTGCTGATGTGAGCATCGAGAGTGTGTCTCGTAACATAAGTTCTAACACATCAAAACTTATGTTCATCTTGTTTGAATGCTCGACCTTTGATTTTAGTTTATCTTCTTCAAAGAATTGTCTTCAGATCCGATCCACCACCAAGAAAACATCAACAAATACAAATTATTTAAGGCAAAATGCTCAAATTGGGTCAAACTTTTTACAAATTGTTCACATAATGATCGAACTTTTCAACATGATCAACAAGAATTAAATCTTTTTGAAAGTATTCAAATAAGTACCAAACATTTTCAAAGGTTCTCAACTAAAAGCTTTTCAAATGCAATATAGTGGGCTTCATATTAAGTTTTTATTTTCAAATGATATCTCGCTCAGCTATCATATATTCTACTCTAAATGCTTCAACATTCACTTGATTTTGTACTAAAACTTCGATAAATTGTGTGAAAAACCTTTATTTGATAAACTTAAAAAAGGCATAGCCATTATTCGGCTTTTTTGAAAATTTTGATATTTAAGCATCCTCTAAAAGATTTGATCCAAATTTTATCGTATTGCCACTATTAATTATTTCAAAATCTCATATACGAAAACAATATTATTTAATCATTAATTCCCATCTTACATAAATCATATATAGATTGTCTTTAAATTTATTCTGATTTAAAATCCACAATGTATGAATTCTCTTCAAAATTATTTTAAATTAACTTTAGATATATTTCGGATATTAATTCAATTGCACTTTGTAACGCTTGAACATGATTATAGTTGATTCAATTTTTTTTTATTGAAGTTAAATTAGGATATATTTCAATCTTTTGAAATCTCCCATGAGAAAATCTCTCCATCTCTTCAACCAATTTAATCATTCAAAATTTGAAATAAAAAAAAAAAAAAAAACCCATCAAATCATGTGAAAAATTTTAGGGTTAATACAAAAAGAATCTGATGTAAGCAAGTAAAATTTAACCACTAAATAACATCAAATCTTGCCCTAAACAAAAAAAACCCAATTATTGGTCACCAAAATTTAAAATTTAAAAAAATTCAAAAAACAAATAAGAACTTTACTCTCTTAATTGTTAATTAAGTTGGTAAATTAAACCAAAACAAGACAGATGTCAGGTGTGTTGAAAAACAGGACAAATGTCTCCAACCACTGGGCCATTCCCTTTCCAGTTGTCTTTCACAACTTCCATTGGCAATTTGCCCACTAAAAGCTTCAATTTTTATTTCCAAGTTTGGGTTTTTTGTTTTTATTTTGTTGATTTTTTCCTTTTAAATTTTAAATCTTTTTTTAATTTTATTTGTTTTTTTCTCTGTCTCGAAGTGACCTGGAAACCTTAATAAAAAGCACAGCTTGTCTTCAACATTCTCTACTCATCTCCTCTCACTTTCCTTCCATTTCCTTTCTTCTCTTTTCAGTTGGGTCCCTCTCTCTTTCAAAACCCAATCTTGGGTCCTCGTTATTAAATCTTCTCTCCCAAGCAAATCCTTTCCTCCTCACTTCCTTTCATTTCCCCTGTTTTCCTCTGTTTTTTTTCTGGTAATGGCTGAATTGATGGACGATGCTGAGTTTTGGCTGCCGGCGAAGTTTTTAACTGACGATGATGTTTTTATGAAGAAAGGGAATCTCGAGAACGAAATCGGTGGAAAAAACGGTACTGAGTTGTTGGTATCTAGTCATGGTTTCCCTACTGAGTTCCCTTACGAGTTTGACTCCTTTTCTCCTCTGAGTTCACCCGTTGAATCTGTTGTTGGGTCTACGGAGACTGAAAGTAGTGATGAAGATGAGTTTCTTGCTGGATTGACTCGACGGCTCGCTTACTCAACGAGTCAGAAGCTCACTGTTCCTACTACCTTTTCCATGGACAAAAACGAGGTATAATAAAGTTATTTTCTTCTTTTTTTCGTTTATGTTGATTGTTGAACAGATTTTAAACTTTTTTTTTTTTTTTTTGTTTTGAATTAGAAAAATGGAGCTTTAGCGAGTTCACCAAGGTCGACACTGAGTGGACTCGGTGGATGTTGGTCATCTTCAAGCAACGGTAGCCCTAATGGTCCTTCTCAAGTTCCCTCTCCACCAACAACACCTTTTGGTCCTCAAAATGACACTTGGGATCTCATTTATGCTGTTGCTGGTCAAGTTGCTAGGCTAAAAATGAGCAATGAAGTGCCTAAATATACCAACTTTAACCATGGTAGAACCTTATCCAAACCCCAAAATCGTTCCTTTATGAAGAACAGCACAACCACCAACACCTTGTATTCAGACCAAACCCTTCCTTTCAATCAGGTAAACCCTCTAGTAAAAGTTTAAATTTTGTGTTTTGGGGCTTCTTGGGTTCAAGTTCTTATGGTCTTTTTTTTTTTGTGTTTTTAGTTTAATGGAAGGCAAGTTAAGCCAAGTAACTGGCAAGCACAGGTTCAACAACAGCACCAGCACCAGCACCAGATTCAGACTAGATTAAGGAACAATGTTATTGGTGGTAGACCACTGGGGCTACCACAATCCTCATGGCCACCACTTCAAGTTCAGCCCCAACAGCGAAAACAGGCACAAAATGGGATGAGAGCTATGTTCCTTGGTGGATCTACTGGTGTCAAAAGAGAATCAAGTGGCACTGGTGTGTTCATACCTCGCAGCTATGGCAACTCCACCACCAACACCACCACTCATGAACCTAGAAAGAAATCAGGTACTAAAAAGATAAATTAGACCATTTCCATGTTCCATTTTTTAGGGATCTTTTTGTAAGTCCTTTTCTTGGCTTTGTTCTTTAGGTTGTTCAACAGTGTTACTACCAGCAAAGGTTGTCCAAGCTCTAAATCTCAACTTTGATGATACCAATAACCATGTTCAACCTCACTTCAATCCCACTTTTGCATCAAACTATGGTATAAAACTATAACCCCAAAGATCCAAATTCCTTGTTTATGTTAAAACCAATGTTCTTATTGTTCAAACTTTGTGTAGATGCTTTGGTAGCAAGAAGAAATGCACTGTTGACACAAGCAAGAAGAAATTATAGACCAGATGGAAGCTTAAACTTGCCTCAAGAATGGACTTACTGAAAATTTAGTCCAAATTTTCTCTCAAAATGGTGTTTGTTTTGATGGAAAAAGATAGTAGGGTTAGTAGTTTTTATGATAGGGTATATGGTATTTTGGTTTTTATATATATATATATATATATATAAAGAAGAATTCAAGAATGTGAGTGTAGTTTAGAAATAAATAAAATAAAATAGTATTCTTAAGTTAACAAATTACGGGGTTTTCTTTTTCTCTATCATTCAAGGAGATTTGAAGATTTGCAGCTTTTGGGGGTGATTAACTCTATAGGAACAGAAATTAGGGGAAGAAATGGTTCTTTTTTTTTTTTATGTTGTACTAAATGGTTTTTTTATATTATATATAATTTTATGAGGGTAATTTGGATTTTTTGCCTTTGAAATTTGGGGGAAAATTGTGAAAGGAAGAAAAAATCCACAACCCTCTTTGTAATATCCCCTTTGGAAGTTAATATATTTTTACTAATAATAAGAAATTCTTATTATTATTTATTATGTTGCTTGGAATGCTTGTTCTAATTTCAATGTACTTTCCTTAACCATTAATTGCATTCTTGTCCTTCATCGAAGGATTTGATAATAAATGGATCCTGACAATGAGATTTTTGCCTTCACAATTTTGTCTATCCACTCACATGCTTCAATTATTTAATATTGAGGCCTTAAAACTTGATAATTGTTTGTCAGTTTGGTCCTTAAATCTATTTTATAATTTTTGTTCATTTGAAATTATATCATCTAAATTTAGTGACTAAATATGGCTTTATCCCATCTTTAAGAATACAATATGATTCCCAAATCTTCTCATAACAAGCAATTAATTGACTAAATCTAATAAATCCAAAATTAAAAAGAAAAACCCTTTTGCCCAAAACAATAAATCAAAGAAGACTACTTTAAATAGATATAAAAAGTAAAAGCAACAAAGAGAAAAGAAAAAAAAAATTGCATGCTTTGCTTCAACGTGAAGTAGCGGTGGCGGGGACAATGACATTATTGAAAGTGATCAATATAAAATAAAATAAAATAAATTGGAAAAATAATATTTATGGGATGCTATTTATTTATTTTTATTTTTGGTACTTAATTTAAATTTAAATTTTGGGCACTTTTTTCCCAAAAATATTTCAAAATTTTTTGAAAAGAATAAACCGTGGATAAACCTTTGTTTCTACGGCTTCTCCTTCTTGGTGTTGCTGCTGTGTTGACCTAGTCAAACATCTCTACACTGTTCAATTTAAGTATTTGCATTAAATGCTTCCACTACTACTTTTTACATTTCTTTTAATAAACATTCAAATTATATACCAACTTTATTTGCATTAAATAATAAAACTCGAGTTAGAATGTGACAACTTGCTTTCGATAGAATTAATTTTAGTTGGTGGAACGATTAATAGCAAATCGAGAGAGTTACGTTTCATACATAATTTGCTCAAGTAAGATTGGAAAGTAAAATTTTTTCACGTTTCGAGATCTCAAAATAAGGTAGTCGATCATATGGTCAAAATAGCTTCAAGGGGATTGGGTAACGTATAATTGTTTGGGAAATCTACAGATTTAATACAAAAATATATCGATAACTGAGTGTAATACAAAATATTTAAGAAAGTAATCACTTTATGCTATTTTTTTCTATTGAAAAAATATTTCAATTTTGATTCACATATATAAATTATCAATAAAACTACGCATACTAAAAATTTTATCGAGATCATATATTTAGAACAAATAACTTGTATAATAAAATTGAAATGTATAGAATGGTAAAAAAATCGTGAATGATGGTGGTGTAAGTTCATTTTATCATTTGTATTTTTTAGCTCATGAACCGTATTTTTTAACAAATCATACCAAAATCAATGGAGAAATTAATATTCGTTAACTTTGTTAAAGTGTGGATTATCACGTAAACGACACATCAATATTAAATTAATTTTTTAAAATTTAAAAAATATTTAAAAATATTTTTTTTATATTTATATGAGTTAATTGTTTTAAAAATTTAAAAATAATTTTATAATTTTTTTAATTTTAAAAATTTAAAATTAATTAAATGTTAATGCGTCATTTACGATATTATTACAGTAAAAAGGAAAAAGGATTCCTAACATTTACCGGCAAATTTGGTCAAAAAGGCAAGAAAGCCATAAGAGTGTAGAATCCTATGTCACATTGTCTTGTAAGGTTAAACACTTGCAGTAAAAATTTGTTTTTGGTATCACTGGCACTAAATTGCTTTACAATTCAATACAAAATTTAAACATAAATCTTTTTTAAATGAAAATCCTCATTGTGTTTTAATTAAAGGGTAATTTGTGTTTTCAATGCTCATTTGGGTAGGTACAATGATCTGTTTTCAATGTTGAGCTTTGGGTATTCTAAATTGCTCGACTCTTTTACAAAGTAGATAGTGTGATAAAATGTCGATTCCGACGTATAATATGAAGGTTTTTCAAGATATTCAAAAAGTATTTTCAATGACATCTTATTCAACACTTATCATATGTATTCAATAGTTTCTGATGGAAATAAGTAAACGAGAATTAAAACATATTCTCAAAAAAAAAAAAGAGCATTAAAATTATCTGCATCATTAAGTTGACTTTTAACAGGAACGAAGGTTTTTTTTTTATTATAAAAAAGACGATTTACGTTTTGTTGATGGAAGTGTTGACAAATCAGCTAACAATCAACTAAAATTTACCTGCACTCCCTTTAAGAAGGCAAAAAATCATTCACTAGTGTTTTTTTATTTATTTCTATTTTTATTTTTATACATCAATTTGATTTATATCTAATTTTATGTAATTCATTCAACAAGTCATGTTATTAATTTTCAATTCAACCGATAGGTCTGATTCGATTTTGACATTATTTCATTTATTTTAAATCTTAAAAAAATATTTTTTCGAGATTAAGTTATTCAGAATTAAACTTTAAATCTAATGTTAACTAAAATTTAAAAAAGAAAAACATAAAGTTTTTTTAACCACTAACCCAAGGACTTGGTTAATGAATTTTAAACACTAATTTAATAAAAGAAAGATTTAATTATCTAATTTCCATCCATTAAAATAAATAGTAAGAGTGGTTGAAGAGTGGTGCCGTAAATTGAGATCTCCATTTGAAAATATCAAGTTCATTGGTCCTACTTTGTTTACTTTGTAATTTCATCCATTTTTTAAATTTGTTTTGAAACCAATGGCTATCTGGTTCATCCATTTTTGTAATTCTAGTTGGAGTCACCGAGTCATTCTTTTATATGTTTTAACAAGGTTTTTAGAAACATATTGGTGGTTGAACCGATCAGATCATCTGTTATTAGCTCAATTAATTTGTTCGGTTTAATTAAATAAATTACTAATAATTTTAAAAAAATAAAAGAAAAAAGTTCGATGCTTGTTCCACTAGTCCAATCAATTATTCAATCGGTTTATCGGTTCGTGGTACAACCAATCCGGCTGATTGGTTTGGTCTAGCTTTGAAAACAATGTGTTTTAGTCCTTCATTGATCTTGCGGTTGAAAAGTACGTTTCAGAAATCTTTTAAAAAAGTGCAGTAGGAAAAATGTTATGAAAAAATGTGAATGAGGGTTAAAATGTCATTTTCAGACGTGGTAGTAAAAAGTTAAAAATTAATTTAAATAATTTAATATAATGGTAAACAAAGTATAATTTTTAAATACTTTTTAAGTAATTAATATAAATTTTTGCAAAACTAATAATACATAAAATATTTTAAAATTTTAAATATAATAATAATAATTTATATTTAAATAATCTAAAATAATGATAATTGAAATATTTAAATAATTCTATATAATGATATATAAAATATAAATTAATCTATTTTTTTTATATAATTTTAAACAGTTAATATAAATAAGAGTATTTTTATAATTTTTGCTTCCAAACCAAAAATAAAAAACACCTAAATCTCAACTTTTGCGATTGACAATTTTGACCCCAAAAGCCAGGTGCAGTGGCATATTTAATGGATTGACAGGGCTCCGACCCCCTCTAAAATGGAAAATTACCCATTTAGAAAATTTAAAATTAGTAAAAGTAAAACTGCGTTTTGACCTCCAAAAAATGATAAAATTTTGATTTAACCGTTTAAAAATTATAAAGATATAGACTCTTAAAAGTTAAAATTTAATTTTAGTTTTCCTAAAATTTTTTTTTTCCGGATCAAGTGTTTTTGCTTTTGTGGTGGAAAAATAGTTTTAACTTCCCAAACACAATTGAAAACGGGCCTCAGTCTGTGTCCAAAACCCAAGTTTAAGCTCACAAAACCCTAGTAGGCTCACAACCTTAGCCGTCAACACCATGAAAATAAGGAACAAAACCAAGCATGCAACGAAAGGCCGGCGGCCTCCAAGGACAGCGGCACATGTATGCACACCGCTAAGCATGTGCCAGGGATAAAATAAAAACAAACAATGTGACAATCAAGTAAAAAGGACAAGTCAGGTTCAACTTTTATTGCCATTGTCTTTTTATAAAATGACTTGAAACTTTGATAAGTTGAAAACTAGATCCAAGACATACAATTTTTTAAGGCCAAGTGAAAAAATTAGAGCAATGGATAGTCAAATCAACAGTGTTGAAATGGAGCAAAGGAAAGGCAGAAGATTAGTGTTGTTTCCATTACCATTACAAGGCCACATTAATCCCATGTTTGACCTTGCAAACATTCTTCATTCAAGAGGGTTCTCAATCACCATTATCCACACCACTTTCAACGCCCCCAACCCTTCAAACTACCCTCACTTCACTTTCCGTATCATCTCCGAAGACTTGCCTGAAAACAATCGATGCACGAAAGATCTCATCACTTTCATCTCGATGCTCAATGCGATATGCGGACCGCCTTTTCGTGATTGCTTGGCTGATTTGTTGTCCGATACTTCAGAGGAGCCGGTTGCTTGCTTGATTTCCGATGCTATCCTTTACTTCACTCAAGATGTTGCAAATGAACTTAAGGTTCCTAGGATGGCATTGAGGACCGGTGCTGCCTCTTCCTTTTGTGTTTTCTCTTCTTTTCCTCTCCTAAGGGAAAAAGGGTACCTTCCTATACAAGGTATGTATATGACTGTATATATATTTGTGTATGAAAATGATTATATCATCGTATATGTGACGACCATATTATCCAGCAACAGGTTCTCATCTAGAGGAGCCAATAGTTGAGCTTCCACCATTACGAGTAAAAGACCTCCCAGTGATCCACACAAATGACCCGGAAGATCTGTACAGTGTGGTGGTTGGCATGGTGGAACAAAGCAAAGCATCAAATGGTATGATATGGAACACATTTGAAGAACTAGAAGGGACTTCCCTTGCAACACTTCACCAAAAACTTAGGGTTCCACTTTTTCCAATTGGTCCATTCCATAAATGCTTTGCAGTCACTTCAAGTACTACTTCAAGCAGTTTGTTAACACATGACCAAAGTTGTATTTCATGGTTAGATAAACAATACCCTAAATCAGTCATCTATGTGAGCTTTGGTAGTTTGGCATCAATAAGTGAAACCCAATTCTTGGAGATAGCTTGGGGTTTAGCTAATAGCAACCAACCATTCTTATGGGTGGTTAGGCCAGGTCTCGTCCATGGTTCAAATTGGGTTGAACCATTGCCAAATGGGTTCTTGGAAACATTGGATGGGAAGGGACATATTGTTAAATGGGCTCCTCAACAACAAGTGTTGGCTCATCCATCTGTGGGAGCCTTTTGGACCCACAGTGGGTGGAATTCAACTTTGGAGAGTATTTGTGAAGGGGTCCCTATGGTTTGCATGCCTTGTTTCACTGACCAAAAGGTTAATGCAAGGTATGTGAGTGAGGTTTGGGGGATTGGTTTGCAATTAGAGGAAGGGTTTGAGAGAGGGGAAATAGAGAGGACAATCAAAAGGTTAATGGTGGAAAAAGATGGGGAAAATATAAGGGAGAGAATGTTGAATTTAAAGGAGAAATCAAATTTTTGCTTGAGTGAAAGTGGGTCTTCAAAACAAGCACTAGATAGCTTGGTTCATCACCTTTTATCATTGGAATCACTTACTTTTCTTACTCATTAAAAGATAGTGAATAAGCCTCTCAATCCCTAGTTAATAAAATCTTTGGGAGATTTAGTTAATTTTACCCAATTTCTAATGTTATGCTACTTGTTTGTTTTAGTGATTTGGTTACTCAAATAATAATAAGAATAATATTAAATATAACTCTCAAGTTTTACATTTTTTGTCAATTTCACCTTTATTATTTTTCTTTTGAATTAAATTTGGCCCTTAACATTTAAAAAAAATCGAATTTAACCATTAATCTTTCACAAAGAGTTGAATTGTTGATTTTAAAAAAATGCTGGGTAAAATGTTAAAATTTTAAACTTGACAATCCACATATATTTCATGCTAATTTTTTTCTTGAATTTTATGAACTTTTGATAAATTTTTTTGAAATTTGAATATTTTTATAAAATTTAAATTATTAATTGACGTGACATATACAACAAGCAATGTTATGTCTGTATGAATTATATGTGAATTGCCATGTTGGTCGCTGCACCAACATTGTAAAAAATTAATATCTTAGTCAATATTTTGTAAGGTCAAATTTAAAAAAAATAGTAACATTGAAAACTAAATTTATCATTATGCCCAAATAAAAAACCCGCGTCCATCACTAACTTTGGATCCATCTAGTAGATGCATCTTCTTAAAGTTCAATTGCTAGTAGACCATGAAATGATCAACAATGTCACATTGTTGTGTTACAAATCAATTTTTTGGTGAATTACAATAACAGGGTAAAACTCGAACAATAAATGCGATTAGTGCGACTTAAACTCAAGTCATACTTGAAACAGTGAACACCCTGACCATCAAGCCATCATACGGGGTTCTGTGTTACTAATAATTTATTCATTAAACATATTTTCAAGTAAATTCTTTCCTAATGAAACTATAATCTTTTTGTGGTTTTCAATCTCTTCATTCTAATATCTTCAATTAGACGGTCCAAATTATTAGAAGAAGACCCACCAACACTAACACATTGATTGATTACTTTAGCCATTTCAGTTGCCGAATTCACGAACTCCTTTCGATCCACCATCACATCGTTCACCATTTTCTCCACTATCTTCCTATCGCATAAATCCTTCATATCCAACCCTATTTTCCACACCGTACTCACAACCCTACTAGTCACTTGTTGATCGGCAAAGTACGGCCAACAAACCATAGGCACCCCGGCAACGATGCTCTCCAAAGTTGAGTTCCACCCGCTATGCGTCAAGAACCCACCGACTGCCTGGTGGTTCAAGACCACCTCTTGCGGTGCCCAATCGACAATGTAGCCTCGATCCTTACTCTTCTCCATAAGCTCTTTTACAACATCCTCCCCTTCACCATCTTTTCCAATCACGGAATCTGGCCTTACAACAAACAAGAACTTCGTTTTACTGTTAAGAAGTCCATACCAAAGCTCTACGAGTTGATCCTTTGACGTGCTTGTAATGCTACCGAAACTTACATAGATAACGGATCGATTTGGTTGATTATCGAGCCAAGGAATGCAGCTTTTATCCTCTTCCCGAAGGGTATTCGAGAATTGATCAAATGGTTCTCTATGTTTTGCCTCGAGTCTTGTGTTTAGTTGAGCATGTAAGGGTCCAATGGGGTAGATGTTAGCGCATTTAGTACGTATCTGAGACAGTATAGGCCCGTCGAGCTCGTCGGTGGTGTTGAATATCAAGGCATCGGCTTGAGTGCTTTTCCGTGTTTGATTAAAAATAAGTTGAACAGTTGAATCGTCAATGTCCGGTTTTCGACAAAAACTAGGAAGATCTCGACATCGTAGATAAGTTTCCATGCCTGGCACTGTGGTTATCAACCTGTCCATGTCTTCACTTCCTCCGATATTTTAACAAAAAACCCATTAACCTATGCAAGTTTATGTATATAAATTGACATTTGGATTTGAAATTACATGAACAATTAACCAACAATGACATGAGCTTGAAAGTTAAACCCGAATGACCAGACTCGAAAGATCAATTGACAAACTCGAATGACTCAAAATCTAAATCACTCAAACCCAAAATAACCCGAATAAAAATACCCAAATTCGAAATGTCCAACCAAGAGTGACCCAAATTATCCAAATGATTACAATGCCATTCTTACTAATTAGGTTCAGATATTTTGGGATTATGGTTCCTACTATTCTGGATTAGAGACAGTACCAAACATCATTGAAATGAAAACAAATTGATAAAAAGGAAGGTTGATTTTACCTCTGATAGGAAGCTCCCCAGCTTTGATTATATCAGTAATAGAATAATAAACCCAGAAACTACGAGGACTGCTGGTACGAAAACCAATGATGGGGATCCCAAGCTCATTCGCAACATCAATAGCAAACCCAGAAAACCCATCTGCAATTACACAATCCACCGGTGGGTTGCTATTCATCATCATCTCTCTAAAACTCTGCTTGATTTTCATTACAATGGCTTCTTCATACGTCTCAAGGAACCAATTCCCTGATCTGGGATGATCAAGAGGGAGACCATCGGTTATGGTCTTGAGTTCGAACCCTGGGTATCTTTTAAAATAGGCAACAATGTTGGTGAACTTGATCAGGCGATCATGGTTATGGTGGGAATTGAGGAAAGTGAGCTTGAAACCGGCGAGGGCTAATAGTTCAGCTAGCTTAATCATGGAGTTTATATGGCCCTGTAATGGGAGAGGGAAGATGACAACATGAGGAGGACGAGATTGTGAAGCTGAATCCATTTCCATGTAAATTACAGGATTGGTATTTTGATGGGGATTTTGAGTTTTTAAGTGCTTTAAAGATCAATGTTTTGGGGGGCTACTGTTTAATGGTCAACAATGTCTGCTAGGACACGGATGGGAGAAATTTAAGTCAAAAAGCAGGAATTTATGGATAAAAACCCTTCAATATTAACATCATCACAAACGACCAGTCCAGGGCTGAGCCACCCGACCCAAGATTCATTCGAAAAGTAAAAGAGTTTGAAAAAAAATATAAATTTAAAAAATAGGGTTAAACTTCAAATAAAAGAGTTTGAAAAAAAATATAGATTTGAAAAATAAAATTAAACCTTAAATAAAATATTTTTGGCTTAGGTCTAAACTTAAACTCGACCAAATTTATAAAAAAAAAGTTATTTTCCTGCAAAAAGAAAATTATAATACGGATAAGCCGAGTCGAATTCGGCTTGTAACATTTTTATCCTGCTCAAGATTGATCAAAATTTTAAACTCATTTTTTGAATTAGATATAAAATTTTATCAAGACTCAACCCGACACATAAACAATGCTAATCACAACTAACATTTCGATTTATTAGCAAATATTTATTGGTCAATATATTTAGTCAAGGATAAATTTAAAGAGATATTCTAATTAAAGAAATCGAGGCCAAATTACATAAGTTTATTGAGCGGAGTGTATTGATGTTAGAGTTCTCTTAGTGTATGCTTACTACTTTAAAGTATTTTGTTTAAGCGTAAACTACATTATTAGTTATTAAATTGCGAGTGATTTTTTATTTAGTCGTTAAATTTTTTGAAAGTTTTTATTTAAATCATTAAACTATCTAAAAGTTTTAATTTAAGTTATTAAGCTGTTAAAATTTTTTTTTTAATGTTCCACGCACGAGCTCAAACAACGATTTGAACATATTTTAAATACAAGTCAATTTGACAGTCAATGTAAAAAATAAAAAAAATTGTTTGAACTTTGATTCTCATATTCGTAACGTTCAAAACTATTCAATAAAAAAGAATTAAATTGTAAAAGAAAAAGGAAAAGAAAACTTTCGAAATTTTAACTACCTAATAACTTAAAAGAAAATTTTTAAATAATTCACTGACTAAATTATAATTAATTGAATTCAAATAAATATTTTTCTACGTCTTTTTAAGGGAAGCAAAATTATAGTAGATAACGCTAACATCTATGAGTAAATTCATTCCTTAAGAAACCATAATATTTTTTGGGGTTTTCAAGCTCATTATTCTAATATCTTCAATTAAATGATCCAAATTCCTATAAGAAGACCCACCAACGTTAACACTTTGATTCGTTACCTTAGCCATTTCGGCTGCCGATTGTACAAACTCCTCCCTTCGATCCACCATCACATCATTCACCATTTTCTCCACTATCTTTCTATCACATACATCCTTCATATCCAACCCTATCTTCCACACCTCACTCACAACCCTACTATTCACTTGTTGGTCAGCAAAGTAAGGCCAGCAAATCATAGGCACCCCTGCGACGATGCTCTCCAAAGTCGAGTTCCATCCATTATGCGTAAAGAACCCGCCAATGGCAGGGTGGTTCAAGACTGCTTCTTGTGGTGCCCATTTTACAATGTAACCTCGATCCTTACTCTTCTCCATAAGCTCCACTACAACATCCACCCCTTCACCATCTTCTCCAATCACAGAAATCGGCCTTATAACAAGCAAGAACTTCGTTTTACTGTTAAGAAGTCCATACCAAAGCTCTACAAGTTGCTTCCTTGACGTGCTCGTAATGCCTACCAAAACTTACATGGATAACAGATCGATTTGGTTGCTTATCGAGCCAAAAGATGCAGCTTTTGTCCACTTCCCAAAGGGTGTTCGAGAAGTGATCATATGATTCTCCATGTTTTGCCTTGAGTCTAGTGTTTAACTGAGCATGTAAGGGTCCAACGGCATAGACACGAGGGCATTTGGTGCGTATTTGAGATAGGATAGGCCCATCGAGCTCTTCGGCGGTGTTGAGTATCAGGGCATCAGCTTGAGAGCTCTTTCGTGTCTGTTTTACATAAAGTTAGATAATTGAATCTGCAGTATCAGTTTCTCGACAAAAACTAGGAAGATCTCGACATCGAAGATAAGTTTCCATGCCTGGTACTGTTGTTAACAACCTGTCCATGTCTTCACTTCCTTCAATGGTTTAACAAAAACCCAGTTACTAGTGTCAGATGATGTATAATAAATACCATTAAAAGTTTAATTTAGGAAATTAACCATTGCACTAGGATTTTAATTTTGACCCGATTAGTTCAAACCCAGATCAGATTCAATTTTATTTGATCACAAAAATTTAACAATTCAAACTCAAAAATAACTCAAATCTAAAATGACCTAAACTCGAGTGTTAAACCCGAAATGACTCGACCTGAGAAACTCATCAATCTAAAACGAATTGAACTCGAAATGATTCAAATCTGAAATGTACCAACTTGAGAAACCTAACTAATAAACCTAAAATGACTTTTTTATCGAAACAACTTAAAATAATACAAATTTAAAAATCAAATTGACAAATTAAAATAATTAGCACTCAAAACGAACTCAAACTTGAACAAATTAAAACACAATTTTTAAACATGCTTGCAGGCGATTATTGAGTGGCTAAGGGGGAGTTGGATTGGATAGCTTTAGCGATATAGTTCAAATCACTTTGATCTCATATAATCTCTGATTTAATAAGTTATATAAGGTTAAAATAAATTTAAATAATTTCAGATTCAGATTTTGTGTTATTCTAAATTTATTCATAGTTAAATTTTTTCAAAAGAAGTATTCAAAGTGTTGGTCACTATGCAGTCAATAAGCTTTCTAACCATTAAAAATATTATCTTTGTGTCAAAATTTTATCCTGAACCTTTAAAGAGAGTCGTGTATGTTTCACAGAGGAACGCCCGAATTGGTAGTACTCGCAAAACTCGAGAAAAATGTTAATATTGTACATATGAATAACAATTGAGCTATTTGAATACGGGGGCGACTCAAACCACCAACCTTAAGCTTATATAGTTATTATTTGAGCCTAAGTGGTACCATGATTGTAAGTAAAGACCATATAAATCTTAGGTTGGAGGTTAGAGATTCATCACGTTCAAGTAACTCAACTATTATTCATATATCTTATATTAATTCATCTCTCAAGTCTTGCTGGTCATAATTTCACCGTTCTCTTTTCGTAAATTGTACATGACTCTCCGTGAAGGGCGGGAACAATACCGTCAATTATTGGGAGTCTGATTAACTACTCGAGGAACGAGACTTCAAGAACTTCTCCCGACAGAGCCAACAACTAAAAACAGTTCTAAACATGGTTGAAACTAAAACAAAGTTGATAAAAAAGAAGTTAATTTACCTTTGATAGGAAGCTCCCCAGCTTGGATTATATCAGGAATGGAATAATAAACCCAGAAACTACAAGGACTGCTGGTACGAAAATAAATAATGGGGATTCCAAGCTCCTTTGCAACATCAAGAGCAAAGCCTAAAAACCCATCTGCAATTATGCAATCCACTGGTGGACTGATATTTACAAGCATCTCTCTCAAACATGGCTTCATTTTCATTTCCAGGGCCTCTTCATACATATCAAGGAACCAATTCCCTGACCTGGGATGATCAAGAGGCAGACCATCGGTTATGGTCTTGAATTCGAACCCTTGGTATCTTTCAAAGTGGGTAGCAATGTTGTTGAACTTGACCAAGCGTTCATGGTTGTAGTGGGAGTTGAGGAAAGTGAGCTTGAAGCCGGCGAGGGCCAGCAGTTCAGCTAGCTTAATCATAGAGTTTATATGGCCTTGTAATGGGAAAGGGAAGACGAGAACATGTGGAGGAGGAGCTTGTGAGGATCGATCCTTTTCCATCTTTCAGGATCTGTTTGAGGGTTTTCTTGAGTTTTATGAGCTCAAGAACCAAGGTTTTATGAAATCCTCTGCCCCCAACCAATGCCCCATCTCTGTCCCATTTTCAATTGCAATAGCAATATATCAACCTTTTTCTCATCCTATGCGTAAACCCTACCGGAGAACACGAAGAAGCACCGGAGTTATTCCAGAGTAATTGCATAAATGCATAGTTTTTGGAGAAACGTGGCCATGATGTGGAGCGTATGACACTGCATAAGTGGCTACTTTTCTCAAGACGGCGTGTTTAAGTTTGCTAAAGAGTTCTATAAATGTAGTTTGTCGTCTTCCTTGAAATTACTTTTGACATTTTGGAGTTTCAAAGTTTTCCAGCTTTTCTGTTGTTTGGAGTTCATTTTCGGTGGTTATAGTTTGAAATTTTCAACTTTTCATCGTCGGTAACTTTAAAAACCTGCAAAAAGAAATCAGAAAGATTCCATCTTATAGCATTTCACGTGACCGCAATTATTTATTACAACATGATTTTATCAGAATTGCAATAATAAGGACCACCGACATTGTCACGTGATTTAGCCAATTCACCCATTTTCACCGACACTTTCATGCACCATTTTTAAAAAACAAAAATAAATAATTAAATATGAAATTCAAAATTACTATATCTTGATCATCGAATATTCGTATACTCGAATATAAAAAATAAAATTCGATCGACGTTATTATTCTCGAAAAATCACAGTACGAATGATTTTTAAAAAATCTTGAAGGTTCTCGATCCGTTCCGTTTAAAACCTAATTCCTAGATTAAAATTTTTTTAAAGATGATTTGGAGAAAATCAACAAATTATATAAAAAAATTGCAAACAGAAAGCAGAAGAGAAAAATGTTTGCAGAGAAGATTGTATTTTAGTTTAGTGTGGAAATTGAGGAAATCAATCCTCTATTCATACTAAGTAACATTAGGATAAAACGGTGAAAAAACATGAGTAATTTTATAAAAAAATTCCTAATGATATTTTCATTAAATCCTTAACAACCTCACTAAATCCTCAACAATCAAACATACGTAATTTTTTTTTTTTTTTTTTTTTTTTGCTTTATCAACACTAAAAACCAATTAAATGGAGCCTAGAAACTTGACAAAAAAAATCAATTAAACCAATATGTTTGATTTATGTATTATATTTTTATGTTTATAATTACTTTTTATTTTATTTTTGAGTCCTATCTTGTGTATTCCTTCTACTAGAATCATGTTAGAACCAGATTTGCCTATGAGATTTGGTGGAAAAGAAGAAAAAGAAAAACATGAGATTTGAAGTGATACCAAAGAGATTTGGGTATCTGAGAAGAAGAATGAATGGAAAAAACCCATCTTTAAGGAATGGTTAGAATAAATGAGAAGAGAGATTGATAAAAAGAAAGTGGAAGAGAAATTTAGAAGTCTAAAGAGAAAAAGAGACGAGTTGCATAATTGCAAGCAACTTTTAAATTCTTTAAAACTGGATTTACAAGTTCTTAATCCATGTGCTAGACATAATCTTAAACTGGACTTACAAAACTTCAATAATCAGCTATTCAAATTTATAAATAATTGGATTTTATACCTATAATTTAATTTTATTGAATCAATTGATTTAATTCGTTGATCCAATTGAACTAAAAATTGATGATCTAATCGATTTGATCACTTATTCGATTATGAAAATATTGTCGAAAACCATTAAGTCTTAACTAAGTACTTCAAGGTTTAAACATATTTTTATATTTTTACGCTTTTAATGTAGCTATACTCCTCCGTCCTTCGAACATGTGTCAATATCAAATGCATCGTAGATCTCTTGTTGGCTTCATCCGAAGAAACACTTCAACAGACTACTCGTTCCTTTTGGAAGGAACCATCCACTCGTTGTAAATATTAACACTCTTCTTGTACGAACGCACTCTTGATATGCTAAGAAGTCCATTTAAGCATAATAATCTCGTATTGATAAAGTCTCATGATATATGCCTATGAAATATTTTTTACACATTTAATGGGATTGAATGTTTATCCGACCATGTCATACCAATAAACGAGAGGATCCCTCTGTAAATACTTTAAGGAATGATGCAAAAGGATCTTTCTTTTAGCACCCTAGACTTACTCTGA
Organism: Kokia cookei; assembly: GCA_039519145.1. Taxonomy (NCBI): domain Eukaryota; kingdom Viridiplantae; phylum Streptophyta; class Magnoliopsida; order Malvales; family Malvaceae; genus Kokia; species Kokia cookei. The sequence continues at coordinate 1,292,268 of CM076907.1, read as the reverse complement.
GCAATTGTTTTCATGGTTAGTCTGTCTTGTTGTCCTTGTCTTTATCTCTTGTTGTATGTTGTATCACCAAATATATAAGGTAAAATGATAATTTTATATAATATCAAGGATGGAGAAAGACAAGTAATTATTACAATCGCTTCACACTTATAATACAGAAAGAAAAAAAACCATTATAGCGCACATCCACTTTTCAAAAAAAATAAAATAAAATAAAATAAAAGTCCACTCCCATTCCCATTCTATTCTGTTAATTGGGGGATGTATTGATGCTACTATGGAAGGGGAGTTCTCCTTTTGCATTCTATTCGAGCTGATATTCAAGTCATTAAGCCCTAATATTTTTTAAGCATAAAGTATATTAATATTATGCTTAAACTCAACTTAAATCTGGTTCAACCTGACTCATGAACACCTCTAGATAAGATATTCAGTCATATAAGGATATTTTGAAGAGTTTTACTACGATTCAATTACATTGTTTAAAGAGATATTGCAACAAAAAATTAAAATGAAGAAGATCCCTTTTTTCCATACCATATCAATGATTTTAACTGAAGCAAAATTCTAGTGGTTTGTGCCTATCATGCTAACTTAGTGAATTAATTCACATTGAGATAAATTCATTCCTTAAGAAACTATCATTTTTTGTGAGTTTTCAAGCACATTATTCTAATATCTTCAATTAAACGATCCAAATTACTATAAGAAGACCCACCAACATTAACACTTTGATTCGTTACCTTAGCCATTTCAGATGCGGATTTTGAAAACTCCTTCTTTCGATCCACCATCACATCATTCACCATTTTCTCCACTATCTTTCTATCACATACATCCTTCATATCCAACCCTATCTTCCACACCTCACTCACAACTCTACTATTCACTTGTTGGTCAGAAAACTGAGGCCAGCAAATCATAGGCACCCCTGCGACAACGCTCTCTAAAGTCGAGTTCCATCCATTATGCGTAAAGAACCCGCCAACGGCCTGGTGATTCAAGACTGCCTCTTGTGGTGCCCAATTTACAATGTAACCCCGATCCTTACTCTTCTCCATAAGCTCCATTACAACATCCTCCCCTTCACCATCTTTTCCAATCACGGAATTTGGCCTTACAACAAGCAAGAACTTTGTTTTACTGTTAAGAAGTCCATACCAAAGCTCTACAAGTTGCTCCCTTGACGTGCTAGTAATGCTACCAAAACTTACATAGATAACAGATCGATTTGGTTGCTTATCGAGCCAAAGGATGCAGCTTTTGTCCGCTTCCCAAAGGGTGTTCGAGAATTGATCATATGATTCTCCATGTTTTGCATTGAGTCTAGTGTTTAATTGAGCATGTAAGGGTCCAATGGCAAAGACACGAGGGCATTTGGTGCGTATTTGAGATAGTATAGGCCCATCGAGCTCTTCGGCGGTGTTCAGTATCAAGGCATCGGCTTGAGGGCTCTTTCGTGTCTGTTTTACAACTAGTTTGGTAATTGAATCTTCAATGTCCTGTTTTCGACAAAAACTAGGAAGATCTCGACATCGAAGATAAGTTTCCATGCCTGGCACGGTTGTTATCAACCGATCCATGTCTTCACTTCCTTCAATAGTTTAACAAAAACCCATTTACTAGTGTCAGTTGATCACAAACCCGATTGATTCAAACCCATTTAAGATTCAAATTTATTTAATCGTAAAAAATTAGCAACTCAAACTAAAAAATGACCTAAACCCAAAGGTCACAACTTAAAATGACTCGAACTCAAAACAACGGAACAAGTTACTCAAACTATTCCAAACTTAAGTATCAAACCCTAACGAAAAAAAATTCTGAAATGATTCAACTCGAAAAACCCATCAATCTACAATGATTCAAACCTAAAATAAATCGACACAAAAAACCCAACTAGCTAACCTAACGTGACCCGAAAACAAAATAACCTAAAAAAACTCGAATTTAAAAAGTCAAATTGATAAATCTAAATGATAAGAACCTAAAATGATTCCAACCCGAAGCATTCCAAACTTCTTTAAAAAAAAAATTAAAACTTAAAATCATTCCAACACAAAATGATATAAATTTTTAAAATTCGAATTAATCCAACTTAAACCAAATCAACTCGCTTAATTAACAGGAATATTCCAAATGTCTTTCTCCTTAATTTCTTCAACATGCATGTCAAATCATTTCGACTTAAGGTTTTGTGTCATTCTAAATTAAAAACAGTGCTAAAGATGGTACAATAAACAAAGTTGATTAAAAAGAAGTGGATTTACCTTTGATAGGAAGCTCCCCAGCTTGGATTATATCAGGGATAGAATAATAAACCCAGAAACAACGAGGACCGCTGGTACGAAAATAAATAATTGGGATTCCAATCTCCTTAGCAACATCAAGAGCAAAGCCTAAAAACCCATCTCCAATGATGCAATCTACTGGTGGGCTACTATTCACAAGAACCTCTCTCAAACTTTGCTTCATCTTAAGTTCCATGGTATCTTCAAACATATCAAGGAACCAGCTCCCTGACCTAGGATGATCGAGAGGGAGACCATCGGTTATGGTCTTGAATTGGAACCCTGGGTATCTTTCAAAATGGGCAGCAATATTGTTGAACTTGACCAAGCGTTCCTGGTTGTGGTGGGAGTTGAGGAAAGTGATCTTGAAGCTGGCGAGAGCTAGCAGTTCAGCTAGCTTAATCATGGAGTTTATATGGCCTTGTATTGGGAGGGGGAAGACGAGGACATGTGGAGGACGACATTGAGAGGATCGATCCTGCTCCATCTGATCGGAGGATCTGTTTTGAGGGGGTTTTTGAGTTTTCCGTGCTTTAAGAATCAACAATTTGGAAGCTATATAATGGCCAAAAGATGTATTTGGATAGGGTGGAGACTGTACTCCAATGAATATGTAATTTGAACATTATATTAATTTATAAGTTCACAAATTTTAAAAAATTAAATGATATATTTCCCATTTTTAGGGAAAGTTGTAGAAATTTTTTTAAACGGTTGGAATTAAGTTGTAATTTTTATAATAATAAAAATGTAATTTCATCATTTTAATTAATTTATATCTTTATAATTTTTAAAAATTTAAATCAAATTTTTATGATTTAAAAAAAAAAATTAAAATACAATTTTAATTTTACTAATTTAAAATTTTAAAATAGTTAAGTGAAACCAGTCATGCGTTTAGCTACATCCCTATATCTATCCTTAATAATGACCTTATTTTCCATCTCCATTCCAATGTGGAATTATTGCATCTTGCCTACTTCTTAAAAACATTTGGTGTGACCGTCTCTCCCACTCAAATTCTCCATGTCATCCCACTTTCTGAGATGTTTATTGTGAAATTGGGCAGTCAATAATTGTTTTGACACCACTTGTTCTGAGTGATTGGACCATTACTCTGATCCCAAAAGACATATTTGATTGTTTATACTTTCAAGAACTTTTCATCTATCTTTTTTTAAAGTGCGTGATATCTATTAATTGAATATGAACAAATTGTTAAGATAAAAAATGAATAAAACCCAGAGAGTTTGTTTAAATGTTTTATTATAATTTATTGTGCATGGCTAAAATTTATATCTAGGCAAAATAGTCTTGTTTTAGTTTATTTCTTCTTCAAGTTTTAAGAGAAAATATGGTTATAAAAACTTTCGTGATCATTCTATATCTTTTTGAAATTAATTAATCGAAATATACATTTATTAATATTTAATAATTTTGGATGTAATTTACAAAAAAGAAAGATTTTACCTTTATTACATGTCATGCGACTGCAAGTTAATTCATTACGATTATTAATTTAAAAGTTGGCATGGATGTAAGAGGTAAATAAAGGAACGGGGGTCAAATTGTTTAATTCGAAATTAGCAGGAACCTACGAAATAATTTAATAACAAAAGTGGGGATGGGAAAGGCCCCTCATTTAGTTGTCCCTATTTCCCTCCAAGTTGTTATCGTTGAATAAGATGCTAATTAATTATAGCAAATTAGATTAAAAGGACTAAATCTCAAAATTTCCAATTTTTATTCGTCATCCTTGTGTCCTCAATTAGACAGTCCGCATTACAGTACGGAGACCCACCAACATTCACAGATCCTTCAGCCAATTTGCCGGATTCAGCAGCTGATTTCAAAATCTCCTCCCTTTTTTCTACCATTAAATCATTCACCAGTTGCTCCACAACTCTTCTATCACACACATCCTTCATATCTAATCCTAATTTCCACACATCCTCCACAAACCTACTGTTCAATTGTCGGTCACCGAAGCAAGGCCAACAAATCATGGGCACCCCCGCCGTCACGCTCTCCAAAGTCGAATTCCATCCGCTGTGAGTCAAAAACCCACCGATAGCCCAATGGGCCAAGACCTCTTCCTGTGGACCCCAATCCACTATGTACCCTCTTTCTTTGGTCCCTTCCACGAGCTCTGTCGGTCGTTTCTCGGCGCATTCTCGGGCCTTAAACCCCACAAAAACCTCTTTCCACTATTGACAAGCCCAAACCAAAACTCCATGAGTTTCTCCCTTGGCAAAATTGCAATGCTACCGAAACTAACATAAATAACAGAGCCCTTTGGTTGCTTATCAAGCCATGAGATGCAACTCCGATCTACTTCCCTAAAACTATTAGAGGACCGATCCGGCAATGTCCGGTTTGTGTCGGCAAGTCTTGCCTTGAGATGCTCATGGAGAGGTCCAATGGTGTAGATTTTGGGACACTTGGTCCGCATTTGAGATAATGTGGCTCCTTCTAGCTCTTCGAAAGTGTTTAAAATGAGTCCATTGGCCTTGAAATTTGTGCTTGTTTCTCGGGCCATAAGTTGGAGAAATGGGTCCTTTAGATCACTAACTTTGCAGAAGCTGGGAAGGTCTCGGAATCTAAGAAAAGTTTCCATGCCTGCTACAATTGTTATCAAGCAATCCATGTCTTGATTACCTTGTAATTTTTTGACAAGAGAACACATTGTAAGTAGATAAGAAAGCTCAAAAACTCGAGAATCACTTTTCTTAATACTTCTATAATGCTTATCAATCCCTGTATTATGTTAAAATTTGATATTTAATCTTTTTACTTTAATTTGGTATAATTTAATATCTTTACTTTTATAATATCAGCATGTTCAAATTGATAATACATTGATAACATATTCAAAAACTACTATATGCATTATGGGGGAAGTCAACTCTATTAAGAGAAGTTTGCTAATAGTAGTCTTACCAATATCGATTCATTAAGAGGTCTGTTGATTCTCGATTGGCAGCACTTCATAGACTTCTTCTAACGGAGTCAACCTCCCCTCAACAAATTAAATGATATCACATAACTTTGAGTGGAAGCTCTCCTGCTTGGATCATATCAAAAATAGAGGAAAAAACCCATAAGCAACCAGCACTAATGGTACGAAATTGAATAATGGAGATCCCAAACTCGTTAGCAACATCAAAGGTAAGCCCTAAAACACCATCTCCTATGATGCAATCCGGAGGTGGGTTAATCTCAAACAACATTTGTTTAAAAATTGGATTGGTTATCAATTCCAAGCTCCCAAACATATCCCACATGGCAACGCCTACACGAGGATGATCTTGGGGAAGACCATCCGGTATCGTCTCGAATTTGAACCCTGGATATTGAGAAAAAAGAGAAAGAATATCGGTGTGACGAACGAGACTTTCATGGTTGTACTCGGAGTTTAGGAAGGTGACCTTGATGCTTGCAAATGCCAAAAGCTCAGTAAGCTTGAGCATGGAGTTCACATGGCCTTGTGCTGGGAAAGGGAAGATGAGTACATGAGGAGATTGGTGCACTGCCTCCATCTTTTGGGGTGTCTCCACTTGATTTTTCTTGTGAATATATATATCAACAAGATACTAGTTTACATATAATAATTTGTATCGATTTAAGATAGATTGACATAAGATTTAAAATTCGACTTTGTAATGTCAAGTTGAGAGAATTTCTTAAACTTTTTTGCATCCTACATTGGAACAAATGGGAAATTAAAAAAAGAAGAAGATAGAATCAAGACTTTTGGAGTGATAATAAAAGCACCTCGAATTGTCTATGGCCATTGGTTAACTAAAGCCTAGAGATTGCTAAAATCTTTGGCTGCATTGTATTAAATTGGCCTGAAATTAAAAAATATTTTTAAAAATAATATAAGTTTTTTCAAAACCGAATTTGAATCCAAACCTTTTTTTTTTTAAATTTTTTTATTTTACTATCTGAATCTAATTATATTTAAATTCGGATGGTATTTAAATAAAATCTTTCCAACAAAAATGACTTTAAAAATTATTTATTAATTTTAGATTTGGTTTCTTCTACATCTATTCTTTATAATAAAATCTTATATATAAAAGTCTAAACATGTACTGAAGAGATTATACAAATAGAACTAAATTATACGAAAGTAAAGTAGATACATTAAATTTTAAAATTTAGTATAATAGAAGGACTAAAATCATAATAAACCACTTTTTTCCTAACCTTTTGAAACAATTTTGGGCCGAAGACAGCTTTGTATGTAACCCACTACCCTGGACTTTGCTTGTGCTTCAACCGTAGTTGGTTTTCAGCATAAAACTTTTATATAAACCAATAACCATTTTTTATAGAATACTAATTTCTACTCATAAATTTTTCTTCGAATTTTTAAAATTAAAAAAACAATCTAATTAAGGGATAGCAAAAAACTTCAAATTTAACAGGTTTGGCCCAACCCAATCCATCAAGGTTGGAATATTTTTCTTGAAAATCGGATTTGAGACGGGATAGGTGAAATTAAAAAAATAATTTGATCGAATCAAGTTTGAGATAAATTCACTCCATTCCATTTTGATATATTTACAGAAATGCTTCTAATATATACATATATTAAATTTTTGCTTTCGATATATAAATAAAAATATATTAAAATTTAAGTCTAAATTAAAAACAAATAAAACATCGGGGTTGGTAAGAATGATTACCACTAAAATAAAAGTTTATTTTTTATTTTTTAAAATTTATAAAATTTAAAATTATTACATGATAAAATTATACTTTTATCTTTAAAAATATTAAAATTATAAATTCATCCTTTAAAATATTAGAAAATATAAATTATTAAAATAATGAGAATTCCACAAAGTTTGGAGAAAAACTCGAGAAGATGGTCCCAAATTCAGCCAAATGGCGACATATCTTTACCATCTCATGCCATGGAATGCCACGTACATTCCCCTAATCATCATCTATCACTTTACATAAACACCCTCTTCACTACTCTCCTCTCCCATCACCATCACCAACCTTTCATCAAAGGCTATGATCCCATCCCTTTTCGGCAACAACACAACCGTCTTCTACCCTTTCTCATTCAACATATTCGATCCATCAACCGAAACCTCAGCAGCCATAAGCAACAGCAGGATAGACTGGAAAGAAACCCCAGAGGCACATATTTTCAAAGCCGACGTACCAGGACTTAAAAAAGAAGAGGTGAAAGTAGAGGTTGAAGAAGGTAAAGTGTTACGAATCATTGGTGAAAGGAGTTTTGAAAAAGAAGATAAGAATGATACATGGCATAGGACTGAAAGGAGTAGTGGTAAGTTTACGAGGAGGTTTAGGTTGCCTGAGAATGTAAAAATGGATGAAATTAAAGCTGCAATGGAGAATGGTGTGCTTTGTGGTAGTTGTGCCTAAAGAAGAAGAGAAGAAACGTGAGGTTAAGAACATTGAAATATGTGGTTGATGTTAGTGAAGTTTAAGGAATGGTTTTGTAAGAATGTTTTTATATATGTTGTGTGTTTTGTAGGCAAGTGTTTGAAGACAAATGGGTTTGGGTTTGGGTTTGTGTTTGGGATTTTGATAAGAAATGTTTGTTTGTTTTGGTTAAATGTTGTTAACAATGTGTTTTGAGAAATGGTAAATAGAAATATATGTGTTCCTAATTTGTCCCGACACAAACTGAACTTATTCTTAAATTTATTTAATTTTATTTAAATTTAAAATAAATAATATCCAAATTACAAACACTTATTAATCTTTGACCCAATATTAGCCCAATTACAAACCGATTTAAAAGGCCTAAATTGTAAACCTAAACCCAAATCTAATACATCCAAGCCTAAACAAAAAAACATAATCTTCTACAAGTGCATTAGCTGCCGTTCCTTTTTTCATTCAGAGCATGCCACGTCAGCACTATCAGTAATACCAGCAAGTTGTCACTGTCACCACCACCGCCACTGGAACCTGTAAAAAGAGAAAAGACTTGCATTAAGTTGTAAAAAACAAAAAAGAATCATTGTAAGAAAAGGCTGTAAAATCAAATTCAAAACAAATTGTAAGTTTTACTGATTTTTTATTGAACATTAAAAATCAATACAAAGAAGCAGGCTTTCGAGCATTTGAAATCAATACATACAAGTTTATTTTTGAAATTAATACACTAGATATTTTAAAATCGAACACAAAAGAAACAAACACACGAAGCAACAAAAAACAGATTCAAGTCAGATACAAAGCTCTCGGGCATTAAGTTATCCAGGTACTTTGAATACATATTTATTTTCATTTATAATTTCAATTTCTAACCCCGGATATTCTAAATATTCATTAATACGCATATTAAATAGATCACTATTATCATTTATTATTATTTTTATTTCAAAACACATTAAATAAATAAATAATAAATACATTAATAATAAAAAAGGAAAATAAAAGGTCATACTTGGCTTACTGTCATTGTCGTTGTCGTTGCTCTGATCGAGATCCTAAAGAGCATGGTCGTATATGTGAAGAAGTTCGACAAAGAGAGGTTTGATTTAAAAAGAAAAAGAAAAAGAAAAAGAGACGATTTGGTTTCGATTTGAGTAAAAAATTTAAAAAAAAATAAAACCTTTCATTTTCTTAGAGATCTAGGCTAGATCGGTTCGATCTAGACCTATATCTATCTTTTAAACACGAAATAAATAAAAAAAGGAAGCTTTTTATTTGGACCGCCGTGGACAGCGGTGCGTGGCAGCGTGTGACAATGGAGGGACGACGGACGGCGAGGGATGACCGACGACCCTAATGGCCAGCCTTGAACTTTCCAGAGAGAAAAAAGGGAGGGGTTGAGTTTTTTTTTTAAAACTAATGGAGAGAATGATTTTTTTTTTTCGAAAAATAGCCTTTTATAGCTTGAAAAACGACGTCGTTTTGAAGGGATAACTTAAACACCAAAATGGCATAGTTCAGGAGCTCCAACCTGACCCGATCCGACCCAGTCAAGGATCCACGTGTTTTTATTAAATAGTTTATTTATGCAATTGGTCCTTTTGCTTTTTTAAATTTACAATCTCATCATTTTTAAACTTTTGATTAATTTTAAAATTTCCCATTAATTTTATTTCATTTTCAATTTAGTCCTTTAACCTTTTTAAAGTCCAGGAAACTGCCACATGTCTATTTTTGGTTTATTTATGCAATTAGTCCTTCCCTTTTTTATTTTGTTTCAATTTCATCTTTAATTCAAATTTTGATTTATTTTTAAATGTGCCCAAAAATTTTAAATAATTTTCACTTTAGTCCTTTGACTTCTGGAGGCCTAAGAAGCTGCGTCCCATCTTTTGGTTTTATTGCCCAAAAGGTCCTCAAACTTTCTAAAAATTATTTTTTGACCCTCAAACTTTCCAAAATTATATTTTACCCCTAAACTTCTCAAAAATTACATTTTCACCCTCAAATTTCTCTAAAATTACAATTTTACCCTCACACTTCCAAAAATCACAATTTTACCCTTAAACTTCAAAAAATCATATTTTCATCTCAAACTTTTCCAAAATTACATTTTTGCCCCCGAACATCCAAAAATTACCATTTTGCCCTCGAACATCCAAAAATTACCATTTTGTCCCCAAACATCCAAAAATCACATTTTCAACCTCAAATTTTCCAAAAGTTCGATTTTAATACCAAATTTTCCAAAAATTTCAATTTTGATCCCTAAATTCCTCAAAATTATATTTTCATCTTGAATTCTCCGAAACTTTATTTTTAACCCCGTTTGTTTTTTTTTCTTTTTTTTTTTTTCTCTTCAATGTTCATACACGGAACTTTATTATTATTCTCTCGTATTTTGTATTCTATTAACTCTATGTTTATTTTTTGTGCATTTATTTATCTGCTTAATTATTTTGTTTCGTGTTATTTAACTTCTACTATTATATGCTCATTCATATTTAATTTACATGTTCGTTTTCAAAATTACTTTACATACAAATAAACCTTTAAAACCGAGACAATATCCTTTTCGTGTGGAAATCTTGAAAAATCATGCCCTAACATGCTGAGTGTGATTTTTCGTATAATTTACACAAATCGAATGTCCTCTTCCAAACTTTTCAAATGCTTTTTAATTTCAAGATTCCAAGAATGTCATGCCCTAACGTGTTGGTCACGACTTCAATTCTCCGTGAAAGTCGAAACAAACGGGCATTTTTTTTAAATCTAATTTTTTTAAAATCACATGAAATAAGCTATGTGTCCGAGAATTGTATTTTAAACTTAATTCGAAATTGAGTTCTCAAAGAATATACAAATAATTAAAAAAAATGAATCAATATCCTTTCATTTTCAAAATTATTTTACTTACAAATAAACCTTTAAAACTGAGGCAATGTCATTTTCATGTGGAAACCTCGAAAAACCATGCCCTAATGTGCTGGGTGTGATTTTCGTATAATTCACGCAATCGAATATACTCTTTTAAATCCTTTCAAAATATCCTTCAATTTCGAAATTCCGAGATTGTCGTGCCCTAACGTGTTGGACACGACCTCAATGAAATTCTAAATACACAGGCATTTTATCCCTCGTATTTTAAACTTAACTCGAGATTTCAAAGTTTTAAAAAACAAAGAACCCAAAGTAATCAACATGGTACCAATTTTGGGTGTGTGAGGGTGCTAATCCTTTCTCATACGTAACCAACTCTCGAACCCATTTTTTAGATTTCGAAGACCAAAATGTTTTTTAAAACGGATTTTAAACGTTTTGTGGTGAGTCAATCACACCATAGAAAAAGATTGGTGGCGACTCCATTTTTTTTATTTAAAAATATTGTTCGAGACCTGGTTTGTTTTCCCAAAAATAAACGTTTCGACAATATGTTTATTAGAATTCAGTAATAAGATGAAGCGTATTTTAATTCAAGAGTGGTTGGGTAAGACTTCAAATCGGGTGTTTAGATGGAGAAACAACAAGCTTAAAGTGTGGATCACTTTCATATATCGATAGGGTTGTTTGAGAAAGAGCATACATAGAAACAAGGTGTAATTGATGACTTAATTATCTGGTATGTCCATTGTAATTGCTGGAATTCATCTTCGTTTGGGGTCAAGTTGTGCTGAATATCCCATTCAAGAAATGGGAACTCAAGTGAAGTACATGTGAGTTATGGTGTTTATTGTGAGTATAAGCATTGCAGGGTTCCATGGAGTGGATGAAACTCATGATTATTATGGTCCCTGTGGGAAACATGACTTAGAGAAGGAAGCTCAGATGCTGTCTCCATGTTCATACGCAGCCAAATACCGGAGAGCTCCGGTTTCCGAGCGCTGTTGCGCTATAATAGAGAAAAAGCTCAGCAATCCAGACTGTCTCTGTGCTATTTTGCAAACTCGTACAGCATACGATGCCGGAGTGAGAAATGAAATCCAAGTGTAGCTAGCTTTCTCAGATCGTAAAAAAAGTGAATGCGGAGTGGGGCAGGGTGATTTCACTCGTTAGAACGAAATGGGATCATGACAACATCAATTCGTATGATAATTAATGATTAGAGGAGAAAAAGAATTGATTTGTTTTTATAAGTACCAACTACTACTGTTAATCTTTCACATGAAATAGTGTAGAATCTCAATTTAATAAAAATGGATTTGCTTTCATATATATGAACTATCAATGTAAATTCCTCTATCAAAGTCTCAAAATTATAATTTAGCATTGGTTGACTGGTATTTTTTTGCATCAAAATTTATTTATTTTTGTTAAATTGTGATTCACACTAACAGGCAGATTCTTCCATTTGCTGATTGCTGAACAAATTTATTATTTTTTCTATGAAGAATTTTTTAAAAATTATTTATTTATTTTTTGAATTGTGATTCTCCTTACACTTGTATGTGATTCACACAAACAGACAGATTCTTTCATTTATTGAATAAACTAAATTATTGAAAGTGTTGAAAGCCAAATATTAACCTAAATGTTGCAATAATTAATGCAAAATTGAAATTCAACTATTTTTATATAATTCAAAAGTAGAGGGATTGAAACTGAAAATTAACTATTATTGTTTAGAATTAGGGTGATAGTTTCTGTCACTTTCATTAAACCATGTAATAAATTTGCAAAGTTATCCTCAAAAAATGATTTACATGAAGATTGCTTAAAGTCTTTCTAGTAAATTTGTTGGTGTGGCATTCTAAAATTAAAAAAAGTTCTTACGCGGTAATCATGTTACAAAAGAGTACTTATTTGCAAGTTTTTTCATGTCAACAGGCACACCAACCAAGCATATAATGCCTCCTCTACCACCATTTCATCGAAACGGTAAGGCGCATCCCTTCCAACACCGTTGACCGAAGGAAAGCCTTACCACCGTCATGAATAACTTGCAAAAAGAAGACAACAGAGAAACAGAGAGAAAAAGAAAAAGACAGAGAAAGAAAAAAATAAAATAGTAAATGTGACTATAGAAGCTCGCACCAACCCTGTAATATTTTTCTCTACACCCGAAAGATATAGCAATTGAATCAAAAAAAGATTTCAAGGTAGCACTGTCTTTACATATATATATATATATATATATATATATTTTTTTTTTCTTTCTTTTTCTTTTATTTCGCAAATAAGATATAAAAAAAGAAAGAGAAAAGGAAAGAGACTTACCTTCGGTCTCCAACGCGCCGTTGTTGTGAGCGGATGAGGTTACCACCCCCAATGAAGGGTGGTCTATCCTTCGAACAAGGAACCCTTGGATCGCCTCAGATCCGTATGAGGATATAAAAATTGAGGGATTAGGGATTTGTTTGGGAAAGAAACCCAAGAAATCGAAGTATTTTTTTAAGTTTTGGGACCGTATTCGAAGTTTTTAACCTTAGATCTGGATTTGGGAATTCAAGAGGGTTAAAAATAGTGTTTTTTAGAAAATTCGATCACCGGAGGTGACAATCACCATCGTCGATGACCGGTGGCTACGGTGTATCGAGCCTAAAGTAGGCCGGGAAAAGGCCTCGAGAGAAAATGGAGGGGCAAGAGTTTTTTAAAAAAAAAAACCAAGGAGCCTGATTGAGAGGATTTGGGCGAGTAAAGAGAAATGAAGAGAAAATATCTTAATAAGAGTCATCGTCAAATTTGGATTTTATTGGGCTTGGGTGGTTCATTTAGTAGCATTATTTTTGTTGTCTTTTGTTACGAGTTTATTTGTGTCATCTTGTTTTTTTTTAGACTTGCTGAGTTGTTCGGCTTTCAAATACTTTTGTTTATTAGAGTATCAGAGTCTATCTCGATTTTGATCCCAGAAAAAATTCAAGTATTTTTAACACCATCAAAGTTCTTTGATATAATTATTGGAAATACCCTCCACGTCTATGGATTTGAGCCTTTAACCTTGAAATTCAATCAATAAAAAAGAGGAAAAATCGAGAATGGGAAGAATAAACAATCAGTGCAAAGTAAGAACCCAAACTTTTGAAAGTAAATACCTTTTTTGAGCGGGAAAAGATTTGATTGTTTTCTCAATTGTTTGAATCGGATTGGTGAGTTTCCATCTTCATTTTATCGAGGGTATACACCACTTTTAGAATTAAGATTAACATTGTTGTTTGTTGAACACAGCATTGTATGCTTTATTGAGGGTATACACCACTTTTAGAATTGGGTTGGTGAGTATTGTTTTCTGTAATTTTTAGAAACCATGTGAGCAATTTGTAAAGTTATCATCCTTAAAAGAAATAATTATACACTACTTTAAAAAATTATTTACATGAAGATTGTTGTCTATCTATGCATGTATAAAGGATCTTGCTTTTTCTAATTTCACTTTTGAAATTTCAAAAATAATCAACAATATTGTTTCAATCTGTATAAATAGGGTGATTCAACTTCACAAGTAATTACTTATAATGGTTTATTGATCTTCATCAATGTACTAAACTTGCGTGTGACTAAGGCCGGGTAACGGTTGATATATATATACGAACTTTGCTTCTTTAAAATTTTAGTAGGGTCTAAATCTTGATTAAAAGTATGGTAATCAATGGTTAGAGGAGAAAGTGAATTGATTTGTTTTTATACGTACCAACCACCACTGTTAATCTTTTACATGAAACAGTGTAGAGTCTCAACTTAACGAAAATTGATTTGCTTTCATATATATGAACTTACCAATGCAAATTCCTCCATCAAAATCTCAAAAATTATAATGTGGCATTGGTTGGCTGGTATTTTCCTGCATCAAAATATATCTATTTTTGTTAAATTGTGATTCACACCAACAGATAGATTTCTTTCTTTTGCTGAATAAATTGATTAAAATTCTTTATTTACAAGTTTATCCATGTGAGAGGAATGTAACACCTCTAACTCGGATCAGGAGTTTCGGTAAAGTCTGAGGCGTTACATTCGATCATCGAAGAGATCCAGTAAAACCATTCTTTTGCTTGAGTTGAATCATATGAAAATCGCTCTTTTGATCTGAAATCAACAATTCGATTATGCTCATAGTTCAATAATAATATGATTGGGTTCAACGCACAACTGTTCAAGGTCTATGACTTCAAGCTCGAATTCTTGTTTAAAATTTAACGAAAAAAATTATGCTTGTTTCAAATTTGGGTCAGGCTTGGGTTATTATGCCTGTTTCAAGTATGGTTCAGCCACATACAATTTCAACTAATTAATTAAGTCATATTACGGAAGTTTTCATACTCAAATGCAAAGGTTATCAATTCCCAATTATAGTTTCAGAATGCGGAGATGTGTTGGCATTAGTTCACTATTTTTGTCTATAAAAGATTCTAAGTAATCTATATCTCTGACGACATTGGTGTAGGAAAAATCAATTTGAAAATAGTGAAATTAAGCACAACAGAATCTTAGGAATTTTCTTTAAAACCAACCCATTATGATGTTAATAGCAATGAACCTATTATACAAATTATGGTAAACTCGATCAGAATATTTCCATGATAATTACATCTTACACATTTATGATCTAGTTACCTATCCATTTTCATATTTGGTATCTATTTGATGCCTATCCCTTTCCGTACTCAAATGCATCTCTAGCTGGTTGACATATTACGTGTTCCTCATACTTTTGTTTTCCATTGATACGAATTAGGCTCTCAACATAAGAATTAAGGGAGATGGATTCATGATAATGATCTATACAAGTATTAATCCCAAGCTCCTTAAGCTCTTGGGTGGAAGGGCCAAATAAGACTATTTCATTATTTGTGCCTCTGAAAAACAATTCACCATTTTTTCAAAACCCAAAAGGGTGTACAAATCCAAAAATAAATTCAAAATTGAATTGTTTACTTCATGCTCCTTCACTCATAACTCAAGCATGTCCTTGACTTTTTTGAGGTCCTAAACAAAATAATAAATTGAAATTTAGATTCCTTAAAAGTTGAAGAAACTTTTTTAGGCTCCTTAAAAGTTGGTAAAATAATTTTTTTGGCCCCTTAAAAACTGAAAAAAATAATTTTTGGGCCACTTAAAAACTGAAAAAATAATTTGGACCCCTTAAAAGCTGAATTTTTTTGAACCCCTTAAAAACTAGAAAAAAAATTTTGGATCCCTTTCAGCTTTGGGCCCTGGGCGGCCACACTTCTGAACGACCCTCAAAGCTAAGCTTGTCATTACCCAAAAATCAAAAGACGTGTTAATTTCTTCTTGTGGGTAAACAGTAACACAAAACGATCAATTAAACACAAATAACAAATTTCATCTATGTAATTATTATGTATAATTAGGAAAAGAAATTTCCTTCCAAGAATCACTTCTCAGTGAATACAATGGAACATAAAATGGGGATATGGATATTCTTCTTCACTAGTAACAATTGCATGAAATTTCTTGCATCAAAATATATTCATTTTTGTTAAATTGTGATTCATATCAAACATATTCTTTCATTTGCTGAATAAATTGATTACTTTTTCTATGAAGATTTCTTAAAAAACTATTTATTTTTTAAATTGTGATTCTCCCTACACTTGTATGTGATTCACACCAACAGGCAGATTCTTTCATTTGTTGAATAAATTAAATTAGTGTAGGTGTTGAAAGTCAAAAATTAACTTAAATGTTGCAATAATTAATGCAAAATTAAAATTCAACAACTTTTATATAATTAAAAAGTAGATGGTTTGAAATTGAAAATTAACTAATATTGTTCAAAATTAGGGTGATAATTTTCTGTCACTTTCATTAAACTATGTGACAAATTTGCAAAATTATCCTAAAAAATTATTTACATAAAGATTACTTAAAATCCTTCTATTAAATTTGTTGGTATGGCATTCTAAAATTAAAAAAAAAAATACTTACTCGACTCGATAATCATGTCACAAAAAATACTTATTTACAAGTTTATCCATGTCAGCAGGCACATCGACCAAACATCTGACACCTCCTCTGCCACCATTTCACCGAAATGGTAAGGTGTGTGTCCCCTTCAATGTCGTTGAATGAAGGAATGCCTTGCCACCCTCGTGAATAACCTGCAAAATGAAGACAACAGAGAAACAGACAGAAAAAGAAAAAAACAAAATAAAACTGTTAATGCGGCTATAAAAGCTTGCACCAACCCTATAATATTTTTTTTCTACACACGAAAGATATAGAAATCGAATCAAAAAAAGATTTCAAGGTAGCACTTTTTTACGTATATATTTTTTTCTTTTATTTCGCAAATAAAATATAAAAAAAAAAAAAAAAAAAAAGAGAAAAAGGAAAGAGACTTACCTTTGGTCTCCGTACGCACCGCCGTTATAAGCGGATGAGGTTACTACCCCTGATGAAGGGTGGTATATCCTTCGAACAAGGACCCCTTGGGAAAGAAACCTAAGAGATCGAAGTATTTTTTTTTCTTTTTTTGAGTTTTGGGACCCTATCTGGAGTTTTTAACCTTATATCTGGATTTGGAGACTCAAAAGGGTTAAAAATGATGGTTTTAGAAATTTCAACCATCGAAGGCGACGGTTACTGTCATCGATGACCAATGGCCACGGCGTATGCATGGTGATGCCCTATCGAACCTAAGGTCAACTGGAAAAGGACTTGAGAGAAAATAGAGGGGCAAGGGTTTTTTTTTTTAAAATCTAAAAAACCCGATTGAGAGGATTTGGGTAAGTAAAGAGAAATGATGAGAAAATATCTTAATAAGAGTAATTGTTAGATTTTGTTTTATTAGGGTTGGGTGGTTCGTTTATGATCATTATTTTTATTGCCTTTCGTTATGGGTTTATTTGTGTTATGTTGTTTTTTAGACCTGTTGAGTTGTTTGGCTTTTAAATACTTTTGTTTATTGTGGTATTAGAGATTCCAAAAAAATTTTCAAGTATTTTTAACACGGTAAAATTTTTTTGATATAATTATTGAAAATACTCTCAACGTTTATGGATTTGAGCCTTTAACATTAAAATTCAATCAATTAAAAAAAAGGAAAAATTGAGAATTGGAAGAATAAATAATTAATGTAAATAAAAACCCAAACTTTCGAAATTAAATACCTTTCTTGAGTGGGAAAAGATTTGATTGTTTTTTTTAATTGCTTGAATCGGATTGATGAGTTTCCATTTTCATTTTATTGATGGTATACACCACTTTTAGAATTTACATTAAGATTGTTGTTTATTGAACACAAAATTGTGTGCTCTATTGAGGGTATACATCACTTTCAAAATTGGGATGACGAGTAATGTTTTTTTGTCATTTTCAGAAACCCTACGAGCAATTTGCAAAGTTAACATCCCTTAAAAAAAATAATGATACACCACTTTAAAAAATTATTTACATGAAGATTATTGTGTATCTATTTATGTATGAAGGTTCTTGCTTTTTCTAATCTCACTTTAGAAATTTCAAAAACAATCAACATTAGTGTTTCAATCTGTATCAACATGTCTAATTTTTCTTAACATGGCTTTCGATGTGTTTGTTTCAATCTGTATAAATATGGTGATTCAGCTTCACAAGTAATTGCTTATATATATATATATATGAACTTAACCAAACATCTGTAAAGTTGTTGGAATTTTTTATTATTATTATTTTTTTAATCTTAATAGGTGACGGGTTGGTGGAAAGATTCCCTGGACCATACTGGAGCACCGACCTGTCCTGAGCGTCTTGTGCCCAAATTCCATGTATAGTAAATACGGTTGGGATTGTGATAGTAGGATCACAGATGTGAGTAGAGCTACAAACTACGCGAGGCCATTGTAATGCCAGTTTATAAATGTCTACCACTGGAATTGCTGCCGTTTGGGGTACTGCAAATGCTAACCCTAGTAAAAAACGATACAATGCATTTTTACACATTTACAAATCAAAAGAGAACTACTCCATTTATAGATATTACATGCATGGATGGTTGGGCTGAGACTGGATGATTGTGCTTTGCAAGCAGCTGGTTTATGATCTCCATTAACATTATCTAAAGAGGAATGGGAGGGAGAAATAAGCCAGAATATTCCAAGAGAAGTCAAAATATAGAAGATCAATGGTTGAAGATAAGCCATTATTTGAGTCGTAACTTTTGCACAATGCTGAACCTTTGTTGTGCAAGGCTTCTTATAGTTGAGGATTGTATTATTTTCTGTCACTTCCATGACCAATTTGCAAAGTTTTGGTTTTGGTTGAAGATAAACCATTAAATAAATTTGTTAAAAATTAAATAAAATTAATTATTTCTGAAGCAGAGTGGCTGATGCTGCGATGGTAGTGAGAAAGTCTGATATTGAAGTTGTTTTTGTTTAGGCTGTTTGGTTTTATTTGTTTTCTCTTTTAAGCCGTGATTGAACTTGCTTGGATTTTTCTCATCAACTTTGCAAAAAATAAATAAATAAAATTAATGAATAATAATAGTAACGCAAGAGTTGTGTCTGTTGAACTAAATTTATGATTTTAGTAAAAATGTTAGATTAAGATTTAGGGTCTAAAAAGGTTTAGGATTATAAAGTCGAGGGTTTTGTTTATTGTGTGTTTTATGGAGGGTATATACCACTTTCAGAACTGGGATAATGAATATTATTTTCTGTCACTTTCAGAAACCATGTGACCAATTTGCTATTATTATTTTATTTTATTCATGTCACTAATTGTATTATTATTGGTATTATTATTTCATTTTATCATCTACGAATTTATTTCGTTCTTGCCTTCATCATGGTGTATTTTGCTTGCACACATTTTTGCATAATATTCGATTAAATGAATCTCATGTCGCAATAAAATGTCGTATTCGATTCTCGCATAATGAATGTGCAATTCGAGGAAATGCCCTTTATTTAGGGAATTCGAAGGAATTGTATTTCAACTCACGAGGAACGATTTTATCGTTGAACATATATAATTGAATACCATTAGCCGAAAAACGGTTTTTATTTTCGAGAAACTCGAGATGTTGTGCCCTTAACTCACGAGACACGACTTCATTTCTCAATTTACTCAAAATAAAAATTGTTTTTCGCAAGATTCAATTGGCAAATGATATCAAATCGCACCATTTACACGTATTTAAGGATCGGATTTTAAATTCTTCGAGCTCTCGATTTTCAACAGTAAGACATTAAATAATCGACTGAGTACTAATTTTGGGCGTGTGAGAGTGTGTTAATCCTTCCTCATGCATAAGCGACTTCCGAACTCGTTTTCTTTTGATTTCGAAGACCAAAACGTTACTTTAATAATTTTAAATATATTTTAAGGTGATCCAATCATAGTTAATTAAAAACGATTGGTGGCAACCCCATTTTTGTTTTTTAAAACAAAAGTCGGGACATTTCAAAAAAAAGGTTTCGACACACATGATTGTAAATAATTGCCTTAGCTACTGACTTTTAAAATTGATACAGATTAAATTGCTTTAATTTTTTTTAAAAAGGTACGTGTTAAAATTATAATTTATCATCTTCATATGATAAAATTTTGGATATAATCTTTTTAAAATTATAAACATGATGTGAATACATATTTTTTATGCCAATACACGCTTTGTATTTAGCAGAGCAGTTAATGAATTAGATGCATACAAATTGTTGATGACAAAAAAGGGTTTATGTTGCCTGGCTTCACCTAATTTCAGGGTTGTTTTGCAGATTGAAAGTGAAAGATTTCCCCATTTCATAATTGCCATCAACCAATCGGAGATGTTTAGGAAGGTAAATTCAAGAGTACATGATTTTGATTTTAAAATGGTAAATAGTGAAGCGGAGGGGCATTTGCCGAAAGTAAAAAATGAGAGAGGTGAGAAGGGAAGGGAAGGTGATGATGACTATTCACAAATAGGTTCAGATGGGGTTGGTAGGTGGCTTTGCTCTGTGCAGCGAATGAATTCCGAGTGCTCTTTCTGCACCACAGTAGAGTAATTAAACACAAGTTCAAGACGAGTACAAATATTTATGGATAATAAAAGTTACCACATCAGGCCAGAAATGGATGACACAGCTATGTATAGTGTTTAAGTGTTGTTCTTCTTCTCCATGCTGCACATTGTTGCATAAACTATAATTAGTTATAATACCAAAAAGAAATTGAACTTCATTAGTTAATAATGAAAATACATTAAAATGAAGAATAGAATTGTAAACCTGGCAAGGGATTTCAGTATTGCCCCAAGGGACCAATCTTAGATTGATAATGGTAGCCAGAATATAGAAGATCAATTGTTCAAGGCAAGCCATTGCTTTAGTGGTAGCTTTTGCACAATGCTGAACCTCCATTATGCAAGCTTCTTATAGTTGAGAATTGGGATGATGAGTACTGTTTTTGCAAAGTTATCATCCCACTTTCTTGCTTTTTCTAATTTCACAATTGATCGTGAAACGAAACTAAAAACATGATAAACCTTTGTGTGAATGTTTGATAATCTTAAAAAAGGTTGGCCCTACTTTGGCATGGCGAACCTTTTGTCTTCCAACAATTCTAAGTGCTTGCAAACTCAATGGGTCATACTTCATTACTAAAACATTTCTAGGTCCTTTTTCATCAAGCCATTCTTTAATATCAATTATACTTTAGTCTTGACATGGCTTTTCTTTATTCGATTTCTTAGTCGGTCATGATTGTCTACAGGTGAAAGGAGAAATCCTTGTACATAATATTTTTAACGAGTTTTAAAGAATTTAAACTATAATAAATTATAATTTATTAATGTATTTACTGAATCATTCGCCTTCTAAAATGCACTTAGACCATTATTAGTGAATTAAATAAACCTAATTGACTCATATAAACAATTTGAACTATTGTGCATGGGTTGATGATGAACCATCGTCCACTGCCGTGAGACATGGATTACTTTCCCTCGTTTAAGTGACCGTTTGGCTTACTTTCTACTTACTCTAAATGTTGTATTAATTCAATTTGGTTAAACAATCAATGGCGCAGACATTTCGCCCCCTTTTGGTTCAGCTTTTGGGTACAAACTAAATAAATAAGACAGACTAAAAAAGATAAAAAGCAAATTTCTTGGAGCTTTCCTTCGACAAATATTTTCATATGAATGGCATTCTATTGTGCTAATCACTTGGTTTCATATATATATATATATATATATAGCAGTATTATCTTAATCAATCATGATTGTCTACACATGAAAGGAGGATCCCTAGTTTATTAATTAAATTAGTCATATAACTTGAAGGCTCCCTAAATCAATTAACCATTAATGAATATTAATGGTAAAAAAGCAGTATGTAAGTCCTTACCATAATAAGGATAAAAAAAAATTTACTTTGGCGTCATCAATAAATACAATCAGAACGATTCGAATTCAAACCACAAATGGAACGATGAACATTCAGACCATCACATAGGATTCTGTGTAAATATTTATTAATTTTCAAAAATGGTGGTCTTCTTCAATTGTGAACAATTCTAAGTGCCTGTCAATTATTATTATGAAGTCATTCTTTAATATAAATTATATATTAGTCTTCATCTTTTCTGCAGTCATCATATCAAGCGATGAAGAAACAGTGGATAATTGATGGAAGAGAGTAATGATGGTAATCCAATCACAGTTCACTTAAACTTCATCTTCATCATTCTTGCGAATTTAAAAACAAAAATGAACTTTTAATATTTTTATGTATTTTTTATTTTTTATGAAGTACATGTGTATTCAATAGGCTGTTACCCGAGTTTTCTATTTTTCTTATATGATGGTTCCCTATGGAACTAGCATTTTGACTGATACTTTTTCAATAGTTTCCCTGTAAAGAGGGATAATTTTTTTATGCTTGGGTTGGCAATCTTAGGCCTCTTAGTGCTTTGACTAGTGGCTCCCCAGTGGTTTCGGAAGACACTTGGCTTATGTGTTATGGTGGGTGATTGCGGTGAGTGGGCTTGGGATCGTTTGCATAGGGTTCCCGACTCGGCAGTACTACAATGATTGAGTTCAATGCCGACACCGACCATTGCTATGGAAGTGCGTATAAGCTAGGATGGTCGTTGCTAATGTTAGTTCACATCCAAAAAAAATGTTCACACAGATCAAACTTAACTAAACCTTTCAACTATAATCTTTACAATACAAAGTAACATGATTTAAGCACAACTCCTTACACTCACTTTGTAACCTCACATTTGTACGTAATTAAACTACAAGAAATAATTCTCACTCACATTGAAGCAGTCTCTTGATCGAACAATTTCTAGAAACTAATCACTCAAAAATTCTCTCTCCAAATGCTTTTGTTTCATCATATTTGTAACACAAGATAGAGTTATCTTAGCGAATAAGTCTTCAAATTTATCTTCTTCTTTTAAAAGTCACGCAAAGAGTCCATTGAAATCCATCTTTGAAGCATCATTTTTCGTTATGGGTAGCATTTGCAGTACCCCAACCGGCAACAATTCCGGTGGTAGACTTTTATAAACTGACATTACAATGGTCTCCCGTAGTTTGCAGCTCTATTGTCATCTGTAATACTAATATCCCAATTCCAACCGTATTTATTATATATGGAATTTGGGCCCAAAACGCTCATGACAGGGCGATGCCCCAGTATGGTGCCACGATTCTTTGGACCATACTGGCACTCCAGCCTGTCACGCGAGTCACATAGAATATATTTTATATTAAGAATCATTTTTTTAGATTTCGTATATGGTTATATTTTTTATTATTTGCTAGACCTGAAACTCAGTACATCAAGGATATTGTTGAATATGTTCTAAAGAAGTTGATGAATAGCACGTTTAGAAGTGCTTCTGCAGAGTTGGTTGGAATAGATGATCAGAAAAAGACGATTTTGAGGCTAATTGAGCAGGAAGACGGTCGTCTAATAGGACTCTGGGGACAAGGTGGTATAGGCAAAACTACCCTCTCTGATGTTATATTCAATGAAACCTGTCATGTGTTTGAAGGTAAATGCTGCCTTCTAAATGTTAGAGAGAAATTTAAAACACAGGGGATGGAATCATTACGAAACGAACTTCTTTCCAAACTCTTAAACCATGCAATTCATGTAGACACCCCCTCAATTGGGTCAACTTTAATCCAAGAGAGGCTAAACAATAAAAGAGTATGGTGAGTTGTGTTTGGCGAATTGCTGGAGTCTGTATTTGAATTGACAGATGACGCAAAGTAGATACGAAAACCGCATGAAGAAAGATCCGAATTTCAACCAAATCCTCAAGTTTCGAGCTGAATGCCCACGGAAATAAAGTAGAAAACAAAAATCAAAGTAAAAAAAGAAAACGAAAACAAGATACTTATTAGCTCAGAAAGGTAGAATAGAAGTGGGCACAGTAGGCAATTGATAGACTAGGTTTTTATAAGCTAATGCTGGCCGGTTTATTTGATTGTTTCCTGCACTATAATTCTATTGCTTTATTGCATTTGGCTTGGGCTTTATGATTCTAGTTTGTATCGATGCTTAAACCATGGATCGGCTTCTTACAGTTGTTAGAGAAAGAGCACACAGAGAAACAAGGTGGAATATTTGACTTCATGGTCAGTTCACTCGAAATCGGTGTTCTTGAATAGTTGAGCAAAGTCTTTTTCTCTAGTTCCATGTCCATTATAATTGCTGGAATTCATCTTTATTCAGCTATTTGATTCAGTATAAATTGTTGAGATGTGTTTTTGTTAGAGTTCAAGTTGTTGTTAAGTATTCCTTAAATATTTGATCGCATTGAAGAGATGGAAACTCCAGTGAAGTACATGTGCATTCTCGTGTTTGTTGTGAGTATGACCATTGCAGGGTTCAATGGAGTGGATGGAACTAGTAATTATTATGGTCCCTGTGGGAAACATGACATTGAGAAGGAGGCTCAGAAGCTGGCTCCATGTACATATGCAGCGAAATATTTCGGAGCTCCTGTTTCCGAGCGTTGCTGCACTATAATGGAGAAAAAGCTCAACAATCCAAGCTGCCTTTGCGCAATTTTGCAATCTCAAACGGCATACAATGCCGGAGTGAGGCCAGAAGTTGCGGTCACCATTCCAAAACGCTGCAACATTGCTGTTCGTCCTGTTGGTCAGAAGTGTGGAGGTACATTTTGCATGATATTCATTGCTGCAGTTTTCATTATTTTACTTTTGACATATAATGCTGGTTAGTGTTATTTGGATGAAGCTATTGTTTGTTTATTTGTTGCAGCTTTCCCGTTTGTTTAAGACTGACTCCCGTTGTTCATCTTCCTGCACTACACTAATCGATATTAGCAGTACAAGTATGCCGGGTTTTGTCGATATAGTCGGTAAGCTTCACTATGAAACCCTAAATAAAAGTGTAATTGTATCTTTCAATAAGAAGTGAAAGTGTAGTTGTTTCTTTGAATAATAATAAATGAAAGGTTAGGTATCTTTGCAGGGCCACTTGCTTCTTGTTTCTTAATCACCATTTCTTTGAAAAACTGTTGTTCTTGTGGGAATATGTTTGACATGGATATATTCAAAAAAAAATTCGAAGTTTTCGAGCTATTTCTCGATATCCAACAAGGACACTTCAAGAAAAATAAAGAGTTCGAGCATCGAAGATAATATGTTTATGGGGTTTTCAATTAAATGATCCAAAATTACCATAAGAAGATCCATTGGCACTAACAGATCGATAGGTCGCGAACTCCTCCCTTCGATCCACCATCTCGTCATTCACCATTTTCTCCATTATTTTACTATCGCAAATATCCTTCATATCCGACCCTATTTTCCACACCGTACTCACAACCCTACCATTCACTTGTTGATCAGCAAAGTGAGGCCAACAAATCACTTGTTCATCAGCAAAGTAAGGCCAACAAATCATCGGCACCTCGGCAACTATAAGCTAAATTTATATTACGTTTGTGGAGTCTTGTTCAGTAAACCTTTCAACTATAGTCTTCACAATACAAAGTAAAATGATTTAAGCACAACTCCTTACACTCACTTTGTAACCTCACATTTGTACGTTATTAACCTATAAGAAATAATTCTCACTCACATTGAAGTAGTCTCTTAATCGAACAATTTCTAGAAACTAATCACTCAAAAATTCTCTCTCCAAATGCTTTTGTTTCATCATATTTGTAACACAAGATGGAGTTATCTTAGCGAATAAGTCTTCAAATTTATCTTCTTCTTTTAAAAGTCACGCGAAGAATCCATTGAAATCCATCTTTGAAGCATCCTTCAACACGCATTGTATCATTTTTTCATTATGGGTAGCATTTGCAGTACCTCAACCGCCAGCAATTCTAGTGGTAGACTTTTATAAACTCGCATTACAATGGCCTCGCGCGGTCTGCATCTCTACTGTAATATGTGATCTTACTATCCCAAAACCATGTATAGTAAATACGGTTGGGATTGAGATATTATATTACAGATGACAGTAGAGCTGCAAACTGAGAGAGGCCATTGTAGTGACAGCTTATAAAAGTCTACCACTAGAATTGCTGTCGGCTGGGTACTGCAAATGCTACCCATGATAAAAAATGATACAATGCATTTTTACAAATTTACAAATCAAAAGAGAACTGCTCCATTTATAAATATTACATGGATGGATTGTGCTTTGCAAGCAGTTGGTTTATACATGAACTGGGGTGCATGCACTGATCCTTCAATAACAGTTTGATACAGACGAAGCTGCATGTATGATCGTTGAGTAAACTCCTGTAACCTATTCTTATAGGTAAAGAGAGATTTTAAGATCGGAAGAGAAAACAGAGAGAAGAAGTTAAGAAAAAAAAATGAGGAACTGCAGAATGTGGAGGCTCAACTGATAACACAAACCAGATGCATAGCTTCCTCTGTATCAAGCTTTTATGGACTCATTCTTTACGTGCGCATTATTGGAGTGATGAGGATTGAAATTTGAAAGAGAGATTTTAAGACCGGAAGAGAAAACAAAGAGAAGAAGTGATTGAAATTTGCGTTGGATTGAAGATGGTGGAAGGATCTTAACCTCTCTGGTTGATGGGTTCCAAATGACAGCCTTATCCGTTAAAGGTGATTGTAAAAACAATAATCCATGACAAACACAGGGTTCTTCGTGTTGGTCCTTAAAAAAGGGCAGGTGAATGTTTTGTTTTACTATATATTTTTGATCTTTTTGGTTGGAAAGTAGAAAGAAATAAGGTTGGAAGGTGGTACCATGATAGCGTCTAAGAAGTAGATTAAGGTTGTGATGATGTTTGGAAATGAAATGAGGAGTTTGAAAAGAAGAACACCAATACTTACAAACACAGTTGAAGCGAGTGAGGGATCTAACTGGAAGCTTTGAGAGAATTTGCGTAACCAAAGCTTCTGGCAATTCAAATCTTGGGCTCTGCATCTTCCTCTTTTGATTTTCTTTTTAATAGACACAGAGGAATAAATAAGCAAGCAAAAAATGAGTGAGGTGAGAAGGGAAGGGAAGGGAAGGTGATGATGACTATTCACAAATAGGTTCAGATGGGGTTGGTAGGTGGCTTTGCTCCTTACTCTCTGCATCTCAGCTCAATCAGAACCATTAGAACCACATTCAGCCGAATATATAAAAGGCAAATTGAGCAAATCTTAACAGTGAAGCAAAGAAGCATAGAGGGCATGGGGTTGGTAGGTGGAGAATGAATTGCTTGGTTTTTTTAAGTACCAACCACGACTTAATTAATGAGAAACTGCAGAGAGTGGAGGCTCAACTTATAACGCAAACCAGATGCATGTGCCATCCAATACTACGAGTGATTGCAGATCATAAAATAATTAATGCAAAACCAGATGCAGGTGGCATCCAAATATTTATTGCCACTGTAATACGTAACAAGTGGAAATGGAACTAACAGCTGCTATCCGTTTCATTGAGACAAGTTAATAGTCATACCCCAGCTCCAGGTAAAATATATTCCTTTCACACACCCTTACACTATTTTAATACAAGTTAATACTTATACCGGTAAGGAAAAGAAATATATCAACTTACCAATGCAAATTCCTCTATCAAAATTATAATGTAGCGGTGGTTGGCTGGTATTATGGACAAACAAACAAACAAACAAATAGAGGAAAAATGCCAATTGCAGTTACCTGAGGAGCTCAGTCAATGAGTTTGGCAGTGGGGATTGGGGGCAAAATGCCAATTGGGGGATTGCCTTCAGCTCCACGAGATAGGAATAATAATGTAATTCTTTCGGAAAACTGTTAAGAAAAAAATATAAATTAATCTTTTTGTTTTTCTCTTTCGTCTTCTTCATCATGTTTTTCTAATTCTCTCGTTCTTTAGTTCAACAACCAGAAATTTGGTAAGTGTTTACAAAGCCGGAAATTCTAGTTTTACTTTGGGTTAATATGATTAATTTAAAAGCAAAAGAAAATGTTGTGTTTAAACTAAATTGAGGGTATGTTTAGTATTGTTTTTAAAAAATATTTTTGAGACAAAAATATGCCCGAACAAATTGCTTTTTAAAATCGATATAGAAAATGAGCCGGTAACCAATACAGACTGCATCCATTAATTTTCAATATCACACAAATATTTCAAACTCTAAAACTTAAAGCTTCTACATATAACCCTAAAACTTTAGAACACTAAATCCAGATATCAAATCCATAAAATTTAAAAAAACAAATCGATCCATAAAAAATTGAAAAATAAGGTTCTTTCTCAATGATTCGACATGACGAGGCTCGGATGCCACTTATTAGAATCATAAAACGAAATCTGATATGAACTTAAAATTATAAAGCAAGATCTATCGTGTCAAATAATCAAGAATAAATCATGATCAAAATTAGATGTGGAAGCATATTTGAATTCATCGATTTCTTGAAATTTATGGATATTTATTTAATAATTAAAGCCCAATAAACCCTAATTAAATTAGATCATAAGCTAACCTAGTATGATACTAAATAATAACATATAATTACCTTACTATATACGTGATGTCCATATTTTTCAACATTATGAGCTATCAAAGAAGGTTGTGCCCTCTTTACTTGCTTAAAACCCATGCATGTTGACTTCATTTTTAATGATTAAAATTCAAGTCTTTCAAAAGGATGAAAAGGCAAAAACCATTTCATTTTGAAGATTATGCAATTCATCTGGACTTGAAAAATGTTTGTTGCACGTAAACGATTTAAAATATTAGTATTAATATTGTTCAGAATTAAAAATACTTAAATTCTTTTAAAACATCAATAATCACAAATTATTACAGCAAAAACTGAATTAAAAATTAATAAAATAAAACTGAAGTTCCATTGATACGAATTAGACTCAACATAAGAATTAAGGGAGATGGGTTCATGATAATGATCTATGCAAGTATTAATCCCGAGCTCTTTAAGCTCTTGGGTGGAAGCGTCAAATATGACTATTTCATGATTTGTGCCTCTACAAAACAATTCACCATTTTTCCAAACCCAAAAGGTGTACAAATCCAAAAATAAAATGCTAGCATGTTGCATACGTCGTAATTAAGTCATTTGTTGATAAAACGCTTTGAAGGTACATGAAAAATATGTTTATAGATTTAGATTTGATTGATCCCGGAAAGTGATCGATTAAACACAACTAGGTCAACATAGTATTTTGAGAAAAGCCCAACGAATTGAGAACTTCTCATTCGCTATGTCAAATGAAAGGATTAGTCCTCTAAAATCAAGATACGCCCCATACTCTGTTTTCCAATAACTGGAAGGTTTGAAAGAATTTCCATAACCAAAGCTTTTGACAATTCAAATATTCGCCTCTGCATCTTCTTTTATTTGCAGTTTACTAAATGGGAGTTGCATAAATACATGCATTTTAGGCCAATTTCCTTGTTTGCAGGTTTATCTCAAATTTTAATATAGTATAGGACCAAAATTGAAATTTAGCTATTTTTATATAATTAAGAAAAATAGAGAGATTGATTTATCTGTTTATGTATGAAGGTTGCAGTTTACAATCACTTAGGTGTTTGATGAAAAGGATTTAAATAATATATAAATTCTTTTGACCCGTACAGACTTCATTTATGCATACAGCATAATCTTAAAACTTAAAGTTGCCTACAATTATTGCAAGTTAATGTGACTCTAATCGATGCAGAACTTAGTTGCGTGTAGAACAAAAATCCAACGCACTAAGTATATCTCTATATTTGGCGGTATAAAATGTGTTCATGCCAACAGCATCTCCAGCTTGTTGACGTTGACCCATTTATCTGTTACTTACACTCTTGTATTCCATTGATACGAACCAAACTCTCAACATAGGTACGAAGAGAGATGGACAGCGGAAAATGATCTTCATAAGTAATAATCTCAAGCTCCTTAAGCTCTTGAGTGGAGGGGTCAACTAGGAATATTTCTTTATATGAGCATATAAGAAACAATTTATCATTCTCCCCAAACCCCAGTGGGTTTACAGATGCAGGAATAGATTCAGTACAGAATTGTTTAGTCCATGCTCCTTCATTCGCAACCCATAAATCTAAATATAATGAAGTTTGGTATCGAATGCCAGTTTCTTGACAAAAATTCTCAAGGTCAGAATTTATGTACTCCCACCATTATTAGATTGAAGAACTTGAATTCGACATTGATACTAAGAAGTCACCATCCGGTATACATCCTGAAAAACAGAACAAACACCTCCCCTGCGTCACAAGAGAGAGATCCAAGTTAAATTTTACAATTCGAAATAACTCAAAATAGATTGGTATAAATACATCTTTGGTCCTTATCAATTTTGAAAATAAACAAATTGGTATCTCTCAACAAAAAAAAAATATTTATGAAAAATAAAAATTTATATTTTAAAAAAATTTAAAAAATCTAAAGAATATATCCAAAAATTAAAAATGTTGAAATGATAATTTTTAAGACTTAAATAAATAAATTAATAATTCAAGTTTATCATAATAAAGTATTTTTTTTCTTTTATTTTGCTTGGTATTATTGCTTACAAAAGGAAAGGAATTGACAAAATTTTGGATTTATGGGTTATGAATGGAGGAATATGAATTAAATAATTTAGTATTGAATCTATTCCTGAACTCATCAACCTATTGGGGTTTCGGAAAATAGTGAATTGTTTCTTTTAAACACAAATCTCAGGAATTCAATTGAATGTATATTTTACATGCAAATAAGGAAATTTTCCTAAAATGCATGTAAATTTCCTTTTATGCTTTTTTTTTTTTCTTCAAGCTTAAGGTTGCCACCATAGATGAAGCCTAACTTTTAGGACAATATAGTTACGATTATTTATGCAAAAACAATTAGAGAAAAAAAAAAAGGGAGATGCAGATGCCAAGATTTGAAGTGCCAGAAGCTTTGGTTATGGAAATTCTGTCTAAGCTTCCAGTTAAGTCCCTTATTCGTTTCAAATGCGTTTGTAAGTATTGGTATTCTTCTTTTCATACTCCTCATTTCATTTCCGGGCATTATCACAATAACCTTAACCCCGTTCTCCAACGGCATGATGCCAACACCGATATCCCTTTTTTCTCTCAACTTTCAGAAGAAAAAGATGAAAACTTTTTAGTAAAACAAAACATTTGCTTTCCTTCTTTTATGCATGATGATCCCTCTGTTTGGGGTGCTCGTCATGGACTATTTTGTTTACATACTTCTTGCTTTGGTGCTGATATTGAGGTTGCCGTTTGGAACCCATCAACTAGAGAATTTAAAATCCTTCCTCCATCCTCAGTCCAACGCCCTACTTTCCCAGGCCTCTCCTGTGACTCTGTTTATTTGTACTGCGGTGCTTTCGAGTTTGATGCTGATGACTACAAATTCATACGATTTGTTACTCTTTCTTTTGTTGATAGTGAATCTGGATCTGAAATTGGTAATCATGTGATTCAAGTTGAGTTGTATTCTCTTAAATGCGATTCTTGGAAGGAAATTCCACCTCCTAATTGTACACCATCAAATTTATATTTGAGTAATAATTACTTAGATGGAATTTGTTATTGGCAAACAACGGAAATGCACCCTCCTTATGAAAAACAAATGATTCTTTCATTTGACATGGCTAATGAGAAGTTTTCAGTTTCACCTATCCCAGAATTTGTTGGGTCTTTCCCAGAAAATTATATACGAGTATTGGTGTTTAATAGATCGCTTGGTGTTCTTGTTTACCCGGTGGACGGAATTGACAAGCCTTTTGATTTATGGGTTATGAATGGAGGAGTATGGACTAAACAATTCAGAATAGATTCTATTCCAGGAGCTGTCCATGCATTGGGGTTTTGGAAAAATGGTAAATTGTTTCTTTTAAACACAAATTATGAAGTAGTCTTGTTTGATCCCTCCACGCAAGAGCTTGAAGTGCTTGGGATCAATACTTACCTGGATCATCATCGAGAGTTCGCCTCGCTTTCCTTTTATGTTGAGAGCCTGGTTCCAATCAATGGAATACAAGAGCATGAGGATCGTATAATACGTCAAGTAGTTGAAAATGCATTAAATAAATACTGAATATGAAGAGGGATATGGATAAAATAGATACTAAATATGATGATGGATAGGGAATTTGAACATAAACGTGTAAGACGTAATGAGCAGTTTTCTCTTGATATTCACTTTATGTAGACTATAGTTACTTGTGAGCTTCTTCATATTGCTGTTATAGTTTGGATGATACGTTTGAGGTGTTATCCTTTTCCTGGTTTGTATACAGAATGATTTTACAACTTTCCAAGCTCTCTTTCATATATTTAGATATGACGGTCTCAGATTCCTTCATATAGCTAACGTTACAATTGTATCTTTCAGTGTATATTTAGAAAGTTTTGTGTCACTTCCACTAAACCATGTGATAAATTTACAAAGTTATC
This sequence comes from Kokia cookei, assembly GCA_039519145.1. Lineage (NCBI taxonomy): Eukaryota > Viridiplantae > Streptophyta > Magnoliopsida > Malvales > Malvaceae > Kokia > Kokia cookei. The sequence continues at coordinate 1,259,740 of CM076907.1, read as the reverse complement.
ATCCCTAAAAACAATTATACAGCAACTTAGAGAATTATTTACATGAAGATTGTAAAGATAATAAAATTGTTTATCTATTTATGTATGAAGGTTGCAGTTTACAAGTGTTGGTAATGCAAAAAAAAAAAAAAAATTCAGAATATTTTCGATTGCAAAAAATCCCCTGCTATTTGTGGAAATTTGAAATTGTTATTTTATTAGTTTACCCTTCATAAAATTGTACAAGTTGAAAGTTGTTATCTTCATTTTACACAGCACACAACAAGAGAAGAACCTGGTGTGATTTTGTTGATTTTCTTCGAGTTTATTTTCCAATCAGATTTTTGACTAATTGATTTTGTTTTTCAGGTTTCAATTCCTTTCAAAAAGAGCAATATCAATTGTGTTCCACCTTTTTTATTCGAGTGTACAAATATTAAAGTATTGTGTTAATTTTGGAGAATAACACCTACTGTACGATTACACCAATCAAGACGAATTTGTTTCTATGCTATGATTTTTCCACGGTACAATAATTAATTTAGTTTCTTGACAACGCTAACGATTTTGTTTTGCCTTAATATATTTCCAACAAGAAGCACTTAAAAGGATTTAAATTAATACCAAAGCTTGAACGTAGAGAAGAAAACATGTGTAATAATATCAAAGATTTCATTAACAGTAAACAATATATAAATGGGATGACCAAGTGAATGCCTAAGAAGTTGATTTCATGCATGGTAAATTACTAAAATATAAAAACCTTTTAATTTAAAATAATATATAATTATTTCCATCTTATTTCCTACCCGAAAACCAGAACCCCATCTGCCCACAAAGATGGTGTGGGGTAAAATCGAAAAAAGTCGGTGTGGGCAAATGATAGACTGGGTTTTTATAAGCTAAGCCTTAAACAGTGGATCAGTTTCATACATATGGTTGTTTGAGAAAGATCTAATACATAGAAACAAGGTGTAATTGATGACTTACTGGTGTGGTAAGTCGAAAACGATGTTCTCAAGTAGTAGGTATAGCAGCTGACACATGACTTTTTCTCTAGTTCCATGTCCATTGTAATGGGTGGAATTCATCTACTTGTTTGGGTATAAATTGTTGAGAAGTGCCTTCCTCTGAGTTCAGGTTGTAGACAAGTATAGCTGAATATTGCATTCAAGAAATGGAAACTCAGGTGAAGTACATGTGGGTTGTGGTGTTTGTTGTGAGTATGAGCATTGCAGGTTTCAATGGAGTGGATGCAACTCATGATTATTATGGTCCCTGTGGGAAGCATGACATAGAGAAGGAAGCTCAGAAGCTGTCTCCATGTACATACGCAGCCAAATATCTGGGAGCTCCTGTTTCCGAGCGTTGCTGCGCTATAATAGAGACAAAGCTCAACAATCCAGGCTGCCTCTGTGCTATTCTACAAACTCGTACCGCATACGATGCAGGGGTGAGGCCAGAAGTTGCCGTCACCATTCCAAAACGCTGCAACATTGCTGTTCGTCCGGTCGGTCACAAGTGCGGAGGTACGTGCAGTTTTCATTTCCTTCACTTTAGACATATAACGGTTTCATTCTGATGAAGCTATTGTTGCAGGTTTCCCATTTGTTTAAGCCTCAACACATCCAACAATCTGAGTATGGTGGATTCACTGTGACATCCATCCAGCAGTTTTAAGTTCAATAAAATCTGCAGTTTTACTTTTTATCTTTGAGTATATATGTAAAAGGTGCAGTTGTTTCTTTGAATAATACTAAATAAAATGTTACTATTTGTCTTTTGCAAATCATCCGGATATGAAATTTCATCTTCATCTTCACTATTAACTACAACTATTCGTGCCCTGGTCAAGCCCAAAAGTATGGAGGAAATTTGGGATGGTTTTGGTCAAAATATTAGATCTGAAAAATAGATTTGGGTAAAAAAAGTAAGTTCATTTAAAATATGGGTTGGGTTTGAACTTAAACTTTTAAGGTCCGAGCTTGATCAGGTATGATCCGTTTTTAAGTTTATAATAATTTATATTATGTTATTTATATATTATATAATTTATAACAAATTAAATAAATGAATTTATACTAAATACATAATACTACTCTAATGTAAATATTAAAATAATATTAAGATGATTATATAAAAAATTTCAATAAATAAAAAATAAAATTATTAAATATTAAATTAAAATAATTTAAAAATAATATGAGCAAGTCTAAAATAGATTTGAGTTATTTTTTTTCAAGTATGAGCGAACTTGGACAAAATTTTAAGCTCATATTACGGATTAAGCTTAGACAAACATAAAGCATATTAATATAATGCTTAAACTCGACCTGAATCCAACTCAAACCCATAAACACTTCTACCATCAACAAAAGTAATAATAACAAATACTTCTGGCAATTCCGAAATATGGAAATTTGAGACGATGCCCGCAAGTATATGAATCAAGTTGAATTGATTAAAACCATGTTTTCAGAACCAAACTTTACCAAGGTACTAGTTTAGAGATGGGATTGAATTGATTGATTCATAAATTGATACAAACAAATTGAATTGGGCTTAAAAAAAAATGTTGAATTGGTTTTCTATATTTTTTAAATATATATTTTTAACTTTTATGAATATGTAATAATTTATTTAATCGAATCAACCAAACGATGAAATCGAAAACTAATGACTTGATTGGACTATTCCAATTCTGGCTAAAAAAGAAATTTAGTCATTACCAATTTCAAAGATGAGTAAGGAGAACTTTGACCTCATAAATTTAAATTATAAATTTATACACCCTCTAAAAAAAAATAAAAATTTATGTTTAATTCTTTTCAAAAATAATGAAATCATAAATTAATACATGATAAAATTATATTTTGACCTCTCAAAATTTGATTTATTTATAATCTCTATTAAAAGAATTTCTCGATTCGTCCCTGGGCTAATGGTAGATTTATAAAATTAGGATTTTCCAAATATTATTTAATGAATTAAAAATATGTAAAATTAAAACTTCTCTTTTTTTTTTTTTTTTTAGGCTTTTACCAATTCAATATTTTTTAATATATATATTTACAATATTCAATATTTATGCTTAAATTGCATTAAATTCCACAAAATACAAATATATATATATATATATACTCTACCTTGACAGAATCCTATGTCTAATTAGTCAAATTGATGTCAGCATACACCAATAGTTGCTATGAACATGCCGTCATTATCGCTTTGGACTAGTCTTAATTAAATTCCAAATCAAAACCCAATTAACACATCCAACATTATCAATTTAATCCATAATTTTTTAAAAAGTTAAAATATGTTGTTACTCTTTATACTTTTATAAAGTTTGAGATTTAATCTCTATACATTAAAATTTAAAATTCAACCCTTCTAATTTTTCAATTTATCCAATCATTATAACTATTGATAGTTGCCGTTAAAATTTATTTACTCAACAGATTTATTTTTCGTTAATCATATGTCACATCACACGATGACAGTCTAATCAACATATATCGAATCGATGAATTTTAATAAGAAATATTTATGATTTAATAATTGGATTGGGTTTTTTTTTTTTTTTCTCTCAATAAGTGGGAGATCACTCATTCTTATTCATTGGATTCCATTTTTTTCTTTTTGAAGAAAAATAATGTAATCTTGGCTTCATTATACCCTACACGAGGGGTTGCATTTCTATAATAATATTATTATCTTCTTTTTTTCAAAAAAGAAATTGAATCATGAATTTATAATTAGATTTTTATATGACTTGATTTCTAAAGATTTTGGGTAGATTGTGAGTGATTTTATGCCTTTTGTCTCTCCCTTAACCCTACAAAAGAGGCAAAGCATGTGGTTCTAAAATTTTGTTTTATGTATTTTTACAATTTAGTCGATATTGGTTAAGCGTATTAATTTTTATTTAATTATGGTTTTAGTCCTTTCACTATTTTGAAAATTAGGGTTTAACATCTTTAATTTAAATTGACATAGTTTGGTCATTTTATTTTATAATGTTCTTGGTAAATTCAAATTGACCACACTATTAGTGTAGAAATTTCTTTAATGTGATTCAGTCTCCACAATCAAAGCTAAGTGGAGATTCGGTCAAAATATGCTCAACTAATAATAGTTTGCATGTAAGTCAAAATTATTTTAACAAAAGCAACTATCAATGTTATCGATTTGGACATACTAATAACACAATAAAAATAAATTATATCAAATTTGAATACATTGAAAGGACTAAAACCATAATTACACCAATTTATTTTTTTAAATCCTAAAGGAATGTTTAGGTTATCACTTGTTTCCTAAGGAAAAATCATTTAACATAAGTGCTTCTAGGAAATTAAATATCATCATTGCATCTAGCAATCTTCTTGTTGATTTATATATATAATAATCAATTTTTGAAAAAAAAAATTATAATTTTTTATGTGACCCATATTAAAATTCAAAATTTGAAATTAGATTTATGGTTTAAATTTTAGTTTGATTGATATAGACATTGCTCCAATGCAAGAGAATATGAATTTGAGTGAATTGAAACGCATTATCTTTTTATTTATGGTTTGGGGAGAGATTATGAGTAAATCTAAGTATAGTGTCAAAAAAGAGCAGATATTATCAGAATTTATAATGAAATTATTCAAAAAAATTCAAAATCATGTCTTAACTGACTTAACTCGTGAGCATATGTATAAAAAAAAATTAAAAACTAGGCAAATTTGAAAGATAAGAACAAAACATATAATGTGCCCTTAATTATTTTTCTAAATGACCAAAATCCAAAAATTATTAACAAAAATCCAAAAAATAAGATCAATATAGGTCCCTCACTACCAACAATCCAGGGCAAAGAATGTCTTATTACCTCGATCTTAGACATTAAAAATCTTTTTTAAAATACTAAGAATGTTTTGTAATAAAACAAACTCACAGACTTAACTAAAAAATCAAAATCAATCCCAAAATAAAAAATAAAAATAAAAAAATCTATTAAAATATTTTCAATGAACGTGCAGTACATGATTGGATTTGAAGGGAGATCGGGTTCATTCTCTTGAGTCTTATTTCATATTTTATTTAATTAAAAAATCTAAATAAACAAAAATATTATAATAATTAATAAAGGTTTAGCAATACACACAATATATGAAGTTAATATTATTTTTAAGGGTAAATTATATCCAGAGTCATTAAACTATTAGTAAGTTTACGTTTTGATCACTCAATTTCAAAAGTTCCAAAATAGTCACTAAATTGTTCGAATGTTTTAATTTAAGTTACTGAACTATTTGAAAGTTTTTATTTAAATCACTGAACTATTAAGTTTTTTTTTTTAAAAATAGTTTAGCTAACAAGCTTGAAGCGACGACTCGATGATTAGTAGTGTGAATCGATACTCCTGAAAAAGTTAATTTGATGGTCAGTATCATTTTGATTCACAAATTTGTCTCTATGAAAAAGTTGAACTGTAAAAGAGAAGGGAAATGAGAGCTTTTGATTTAAACAAAGAATGTCAATATAATAACTCAATGAGTTAAATGAAAACTTTCGAATAGTTCAATAATCTTTTTGTAAATTTTTTAAGTTAAATGACTAAAATGTAAATTTACTAATAATTTAATGATAATGATTATAATTTACCCTTAATTATATGGGAAGATATAAATAATTTTGAGATTAATTAAATTAAAAATATATTATAATATTTGATTTGGAGAATATTAGCACCGCAATGGCGGCCGAGGCAAATAGATTGTACCCCAAACCACCATGCCTTACGACATCAATCAAGTTGTCGGTCGCATGCTGTGGCACAAGCCATGTTTAAGTTTACTTTTTCCCTTTTAATTTTCATTAAAGGTGTTTGATTAATTATTTATAAAATAAGTTAAAGGCATGTTCTTATCCATTTAGTTTCCCCAAAACTGTGTTTTTTAAGATTTGTGGGTTGAAAAATGTTAATTGAATCTTAATTTAATTTATATCGAATTATTATTAGTGTAAGAATATGTGAGTTCGAATATATTGAAGTTTTTTTTATTTTTTTATTTAAGGGTTTGAGAAGAGTTATGAATAGATTTATCTATAGATTGGGTCGGGCCGTAAAGGCTTATCTAAAAAGTTAGAGGGTTTGAATAAAAATATTGACCTGAAAAATAGGTTTGGACAAAAAAAAAAACAAAGACAATTTTCTAAATGGGTCGAGTCTCGGGTAAGCTTTTTTTGCCATGAGCTCGGCCCGAATTTGTAGAAAAAAAATTGATGTTGTTTTTTATTGTTTTGTTATCATTTTGCTATTACGTTGCTACTATTTTGTTGTTATTGTTTGAATATTGTATAACACTTATTTTATTATTGATTTTTCTACTATTTTAGAGCTATGTGCTTGTTAAGTTACACTTATTTTACTGTTATTTAAGCATATTTTTTATAAAAGAAATTCATTTGTTGGGAAATATTTATTTTAATGTTTTTAGAGTATTTGATGTATTATATTTTTTAAATTTATTTTTTATATAAAAATAATAATATAAAAAATTTAATATGAATGAGTCGAACTGAGCTCAGGTTTTAGTATTTTTATTCAGTTCGGGTCCAAACCTAAAAAACGGGCCTAAATTTTTTACTTAGTCTTGTCCAAACCCAACCTAATCTGATATATGAAAAACTCTAATTACAAATAATTCTAAATATTTTATCAAAAAAAATTATCACCTTTAATTAGACTCAACTCAAATCAACTTTAGATTAAGTTAGAAATTATTATTAGATGCACTTCCAGTAAAATATTTTAATTCCCTAAATAGAATTCAAATATTGTCACATGTTTTATTTTATTTTAATTTTTGAATTCTTTTTTTTACTTACTTTAAATAGTACATGTGTTATTTTTGGAAAGTTAATCTTCGACACATTTAGAAATATGTCAATAAAATTATCAATTGTTTAGATTGATTTGAACAATCCCTAATTCATTTGAGAAAATTTTTAAAAGAGGAGATTCGACAATCACTAATAAATATGGATAAATGACAAGTGCATTAATTTTCTTTATATTCTAAGTTATTTTTCTTAAAAAAAAAAAAGTTGTTGCCATTAATTTACATTTGAATATATTTTAATGAACATTGAATTTAACCTTTTTTATTGTTGTTGAAATAAATAAATAAATAAATAAAAATATTTATTTGATATAAGGAATTAATATAAACCAAATTATTTAAATATTATGCCAAAAAAATTTAACTAATATCGGGTAGTAAATAGCTGTCAAAAATTTAATTTCACCTTTTTGGAGAAAATTTAGGAGAAAAAGATGGTGGAAATTGGGATGTCAATTTGTCAATATGTACATATCTAATGCGTATACGTGGGACAAATAGAAAAAAAAAAATTAATTCTAAATTTCATCCCTTACTTTATTAAAATTAAATTTAACCCCTTTACTTTAATTTATCAGAATTTGGTCCTCATATTTTAAATGAAAATTGATAAGTTAGTCCAATTGTTGATAAACACAAGATTTTTTTTTTTTTTGCTTTTTAGTTCTATGCATGTAAATGGTTGAACCGCTAATTCAAATATGAAGATCAAATTCTGATAAATTACAGTAGATGGACTAGTTTTTCAGTTTTCATAAACTAAAGGGATGAAATTCAGAATTAGACAAAAAAAAAAAACTGTAGGACCCTTTAAACTGAAAATCGGTGAGCTCATACACATCTTATTCTGCCCGGCTTTCATTTTCAAGTTTCAACCTTTTTGAAAAAGGAAGTTCCTTTATAACACAATTGAATTAAATTTTAAATTAATTTCAAGAAATTTTCTATATTGGGTTACTTGTAATTGTCGTATTTTCCCATTGACTTTCTTGTATTTTAGTGCACATAAACTTAGAAAATTATTAATGTTAATAAATTAAAGGATCAAAACCCCCAAAATGTTTTAATGTAATCCAATGTGAATGTCACCTTCATTTTCCATCTGCTTTTGTAAGTCAAAAAGCTTGAAAAATGGCTTTTTTTTGTCTTATGGGTTAAGTACAAACATTGAAAAAAAGTACATTATAAATATAAATAAAAATATTCAAATTAAGTAAAAAATAGGTTTATTTTTTATTAACTTAAGTATCGGAGATAAATGTCAAATCTCAAACTTCTATCAAACTTCTTGAAGGCTTTTAATAATCAAATAAAAAAGTGATTAGAATATGTTGAATATCAAATTCCGAACTTGTATCAACTTTCTCAAGACATGAAAAACCCTAATAATTGGATAAAAAATGATTAGCATATACTGAATATCAAATTCCGAATCTTTATCAACATTCTCAAGACATCAAAACTTTAATAAATAGATAAAAATAAACTAATATAAGCTTGTGAATTGGATAGGTTGTGTTGGGTTTTGAGTCGAGTTAATTTAGATTGAGTCAATTTGAATTTTAAAAATTGTGTCATTTTAATTCGAGACAGTTTTGAATTCTAATCGATTTAGATTCAAATATTTAAATATAAAAATCAAATTTTAGAATCAAATCATTACGAATTAAAATGATTCTGAGTTTTAATCACTTTAAATTCAATTAATTATAGATTAGTTAGTTAATATAACATGGGTGTTAAGTTAGAATACAAAAGCTAACAATAGTATATATATATGTGTGTAAGACATACATGTATATTTGTTGATTATCCAGGATTTGAGAAATTTTCTGCAAATATATATACAAAGACAGAGAGAGAAAAGCGTGCAAACACGACAGGGACAAAGCAAACCACGTTACAAAGGGACCAAAGTGGTCCGTTGTTGATGTCCATTGTTCACCAGCTATCTTCTTCCTCTTTTTATCTCCCTTTCATCCCAATCCTCTCTTCCTTACTACTTTCATACTTTCCTATTTTTCAGTGCAAAAAGACACACCAAAACCCCCCATTTTTTTTTTCTTTCATCAAATGAGGAAACTTTGTCCAAATTACGATCTCCCAGATGGGTTGGAAACAGTCTTGGAAGTACCAATCCCTGAAGAAATGTTTGTTTCAAACAAGACAAGCAATCACCGGTCATGGCAGAACATGAAATCATGGATGAATTTAAAACCAAACACCGAACAACAAAGACCTTCAATTGTGGCTGTTTTTGGTGGTAGGAACACAGAGATTCAACTCTTGCTTGGTGTCATTGGTGCTCCATTGATCCCTCTCCCTATCAATCATAATGATCATTTCATTACCAAGAACATAAAAGATCATCCCATTGTAAGAATATTTATGAACTTCAACATTACCAAATCAAAATCTTGTCTTTTTTTTTAATGTTTATGAACTTTGGGTTTTGTTTCTTTTTGTAGGAAGCTTCAACGGCGAAATATATAGTGAAACAATACACTGCTGCGGTTGGTGGTGAAAAGGCTTTGGGGTGTATTGATAGCATGTATGCTATGGGGAAAGTGAAAATGGCTGCTTCGGAGTTTAGTGCCGGTGAAGGCAGTGTGAACAGTAAGGTTGTTAAGGTGAGGAATTTGCGGCACGGCGGCGGGGGCGAGGTCGGTGGTTTCGTTTTGTGGCAAAAAAGGCCGGAGCTTTGGTGCCTTGAACTGGTGGTTTCCGGTTGTAAAATCAGTGCCGGTAGTGATGGGAAAGTGGCTTGGAGACAAACACCTTGGCGCCATTCTCATGCTTCTAGAGGTCCACCTAGACCCCTCCGGCGGTTCTTGCAGGTATCGAATCCGATCAAACCTTTCTTTATCATTCGATCCGACATTTTCGGGTTCCTAATTGATTTGGGTCATTTTACTTTTGCACTCTTCCACTGATTTTCATGGTTCTTACCTTATTTTCAGCTCAATTCTGTAATTACTTTATTTATCTCGTAATTTTTAAAATTAAATTAAACTTTTATTATTTTTGGAATGTAAAAATATAATTTAACTATTTATTAGGGAAATAATCTATTTTGCTTTTGAGAATTTGGGTCAGTGTTTCATGTGAACAATTATTAATAAACTTTTGACTTATTACTTACAATATGACCCACTTCAATCTGGTCTATGGCACGGTAAATTCAGACTTACTCATGTTTAATACTTGTATCCGATACATGATTTATAATTTTATCGTCTTTCAATTTGATTTATTTACTTAATATCATCTCGTGCTACTTGATAGGGTCTTGATCCAAGATCGACAGCAAATCTGTTCATGAATTCGGTTTGTGTCGGTGAGAAAAGCGATCAATGATGAAGACTGTTTCATCCTAAAACTAGAGGCCGAACCTTCGGCGTTACGAGCTCGAAGTAGCACCAACGTAGAGATCATTCGTCACACAATTTGGGGTTGCTTTAGCCAAAAAACCGGTCTCTTGATCCAACTCGAAGACTCCCATCTCTTACGTATAAAATCCCTGGGGAACGATGGCGTCTTTTGGGAAACAACAATGGAGTCCTCTATCCAAGACTACCGAACCGTAGATGGTGTCAACATCGCGCACACTGGCCACACTCGTGTCTCGTTGTTCCGATTTGGGGAGAACTCCGAGAGTCATTCGAGGACTAGGATGGAAGAGGTTTGGACGATTGAAGAAGTTGATTTTAACATCAAAGGGTTGTCGACGGATTGCTTTTTGTCCCCCGGAGATTTGAAGAAAGAAGAGGAAGGGTTTGGGATTGTCCCAAGCGACGTACGGTTGCCGTTTAAGCTCAGAAACGATCGTCCTAGTAAGGTTCATGGATCCAAAATTGTTGCCATTGATGTTGATGAATGTGACAATGAATCATCCTCAGATGATGATGATGAAGAATTGTTTTAAATTTGAATTCCTTGTAATATTAATTTGTAAATATTGATACTATAATATATATCTAATTTGTAGCTCTCAGCATATGAAAAATGCCAAGTTTTGTGTATTTGACACCTTAGTTTTTTTCTACAATATATTTTGTAAATTTTTTCCTCATTTTATGAAAACAACATAAAGATATAAATTATACTTTGGATGGATAAAGCTGGTTTCGGATAACGTAATTGTAGATTTGTTGATTAGGTGGGTCGAATTAATTTTGGATTGGATCAATTTAGATCAAGTCAATTCGAGTTTTAAAACTAATTGGTTTCGAATAATTTCGAGTTTGGATAATTTGAGTTAAACTAAATTTTTTTTAGGTTGGATCATAGGGTGAAAACCTTAAAAAGTGCCAAAGCGCATTCGGGTCAGCCATAAGTCTACGGGAGACTCTTAATTGGCGCAGGAAGGATTGGGTTGAAGAGAACCTTTCAAAATAGAGAAAGCAAAGCCTTGAAAAATGTTAAACACAATAAAAGGAAAGGGCAACCAAGGATCGGTGTCGCCACCCATCGCCATCCCTAGCGGCTCAAGCAACCACCCATCCATTGTCGGAGAACTCGACAGTGACAGTGTCATTGTCAACGTTGGTCCCTCCTCAAAAAGCTCTGCATCAGAAGGTGGGAAATGAACCCTAAGGAACTCAATCCATCCCCTTGACAAGGAGGCAACACAGCATCCCCAAAGTGATCTCAGTGCCATAGGCCCATAACCCATTGTTTTCAAAACCAAATCAAATCAATCAGGGTACCAGTCCGAAGACAAGTTGAATCGGTTGACTTACGAACTAATATGAACCGATGGAATCGAGAATCGGTGGATTAACCGATTCGACAACTTTATTGTCACCACTTGCACTGCCCTTTAGCGTCATCAGACCACCCAAACCAACACCAAAAGAGCAATTACTCTAGAGATGACAAAGAAAAAATGAAAACGAAGAGCAAAGAGGGGAGGAAGGAGGAAAAGACAGCGGCAGCAAGCCGACGACGACAAAGCAGCTTTCCTCCAAGTACACTATAAAATATTTACACCAAATTCAATACAAAAATTATTTACATTTCCTTCACAAATACAACTCACAAACATCTTAATATCTTTTACCACATTCAAAAACAGAAGGAAAAAAAAAAGATTTGCTGTAAACAAGCTTAAATATGCAAAATATAAACTAGAAAGAGTTTGATAACCTTGCCTGTGTGAATTTAAACCCAGCAAGAACCATAACTTACACACTTCATTCAATCTCAACGACACTAATATAAACATCATGCTTACGGTTTTAACTATACCCGAAAATGGAGCTCGTTCGTAAAATGGAGAGGCTCGTCAAGGCACCATCTTGATCATTGGGTTGTAAACAAGTGCCACAAGCTCGGATACAAAGCATTTCAAGATGGCACATTGAAGTGAATGAGCCAAGAGATAACAAAGGCGAAAACCATACAGGCTAACAGGAAATTTAGAAACCGATGACCTTGCCAAAAGTTTCGGGTTTCCACACCATGAATGGCAACAGGAGCTGTTGTTGCTGCGGAATCATTCGGTTCGTTCCATGGCTCCATCGAGTCAGTCTCGTTTGCAGCAGCAACAACGTTCCGAGCTGTTGATCCACAAATCTCACAAGTTCTGAGATAATGAGACATTGAAACATATAAGATACAGCTCTTTGATCTAATGTATACGAATTAATTTCCCCACTTTTTTTAATGAAATAAGTAAAATACAATCCGGCTCTTAATACAGGAAACTCCATGATACTTTAATCACCCACTTTCTTTGGTTGATCTTTCTCGACAAGATGACACAATAAAAACACTTGTTTCCCTTCAACCTATTTGGTTACGGATGAGTACATGAACCAACTGAATTAAACTCGACATAAATAGGAAATATATGATTCTTCAAAAAAACCAAATTCGATATCCAAACTAGAGTGCTTACTTTATAATCTAAGCAAACAGAGAGAAAATATTCTTTGTCTATATATTCTCCCCTAATGTATTTCCGGGCCATTAACGACAAAAAGATTCCTCAACTTTTTTTCTTACAGAACAAAACCAAAAATAAAAACATAAAAAAGTCTAAAAGGGCAAAAAAAAAACGAACCAAAATAACCTTAAAAAACACATAATGGATCCACCATTGTTTTGACCACTTTTTTCAATTTATTTACATAAAGCCCTTGGATTTCCACATTTCAATCCCCAAAATCACGAAAGATTCAAGCAATATATACATAAATCATGACAATGAAGACAAAAGACAGTGACAATGTTCGATGAATTACTTACCTGTTTCCTTTGATTTTGAACCAAGCTTCAGCACAATGTTTATGAGCAGCAGCCAAATCATCCTTACAAGAACAACCTAACTTAATAGGAACACCAGATTCATGGTTGGTCGGGTCCAAAGTGAGGTGACAAATCCTGCAATCTCTTTCCAGTTCTTTAGCTAAATGTGACTTGGTTTCAGACACTGCCCCAGACTCAAGATCCAGTTCCAGAGAAGAAGAAGAACAGTGGCGGCTGCTGTCTTCTTGTTCCTTGTTACCTGTCAGGTTTCCTTCTTGTTGCTCTGTTCCTTCATCAACAACATCAATGGCGATGATGACTCCTTGCGGTTGTTTTGGTAAAGGTTGTTCCATTTTGGTTAAGACCCAGATTTTGAATCTTCATGTAATTGTTCTTACAAACAAAAAATTCATAAAATTTTCCTACAGTAAAGCTCCTTGAGTTGAACTATGCATGAGTGGCTCTGTTTGTTTTACACGGGTTTTTTCTTTTGGCTGGTAAATACTGTTTTAATAATGGTGGGTGTTGTCCCTTTTTCTCTCTCTGTGAAACAAAGAGAGAGAAACATGAACGAGGAGAAAAGATCTCATGTAGAAATATACATAGATTCGATCGAAAAATATTTCATAAATCAATTTTTCGCGAAAATTCTTTAAAGTATTGTTTATTGGATAATCGATTAAATTTAATAATGGTTGGTATTAAGATTAGAGTGTTTATATTTAAATTTATTTTCGAATATTATCTTTTAACATAGATGGTAGGCTTGTGAGATTCAGAAAATGGGAGTATCTTTAAATCAAATAGTAGTGTAGTACCCGTCTTATTCACAAATGTTTCATCGGAGTCAAGAGATAAAATTCGATGATAAAACTAAACACGAACACTCGGGTTGATATCAACTTTTGTTGTAGATTTGATCAATTGTCTAGCAGATGACACTTTGAAATTTTTTTCTCAAAAGAATCAATCCCTTTCAACAATATTAGAATTTACTTAAATTTATTTTTTTAATTCACATAATTCGAACTTGAATAAATCAAAACACAAGAAAAATATCGTGGAGGGTCTTATATTATGAGTCAAATTGTATTTTATTCTCTTATTAAAAATAATGAACAAATTAATACTTATATGTTAAATTGAAAAACAAACTGATATTTTATGTTAAAAATTTCATCTATTTCTATTATTAAAGTTGACTTAATTGATAAAATAATCAAACAATTACACATAAATACATCATTTTAACATACAATAACTAATTTTCAAAAATAAAAAAATATAAAATTTAATTTAATTTTTAATATAAAAATCTCCACGATATTTTTAACGATAAAAAAACTCATATAGGGAGAGTAGTTGATTGAAGTGACCCAAATGAAGCCATCATGGTGTCTATGTATGTAATATGAGGGTGTTTTGTCTTTGCTTGTTTGGTTGTCTTTTCTTTTATGGCTTTTGTTTTAATTACACATCATTTGATTTTGATGCCACACATGACACAATCCAAAAATCCGGTCATTTGGGAAATTCCGAAATTACCCCTGCTTTTTTAATATAGATTTCATAGTTATATAAGGTATTCTCGACTTTGAAAAAAGAATTATTGATTTTCTAAAAGAATATTAGTTGAGTGCAAAGTAAAAATTTAAGTAAGAAATGGCACTCATCAATACAAACAAATAATAATTAAAAAGCGTACCACAATTCAATAATATCTTCTCAAGTTCTTTTAGCATGCACGCCTTGAATCTATATTTTAATTCGATTCAACGATTAATTAGATTAAAAATTTATCGAGATATCGATTTAAAAAAATATATTAAATTAATTGATTTAAAATTCGATATAAATTAATTAGATTAAATTAAAAATTGATTAAATTAAATTATTAAATTATTTTTTTTTATGAATTTTTGATAATGTGTTTGATCTAAACAATGATCTGATCGATTTCTAACCATTGATCTGATTTTGAAAACTTTGTTTATACCATAACAAGGCCTCGAAAGGAAGCATTAGCAAAATCTTTAAAAGGGCTTTAGCCACACACAAAAATTTGTAGTGCGTTAACATCTAACCTCCATCATTTCTCATTCGATAGCTAACCAGGGCGGAAAGGAATATTGATGGATCTTGAAATTAAGTTTTGTAGGGGATTAGTTAAAACTTTTAAAGATTAGAAAATTTTGGAAGTCAGCTACTCCTATATTAAGATCTAAACTTTTTGTTTTGTTTAAATTAGTTCTTAAATTTAACAATTATTCTCGTATTAGAGCCTATATTAAAAAATTATTCTCACATTAAGACCTAAACTTTTTTCCAAGCTAGTCCCTCATCTTGACAATTTGTTTTTACACTGAAATATAAATTTTAGGTTTTTCAAGAAAAGATCAATGGCTAACTTAAAAAAAAAAAAAAAAAAGTTCAAACCTTAATACAGAAACAATTGTCAAGTTCAATGATTAACTTAGATATAAAATAATTCAAACCTTAATGTGAGAGTGATTATCAAGTTCAATAACCAAAAATTGATTTAACTGTTTTTTTTGTCGTAACCAATATATCCACCACCAACAACAATGATTAATCTATTCATCGCGGAGAGAAAAGATTGTATAAAACTGTAATACCATGACATCCTCATCGCTTTACAATAGAAGAATAACAAATCAAAATTTTCTTCTTATTTTCAACTTTTTTTCTATTGAAAAATTTAAATCTAACTAAAAATACTAAAAATCAGGAAGAAAAATCTGATTTAACATTCTCCTAATAAAAAAGAATAAAAAATAGAAATAACGTGAAATCATAACTTCATACAGTTTATTCTCTTTATCACGAATGTTTTTTTAAAAAGATAAATAACTAATCATAAAATATATTTCATTCTAACATAATCTTGTTAACTATTCTAGTTTTGTAACAATTTAAGAAGAGATTATAGTATACAAAAAATAGATTGGTTGTATTGTTTGGTGAACCAAAAAACTCTATCTAACTTGAAATTGAGAGTGGAAGGATGGATTTTGATGGGTGTTTCCACAATTGGGTCAAAGACAAACAGAGCGGCAGACACGGCCTGCCACCACCCTCCACTATTGTAATTTTTGAGATTATAAAAGGTGTCTCAGACCCTTATCCATCACATCGAATCAATTTGCTTTGCTTTTTCTTACTTTCCAGAATGGAATTGGACTGACTGATAATCTTACCATCTTTAGAGAAACTATATAAAAAAGTTTCATTTTTGGGTCAAGACTCTTGCTTTGTCTCTTTTAGTGCTACCATCTATAATTTTTTTCAACAATCGTTCTCATTATATATATATATTTTTTAATTTAATCCTTCAAAAAAATTCACAGTAATTTCTTTTTCAAATTTGATCTCTTATAATAATATGATATTTGATATTGTATCACGTTGTCATTTAAGGATTTATTATTATTTTATATAAATATTGCATAAATTAGAATTAGAAAATCAAATTAAAAAAAAAAAACCTATTTTTAGATGCTGTAACCTTGCCCCTTTTATCTATTAGCAGAAAAGAAGGTTTTTCATTTTTCCAGAAGATAATGAGCAGCTCCAAGAACTTTGTCTTCAACTCCTGTCTCATGATATGATTGGTCAGTTCTTTTTCTTTTTGGTTTTCAAAAAAATGTAGATTAAAAAACAATCCTTACATGAATTATCATTACTTAAAAAGTATTATAGGTATTTTTTTTCTCTTTATTAAAAATAGATAAATTAATTTTTACTTGTTAGATTTAAGAATAAATTGATTTTTATTAAAAATTTTATTTATTCTACTGTTAAAAATCGATCTTGTACATTAACATGATGCACACGCGATATGTCATGTGCCATTATTTAATTATTTCATCAATCAATCTAGTTTTTAAAAATACAAATAGGTTGAATTTTTAATAGAAAGAATTAATTTGTTCTTTGATCTAACGTATAAAAATTAATTTATTCATTTTTCAATAAAAAAAATAAAATACAATATAATTTCTAATACAAGCTTTCATGATTCTTTTACCATTATGATTACTATGAAAAAATATATTATGCATCAAAATGTACACAAAAAAAAATTTAAAATATAGATTAAATTTTGCTATTAGTCCTTGTACTTTGTAAAACTTGTGGATTTAATCCCTATATTTTAATTTGATCAAATTTAGTTCTTATATTTTTTGAATTGTTCAATTTTAGTTTCTGTACTTTTCGAGTTTTGAAATGTTAATCTCGACGTAAATGATAGCAGTTAAATCCAATTACTAATTTTGTATTATGCTTACAATTGTAGATTTTAAGTCCCTATATTTATCGAATTTTGAAATTTTAATTTACATTAACTGAATTTTAATGAGCAATATGCGAAAATAAAAAGCTAATATAACATTACCCATATAAATAGCAAAACTTAACTGAATGAATTTAATAATTATTATTTTGAAAAGGATTGAAAAATTAAACTTCGAAAAGTACAAGGATCAAAGATGACCAAATTAAAATATCGAAACTAAATTTACAATTTTTGTGAAATACAAGAATTAATAGCAGACTTTAATCTAAAATTTAAGAAACATTTTACCTAAAAAACAGCTAAGAAAAATGCAAACATTAGGCTAATTATTGAGCAACATATTTTACATATCTTCACCTTAAACCAAAATTCATGATCTCTTTATCAGAAGAGATCAAATATGGAGTTTTACAAAATGCAATATATATATATATATATAAAAATAACTCAACAATGTATCATTCTATACCCTCCAATATGAAAAACCATAGGTAAAAAAAATTAAGAACAATATGGTCAATCTTTTATATATAGACTGATTCTTCATCATCTTTAGCTCAAACCCTCAACTTCAGATCGCATTGTACACGTTTGTGTCGGTAGAACTTCCGTTGACATTCCGGTCAACTTGCTCTGTCCATCAGTGAAACACATAGGGTCACTCTTTGTGTGTATATCCGATACTTGAGACATTCTCTGGCTTGTTGCATTGCTCGGGATCCTAACGCAACTGTTCTCGAGACCGCTTTTTATCCATGCGATATTGTTCAAATCGGTTGCTATGGAGATTAGTTCATGACTTGAAAAAACAGGGGGCTTCTCATAGTCGACGAACTCAGGCCCTAACAATGAAGTACGGGAATGACCCCCACAAGGAGTTGAACAGCAACCGAAACCACATCGCAAGGGAAGGACAGGTTCACAATGAAGATCTTCTAGGATTTTTCCAACTCCCCAGTCTGGCCTGGATGATTGAGCAAGAGGCCCATGCACCGGGATTCTACTTGTCATTCCAGATTCGGTTTTAGAACTGCTCAGAGTGTTATAATGGCTGAATGCACTAACACGTGCAACTGGACGATAAACGGCAGGATGGTTTTTCGGTTCAATGGAAAACTGATACTCTTGTATCGAAGGTTTGTCTTCTTGTAAGTTCGGTCTATCGTCCATTACCATATCTCTTCCTTCAAGATGTTTGAAGTGGTTTACGTCTCCGACCGAAAGTGTTTCTTCCGAGGAAGCTTTTGTTCTCTCAAAGCTTCCATCTTCCATCGTATCAGCTGGTCCAGGCTTAAACCTACCTAGCTCCATGCATCGACGTCTTAACGTAGAGTTCCAATGGTTCTTAATAGCATTATCAGTTCTACCTGGAAGGAGCTTTGCTATCGAAGCCCATTTGTTGCCATGGATTGCATGAGCCGAAATTATGATACGATCCTCTTCATCTGCATAGTTGAATTTACATGTCAGAAAATATTCACTTTTTCTGCATCTTTTCCAACAGCTGCATAATGACAGCAAGACGGAAACCACTGAGTCACCTCAAAAAACAAACTCTTTTAAGTTTCATAACATAAAGGCAAACTTGGACGCATGACCACAAACATTAGCATTATAAGACTCTGGTCCGTTAATGAAAAGGAAGTTAAAATTCCGGTGTGTTGCTCCAAGTGACGATTTACACTTGCATAATAAGGCAATAGAAATCTGTCACAACGATCGACTAGGCAAAGATGCATTGTTCTACATACACCATGCCAACTTTATCTCCACTCTCCAGAAATAATTAACAAACAAAATGAAACTTATCACCTAAAATGTACATATTACCCTCAATAACCCCGAACATTCTTTTGTTAGATTGTGGGTGGCAGTGATCGTTTCAGCTTCAACTCACTTCCGATAGCACCCAAAGACATGTGCATTACACGCAATGAAAAAGAATGGCAGTTGAACTTACAAAAGACTTTCAAGATACAGACATAAGACAAGAACAATGATCATGTTCTCCGAAATAGAAATTGTCCTACATACATCCTATCATCTTCTTATTAAACTTCGAAGCTAAGAGACCAAGTAGGCAAAGATGCATTATTCTAAGAATACGACATGTAGCAGAAAAGGGTTACAAATAAAATGAACTGGCATATGGTGATAGCGATGATTTCAGCTTCAACTCGCTTCCAATGGCATAAGAAAAGAATACCAATGGTGTTCTCGATAAAAGGCATTGTATTGAATACATCTTCGTGAACTAGAACAAGCTGATAAGACAACATTTTTCACTAAGGACTAACAGATATCACACTCTAGAACTTAAATTTCCTTCTAAGAAACAAAGATACAACCTTTACAATACAATGTAACAAATAAAGTACCAAAATCCAACAAAACTTGGAACAGTTGCAGCATTTATTTAAAACCAACTAAAAAACCAAACATCATCAATCAATCAAACATTAATCCAAATGTAAAAAAAGAAAAACATAAATAAAAACACAATCTTTTTTCACTATTTAAATCAATAAAAAAGAAAAAAGAAAAAAAAGAACCAACAACTACCCATTTAAGAACATCCAAAACCCAAATCCTCATTCAAATAAAAGAAAAAAAATTACCAGTAAAAGGCTTGCGCTTAAGGCAAGGGTCAAGCTGGTTACACCAACGAAGCCGACAAGATTTCCCAGACCGACCCGGAATTCCTCGGGCGATCAAACTCCAATTCCTCGCCCCGAACTTCGCCACCAACCGACTCAACACCGCGTCTTCCTCCGGCGACCACGGCCCTTTCACTCTTGTATTATTATTATTATTACTACTCCCACCACCAGCAACAGCACCACTACCCCCACCGCCACAAAGCTCCGACTCTGCCACAATAAGCTCCAACTCATCACCACCGCTACCAGAACCACTACCACCAGCTGCCGGCGAGTCTTGACGGTTGCTTTCTTTTTCATCCTCCATATTTTGGGGGTTTTCTTCTTTCAGTTTTTTTTTTTTTCCTTTTTTGCTCCTTTATTGTTACCCACCTGCCCAACTGCAAAATATTCATTCTTCTCGGTGTTCTTTAACAAAATGACCGTTATATCCTTTCAAAACGATGTCGTTTATTATTTTCTTGGTGTCGTTTTTGACTTCGGTTGACTTCTGTTTAAGTGGGACCTAGTTTGTTATTGGTCAATTACGTTCTAAACCCTTTTAGTCAGTGTTTGGTAATGAGGTTTTCGTTGTAATAATTGACTGATATTTGGGGTATTTTGGGTATCTTAGATTCGGTTATTTGGTGGGCCAGATCGCATGAGAAACCGCCTTCAGTTTTTCGTCTTTTGAAGTTGAATAATGTAGACTTTCATTTTATAATTACTTTTTACCCTTTTGGGCTGTCTATCAAATATGGGCTATGCGCCCATGGGCCTATACTAGAAAGGATCTTATTGGGCTCTTTTGTGTTTACTACAGGCCCAATAGATTTATTAGTAAATTACATGACCCAATGGATTTAAAATAGTTTTATATTTTATATTAAACATCAATTTTTTTAATTAAAATAATAATAAATTTTTTAAACAGAAAACGAGCTTTTTGGTGGGCTTAGGTGGGTTGTGCTCGAATTTGAGCTTGAAGTTTTCTGGAACTAAACTTTAACTTGACTTAATTCATGAATACTTCTAACCAAATCAACTTTCGAAACTTGGAATCAGGGTTCATAAAAATTGGTTTTAACTAACTTGATGAATTGGTGTTGGTCAATTAAATTTGGTTCGGTTTAAGTCGATTATAGTTATTAATTTTCTATTTACTCAATTAGATCCATCCTACCCATTCAATAAATTTAATAAGCCTATTACCATAATCAATTCATAACCCAATTAGCTAATTGCCTATATCCACCCAACCTAATTAAATGAAACCTAATCCTATGGTACATCCATTATGTAGGTTAAAAAAAATTATTTAAATCCATTCTTTTTGAGACAATGCTTAGCATTATTCTTTGTTCTTTTCCAACTTATAAATAAAAAGATAATGCGCTTCAATGCACTCAAATTCATGTCCTCATGCATTGACAACAATGCTTTTGTCAATCGAACTAAGACTCAATCGATTACTTAAAACAATAATTAAAAAGAAATAATAGTTATTTTATTGTTAAATTCTCTAATAAATTTGTTCTTTTCTATATCTTTTACTTAATTGAACTAGTCTTCAATTAATTCGTGAAACCAAATTCAATCTAAAATTTCAAAATAGTCTAAATCATCAAGTTCATCGACGAAATAAATGTCATTGGGTGATTACTATTATTTTCTCTTAAACAATTAAATTGATCTTCGATTTTCTTATCTCGAATTTACACATCATTAATTTCTTTAGAGCATATACAACCCCTCTAAATAAGGAATTAACAAGTTTGTATCCTCCAACATGGACTCTCCTTTTAACATTTTTTATTTTTTCATCTCTTTATCCTTTTCCCTACAAGACTTGCCTAAAAAAAAAAAAAAAAAAAAAAAAGAGCAAAATTCCTAGTGGTGATGATATAAAATGTTACTAAAAAAGCAAGGTTTTAAGTGGTTGATAAGCAATGATGAGTCCAACAACCAAAGAAGTCCATAAAACTTTATATTATACCAAATCAATAATAAGAATGGGATTCTTTTTAATGATTAGCATTCCCCACTTTCAAATTAAATCACTTAATTTTTTTTTTTTCATATAATTAAGTTGACTTATAATCATGAGAAGCATGATCAATCCACTACAGTTTACAACAAACATTCTCTTTAATCAAGCTTTGGGATCTTTTTCATTATATTTAATCTCACCTTTATTTCATCTTCTCTTTTTATTTCACAAATCTTGGAATCATAGGTTATCATTTATAATTATGTACACATAACGATTTGATTTGATTTGAAAAAATATAGTTGATATATAGTATTTTGATATTTTTTTAATCGAATTCTTCTCATTACCATATCATTAATTAAGGAGTGGATTTAAGGACAGAGGTGAATCTAGAAGTGCTGGCAGGGATCTCGATTTCTCTAAAATAAAAAATTTTGTAATTTTGGTCCTTTAAATTTTTAAAATTTTTAAATTAATAAAAGTAAAATTACACTTTAACCCCCTTAAAATAATAAAAATTTGATTTAATCTTTTAAAAATTATAAAACTATAGACTATTTAATTTTGACCATGTAAAAAAATTTTATGACTCCACCCTTATTTAGGATTGAAGCTAAGGACAGATAGAGTTTTTGAGACGTAAATTTCATTTAATCTATTTTAGATATTAAAGTTCAGTTTAAGCTTTTTAATCCTTTGAACATAAATGAAGAAAACATGGTTTTTTGGACCCTTCCCAAAATTTATTATCTACACTGTTATTTAAAAGTTTGATTGAACGGTTGTCACCCATCAAATTAATATCAACTCAATTGTAAAATTAACAAAAATCTATTATTTTTATAAAGCAATAAATATTATTTTGAGGGTAATTTTAATTTTTTTTATACTTTTATATGAAATCTATGGAAAATCCAATACATTTTTAGTTGTTGAATAAATCATTTACATTTAGTCTTTTAGTTGTTGAATAAATAGAATATTTACATTTTTACCCCTTCAAAAAAATTGATAACGTAATTTAAGCATTTTAACATAAAATTTTCAACCTTAGTCCTTCCAAAATTTTATAATTTTATGTCAATCCCCTCAAATAAAATTTCTAGCTTCGCGCCTAGATCCAAAGGGACAAGCGAAAGCCTTGACTTCCTTAGTTCATATGGTAAAATTGCATTTTGGTCCTCTCAAAAAGTTAACTATTCAATCTAAGCTTTCCCAACACAAAATCTTGGGTTTTGTCCCTACATTCATCTATAGAAGTTGACTCAAAACTACCCTATATATATGTGTGCGTCTATAAGCCTTTCTTTTTCACTTATAAGCTTTATCTTTGTCTCTAAGCTTAAATTTGCAGACATGAAAATGTGGGTGTCTCTTTCATATACATATATGTGTATATATATTGAATAAAGAACAAAAGAGAGAGAGTGTGTGGAATAGTATTTGTTTAAGAGGTTTTGAGTAAATCAGTTGTTAGATTGTCTTTCGTTGTCTCATTATTAAAAGGAAAGATGCCAATTGCACATATTTGCTAACCTATCTAATTTCCAAACCTTATTTTGTTATAACATTTTTACTTTTGAATTTTTATAATATAAAATTTAAAATTTCCCCGAAATCTAATTCGAAATTCAAATTTGATTTAATTTAAGTAGGTTATAAAAAGTTAATAATCCAAACATGTTCAATCTGAACTTGGATTGACTCAAATTGAATGATCGAAAACTAAAACAATCTGAATTTGAAATGATCTAAATTGAAATTGTTCGAAAATTTTTTAACTTGAATTTGCTTGATCCAAATTACTCCGATTAACAAGTCTTGAAATTTTATTTTTCTAGGTGTTTCATGTCTTAAACATAAAGAAAATATAATTCTTCAGATATTAAAAGTATATAAAATTAGGGGAAACTATACTATTAGTCACTAAATTATAAGTTCTCAATTTATTCAATTAACTAAAAATAGTTACAATTTGATCATTAAACTATTCAAAAGTTTTTATTTAAGTCACTAGGTTGATAAGTTTTTTTTAAAAAGTTTTGCCAGTGAGCTCTAATAAATGATTTGATGTTCAATACAGTGGATTAATATTTACCGATGAGTAGAAGAACATACTTTAGATCCAAGTCGATCTGACGGTCGATGTAGGAGATCAAAGAAAAAAACTGTTTGAATTTTGATTCTCAAATTCGTGACATCCAAAATTGTTTCATGAAAAAAAAAACTGTAGAAGAGAATATGAAAGAGAGCTTCCAATTGGTGTAGGCAATGCGAACAAAGAAAGCCATTGACATCGATTTTAACAGCCCAGTAACTTAAATGAAAAGTTTTGAATAGTTCAGTGACCAAAACAAATATTTACCCATAGTGTATTGACTAATGGTGTAGTTTACCCATAAACTACATTCTAGATCACTAAACTATTAGTAAGTTTGTGTTTTGATCACTCAACTTCAAAAAGTTACAAAATGGACCTTGAACTATTCTAAAGTTTAAATTAAGTTATTGAACTATTCAGAAGTTTTTATGTAAGTAATTGGGTTGTTAAGTTTCTTTTAAAAAAAAAAAAAAAGCTCGGCGAGTGAGCTCTAAGTGAAGATTCAACGATCAGTACGGTGGATCAGTACCCATCAGCAAGTAAAAGAACATGTCTTAAATCCAAGTCGATCTGACGGTCAGTGTCGAAGATCGGAGAATAAAATTATTTAGAGTTTGGTTCATAAATTCATAACATTCAAAAAAATTTCATAAAAAAAATTGAACTATAAAGAAAAAGGTAACGAGAGCTTTTTATTGGTGTAGGCGGTGCAAACAAAAAAGGCAATACAACAACAATTTTAATATCCTAGTGACTTAAATAAGAACTTTCGAATAGTTCAATGACCATTTTATAATTTTTTAAAAATAAATGAATAAAACATAAATTTATTAATAGTTTATTAATTTTGGGTGTATTACACCCTAAAATTAAATATACCTATCCAACATATGAGTGGATAACATTGTTTGTAATAATAAAAACTCCTTTTTGACTAAAAAGAGACTCCTTTATAAGCATGGATTAACACCTGTCAATGACCTGCTGACTTTAGATTAATTAATTCATTTTACAATTATTTTAGTAGAATAATTGAGATTTAATTATGAATTCAAATTACGAAAAAAAACCCAATTATTGAACAATAAAAACTCGTAAATAAAAAAATTAATTTTGTTGATACACAATATCAACGGTAGTGATGAAATAATAAAAGGAAGAGGGGATGGTACTAGAAAAAATTCCATTTTTTATTATATTTTTCCTCCTTTCTCCTTGATCAGGATGCTATTCCCTTCTTTCATCACTGTTATTGATATCGTGTATCAACAAATTGATTAATTTTTTAATGAAAAATCTTTATAATGACATATAAGAGGATGATCTAAGCAGTAAAATGAGAAAAAAAAAAAAGTTGCAAAATCAGCTGCAATGATCGCGCAAAGCCAGACATGACAGATTTATGACACTGATGAAATGAAACTATAGATTGGTTGTGAAATGTTTTTCTTTTTACTTCTGTTGTCTGAAAAGTTATATAATGATAATTGGAGATTGGAACTGTGTTGTTGGCTTTACAGATTTCAGTTTCTAACCAGAATTTAGGCCACGAAAAACAATGTAAGAAAAAAATTTATAAAAGATGGATGAACAATGTTTTAAAGGATGTTTGTTGTTTTGTCATTTTACAATGTGAAAACTCAATAATTCAATCATATCAAAGAATCCTGTTGATATATGGAGGTTGATGACTGTTTACGTGGAGGTGTCGAGATAGGAATGATGTATTGAAATTGAGTTATGAAATTTTATAAGTTCAAAGTGTAATTTTATCGTGTATTGGTTTATAATTTAATATTTTTGAAAGGATTAAATATAATTTTATTTATTTTTATGGGTTAAAATGTAATTTTATCATATATTAATTTATAATTTTATTATTTATGAATGGACTAAATATATAATTTTTTATTTTTAAAGGGCCAAGATTTGTACTTGCTCCCTGGTATCGCCTCTATACCGAGAGTTGTTTAAGTAGTACCATGCTTGTCCACTTGACCTATGAGTTCAATCCATGTTTTGCGCTTTTTAGTACCATAGATTTTTCGTCACGAATCAATTTTTCAACAACGTAATTGCTTTCACTCTTTAGCGACTTAAAAAAGTAGATAAATCAATTTCATAAGGGCCTCCCAAAGTTTTCTATCATTAGTTTTTCCTAGCATTACATGTTTTTAAAGATGATAAATCAATTTCATCAAAAGGCGAACAAAAAGAAGTTAATGGTTTGGTGTATCAGGGAAATCACTTTGAACGAATTCAGTTCAATTCTGTCACGATTACACGACAAAAACTTTAAAAAATATCTTCAAAATACGAAAAACAAAACACCAACGTGTTGGACACAACACCCACATTCAGATTCGAGTAACACTTGTTGAGGGAATTGGCTAGATGATACAGAGAGCAAAAGAGACATTTTGTGAGCATGTTTTTCCAACCAACCGAAGTGCTATGGACCATGTTTCCAATCTCTATTGTTTTTCAAAAACACAGATAGGGGGCCAATGGGTTGTTTCTAGACAGACATAAAAACCCCTCAAAAAGCAAAAGGGATGTATGTTCCTTCTTCATCTTCGTAGATTCATCGATTCGTATAGCAAATGAAGGGTTGAAAATCCATGGCATGCAATCTTTTCTTTCTTTCCTTTTTTTATTTTGACATGACTAGGATTTGCAACTATTGTTGTTTGTTTAACTAAAATGACAAACGCAACATTTGATACCATGTTTTTTTTCTTAGACCAATGACTTTGTTGAATGTTTTCAGTAGGTCATGAAAGAAACCCTTAAAAAATCACTAATGAGAATTGAGTGGATGTTTTGTAATCTCACTTGACTTATCGAGTCTGATAAGAAATAAATAAATAAAATAAGTTTCTATTAGAATTCAAATCTAATTTGACTCGATTTTATAACAAGTTAATCGTTCGAACTAAAAATGAATTGATTTGGAATTTACTCGAATTCAGAATGATTAACCCAACAAGTGGTTCTGGTGAAGAAGAGAATGTTGTTCATCTTAGGAGTCCCGGGTTCGAACGTCTGTGTGTGTTGTCAAAGAGTTAAGAAAATATGAACAGATACTACCTGATGTAATCACACCAATATATTAAAAAAATAATCCAAAATCACATAAATAAAAAATGATTGGAAAAATAACCCTAAATGATTTGAACTCTAACCTAACCCAAAAACCCTAGTTGAAAAACTTGAAACAACTTGAATTTGAAATTGTTCCATAACGGCAAATAATTCAAACCTGAAATGATACGAGCCCAAAATAATTAAAAATTATAAAAATCAAATCCAGTTTGATCCGCTCAATTGAAAAGGATTGCACGAGTTAAAAATAAAATATTAAATGTTTTTTTTATATTAACATATTTTATGATTAAATTTAAATAAAAATATTTTTATTTAAAAGAAAGAGAAAGATTAAAACAACACATGAATTTGCCTTTAAACCTAATTAACTAGATTCTAAATACAAAAAATTTAACCACTATTTTCTAACATTCAATTTAAATTAAATTTGCTTCTCACAATTTATTAATAATGCTTTATGCCATTAATTTAATGGTTGTCGGCATTTAGATTTTGTTGGATGTTTATTTCAAGTTAATTTTTTTATCATCGGGTTAAAATTTTGTTATTTGTACTTTTTTATATAATTAAATTTTATTATATTTAATAATATATGTGTTTTAATTTAATCGGTATTGATATCATTATCAGTATAAGAAAACAGAAATTTGAATGCGTTGAGACGCATTATCTTTTTGTTAAAAATACACATTAAATTAAAAAATCATTTAATTTATATGTCGATATAAACAATCTGATGATGACTTTGAACCCAACTATCTCTAAACTAATAAACATTAAGAATAAAATAAAATAGAGTCCCATGGCCAAAAATGATTGATGGTGACCATAACTAGGGCCAACTTCAAATTTTTTGAATTTATTTTTGCTAGAAAAATGATGTGAACAAAACAATAGAAGCAAAAATAGAGAAAGAAAAAGGACCCTAAATCCTTTATATTTGAGGGTCCCAAAACCCTAAGTTTTGTAGTTGTTAAAGGCACTCAATGCCCCATTCTTACACACAAGATTGGCTACAAACATTGATGCCATTTGCGAGCAAGTGTAGCTAGGGTAGGATAGGGTGTCCTCGGCACTAATTGAATTGTCCTTTTGATTGAATAGCCTCTCCTAATTGAGAGAACCCATGTGACATTCAAAGTTCATGTGTCATTAAGGAAAACAACAATGGTGTACCTTCAAATATCATACACAAATTTACAATTTTAATTTTTTTTATCATAGAAGTTTTTGTATTATGATTTGAATTATATTTTGTTTTTTTATTTAAAAATGGATAAATTAATTTATATACGTTAGGTCAAAGAGCAAATGAGTTTTTTCTGTTAAAAATTTGTCATTTCTTTTGTTAAAAATTAGTTCATGTACATCAACACGAGGTTTATGTAGCATGTCACGCGTAATTGTTCAGTTATTTCATTGGTCACACCAAATTCTAACAAATGATCAGTTTACTTTTTTAGTTAATATCTCATTATAAATTTTGATCATATCTGCTCTCTTTTACAGAATGCCTAGAACTATCTATAATCCTTTCCTAATACATAAATAGGAGGATAATGTACTTCAACGCACTCAAACTCACATATTTTTATATTGACAACAATGTACATGTCAATCGAGTTAAGACTCAATTGACTTTCTAGTTAATTTTTAAATTGTTTTTGGTCTACATTGATTTTGGAATTAGACAATTTTTTTTTTTTAATTTAGTTCATGAACTTAGATTCTGTTAATATATGATAGCATGTCACAAATTAAAAATTATAAAAAAAAATTTTAAATTAAAAAAAATTTAAGTGATGACATGTCACAATATCAAAATATCACATCATACCTTAAAGGGATCTAAATTCGATTATTAAATTGGAAAAGAAAACCTATCAAATTCGAGACAAATGTGGAAAAATATATATATAAAAAAAAACTAAATTTAAAGACTAAATATTAATTTATCCATTTATTTACAACAATAATAGTATTCATGATTTATTATTTTGCTTCAAGAGCACTGATTTTTTTAAAAATTTAAATTTTATTTTTTTCATCTTAGAAAGAATAATGATGCCAGCAATTTGTGGTCCAAAGCTTCAAATATCAAATCAAATAAAAGAATAGTTGTACAGGTTAGAAGTTGTAGGACCATCATATGATAATTGCAAATGAATGAAAACCACAAACATTTCAAAATTCCACAAATTTTGGTACATAACATTAGGGAATTTAAATTTCGAAAATATGACTTCTAAATTTAAATATAGTGTACGTTGGATACTGTTTTTAGTAGTGAATTTGAAATTTTTTTAAAAATTTAAAAAAATTGAAGTCCATATTTTTATATTTTTCGAATATATAATTAAAAGTAGAAAGATTAGTGTACGAAGAGTGCGAGATTTAAAGATTTTTTCGTTTTTTATTAATTAAAATTTATTTTTTATAATAATTTCAATTATTAAAACCTAAAAAATAGTTTTTCCCTTTCTCAAGCTAAGATCCAATTAATTTTGGATGTAAATATATGTACATATCATAGCATTAAAATTCATTAACTATAGGAATAAATGTCAACAAGTGGCACAAATAATAAACTCCCCACATTACTTGATTGACTTAAATTCAAAATCAATGCCTAAAATTCATCAGCCATTAATTTGGACAAACCCCAATTCAGACACCTAAAAGTTAATTTCATGTAATAATTAGTGAAGTTTCTTGTTCGAAAAAGAAAGAAAAAAAAAAAAAGGAAATTAATTAATCACTAAAAAAAAAAAGGAAATTAATTAATCACTAAAATCCAATAAAGGTACACTCATAGGGGTGACTTAATGATGTTATCATGCCATCATGAGCGAGGCCAATTGAAACTGAAAAAAGTCCACTCTAAAAACAGCAATAAAAATCCAAACAAAAGACTTTGAAAAAAAATAATGTAAATTCTTCAAAATTTATAAATTAGTACAATTGAAAAACCATTACATTTTGATTCTTTCAAAAGTTTATAAGTAAATTCTAATTCACATGCATTATATGTAATGGTAAAATCGAGTTAAGTTCAATTCGAATGGGAGTAAGCTTGAAATTGATTCGAAATTTAAAGTTTGATATTCAATTTAAACTCAATTAAACATTGATGAAAAAAGTTTGAGCTCAGCTCGACACTTAATTGAGCTACTCAAGTTTAGACTAGATTAAGCTTGTTTATAAATTTGTATACTCAAGCTCGATTAAGCTCAATGATATTCAAGCTCTTTCCATATAATAAGGGTAAAAATATATTAAAATTAAAAGTTTGATTAGACTCACAAGCTTTTCGATTTGAGTATAAGTGTCTCATTACACCTTTGCATGTATCAAGGTAACAATAAGGTTGATTCAAGGAGCGTTTTACTCTACTAGTACCTAATGTCAAAGATATAAAAAAAATTTTAAAATATGCTATAAGTCTCTATACTTTTCGTAAATTTAGAATTTAGTCATTGTACTTTTATTGCTAGGAAATTAGTCCCTTTACTTTTTATATTTCAAAATTTAGGTATAACTGTTAACATTGTTAAGATTATTTTGTTAAATTCAAGTTCATTGCAACATTATTATTTTTTAATTATATTGCTATTAAGTGAGTACTTTTTTATTTCAAAATATCACACCAATAAATTTAACCCCTAAAAAAATCAACAGTATTAACAATCGAACTCGAATTTTGAAATTTGAAAAGTAAATGAACTAATTCCTGTAAATAAAAGTACATGAACTAAATTTCAAATTTTTGAAGAATATAGAAACCTATAGTATATTTTAACCTATAAAAAACTCGTATACTTTGTTTTGACACAATGTTTAGAACTACTCATAGTCTCTCTCTAACCTATAAATAGAAAGATAATGTTGTTCAGCACAATCGAACCCACATCCTCTTACATTGACAACAATATCTATACAAATCGAGCTAAGACTCAATTAACTTTCTTGTATACTTGTATACATATGTATGTATGTATGTATGTATGTATACATGTATAAATGCAACTAATGAGTAACATAAACTTTGAGTGGTGATGAAAATGTATGTCCTTTAAAGGAGAGACACATATATGTCCTTCATTGCACACTCTCTTCCCCTTGATAGAAACAAACCAAAGATCCAACTAAAAACCCTTTCCCACTACATGTAATGTGACACCAAATTCCATATCCAAAAGAAATTTATAAAATTCTGCTACGACGTGTACGTAAAAGAAATTAAATATAGATTTGGGAGATACAATTTTACCAACAAAGTGGTGGGGTATCAATAGCACCATGGAAAAATAAAGCCTGCACATAGCATGTGGTCGATCCATGCTTCTTTAGTGTGGACAAGATCTAGCACCATACACCATGATCTTCACACACCAATTGAGACCCTTCATAGCTTATTCAATTGCCCTATCATCCAATGGTTCATATTTCTTCCTAACAAAATTACCAATTGTAGTACTTCTAGTTCATCCATATATATACCCAAATGATCAAATAATTTGGTTCTTTTTCACTTACATCCTCGTTTGTTTCGGGACTTGACAAATTTTTCCAATTCAATCCCTAAACTTTAATTCTACTAAAGAGTGATGACGTGACATTTTAAGATTATACTCTCTTTTGATTTTGGAGCTTTGTTTCTCCATTTTGTTATGTGCTTTACTTCTATTTTATTTTTTGAATTGCTGAGTAAAAAAAAAACAGTTTTCAGATGATGACATAGCACAATCTGAAAGTGCCACATATGATGGCAGAACTTAATAAAGACCTAGGGGGCATTGCCCCTCCCTAAAATGGTAAATTTTTAGTTTAGATCTTTTATAATTTATAAAATTTTAAATTAGTAATGATAAAATTACATTTTAACCCTCTCAAAAATAATAAAAATTGGATTTAACTCTTTAAAAATTATAAAAAATATAGGTTATTAAAATGATGAAATTACGTCACTAACCACATCATCACGATTGAACAGAATTCTTTAGACATCACGTTGACAGAAACGGTCAAACTCCGTAACAAATGAAGACTTAAGTAGAAAAATAATCAAATTCAAGGATTAAATATTGCTTTTATGGGATAATAAAAAGAATGATGCTGTGTCCAATGTATCCTTCACTTTGTAGTTAGGAAGCAAGAAGAAATGATAAGGCTTGGGGAAAAGCAGCAAACTGACAATAAATAAAAGGTTAAAACTTTGACATGGTTCATGCACATTGCCCTTAGTCCACATACGAAGAAACTTTGGTGAAAACTACATGATGATAAACCATTGTTTGGTGAAATTATAATTTTATGTGATTTAGAAATTGACATCGAGATAAGATTATAAAATTAAAAAAATAAAATTAAGAAAAATTATTAAAATATTTAAATTTTCCATTACTCAAAAATTAAAAAATCAGTTACAGCAATAAAGTATTAACAAAGCATAATCTTTTCTGAAAAAGTAATGAAATATTAAATTACTCAATATATCTGCCGAAAGAACCCTAAATATCATGTATCTTTGACGTAATCATATGGTCCAAATAAATTTATTATTGCTTTTATAATAATAATAATACAGTCAAAATTATCGTCTTAGTCTTTCTGCTCACATTTAAGATTTAATAATTATATTTTAATTTTATCGTGTTTTGACCCATTAGATTCACCTCTACTAATAACGTTAAAAATTTAGAGGATTAAATAATATCAAATTAAAATATAGAGATTAAATAAAAATTTAAGCATAATAAAAAGATCAAAACTATAATTTAATTTAAAATCATCGTAAAACTCGAATAAAAATAAATTAATAAATTGATAATCGCATAATATACAAATAGAGGTGCTCATAGGTTGGGTTGGGCCAGCTTGTCAAGTTCAGGTCAGGCATACTTATATTAACATATTTTACGCTTGTTTAAGCTTGGACCGATCCAAGATATGGATCTAAAATTTTTTCTAAACCCGCCCATATTTGCAAAACACTAACCCAAATCCATTTTAGTCTTGCCTAAATTATTTTTAATTTTTTTAATGTGTTCAAAATTACATAATATATAAAAATAACATAATATAGAGTATTATAAACTTAAAATGATCGGGTCTGGCCGGGCTCGAGCTTGATGTTTAAGCTCGAGCCCGACCCATATTTTAAATGGGCCTAATTTTTTGCCCAAGTTCATTTTTTGGGCCTAATTTTTTGCCCAAACCATCTCAAATTTTGAGCGAACCTTTAAACTTAGACGAATAATCCTATCCATGAATAGGTCTATATACAAATAAATAAATATTATAAAAATTGAGAATGTATTCCCTTGCAAAATAAGAAATATAAAAGAGTTTGGTGTAAGGGATTGGATGGACCACAAAGCTTCATATTAAAATAAGCAAACAACAAAATGAGAAATTATTAATAATGGCCACCCAACTTGTTGGGAATTTCTAAGAAGGGATAGCTTGACCCACTACTAGTAAAAACCTTTTCCATATGTTTGGTTGGTTAATTTCACAATGGGGTCTACATTTTCAATTTTTTTTAAAAAGGTGTACAATTTTTTTACAAATATCAATAAAAAAAATTACAATTCAATTTTTTGTTTATAAAATGAACTCTTCAATTTTCACAATAAAAATTCAAAAAAAAAAAAAACTTTTATAGTATTTAAAAGGTAGAAAATCAAATTTCTCGATTTTATCAATTTTCTCAATTAAATCGATTTTTGACAAATTCACTTAAAACAAGGAACGTAAAGTTAGAAGAGGTCGAGCGAAACTTTGATCAAGATTTTCAAAATTGGAATCATGGTCAAATTGATTTAACCACCGATTCTTGATCTGATGAATTTTTCCAATTCAATTGAATAAATTATGAAAATTTAAAAAATTAAAATAGAGAAAACTTTTTAAGCACTTAGCTATCCGTTTTTATGTTGGAGAGAGGTCTCCTTTAAAGCCCCACTTTTCCTCTATAAAAGAAAGAAAAAAAACAAAGAAGAAACCCCCAAAAAATTAAAGAAAAGAAGAAGAAAGGGTCTCTCTGGTTTAAACACTGCCAAGTACTTGAGAAGGCATCCAAAGGGATCGCATTGATCCTTTTTTTTTTTTTTTCTTTTCAATTCCCCCCCCCCTCCCCCCAAAACAAATTCACAATTTTGGATCATGCTATCCCTTTGGATTCCTCCTTTGGTAGCTTCAAACATATATACACACATATATACATGTATATGATAGCTTTTTGCCTTGAAACCAGTGGATTCATAGCAGAAAATGGCTTCCCAAACACCCTCTCCATATCATGTAAGTGAATCATAGTCCATCTTTCATACACATATACACATATATACATATACATACATGGTTTGAGTTCTTGTCTTCATGGAAACCAAAAGCTGATATCTATTGGGTTTTTTTTTAGTGTTCTAGAACTCTTTAATTTGCATGAGCTTTCTCTTAGGTTTTTGAGTAGGTTTTTTTTCACCATGGTAGCTAAGTAGTTAAATTCGAAAGATAATATACGTTTAAACACTTACGAATTAATTAACGTTTCTCTGCGTGTTACAATAACAATGATAACAATTAATTTAAAACTTAATTCATATTTTAATTTTTTTAATATAATATTTACTTTTACTCGTAACTTTAAATCTTAAAATTTCTCGAAAACCTAGAAGTTGAACATATATTATTAGATCTGATTTCATGAAATATATATAGCTCGGCCATAGATATGGGAGATCATGTTAACAGTTGTCATGAATATGAATTTCTTTTTTTGCTTTTATTTTATAAATATACACATATATTTTTTAATTAATTAGTATTTTTTAGCTAATTATTTCTTAATTCTAAGTTCATTTTATAGAACTAAAAGAAAGGGAAAAAACCAAAATATCTTATTTTTTTAATTCATTAAATCATGTAATTTGAAGAAGCAAATTGGGTTTTTTTCAGAGGTAAAAATGATTTTTTTTTTCAATTATTATATGTAATTTCTGCTTGGAATATACATCATGGTCCCTGTCTATGAATTAATCATCATTGATAAATAATCAAGTGGAAGCTAGCTATTCATACCCATTATGAATAAAACAGTGACTATAAATTAAAAAAAAAAACCTATTTTTGGAAAATTTTTATTTATTTTGGGTTTGGATGCAATATAATGTGTTTAACTTATTTTTTTGTCTCGCGTTACAGTATTGTTACAGTATTTAATTTCACTGTCCCCATTATTTTTACACTAATCACAGGTAAATACACTGTTCATTCAAACCTTCCCAACTTGAAAAAATAACTTTATAATTGATTTAAATATAACAAATTATGGATTTTTTTATTATTTTTTGGGAATTTATTCCTAAATTTAATATGATAAAAATTGATTTTATTAAAATGAATTATATGGATGAATTTATTAACAAAAACCCTAAATCATATGCTTAAATGACTTTAAGTAGAATCCAAGGTAGTGAAAGATTGGTATATATTTAAGGATTTCAATTTCTTTTAATTTTTTTCCCACATTGGGGCTCACATTGAGTGTCCCAAAGGCAAAGGAATCACCCACATGTGATGACAGACCATTAATAAAATTTTACTTGTAAATTTATAAGTTTTAAGTTCTTTTTAATGTTATATATGAATCTTTGATTCTTCTTTTTTTCCTTTTAATTTTCTTGATCCCTCTAAACCACATGACCCCAACATTCTAATATTTTTATCTTATTTACATATAAATATAAATATATATACCTTTTGTCACATGGCCATCAACAATACAAACTACCCATTTAATTTAGATTCGAATTTTATAAATCTCATTTAAAAGTTTAAATAATAGCGTTTAAAATTATATGCATTTATATATTTCCAACAAGTGTCAAATGCAATAATAAAGTATATTGAGAGAATTAAAGTTTGAACTTTTAATATAATATTATTGAGAGTAATAAACCATGAATCTCGAAATGATCCATCTTCATGGACAGTAAAGGTAAAAGTATCATAAAGGTCTTTATATTATAAGTCGGATTGCATTATCTTTTTATTGCATTTTATCTCATTTACTTAAAAAATGGATAAATTAGTCTTTGCATATTAGATCAAAGAGTAAACATGTACTTCTATTAAAAATTTCATCATTTTCTACTATTAAAAACTAATCTTTTTATGCCAGTATGAGATACGCATGGCACACTACATTTAACTATTTAGTTATTTCATCAGTCACACTAGTTTTTAATAGTGGAAATGAAAAAAAATTAATAAAAATTACAAATTTACTCTTTGATCTAACTTATAGAGATTAATTTACCGATCGTAAATGAAGCACCATCATTATATCAATTATATATATACCATTTTATGAGGGAACAGTTCCATTAAATGAAAGAAATAACAAGTTTATCGACCCCCAAAGGACAAAGCAACAAACATTAACCCTTGAAAATGGGGAATTTTTTACCCTACATGTTCAAGACAATTGCAATATGATTTTATGGTAACTTGTAAGCTATTAAGATTGCAATCAGATCCAAATAATAGAGAGGCATTAATTGCTTTGAATATTCTTTTGATATTTTATTACAATAATTTACTAAACCAACTAGTAATTTTATGTAATTTTTAATTTAGGGTTCATTGTATTTATCTATGCTCAAGTAACTTGTACTCAATCTTTGATAAAATAATAATATTAACAATTTCTTTGTAGTAATTTTAGGTTGAGAGACAAATGTATTGCTTCACACATTTTGTGAGAAATTTTGTCTACTCAAATGTGCTTTTGTGTGAGTCTGATGATGACGATTGTAAACTTTCTATTTTATTTTGTAAGTTTTTATGTTTAAAATTACAGAGACGGTAATAAGGCAAAAAAGGATTTTTTTCACCTTGACTTCGACTCGATTTTTACATATGGTCGAAACGTTTATTTTTGGGGAAAACAAACAGGTCTCGAACAATATTTTTAAATCGAAAAATGGGAGTCGTCACCAATATTTTATTCGGTGTGATTGGATCATCACAAAACGTTTAAAATCCATTTTGAAAAATATTTTGGTCTTCAAAATCCAGAAAATGGGTTCGGGAGTCGGTTACGTATAAGGAATGATTAGCAACCTCACATGCCCAAAATTGGTACCATGTTGATTACTTTCGGGTCTTTGTTTGTTAAAACTTTGAAATCTCAAGCAAAGTTTAAAATACGAGGAACAAAACGTCCATGTCTTTCGAATTTCATTGAGGCCGTGTCCAACACGTTAGGGCACGATATTCTCGAAATTTTAAAATTGAAGAACATTTTGAAAAGATTTAAAAGAGGATATTTGATCACGTGAATTATACGAAAAAAAAAATCACACCCAGCACGTTAGTACACGATTTTCCGAGATTTTCACACGAAAGGAACATTGTCTTGCTTTTGTTTAAATTTGTTTGTATATTTTTTTGATAATTTGAAATTTCAAATTAAGTTTAAAATACGATCCTCGGACACATAGCTTATTTCATGTGATTTTCGAAAATTAGATTTGAAGAAAAAATGCCCGTTTGTTTCAACTTTCGCGGAGAATTGAAGTCGTGACAAACACATTAGGGCACGACGTTCTCGGAATCTCGAAATTAAAAAGCTTTTGAAAAGTTTGAAAGAGGATATTCGATTCGTGTAGATTACACGAAAAATCACACCCAGCACGTTAGGGCATGATTTTCCAAGATTTCCACACGAAAAGGACATTTCCCCGGTTTTAAAGGTTTATTCGTATATAAAAATAATTTTGAAAACGAATGTGTAAAATATGAATGGGCAGTTTATAGCAAAAATTAAATAACACGAAACAAAAATAATTAAGCAGGTAAATAAATGCACAAAAATTAAACATAAAATTAATAGAATACAAAATAAGAAAGAATAATAATTAAATTCTATGTATGAACATTGAAGAAAAAAGAAAAAATGAAACAAACGGGGTTAAAAACGAAGTTTCAGAGATTTTGGGGTGAAAATGTAATTTTCGAGGAATTTGGGGATCGAAATTGAAATTTTTGGAAAATTTTGGATTAAAATCGAACTTTTGGAAAATTTGAGGTCGAAAATGTGATTTTTGGAAATTTGAGGGAAAAATTATTTTTTTTACGTTTGGGGGCAAAATGGTAATTTTTGGATGTTTAGGGGCAAAACGGTATTTTTGGAAAAGTTCAAGGTCAAAATGGTAATTTTGGAAAAGTTTGAGGGCAAAAATGTAATTTTGGAGAAGTTTGGGGTTAAAATGTAATTTTGGAAAAATTTAGGGTTAAAGTGGAATTTTGGAGAAGTTGGGGTTAAATATAATTTTGGAAAAGTTTAAGGGTTAAATTGGAATTTTGGAGAAGTTGGGGTTAAAATATGATTTTTGAAAAGTTTAGGGACCTTCTGAGAAATAAAACCAAAAATAATTCCATGTGGCAGGTTTTCAGGCCTTTAAAAGTAAGAGGACCAATTTGAAAATAATCCAAAATTACTAGGCAAATTTATAATAATATAAAACTTGATTTAAGGATAAAATTAAAATAAATGAAAAATGAAAAGGGCTAATTGCATAAATAAACCAAAGAAAGGACATGTGGTAGCTTCTTGGATTTCAAAAAGGTTAAAGGACTAAATTGAAAATAAAATAAAATTAATGGGTAAATTTAAAAGTAACTAAAAGTATAAAAAAAACCTAATTGTAAATGTTAAAAAAGCGAAAGGACCATTCACGAAAATAACTCATTTACTGAAAACACACGGATCCTTCTGGGTTGGATGGAGTCATGGATCAGGTCGTCTGAATGACGCCGTTTTGGCCATGGACTACCTTCTACAAAACGATGTCGTTTCCTCCTTGGTATATAACTAAAAAAACCCTTTGAAAATCATTTTGCATCTTCATTTAAAAAAAAAAAAAAAAAAACAGATTTTGCTTTTTCCTTCTTTCTCTGAAATGCTCCCATGTTCGATCGTCGGCCCATCGTGGTCAGGATCGGTCATCGGTGTCGTCGGTCGCCATGTTCGGCGGTCGAAAGTCCGATCGTTCCCCTTTTTAACCTTTTTTGGTTCCTTGCTTCTTAGAAAACTAGATCCGGGGTCGAGACTTGCCAAATCTGACTCCAAACTCCATAGACACGATGTAATTTCGAAGCTTTAAGTCTCTTTTCTTTTTATTTTTGTCTGTTTGTTTCCTTTTTCCATTTTTATAAAAAAACTTGTATTTAAAACATGGATCTTTTAGATCTAAAAATATGTTTTGAAGTTTTTTTTTCTTAAAATCTGTTTTGGTATGTCATTATTCATGTTCTTTTTGTTTCTTTTTCATGACATTCGAACGACGGGATCCCTCGCGAATATGGAGCGACTCAGAAGGACACCGTTCACGGCTTCGATAGCGGTGGATCCGATCGGGATAAGACCTTTCGGGTTCCCTTATTATTATTATTATTATTATTATTGTTACTATTTATTTAATATTTATTTAAAACCTTTCGAAATAAGTAATAATAAATGATAATGATAAAAAAATAATGCATAATTAATATATATTAAATGTTTTGTGTTTAAACTAAATTTAAAATTAAGTTTAGAACAACTTTCAAATTTTAAATTTGAAATAAATTTAAATTTAAAATAAATTAAAAATTAAAAATTAGGTTTAATTTATAGTTTGAGCCCGTTCAAAATTGAGCTTCAACACATATATTTCCAAACTCATCTCATCTTGAACCTCAATAGTAGATTTGGAATTAAATTTTTAAGGATCTAACTAAATTTTTTTTAAAATTTGAGGGATTTAATGAGAAATTTCAAAAAAAAAATTGTAGGTCTAATTGAAACTTTAAAAATCTTGGAGGCTTAATGAGAGTTTACATTGATTTTTTTTTTATCTTCAATTATTTCGCTTTCTTTTTTATTACCTTTTTTTGTTAATTTCACCATCATATCAAATAAATGTTTTTCCTGAAATAATAATTTTTTTAAAAAAAAGTTTAATTCTTTCAAATAAAATTGAAAATGGTGAGTAAGATATGGGGCCTGCTAGGTTTCAGAAGTGAAGAATTTTGGGGGACAGTAGAGTGTACAACTTGTCCTTTGAACGTGAAATATGTAGTTAAAATGTCTCCTCCTTTGACTCCACAAATTTTATCAAGGACACGTAAACTTCCAAAATAAATCTATAAGTGATATTTTTAAAAAAATATTTTTAATTAGATATTATTTTTCAAACTAAATATCAAAAACCCAAAATTTTTCTATTTCACCCTTTAATTATATAATGTATGGAATACATTTTTCATGTTGTAGTTATGATTTCAAGCTTGTATTTTTTTTTTATGAGTTAGAAAAAGTTTTGGGTAGTTTTAAGCACTGTATCAAAAAAGATAGATATGATCAAAATTTATAATGAGATTATTTAAAAAAATATATTAAAGTAAACCAACCACAATTAATTTTTTTCTTTCTCTTAAGAATTTTACTAATTCTAAAAAAAAATTAATCTTGATTCCTTCAAATTTTATAATTCTATCTCGACCCCTAAATAAAATTATTTGCTTTATTCTTGTGTGATGAGATTTGAACCTAAAATCTGTGACCCTTTAAGAAAACAATTAAAGGAAATAAAAAAAATTAAATTCATGGTTATAACTAAGTTGGATCAAAGTTTGGCTTTGAATAATAAAGTCTAAGTCCAGCCGATATTTTAAATGGACTTATTTTTTTTACCTAAATTTATTTTTTGACTTTATTTATCTAAACCTTCCTAAACTTCAAGAAAATCTAAGTCCAATTATTAAAATTGTTAATTCTTTTGTTAAATTTGTTAGTGTGACATTGTGAAACAAAAAAAAAATACTCATTTTGTAGTAATTTAACTGAAAAGATGACGTTATAATGAACTTAAATTTAACGAAATAATCT
Organism: Kokia cookei; assembly: GCA_039519145.1. Classification (NCBI taxonomy): domain Eukaryota; kingdom Viridiplantae; phylum Streptophyta; class Magnoliopsida; order Malvales; family Malvaceae; genus Kokia; species Kokia cookei. Next base: position 1,218,512 of record CM076907.1, on the reverse strand, counting down.
TAACAGTGTTAAGAGTAAAACATAAATTTCGAAATTTAAAAAGTAAAAAGATTAAATTCCTAAGAATTAAAATGCAGTAACTAAATTTTAAATTTACTTATAATAATTATAATAATTGGAGGGTGCCATAGTAACTCCCACAGAGAGTATTGAATGTATCTGCAACTCCAATTGAAACACCATTTTCATTAAATGTTTGCTTTGAAGTGTTTGAAGCTGCCATGGCAACACTAGACATAATTAAAACATAAACTTGGCATTTACAAGACTAACAAAAACAACATACACACACACACATATATATATATATATATATATATATATATATCATTTTTAAAAGGATTTGCAATGGGTGGCAATGGCAGAGTGGAAGAGAATCAGTCCAAGGAAGCTGAGTTTGCATTTTTGTTGAAACTCTCTCAAACATCAAAAGAATGTTTGAGTTTAGGCAAATAGCCCCAACCTGCCACCCAAATACCTTAATATCTCACTTCTTCTTTTTCTTTTTCTTTTTTCTAGTGAAGGGTTAATGTAATTTGTACCTCTAAATTTAGACTACGAGTATCAAAATAAATTTAATGGTAAATTTAATCTTGAACATTTATTTGTTAAATTGGTCCTTAACCTTTTAAAAAGAGTTGAATTTGACAATTAACTTTTTAATAAGAGTCGAATTGCTATTTTTTTAATGAAAATAGAAATTAAAACATTAAAATTTTAAATATGACAGCCGCATGATAATTAATGCGTACTTTTTTTTAATTTTTAATTTTTAATTTATTTATTGACGTGACATGTTAAATAAACAAAAATATACATCTACCACATATGTTGCCACACCAATATCATTAAAAATGGCTTAATATCTCTTTTGGTCCCTGTAATATAGCTAAATATCACTTCGGTGTAAGTACTATTGTTTTTATCAATTTATCCTCTATACTCTATTTTGGTTATTAGTTTGACCCCTGTACTTTCATTCTGTGTACTTATTACCCCGTCTGTATATTTTCTGTTAAAAAAAGTTAAATAAACCAATTATACATTGCCATGTGTCAATGAAAGTAAAAAAACTTAAAATTTTTTAAAAAAAATCATAAAAAATCTGGGAAAACCCCAAAAAATTCTTAAAACTTAAAAAAATATTTATAAATTTAAAAATAATAATATATTTTTCAAAATTATAAAAAATTATAAGTATGCAAAACTTAAAAAAAACTTAAAATTTAAAAAAATTTAAAAATTTGTTTGTTTGGATTTCTAGATTTTTTTTTTAGAAAATCTTAAAATTTTTTTAAAGGTTTTTTTATTTTTATAAATTTTTATATTTTTAATGAATTTGTTTTAATAAAAATGTACCATAAAATTCTTTAAAATGTATCTATATGTGAAATCATAATGTATGAAATTAAAATGTCAAAAAATCCATAAATTAGCAAATCAATTAAATATTTAATCTCGTATTTTTAAAAAAAAAAATTCATACTCTCATCACTCAACTGAAACGACTCTCAAATCCTTAAAAAACACATTCAATTTAATCTTTCAACTTTAAAAAATGTATCAATTTAATTCCATTAATGTTGATTATGTGACAGTTAGCAATGTCAAATCATGCATTTTTTTCCAAAAAAATAAATGATTTGACAATTAGTATTTATCACATTCTCAACAATCAACATTTAATAGAATTAACTGTTAACGGCGGATTTTGTCGAAGAACTTAATTCATGTAATTTTTAAATTCAAGAGTTTGATAGGGTGTATTTTTCGTGGAGAAATTTAATTGATTTTTTTTTTAAATTCAAGAAATTTTTTACTCTTTAAGCTTATAAATTATTAAAACAATTATTGATATAACGTCATTTTATATTTATATATTGCATACATAAATAATTATATTTATTCAATATAAACATAAATTGATGTATTTATTTATTTAAATATATATTTTTAAAATAAAATTAAAGTTTGAAATATATATTTAAACCACAACAAGAGTTTCAAATATATAATTGCATTTGAACTAAAATTCATGTATATAATTATATATTAAATTAAAATTCACGTATAATTTTAAAATTTATCTCTTAAATATATATAAATATTAAAATCACCCTAATTACCAAATAGATTAACCCTTTATTGAATGAACATCTCACTTTTCAATATCAATACAACTTGGAAATTACAATGGTTAACACAACAAATTTTGAATGAAAAAAATAGGATAGATTCAACTAAAGAAGCCTTAATTTATAAAACGTGAAATGGATTTCATAATAACAAGAAGATTTTAGTCGTTCAAAGCAGTTTCCCTAAGCCAAAAATGGAACCTTTTTGCCAACTGCCATGCCTTGAATATTGAAACCCCTTTGTATTCGGACGCCAATATAAAAATCACCCCTTTCACCATCCCTTTCCCCAGAAGAAAAAAAGAGAATCAAAATCCCAGGGAAAAAAGTAAACAAAAATGGCTGCTTTTTCCATTCATAGCTACCCTTTCTCTTTTAATCTTCAAATCTTAATCTTTCTATTCTTTACAGCAAAACCCATTTCCTCTTTTGCCCTTCAAAACAACCCCAATTTTGATTCCTGCATTTCCCTCTTTGGGGATGCCAGGGTCGAAAATGGAAGCTCAAATGTCATCCTCACGCGCTCTCACGCGCCGAGTTCTGGTCTTTTATTGCTGGACAAGCCCTTCAAGTTTGTAGGTGAACCGGTGTCGTTTTCAACTGAGTTTACCTTCTGTCTATCACCTGGTAATGCTGATGGTTTAGCTTTAGTTTTTGTTCCTAATGGATTTCAAACAAGGTTTGCAAGTCAAGGATCATTTGGTCTTTTTGGTGAAAACAAGTATTTGGGTATTGAATTTGATACTCAGAAAGATGATAAAGTTGGTGACTTCAATGCAAATCATCTAGGAATCGACATTAATAACCTTGAATCTATTAAAGTTAGTAACTTGTCATCATCATCAATGGTGTTGAACAGTGGTGAACCATTGAAATCTTGGGTTGATTATGATTCAAGTTCTAAGCTTTTACAAGTTAGGTTAAGTACATTTGATTCAAAGAGGCCTTTTAGTCCAATTCTAACATACTCTATTGATTTGATAGAAATGTGGGGTACTAAAGATGTTTTTGTTGGTATAATATCAACATCCATTAATGGATCTTCTTTCAGTAATGTTTACTCATGGAGGTTTAGGGTTAGACATGTTTTGAATTCGATGCATTCATTGCCTGCAAATCCACAGAAGGATAGTGATGGATTTAGAACAGGGAAGACCAGGTTTTGTGCATTGACATTCCTGGCAGGGTTGATTTTCAGTACCGGATGTGGAGCGTTGTTCGCGTTCATGGTGTTGTTTATGTGGGCGATTTTGGTTAGTAGGCATTCGGTGTTCCCGGTTGAATGTCAAGTGAGTCCCGAAGAGTTTAAGTACGAGATGGTCGATGTGGTTGTAGAGAAAGACAATCAATTCGATAAGAATTTGCGTACAGAACTTGCCTCAAACTAATGTATTTTTCATTGTTGTGCATTGGTTTTATAAAGTAAAGCTTGCAATGGAATTTTACTCATTGCTCTCTTTTTTTTGTTAAACATTATGAGCATTATATGAAAGACTTTTTCATTACATATATGCTCCTTTGTGTTGCTTGGATCCAAGGCATTCTTCTTTTGCTTTGATTCAAGTTGAATCTTTATATGATTCTTCAAATCAGAGATAATCCATACAGAGCCTTGTGTGTACTCGTGATGCTATTTATAAATTGGGCAATTCTAGTTACTAGGCATATGGTAGTCCCGGTCGAGTGTACAAGAAAAGCGATGTATTTTGTTGTTGTGCATTTGTTTTGTATGTATAGCCTGCAATGCAATCTTTATATGGTTCTTCGGATCGAAGATAATCTATGCAGAGCCTTGTTTGTGTTTGTGATTCTGTTTATGTAGGGCAATTCTAGTTAGTAGGCACACAGTGTTCACGGTTGAGTGTCGAGCAAGTCCTGAAGATTTCAGGTACGAAAAAGGCAATGTATTTTGTTGTTGTGCATTTGTTTTCTATGTATAGCCTGCAATGCAATCTTTATATGGTTCTCTGGATTGAAGAAATTATGCAGAGCCTTGTTCGTGTTTGTGATACTGTTTATATGGGGCAATTCTAGTTGGTAGGCACACGGTATTCCCGGTTGAGTGTTAAGCAAGACCCGAAGATTTCAGGTACGAGAAAGGCGATATATTTTGTTGTTGTGCATATGTTTTGTATCTATAGCCCGCAATGCAAATTTAACTCTTTGCTTTTTGCTGTAAAACATTATGAACATTACCCTTTGTGCTACTATTAGTAATTTTGTTGCTTGGATTTAAGGCATTACTCGAAATCCGAGATCGGTTGCTTCTATTCGAGTTGAATCTTTATATGCCTTTTTGAATCAAAGATAATCTATGCAGAGCCTTGTTCACATTCGTGATGCTGGTTAGCAGGCACACGGTATTCCCAGTTAAGTGTCAATCAAATCCCGGAGAGGTACGAGAAAGTCGATTGTCAATAAAGTTAGGATGTGAATTTAGTGTTGTCGTCACTTACGTATTTTGTTGTTGTGCTTTGTTTTATATAGAACATTTTGAAGATTATGATATACGAAAAAAACCCTCTCTCGTATAGCCCTTAATGCTACTATTAGAAATTTTGTTGCTTCGACTCGAGTTTCAATCTTTATACGCCCCAAAAGAAGGAAAAGGAAGAACAAAATAATTCTACTTTCTGATTAAGCATTTCTTGCCCCAAACCTATATACGACATGCGACTGGTTTACGTAGATTTTGCCTATTCTTTCATCATGAGAAGTTTATAAATCCGATCATCCGTTAAATACATATATATATATATATATATATACACGTATATCTGATACTCATACTCGAGTCTCAATGACTTTGTTAATGAATTTTATATGGTTAAAGGTATCATTTTCACTTGCATTTCTTGTTCCCTTTAGAATTTGTTTGCTTTGCCTCATTGGGTTTGAAGCAAATTCTATTCTTTACCCTTTACTAATCTGAAAGCTTGCTTCATTTTCATGGTGAAGAGATTCCATTGTAGAGAAGACAATTTTTATATGGATAATTATTCGATGCACTGGCGTTGCAATTTTTTTAATTTTATAAGCGGAATTAAGAAACCATCAAGTTTTTCTCTTTGTTTATTATTTATTCTTTACGTTAAATTTTAGTATCAATCTTTGTAGTGTGTGAAAGTTGTGATTTAATTCCTGTAGTTTCAATGGTGAAGTTAAAAAAAATTAGGTGCGAAATTAAATTGTATATTTTTGTGAGGGTTAAAATGTAAATTTATTATTTTAATAGTTTATATCTTTTTAATTTTTTAAAGGCTTAATATAATATTTGATACCTGAACTTGATATTTTTTTTCTTAATTTGGCGACCAAGCTTTTTTTAATTCAATTTAATATCTAAATTTATTAAATATTATAAAAATTACGTAAAACAATAACAGTGTTGAAAGTTTTTTTTTTTTTTTTATTCTACAAAAATATTGTCAATTTTAATGAAAATTCATTTTAAAATAAGTATTGAGTTATGCTTAATGAATTAATATTAAAAAAGATTAGGTACCAAATTAAGAGAAAGAATCAAGTTCAAGTATCAAATTGGACTTTAAAAAGTTGAAGTATCAACTTAAAAAAAAAAAGTGTCACGTTTGGGTACCAAATTAGGAAAAAGTGTCAAATTTGAGTACCAAATTGGACAAAAAAAAGTTTAGGTACCAAATTAGTAAAAAGTATCAAGTTCAAGTATCAAATGTTATATTAAGTCTTTTTTTAAATAACTAAATCAAAATTCATTTTAAGGGTCAAAGTACAATTTTATCATATATCAACTTAAAATATCATAAATTTTAAAGGATTAAATTGCGCCTAAGCACCGCCCTTATGTAGTTTAATTTTGTCATTTTTAATCTTATATTTTAAAAAAATCAATTTTAACCAAAGCGGAGTTAAATTTTGCTATTTTCAACATATATGACATAAATATATTATCACATGTGTAATGTCATATCAGTTTCTTATTTAACGATTGTTGTTTGTGTTATTATTGAAATTTAAAAATTCAAAAAATATAGAAATTAAGAATGATCTAATCGAAAAATATGTATTAAATTTATAACTTCACACGTAGCATAGGACTAATAGTAAGATTTAACCAAATGAATTTAGTTGTTACATTTGGATTAAAATTAAAATTTAAAAATTTAAAAAATATAAATATTAAAATCAATCAAATTAAAGTTAATAGTTTAAATCCAAAATATCTATAGAATACAAAAATTAATAGCAAATTTTTATCTAACTTTTAAATATATTTTAATGATGATTTTGAGCTAAAACTCACTTTGATTGGGAAGTAGAGCCTCATCCCGTTTTAGCCCATTTCAACTATATCTCTTCATTAGTGGGCCACGGCCCATTTTATATTCTAAATCAAAATTTAACCCAAATTGAGTTGTAATCCGAATTCATTATTGACTTAAGTTATACAATTAAATTAATTTTAGAGGTAATATTTGATGCATTACGTCGAAGCAAAAAATAATAGAAAACTTATAAATAAATATTAAAATTTTTATTCAAACATAATTAAAAATAATTATATTTTATTTATAAAATCTTTGCTCACGACATATCAAATATTATTTCTTAATTTTATTATGTTAATTAAATTTAAACTCGAGTATAAATATGAGTATGTATTTAATACAAGTATATTCAGATCTTTTAAATTTTTTTGTATTTAAAGAATTTTTGAAATATCATAAATAAATACTCCCAAAAAATAAAAAATTTGAAGGGTGTTTATATGAAATAAAAAAAATCAATAAATTGGCTGATCAAAAGCATTTATCAACTGTAAAAAAAAATACTAAATTGACAATCGAAATTAAAATTTAATAGCAAAAGGTTTAATTTTAAGATTGAGATATCATTAATTTAATTGACATGGATGTTATTTAACATCTTTAAAAGTCGTGGGTTTAAGTGAGATTTCAGTGCGTGGTATCTTCTCTAAGTGAACATAATTAAGGTTTTATTAGTAAACTGATCCTTAAACTATACTCCAATTCTCGTATTAGCCTTTGAAGTTTTATAGAAAGTATTACTTAAACTATCAATTTTGTCACGTTTTTATCCAAAAAGTGTATGTGTTGTAATACAAATGTATCACATGTCACATTTCTATTAGTTGATAGTTTAGATATCACTTGTGACCCAAAAAATTTAAGGACCAATCTTGATATTGGGGTATAGTTTAGGAGCCAATTTACAAATATATATATATAATAAATTAGGAATTTAAACGTTTAAAGATAATTTAAAATATAGAAAGAGTTAATTGACATCATGAAACTATGATCCTCGTTTTATATTGACCACAAACTTCAAAACATTCTAATTGCATATAAGATTTGACGTATTATTTAACAATTTTAATAATAGAGAGATATAATTGATATAATTTCAATAATTTTAAAAAATAATTAAAAATATTTTAAAAAATAATTAAAAATATTTTAAAAGTTTGGAGATTAATTTAGAATGAATTTCGTAGTTTGTAAATATTGGTGCAATTAACTTTATAAGAAATAAAAAAGAATGACAGGCCACTTTAAATAAACGTAATTAGTGAAAGTAATTGTCGAATCCTTCTATCATAAAGATTAGATCAAATCAGTCCATCTATAATTAAATGAATCAATTTAAATCATATACATTTTAAAAGAACCAAATAAGGTGATAATTAATCTATTTAATAATAGATTGATTAATTTGATTTGATCGTTATAATAATCATACTAAACATAATTGATATCATGAGGCCAATACCTCGTTAGAATCGTGTTTGAGACACCTTTATTTTAAAAAAAAAGTTCAAATCTCAATAATTTAAATATTGATAAAATTACTATTTAACCTTTAAAAATTTATAATTTAATTTTGATTTTTTAATGTAAAATTGCTCGATCCAACAAATCTATTCAATTCAATCCTTATCAATTATCATTTAAATTTATATATTAAAATTATTTTTGGTATGTGTAAATGGTAACAATAACCTGATTTATGCCAAAGCAAATATCGAGAAAGTGCCATTTTGAAAACAAATACTATTTATTGAAAAATGTCAACTTAACTAAAAATAATCTTATATTTTATCATCTAAATGGTAAAATATTACATTCTGATCTAACGAATAAAATAATGTAACACGTATGATAATATACTTAATACTTTTACATTTTAATAATCCTATTTTCAAATATAATTTTATATTCTATAAATCAACTAATTGATGTTCGAGTTTCATCGTAAACAAATGTTAGATATGGGATTCTCTTTCAAACAATTCAAGATTTAAGTTTTACAATACATGAGTTTTATCTGACTTTATTTTGATCTAAATAATCTATTGTATTTTGTATTAAATAATTCTCATCTTAATTGATGAAAATTTTATTATATTTAAATTCTTTTTTTAATTGAACCTAATTTTTTTTAATAATTTCATAATAAGTTTTGATTATATTTGTTTTTTTAACATAATGCTTAGGGGAAAGCTACGTTATTTGTATATATTTTTCAGTAGTTTAATGTTACATCAACATTTTCATCTTGAAAAAAAAATTAAATTCAAATGAAAATCTTGAAATTCAATATGAAATTACTGATGACATTAAACTATTAAAAAGTTATACAAATAACATGATACCATTGTTTCATACAATCTTTTCTCTAATACTTAAAACAACCCATAATTCTTCTAACTCATAAATAAAAAAATATTGTATTTCAATACACTCGAATTCTTACATTAATAATAATATTTATACTAATTAAAAATTAAAAAAAAAAACCATGATTTGATCCATATCAAATCATTCATTAAATTTAGACATCAAAATTGACTGAAGTGTAAGTGAGTTTCTTTAGACCAAAGCAAAAATGGAGAAGGTGCCATTGATTTCTTTTGTTTAAAGACATTGAAATACTTTTTGTTTTCTGATGATCAATCGCGAGTGAGACTGAGAATAACTGCTAAAACAAGTTTAAGAAAGAAATTCCAGAATAAGAAATTGCAACAGATATGCTATGCCAAACACAGGTCCTTCTCTTTGACCTTCAAACAGGCACTGCCTTTTAGTTGCAATATCCTAAGTCAGGAATATGCTTAATCAACCTTGCTTTGCAATTATCTCATCTCTATCAGAGTTTCATTTCTGATGTACAGGATCCATACAAGTATGGCAAGTATAGAGCATACTTATGAAAGCTCGTAGTTGATGAGAACCAAAACCATGCTTCTTTAATGGATCAAGAAGAAAACTCAAAAAGAAGAGCGAAAGATTTAGAAGGCCATAAGTAGAAAACACTCATAGGGTTTTATTTTAGAAAACTCTTATCTTACAACTGATACAAACTCTCCTTTTATAGAAGAAGAGTGATACAAGCAGACAAACCTTAAACAGTATTTTACAAAGTAGATGTAACGTAAAGAGAGTGTACCGTAAAAGTCAACAGTAAAGATTCTCTCTTTTAGTCACCATAGTCGGTCGAATCATCATCAGTGATGTTCATTTCAATAATTCTGTCTAAATTTTCTTGTTTTTTCTTATAGATCCTAAGGTGTAAAGCTTCTTCATCAAAATCCTCATCATCATCCATATGGTCTTTATCCTTATCTTCACACTGTTGGCTTTGGATTCTGATATCCTTAGTGCTTAGCTGGCTACAACACCAGGGATAATCTTGAGACCATTCTTTTGGATCAACTAGGTTATCATAAAAGATATTGATCTCTTTGATGACCCGTTCATGATAAGGTCGGTGTTCAACCTGTTTTGGCCAAGTGTCCCACGGAGCAAATACTTCTGGAGGAGGCCAAATTTTAAATGGGATGACCCTATTAAGCTAACATAAGTGTTTCTAGAGTTCTCTATATTGGAGTGATAAGTTTCTTATGTCATCAGGATAAGATTGGTGAATCTAGGCTGTCGAAAATGTGCCTAGTTGAGATGCTCTACCACTTTGAACAAAATACTGAGGCTTGTAAAATATTATGATCAAGTGGCTTTCTGGTTTCTTGTAATCATTCATCATATTTAGCCATTGAGTTAAGGAATAAAACCAGCTGATGAAGGTAAAGAAGTTTTGATGTTCAAGCTGAACATTTCCTCTAACTACCTTCAGCAAGTAATATCTGAGATCATTAACATGGATCTGTATGGCTATATGGTAAAGATGAGTGAGATACCACAAAAACCATTTTAGTTCATCAGGTTGTTCAAGGAACTTAAAGTGAATAGGATGGATGAATCGATATTCTGGATGTACGCTCCATGGTTTTAGGATTAATCCTCCAAAGTTTTTGAAAACTTGTGCTTGATATTCAAACATCATTTTTTGGGTTTTTTGATGAAAAGTTTTTTGAATCACAAGATCAAGGACTTCCGGAGGAAATTTTGGGTTAAGGTTTGGGGGAATTGAATAGGCTTTTTGTGAGGTTGAAGATGGGTTGGTTAAAGAAGAGGATGGTCAGTACATCATTATGGGCCTGGGCCAATATGTTCTGCCAAAGCTGAAAATGCCTTCTTTGGGTCTTGAAAGGAAATCTGCTAGAACATTAGTTTGGCCTTTGATATGTTTGGTTTCAAAAGAGAATTTTGAAAACCATTCAGCCTATCTGAGTAGCTGAGGATGAGGGACTTTCTTTTGTTTGAATTTGAATATCTGTGGGAATGAGGACATATCCATCTCTACTAAAAAATGATATCCAATAAGGTAGAATTCAAACTTGGATATACCTTTTTTAACTGCAAGGATTTCTTTGAAGATTGAGTGGTAGTGCATTTCTACGTCTGAAAATCATCCACTCTTAAATCCACATATCTTTCTTTTTCCTTGTTTTTCTTTAAAGAGAACAACTCCCCAGTATTTATCACTCGCATCAGTTTGAAGGACTCTTTTCCCATCAGAGGGGATCTGGAGTGATGGTAGATTCTGTAAATCTTCTTTTAACTTTCTGACTGCTTTGGTCTGATGAAAAGACTATTGGAGAGGATCCTTTTTGAGCATCTTTCTTAGGGAATTAATGTACTTAGAGATCTGAGGAACAAAATCTCTTAAGTAGTTAACTATCCCTAAGAATTGTTGCACCTGTTTTGTAGACAGGTTTTCATCAGGGAACTTGAGGAGTTCTTATGCTATATGAGATCCTGGAACATACTGTCCATCTGTAAACTTTATTCCTAGGAACTCAATTTATGTCTTGTTAATCTGCATCTTTCATTCTGATAGCATAATCTCATATTGTTCCACAAGAGATTGAAAATGTTGTAGAAGTTGTGCATAAGCTTCTTCATTGGGACTATAAAGCAGAATATCATCAATGTAAACCAAAGCACTTTTCATGAGGGGTTGGAAAATTTGGTTCATTGCCTTCTGGAATAAATATGGTGCTGTTTTAAGACCAAACGGCATGACTTGCCATTGAAAGTGCTTATTACGAATGCAGAACCCTGTCTTTGCCCTGTCTTCAAGATAGATTCCAAGTTGCCAAAAGCTTGCTTTCAGATCAAACTTTGAAAAGACTTTTGCTGTTGCTAGGCTTGAGAACAAATAATCTTTGTTTGGTAATGGAAACTTATCATCTTGGAGGAAAAGATTAAGGGGTTGGTAATTAATTACCAATCTGAGCTTTCCACGAACTTGTTCTGACCTTTTGTTGACATAGAAAACTTCACATGCCCATTGTGAGTGAGAGGGCTCTATGAGATCTTGTCTTTGAAGATCTTCACATTCTTGTTCAGCTAACAGAAGATGGTCTGGGTTCATACCGGTATGGCTGGCTTTTGTAAGGTTTATGTCTTCATTTTTCTTGAAGGGAAGAGAAATAAAAAAATTAAAATTTTTTCACAATGGATGATTACACTTGAGTAAAAATTCTTAATGGGAATCAGCACAGGATTTTTCTTTCAACTTCTGAATGATTTGAAAGATTTTGTCTTGCTGGATTGAAAACAGTTTAGGAATTAAGACATAAGGTTTGAAGAAGGATTTGAAACGAACTCCTTCGGCAAGGATTCTCAATTGTTGGGCTTTTTGGTATAGGTCAAAACTAATAACAATATCTTTCCCTGGAAGTTTTGAACCTAAAACTTCTATTCTAACAGAACAATTTGGAAAGAACTGTATGGTTATGGGCTTATTGATCAAATGGGTGGTAAAAGGATAATCTGTAGCTGAATTGAAATGTCTTTCATGGGTTCTCCAGTATTTAGCAGGTAGAACATTTGGATTCATGATAGTCTCAGCAGCTCCTGTGTCCATAAACGCTATTACAGTAATAGGCTTACTGTACTTTTTTGGAATGATTTTGACAGGAATTTGTGGGATCACTGCTGGTTGGTTTTGGATATGCTGGGTTTGGAGTATCATCTGAATGTCTGAATCAGAATCTGGATCAGAGCAAGAAAAGGAATTGTCATCTTGAATGTCTTGGATGGCTCCAAAAGTTTTATCAGATGGTTCATCATCTATGGAGCGGATTGACTCGATGTCATCCTCTTTCTTGATCTTTAGTCCAGCTTTCTGAATCATCTGGATGATCATTTTTGCACCTTTTCTATTTTTTGGATAATTTTTTGCAAAATGTCCATTTTATTTGCACAGATAGCATCTGTCTGATTTCTTTGATCCGGGGGGCTTCTTTCTCAAGTATCTCAAATTAAACTTCTTTCTCCTGCGACTTTTTATTCTTCATTTTGAAGATTTCTCAAAAAGATATTTTTTGTAATGCCTTTTCTTTTTTGGACGGCAATCATAAAATCTGTCTCTCGAGCATTTATTCTTTAGATAGGAATAATCACAGGCATGATCTAATCTTTTGTCACCATGGAGATAGTCTTTGAATATCTTTCTCCTGTTGCATATATCCTCTAGTGCAACAAAGACTTATTGTTGGATCTCTCCAATAGTGAGATGTAGGATGTCTTTGCCTTGTCGCTGTAAAGCCTGGTTGACTGCAACTTGCAATGGATCGGGAATAAATGAAAGGATTACTGGTTTGAGGTTGACGTTGAGCCCTAAAGCACAAAATAATTTGGTCATTATTTTGAAATGTTTTCCTAGGTCTTTCTTCTCGTAAGAGCAATACTTTCTCTTGTAGAATTCTATTCTTTTCAAGGCCAAAAGATCTTCTGGATTTCCAACAAAATGATGATGGATAATCCTGATTGGTTGTGCAAGATCTTGTAAGACCAAGAATTGCATTTGATCAGCATGGCTTATAGAGTTCCACCAATCTCGAAGCATTCCAGTAAATCTAGAAACAAATTCCATAAGGATGTTGTAGTGACTTTCTTCTGAGATTTTTCTGGTTTCAAGCCATGAGTGGAATTCTTGAATTCTGTCTGGCCATTTTTCTGATGCAATATCATCAAGAGTAAAAGTAGTTCTTTCTATGGAAGTTTTTCCAATTGGAGGAGAATGATTTTGAGATGAAGATGCTTGTGATGCTCTGGGCATATTTTCATCTTCTTCCTCAAATTCTTCTACTTTAGGCTCTACATGTAGAACTTTGGAAACGCTTTCATCCTCTGAATCATCACTGGAATTTTCTCTTGATGGATCAGAATCTTAATCTGAATAGGAATCAGATCTTTCTGTCTCTGATGGATTTGAAGGCTGATCAGAAATTTGCATGGTCGTAATCTTTGGAATCATAGTCTCCTTATAATCCTTTAAAAAAGTTGTTAAAGGATTTTTATCAGCATATTTTTGAATCATCAGGGACTTTGAGGCTTGTTTTGATGGTGGTGATGCTGGAGGAGTCTTTTGTTCCATAGGTCTTTTGCCAAGGCTTTTTTCTTCTCTTGCTTCTTCTGCTTTCTTTTTCTTTTTTGCTTCCTCCTGTTTCTTTATCTCCAGATAGATCTCATAAGTGCTTGGTTTTGTTCTTGGAGGAAAATCAGGGAATGAAATTCTCACTCCTTCAGATGGGAGAGAGTTTTTCTGCTGTCTAATGGACGGAAATAATTCAACAGTTTTCGACCTTGTTGTAGACTGAAGGATTTTCTTTGTTTCTTCTAGCACTTTAATCTGTTCTTTCAACTTTTGAATTTCTTTCTCTTTGAGCCATATGAGAAAAGAAATCTTGTCCTGGTAAGGATCTTTCTTTGGAGAGTGCATCCACCCTTCCTTCTAAGACTCTGATCAAGATCTGTACTTCATCTACTTTAGACTCAACCTTTGTAAACTTTGAATCTATCTGCTTCAAGGTTTTATTTTGACCTAAAGCATTTTCAGTTTTCCAGTTCAAGGTCGTTTCAGTAGCACTTGGTTTTAAAAGCGTGCCAGATGCATCAGTCTGAAGTTTTGAAGGGATTTTTAGAGAGTGAATATAGTTTTTCTCTGTTAATTTTTTCAATGGAGGAAATTCCTTATCATAGGAACTAGAGCTTGAGGGTCATAGAGACACAAGGGATTGGTTTTGGCAGAGGTAATGGGTTTTTCTGAACCCATTTCCTGATCTTTTTATAACATGGTTGGGGGAAAAGATTTTCTTCTTAATGTGTAGAAGGTGGTTGTGGTTTTGTTGTTGGGGGAGGTGGATGAGGTAAATGAGGTGATTTTGGTGGCGAGGATAAAACTGGAGAATTTGTTGGCTTTTTTGAGTAGTCAACAAGGAAAATGAATTTTCCATTATCTTCTTCTAATGGTTCGATATCTGGATCTCCTGCTATCCACCTTTTGTAGAACTCTGACTGGGTTGAGTTCTTCTTTTTCTTTTTCTTCTCCTTCCTTTGATCTCGAACTGGACTGTCAAGATCATCAATCCACCTGGCAAGTCTGTCATTTGTACAAAATTCACAAGAACATTCTATGTCCCATGGACAGTGGCCTGTAACTTCATCTCTGAAGGTGAGCACAAGTGTTCCTGTAGAGGTGAAGTACTCAATCATCTTCCTTTCTGGTCCTGGATCACATGCTTCACAACAGCAATCCTGATCTTCATTATTATGACCCATAAGGGGGTTTCTAGGTTGCATCATGAGTTGTGTGGGAAAAATAGAAGGCCCTTTGGGTTCTTGTAAATGGCTATGATCAAATTTGATCACTGTGGGTCCATCTTTCTTGGAAATCATCTAGCTTCTTGTGGACTGAATGGGTTGGTTGTGTTGATGTAGCTGCTCATACTTGGTTACCCAAGTTTCTAGTAACATCTGTAAAAGTTCTTATTTTGGTATCTGTCTGGGAACATGAACATAATGAGGCTGGTCATTTGTATTCACAGTAAAGAGCAACGAATCATCTGTCCCATGGTTTGCTAGATTAAAGGCATGGTCCTGAACTCTGTATACTATCTAGTAGTGAAGAGTAGCCACAATTGCAGTTGGGATTTGAGGGGCTCCGATAATCTGAATTTGTACCTTCAGTGCAGACAGTAGATTTGGGTCTGCTAATGCCATTGTAAAAGAAATTCAAAAGTTGAAATAATAAAATAAATAAGCTATTTACTGATTTTTTTTAAAACTTTTTTCCTATTACTAATACGTGTCAGAATAATTATAATATATGATTAAATCAGTATAAAGCATACTAATAACAGTGTGATGAGATGCATTTTACTTTTAGTGGAAAACTTATGTTCCAATTGTAGATAATATGACTAATATTAAGGGATGGCATAAAATCGATATAATAAACCAAAAATCGGAAAGATAAGATAAAATTTATAGAAAAAAAAAATGTTGCTTGAATTAGATAATTAGTACAAATTAGTTGATTCAATTAAAAATTTATTGAAACGGTTAAAAATTGATTGAAATAGGATTTTTTTTAATTTTAATAATTTTTTAATCAAATCGATTGGAGCAATTGAATCATTATTGTAGATTTTTTTTTTAATGTACATATGTCGGTTGCATCTGCTGGTAATAGTGCAAGGAATACATAGAATCGAGAGTGGAGACCTCTGTCTTACGAGTATATTAAGGTTAACATAGATAGGGTAAGGAATTTGGGTTCGGGGTTGACTTCAGCAGCAGTAGTGACGAGATTGACAGGTAGTCATACAACAAGTTTTAAGGGAGACTAATGTGATCACACATGAATTGATTGTTTCGATGAGGAATCTTTCTTACGGTCCTATAGTGTTCTAAGAGACTCCAAATCTATTGGTGGAAAAATTACGTATAAATACTTAATATGCGACTTCTAATGCTACAGATAACTTGTAATTAATTTAATTTTAATTTACCAAATAAAGAAAAAATTATGTAAATTCATTACTGAATAACTCAATAAATTCAAAAAACAACATAACCACAAAAAATAATCATCAAAATCAGCCACGAAAATTATCAATCAATATCCTGCTCCCATATTCATAGTTGAACGCATGCATTCCTCAATCACATTTAAACAAAAAAGAAGCATTAAATAAATTCAGGCTTTTCTTTAAAAATACTTTTTTTTTTTATAAAAATTTTCTTAAATTGTTTTTTTTTTTACTTAAATCTCGTGGCTCACGAATGATGAAGTTTTCAAAATTTAATTTTTCCCTTTGTAAGTGACGATGTGTTTTTAATTTTACAGAATTTATTAAAAAAACTTTACTAATTATCGAATATTTATAAGAGTTAATTATATTTAAAATTATTAATTATTTATAAATTTATATTTTAATTATTTAATTCTAAAAAGTTATAAAATAATCATTGAATTATTTGAAAATTTTCATTTAAGTCATTGAGCTATTAAAATCTTTGCTATTCTATGATTTTTTTTATTCACATATCTCATACCAATCGAAAACTTTTTTTCTTTCTCTTATGCAGTTTAGATTCTTTTTTTTATAAAACAGTTTTGAACGTCATGTGTCTACGAATTAAATTCTAAACAGTTTTCTTCTTCAATATAGGACATGTTTTTTTACTTGCCAATGAATATTGATCTACCATATCAACAGTCGAAATATTGCTTAAAACTCGCTAACTATATTTTTCAAAAAAAATTTAACAGTTTAACAACTTAAATAAATATTTTCGAATAATTTAATGATTATTTTATAATATTTTAAAATAAAATGATGAAAACATTACTCGTAATAAGATGATGAGTATATATATTCATTTTAATTTCAAACTGTAATCTATATATACAAGAAAAAATCTGTTATTAAAATTTTGTGGAAGTGCCAGGTGTTTTGTTTTGAAGCACCTGACACAGTGAGATAAAGCAAATTGTCCTATTGGGATATTCAACATTCCTCAAATTATACTTTAGATTATGGATCAGACAGTCCATAATTGATAGTGACAGCTTAGTCATATTACATACACCAATCTATCCAAACTATACATTATACACCGTTAATCAAAATCTTGAACAAAAAAGTATATTATATTATTTAAATAAAAAAGTATATATATTATAAACCCACTTATATAGCTCCAGTTGTCCTCAAAAAGTCCTAATCCGAAATGATTTAAGTCGAAATTTTATTTTTTTAAAACAAGTATTTAATTGTTTATATTATCTTTACTTTTGATAAATTTTATATACTTAGTGGTAGGGATGTAAGAAGAAATAAAGCAATTAGAAATTTGCTATGTTAAATTAAATTAATTAAAAATTTTATCTATTTAAATCGTTAAAAATTGATATGATTAATAGAATAATTAGACACTTACATATGATATGTTATATGCATATCATGTCCACGTATATAAATCGGTTTTTAATAAAAAAATATATGAAAATTTTAACAGAATGATCAATTTATTTTTTAATCTAACATATAATGATTAATTTACTAATTTTTTGAAAAAATAAAATGCAATCTAATACTTAATACAAACACCTTGATAATCCTTTTACCAACTAATTATTATTTGAATGGATCAAATTGATGTGAACTGATAAAATTATGTTACATAGTTCAAACTTTTTATGGAGGTGGTTGAGAATTTGAGGAAGCCATGATAATTGGGTAGAGAATCATGGCAAAAAGTGCCATTAAAATTATAAATTTGACATTAAATATTTGAAAATTTTTATTTAAGTTATTGGGTTGTTAAGTTTTTATTAAGTATAGTTAATCAGTTCTGGGCGACAATTAGACGATCGGTACGGTGAATCAGTACACATCGATAAGTAGAATAACATACTTTAGATCTAATTCGATTTAATAGTCAATGCCGAAAATCAGAGAAGATAACTATTTGGATTTTGGTTCGCCGATTCATGATGTTCAAAACTGTTTCATGAAAAGAAAAAATAATTTTTGAAGAGAACAGTTACGAAAGCTTTCAATTGGTGCAGACGGTACAAATAAATAAGGCCATACAACAACGATTTAACAACCTAGTGACTTAAATGAAAATTTTCGAATAGTTCAGTGACCATTTGGTAATATTTTTAAGTTGAATGATCAAAACGTAAACTTATTAATAGTATTGGTCACCTCTTGAACCAGGATGGATAAGATGAACTCAAACAAAGCAATGCCGTTTAATGATGATAACACTTCAATTGGAGGAGTGTTTAGGATACATACGAAAAATGGTTATGCGGTTACTCATTGAAAGTGGGCAAGGAAACGTTTTTTCGCATCGAAACTCGAGCGATTCTTGAATGTCTATGTATAGCATGAGAGAAAGGTTACAAATAGTTGGAGATAAAATGTGATAACGTACTACTTGTGGATTCCTTACTTGCAGGAAGCGCTACAAATAAAAATTTGACGGAACTACGATTAATCAATGGTTATCTTCATCGAGATTGGAATATAAGAATTCGATGCATTCATAAATCTTAGAATATGATTGTTAATCAAATGGCGAAATGCGTTTATTATAATGAATTAGGCCTGATGCTTTTCGAGGATCCCCTAATTTCTATTCAAGAGATTTTACAAATTGATAATGATTTGTTAACTAAAGTTGTTTGATTTTTTGTTTTTGCTTAATACTTTTATTTCTACTAAAAAATAATGGAACTTGTAATTCAATCAAAAAATTTAAAAATAAAAAATTTAATCAATTTAACCACCAAATCGACTATCAACTCGATTCTCACAACCTCACTTAAGAGTCCATTGGTATAAAAGAAAAGTAAATGAACCAAAAAACAAGCATGTGATAATCAACTTTAAACTTGCCTAACTACCTAATTAAACTATCGATAACGACACCAAGTATGATATCAGCCATTCAAATTAATCATCAATATCCCCATTCAATATTTTTATTTTATCAATAAATTTGAACTCAAATCCTTATCTTCTACATTTAAAAATTAATTAAAATTTTCATTGTAATTAACTTTTTCATATATTAATCATATATTTATAATTAAACTAAATTGTACTATGAACTCTAAAAATAAAAATCTATGAAATTTCCAGAACATACGAGATCTCTTGCTTGAATCCAATCTAAAGAACTGCTGAGTCACCTGACACAGTGGGACAAATCCCATCAAGGTCCCTACGGCATTCTCATTTCACTTTACTTCTTTTTGAAATTTTTTCGATAATCTTATTAAATTCTAATAAAATCGAAGTTAAATTGAATGAAATTTTTAAAAGAGTGAGTAACTCTCACAAAATTAAGAGTTTTTGATAATGCAAATTGATCAGTATATTATATTATAATTTCATAATTTTAAAGAGATTTAAGTATACTTTTATCATTAACATTTCTTTAATGAAAATTTATGATTTAATTTCTCTAAAATAAAAAAAAATGTAAGTTAACACGTAATAAAATTATGATTTAATCCTAAAAATTTTAAATTTGTAAGCTAATAAAATGATGAAATTACATTTTGAGTCTCATAAAAATTTATAATTCAATTTCGACTTTTCCCCCAAAAAAATCCTAACTTTACTCTTATCTTTCTATCTGTAAAAATACTATAGAAGCTCTTGTACCATATAGCAATTTTCCCTTCTACTTAAAAAAAAATAAACAAATTAGTTTTCATACGTTAAATTAAAGAGAAAACTTGTCAATCGGTTAAAATTCTTATCAAATTTCATTGTTAAAAACTAACGTAACTGATAAAATAATCAGACAATTACACATTATATACCACTAATATCAAAGCAGCATTGAGCCAACCGTCCTTAATTGTGAATGATAGTGACAATTTAACCATATAATGTGCACCAATAATATAGCAGCGGTTGTCCTCAAAAACACAAATATTCATTTGCTTTTCCAAAATTCATAGATACATTTTTATATAATTTTCAATTGCGTGAACATTTGCATTGCCCACCAACTTTACACTTTCTAATTTTCTTTCCTTCGCTTGCGTGATTCATTTGATTTCCAAATCTACGCATACATCCTTTTCTAGAAATTTACGTAATAATAAAGGGTTAATATAGTTTTTAGTCCCTGGATTTATTAACTAGGTCAATTTTAGTATAGTATTAATTGAACTTGACAATTAACTCTATTTAATCCCAAATTAGGAAAATGTAACAGTTTGATAACGTAACACTCTGAAAAGTTCATATCATCTAAACTTGACGAAATCCAACTTCAGTTACTAAAATAAACCAAAAAGAGTACTGATACTAAAATGAAACTAATTAACAATTTTACGGATAAGAAATTATAGTAACCCATTATATTTTTAAGTATGTTCTAGAAAGTTACAGTGAATTTTTTACATATACATTAGATTATAAAATAGATAAAAGAAATATAAATATCAAAATAGAACTAATTGTAATGTTTAAAGGTCAAAAATCATATTTAACCGTGAAATAAGATCTTTTATCACAGATTATTTCTAAAAGAAAATCACTTTATTTATTTTTAATTTTCACTCTCTAACTTTCGAGAATAGACACAAAAGAGCTAGAATTAAATGGAATGCTTGCCACTTTTTTATTAAAGTAAAGTAGGGCATGGCAGTTTTTTTTTTATAATATTTATTTAAGTAATTTAAAATATTTTACTATTTATGTTATTATTAAATTGATACCACAAATTAATCGAATATTAATTTAATTAATATACGAATAAATATTCAGAAGTACTCGATTTTAATATATGATGTTAGATGAGCATAAAAGATATTTAATGTAATTTGTTTTAGAATTTTTTATATAGAAAAACAGCATCAACTAGTTACATTTTTCTTTAAAAATTTACACACTACAAATGAATTTTAAAAAAATACTTACTCTTAATATATTGAGATTAATTATTTATTTTTTTGAGTAAAAAATAAAATAAAACTTTACTCTTAATATAAAACCCTGTATTGTAATTTCACCAATAATCTCATCATTTTCAATCACTTTCTTTTCCTTTTTTCTCTAGGAAACCCCTAATTAAAGGATATTTATTAGTTTATTAAAAATGTCAATTAATGCATACCTTTCAAAAGTCAATTATATTAATTCTTACTTATTTGTAGATTACTCAAAGATCCTCTACTTCTCAAACACATTAAAACCCATTCACTCAAATCCATTTTCCACCGTCCGATCGACATGATCAAAATCACTTATATCTCATGATCTTAACATAAAATTTAGGGTAAACTATATCCAAAATTATTAAATTACTAGTAAGTTTACGATTAGATCACTCAATTTTAGAAAGTTACAAAATGATCACTGAACTATTTGAAAATTTTCATTTAAGTTACTGAGCTGTTAAAATCACGTTGTATGACCTTCTCTATTCACACAACGTATAGTAATTAAAAGCTCTCATTCCCTTTTATTTTTACAATTCAATTTTTTTAAATTAAATAATTTTAAACATCACGAATTTTCAAACTAAAATCCAAATAATTTTATTCTCCAACCTTTGACACTGATCGTTAAATTATATTAGATCTAAGGTATATTTTTGTACTCGTTGATGGATACTAATTCACCGTATCGATCGTTAAATCATCGCTTGGAGTTCACGAGCTAGACTTTAAAAGAGAAAAACTTAAGAGTCAGGTGACTTAAATAAAAACTTTCGAATAGTCAAATGATCATTTTGTAATATTTTCAAGCTAAGTGACCAAAACGAAAACTTACTAATAATTTAGTGACTTTGATATAATTTACCCTAATTTTTAATCCCGAGAAATTGATTTTAAGTGCAGCAAATGGCAGTAGTAAAAAGATATTTTTGTTTCCATTTGTTTAGATTTTTATTTACCCGGAAAATCTTGTACACATCCTCGTGTTCATATATATATATAAATGTGTGCTTAAAAGAAAGGAAAAAAACCAGAAGGGCCAGTTAACTGAATTACTTTCTTCTACCAAACCAACAAGCATTTAGATTCTTGAGAAAAAAAACCCAGATTTCAAAATTGAAAATTTTGCTGTTATTGGGAAAAGAAAGGATCTTTAATTGACTGTAATTAAGTATTTTTTTTCTGACATAGAAATACAATAAGAAAGTAGGTAGAAGAATTTTCTCCCCCAATTAGCAACCCTGGCGTTCATAGATATATTTGTTGAAGAAAATAAACATGAAGAAGATCAACAAGGGGAAACTGTTTGGCTCATTCAAGAAGAAGGGAAAAGTGAGCCAAATATGGAAGCTGATAATGGTGATGAACCAGATGATGCTAATAATAAGTTAACCCCTCATGTTCCTGAAACTTCCCATCAAATTAGCACTGGTATATATATATATATATATATTTCTGTTTTTTCGGCCCCATTTTGAAGATTGTTCTATTTCTAATTCTGAGTTTTCTTTTCTTTTTTGAAATTTGATTGGATTGTTCATTTTTGAATCTAGGGATTCTGAGTTCTTATTGTTTGTATGGTGAAGAAGTAGTTTATTTTGGGGTTTCTAATTTTTATTTTCTTTTTGGGATTTTTCATTGTGATTGTTGTATGATCTCTTATTGCATGTTTTTGTTGGATTTTCACCACTTTTTAGTGGCATTTTCATACTATTTTGGGTATTTTGATTGTTATTTTCTTTGATAATTTGATGCCACAAAGTTTCATCTTTCTGGGATTTTTAAATGATCTTTCTATGGTCTTTTATTGCATGTTTTGTTGGATTTCAAGACTATTTTCTTGTACTTTCTCTTATTATGTTGTATTTGCTGCTGCAAAATGTTATATTTTTCATACTATTTTTGGGGGTCTTCTAATTATTTTATTTGATACTTTGATCCCAAAAAAGTTCTTTCTTTCTGGGATTTGGATGGTCTTTTTATTGCATGTTTTGTTAGATCTAAGCACATTTACTTACTATTTCTCTTATTATGTTGTGTTTGCTGCTGCAAATAATCCCTTAGATCAAAGAGCGAATTGGTGTTTCTATTAAAAATTTCATCCATTTGTACTGATAAGTACCAATTAGTTCTTTGATCTAATGTAAAGGGACTAGTTTGCCACTTAAGTAGAGAGGGCAAAATGCAATGTATAGGGCCCTTATTTTATTTGATATTTGTTCTTTCCCTTATTGTGTTGTATTTACTGCTACAAAATGTTACCAATTCATCACCCTACTTTGTTGGAATCAAGTTCTTGATCGACTTCTCAAGTGAGTTTTGATCTGATTAAGCTTGATTTACCATTTGAGCTCATTTGACCTTTTTTTGGTGAGTTTTTCAGATTCATGGTTCCAAGCTGGTTTTGTCTTAACCACTGGAATCAACAGTGTATTTGTCTTGGGATATTCTGGAACCATCATGGTGCCTCTTGGTTGGGTCGGAGGCGTAGTTGGTTTGCTTTTAGCCACTGCGATATCATTATATGCAAATATGCTTGTTGCCAAACTTCATGAATTTGATGGGAAGAGGCATATCAGATACCGAGATCTCGCAGGACAAATATATGGTACGAGCCTTAATTAATGTTAATGAACATTTATGTTGTCGTTATACATTGTTTGATTACCGTCTCGTTTTCAATAGGTAGGGAAGCTTATTATATTACGTGGGCATTACAATATGTCAATCTGTTCATGATCAACATCGGGTATCTCATTTTGGGTGGTTCCGCTTTAAAGGTAAGAGAGCCTGTAGTTATATTTTATTTATAACTGATCAAAGTTTTTTCGGGAATCGTTAACATACTGATATGCAACGCAGGCTTTTTATGTACTTTTCAATGAGGAACATACTTTGAAGCTTCCGCACTTTATTGCCATAGAAGGAGTCGTGTGTATTTTGTTTGCCATTTCGACGCCCCATCTCTCGTCTCTAAGAATATGGCTTGGATGTTCAACGGTTCTCAGCCTGATATATATCAGTGTGGCGTGCGTGCTGGCAGCTAAGGATGGTAAGTTCTAACATTTTTCATATTTTTCGTGTTATTTTTTTTGCATGGAAGGCTTAGTATTGATTGATGTTTCCTAGTTTGAACATTAAAAAGCTTTTGAGCTTCATATGCATATGCAATTATACATATGAAACCGGCTATATTTGCCTGCCTTCAGTTTGATAATGTTGGCCACCACTTAGCTCGTTTTAATCAATCGAGTCTCGATTGGAGCCCTGATGTTCATTCTGTTTTTCACTTTGTCTGATATTGTTGGTCAAAATTTATGGTCTTTGCTGCGTTTATACGGCAATAACGAGTCTCATGCTGTTATAGGACTCAACGCTTCGCCTAGAGATTATACCATACAATGGACGTCAACCACCAGCCGGATTTTTTCAACCATTGGGGCATCTGCAAATCTCGTTTTTGCATTCAATACCGGAATGCTTCCTGAAATACAGGTAGGCATCGGATTATATCCCGCTCAAGAGAATTCCCAGAATTCGTTGAAATTATTGTTTAATTCATAGTCATTGTTTAACAGGCAACTGTGAGGCAGCCTGCGGTGAAGAACATGTTGAAAGCTTTATACTTTCAGTTCTCTGTTGGAGTTGTACCGATGTATGCTGTCACCTTCATCGGCTACTGGGCTTATGGATCTTCAACGGCAACATATTTACTTAACAGTGCAAGCGGTCCACTTTGGGTCAAGGCATCTGCAAACATGTCCGCTTTCCTACAATCCGTCATCGCTTTACATGTAAGTGTATATATACTCGTTCATAATATCAAAAAAGAAACCCGACCCTAACTATCTCTTCCCTTCCCATAGATATTCGCGAGTCCAGCTTACGAGTACTTAGACACTAAGTTCAGGATCACCGGAAGTGCATTGAAGCTAACAAACATAGCCTTTCGAATTTTAGCTCGAGGCAGCTACCTTATAATAAGCACGCTAGTGTCGGCCATGTTACCATTCCTCGGAGATTTCGAGAGCTTAACGGGAGCATTAAGCACATTCCCTCTAACATTCATCCTTGCGAACCACATGTTCCTCGTGGCGAAGAAGAACAAATTGAGTTCATTACAACAAGCATGGCATTGGTTCAATGTTGGGTTCTTTGCACTCATGTCCGTTGCAGCCACAGTTGCAGGTATAAGACTTATTATTGTGGATTCAAAAGAGTATCATATATTCGCCGACGTGTGACGATAATGCTCGTAAATTAATGAATAGATGAAGATGAAGGGGTTGCAGATATTGGAATTATGAACCCGAGGTTGTTACGGGATGTGCATGCGTTACTCTGACCATGTTAAACTTCGAGTTTGTGTGGAATTTTATTTTGTATTCCATCGCTCGAGTGATTTTTTTTTTCTGGTTACGATGAGTGTACTCTATTTTAATTTGCAACCTTTGATTCAACTAGATGTTAAATAAGGGCTAGTTTAGTATTGTTAGAAAAATAGTTTGGTATATATATAATATAATATAATATATATATATATAAACTGTGTTTAAAAAGTACTGTGAAAAATATATTAATAAAAATTATTGTGTTAGTTTTAATGAAAATGTGTTATGAATGGATGTGTTTATTGGTTTGAATTTTTAAATTTGAACAATAGAAGGAATAATTTAAAAAAAAATAAAAGTATATGAATTAAATTTTAAATTTATAAATAATAATTCTTAATAAATAAAGTACTATTGGCAAAATAAGCTTGGAAAAATTCCATTATTATAAAGATAATATTGAAGAATTTTACCTAAAATCGTCGGAATATAAAATTTTGATTGGAGATAATATCGATCTGTTATTATATTAAATTATTTCAAAAGAAGGCATAAAACCTTTGTTTTGAATAGATTAATATCAGCTAATTTCTTATGGGATAAATAAATGAATACTTTTGTTCTTAAACTTGTTCCTAAATGGAGTATGAGTAAAGTTTACGATGGGATGAAATGCATAATTTTGAAAGGTATAATGATTTTTCGACTTGATAATTTCACTATTTTTATGGTAAAAATCTGTTTATTTGGATAAATAATTTTCCAGTGCAACAATTTTAATTAAAAAAATACACATGTTTGTTGTTTTAATTAAAAACCACGAACAATAGAAATAAAACTGTTCATGAGTCAGGTCAGGTCGGACTTCGATTAGGTCAAGTAAAACAATTATATCAGCTTTTTAAGCTTGAGCTCGGTTTAACTCGATCAACTCATATCAATTTTTTTATATAAAAGTAAATTTTAAAAAATATAACACATTGAATACACTTGAAAATATTAAAATAAATATTTTTCAATAAATGATTTTTTTTAAAAAAAAATACTTAAATAACATTAAGATAACAGCAATTTAGCAAGCAAATATCTCTAAAATAATAGTAAAATTAATAATACAATAAGATTTATGCAATATCCAAACAATAACAATAAAATAATAGCAATATAACAACGAAACAATAGCAAAATAATGAAAAAACAGCGACAAAACAATAAAAAAATTGGAACAAATTTTTTTTTAAATTCGAGTCGAGCTGAGCCTAGGCCAAAAAAAACTTACTCGAGGTTCGACCTGTTTAGAAAACGAACCTTGTTTTTTTTTTCTAAGCCTATTTTTCAAGTCTATATTTTCATTCAAACCCTCTTATCTTTCGGGCAGACCTTTGATCCAGCCCATGGAAAAATCTAATGCCAAAGTGTATTTTCTTTATAAAAACTTATTTAAATAAGTTATTTTATTATTAATTTTATTAATTTAGTCAATATACTAATAAAAATAAAAAACTAAATTTTAACAAAATTAGAATTTAATATTTAAAATAGTTAAATCCCATTCTAAATATTAATTTGTTTAGAATGACTAATTTGCTTAATTTTAAAATTGAAGGTGAGTTATTGAATTTTTATAATATTTTAAAGGGTAAATTACACCAACATTCACTCAACTTTTATTTTTTGAAACAAACAGTTACTTAGTTTACATTTCAGTTCCTAAACTTTAAAAATATGACAAAACAGTATTTTTTAACGTTTTCCGTTACAGACTTCACGGAACAATGACATGACAGTTGACGGCGTCGGAAGAGTGTGGGAGATGTCCAACTGGCCGGTTACGTTTAACAAAACAATCACTCAACTTAAAAAATGTGACAAAACAGTCACTAAAGTTATCGAAAAGTGACATAACAATCCTCTATTTACTATTCATTTCTCTCTTAAATTTTCTCAAGATGGTAGAAACCACCATGCCAAAACAGAGCATGAGAGCCGCAGAAGCAACCTACCCCAAACAAAAACAAAATCCAAAATAGCACAACACAGCTTCCACACCCCTTACAACCTTTAAGATACGACCAATACAACACAGATCACTCCAACACTCGTCTTACAAAAAACCTACTGCTACAAACAACAAGCAGAGACAACAACAAAGAAAAACTGACTAATCAAACCATAACATCCAATAACGGAACAAAGCAAGCAAAAACAGAAACATCAGCAACATCAATAGCCCCTGAATCAATAGAAAATCACCACCAAGCAAGATAAAATCACTTCTGTAATACCAGCAGAATCCAATTGCAAACACCATCGCATTTCCACCTCTTTCCACCATTCCAAGGGTTTTGATTTTCCTTCTTCCCTCAGCTACCCAATAATTCGTGTTTGTTCATATCTTCTTATTGGATTTTGTGAGAGAAAGTATTTTTCAGTGAAATCCTTTTTTTCGAGAATAAAAATGGAGGGAAAAGGGGGTTTCGATGAACAGTGTATGAATCGGATTCCCAATCTTTCACTACACATTAGCCCTACCAACATTGCTCCACCATTGATTTCCACTGTTACTACCAATGAAAGCCATCCATCAACCTTTGATATTTGGAGCAACAAACAGTACGATGCCTTAAAACCCTATAACAGCTCCCAAGCAGCTGAAATCGAGCTTTCTTTAGCTAAACCATTAGGTCCAATCGGTAGTGGCTTAGACTTCAACACGGATTTGGCCATACCATTGATTTCAACACGGATTTGGCAAATATAATCTGGATTTGAAGAGCCATTTGAAGGTCGACAGTGGCGGCGGTGGGGAAGGGAGTAAGAAATGGAAGTGTAGTTGTGGGAATAGTTTTTGCAGGAGAGACAAGCTCTTTAGACCCTTAAACAGAAAAATTGCATATGCAGATGCAACGCCATTGATACAAAAAACCTACACCAGACCATGGCCATAGCAGTAAAAATAAAAGCAACACACTAAACCAAATAAAAACAGAACACAACTATAACACACCGAAATTGCTAAAGCATTCCATGGCCACTACTAAACCCACTTCGAAAATTATTGAACCATTCTTTTTTTCCCTTCTCAAACAATTCCAACAAGCAAAATCTCTCTCAGGCATTTCATCGAACACATGGGTAGCTTCCTTAAACATATTGCATTTTCACATACATGGCTACAACAGAGCTTCCAACCCAACTTTTATCATATGAGTATGAATCATTTCACCATACCCAACAGCCCTCAAATTAGGTGAATGATACGGGTGTTTAGAAGAGAGCGTACAGAAATTGAGAGAGACATGAAACGGGTTCGACAAGGAAGACGTGAAACGTGGTGGTGAGGAAGAGGAGAAGGAGAAGGCGGTTGTTTGGATGATGAGAAAGAGAAAGTTGCCAAAAAAATCATGAAAAATGAAGAAGAGAATGAAGGAACGGGAAAATAAGGAAAAGGAGAAGCCTTTGACCTTGACCCTTTAACTAGTCATTCAACGCGGTAAGTTAATTGATCACATCAATTAATTAATTTGTCACATTAGCAGTCTTGTTAAGTCCGTAACAAATTTTATTAATTAGTGATTATTCTGTCACTTTTCGATAACATTAGTGACTGTTCTATTACTTTTTTAAAGTTGAGAGACTAAAATATTATCCCGATAACTGTTTGTTTCAGAAAACGAAGGATGAGTGAATATTGATGTAATTTACCCTATTTTAAATTATTGATCTCTTTGACCATCTCTTTCTCTATATTTTCGTTTTCTTCCCCTAGGCTTTCAAATCTTCTCTTCAGTTCTGGATTTTCAATCCAATTAAAGTATTTAAATTATTTTTAGAGCAAAAAAACCCCTAAATTCTCAACGAAATTTGAAAAAAAAAAAGCAATTGAAAATTACGAAAGAAAAACATGTCGAGATTCAGAGATCGGACTGAGGATTTCAAAGACGCTGTACGGCAATCTGCAATTTCAGCAGGTTTCAACGAGGTAATCGATTTTATTTTCATTTATTTTTGTAAATTTTTAATAATTTAAATCTTCGATATTTTTCAATAGTTTTTAATAATTGTGTTGGATTCTTATTTTTTTTTGTTGTTGTTGATGGTCTAAATTAGCTGCAATTGTGGCGTCTTTCATAATCCATAAACCACGGCAAACGACGCCCTTCCTTAAATCTGCACTTAAAATGGTAAATTGCAAAAAAATTCCAAATTCTTTTTTTGTAAGAGGGAATTCTTTTTAATGTTTGAGTTTTTTTAATTAGTTGGAGAGTATCGGAGCTTTGGATCAGTTCTTGTCGAAGCGCCGTAAAGATTACGTGGATCGTCACCGAACAACTGAGCAAGAAAGGGACAGCATTGAACATGAAGTAATGTTTACATGTTTTGGCTTCCAACATTACACTGTTCTTTAGTTTGATTAGCAAATTATTGGAATTTTTGCTTTATACCGATAACTCTAAGGTATTAATGCATTTTGATGTGGTAAAATTTGTTTATGCATTTAAAGGATTAAGAATTTTTTAGTTGATTTCGGATTTTTGTTGTTATTGTGTTCTTTATTGAATCATACCAAATGGGAAGGTGTAGATTTTGATGATTGGGAGTATGTATATACAGCGGTTATTTCCGGAGAGAGGAAGTGTTTGATTGTATCCAGTTCTTTGTTGCTTTTGATTCACCAGAAAATGTTTTATTTTTCAATTAATTGAAGTTCGTGATTGTGACTATTAGATTGTTTACTTCCTATGTTACTAAGGCAGAATTTGTTGCAGGTTACTGCTTTTGTTAAAGCTTGCAAAGAACAAATTGATGTTCTCAAAAATTGTATAAATAATAAAGAGGCTAGCTCGAAGCGGTGGCTTGGGATTAGGGATTCCTCGAATGCTGATACCATAGCGCACAAACATGGAGTGGTAAGGTTAAACTCTTCTTCCTGTTTTTTGAAACGAATTGGTTCTAGGAATTTGTCTACTTTCTAGAACTATCCACCTTAAGTTGATTGATTTAACACTTCTAATCTTGATTGCTACCCGGGGTAAATAGCTCTATGGGTGAGAGTATCATGGAGGACCTATACTATGAGTCAGGTTGCATTTTGCTTTCTCTTACTAAAAAAAATGAACAAATTAATCATTATATGTTAAAACAAAGACAAATTAGTCCTTTTTGTTAAGAATTTCATCCATTTGTATTGTTAAAAATCGGCTTGGTTATGGAATAACCGGACAGTGACACGTAACATGCCATGTACACTGCATGCAAACGTACAAAGACCAGATTTTAACTGTGAAATGAATGGAATTTTAATAGAAAGATCAATTTGTTCTTTGATCTAATATTCATGGATTAATTTGCCCTTTTTTTGAGTAGAGGGTGCGAAAAGCAATTTGATTCCTACTACAAGGACCTCCATAGTATTTTTACCTTCTAATATGTCACTTTTGATAGGAGCTAAATGATCTTATCAAGATTCAAGTCTTTATCTTTTTTCTTTTCTTCTTCTTACACGTTAACTTGAGCTTCCCTTGTAATAATATTTTATGTCCTCGGCATTTGTTCTTTCGATGACTTTTTATTTTAGCATTATACTGTTTTCTTCATCTCTGTAATAAAAAAAAGATAGTGGTATTGTTAGCTTGATGAATGAACATTTGTGCTCTTCCTTAATATTCAGGTGCTAATTTTGAGTGAGAAACTTCATTCGGTCACGGCACAGTTTGATCAGATGAGAGCTGTTCGTTTCCAAGAAGCCATCAATCGAGCATTACCAAGAAGAAAACTTAAGAAGGTTGTTGACTCAAATTCTATAGACACCTCTAAACCATTGAACTTGGAGCACAGAGAGACCAATGAGAATCAACCTGAACCTCTTAGAGTCCAACAGGAATTACTGGACGATGAAACCTGTGCTCTTCAGGTAATCAGAATGCTTCCCACTGTAGGTTTCATATAGAATAAGTTTGATTACTTTCCATTCTATAGATACTAACTGCTCTGCTTATTTATATAGGTCTAGTTGACTAGTCTTCTAGACGCTGTTCAGGACACTGAAACTAAAATGGTGGAGATGTCTGCACTAACTCATCTCATGTCCACACATGTTCTGCGACAAGCTCAACAGATAGAACATCTTTATGATCAGGTGTGAAAATGTTACCCTGCACATTCACTTTCTCTTCGCACTGCCTATATATTAACCTCGTATTTTCCTTTTTCTTTATTAATCCATTGTTACTCATTCACTTAATATCATAAAATCTTATTTTCGAAACCTGATTAGATTACATTCAATTATATTAGCTGGATTTCCTTTATGGGACGGTAATTCTAGTTTACAATGTCTTTTTATTGAAAAGTGAATGAAGTAGATACACTTTATGGGATGATATTTCTAGTTTAAAATGTTTATTATCGAAAAGCATCTAGGGTCGGATAGTTCATTACAGTAATTGAATCAGGCATTTCAGCTTGAGATAGTGGGTAAAAGTATCATGGAAGCCCTTGTATTAAGTTTCAAAATTGTATTTTGCTTCCTCTACTCAAAAATGGATAAATTAGTCCTTGTACGTTAGATTAAAGAGCAAATTGGTCCATCCGTTAACAATTCGATCCATTTTTACTGTTAAAAATTTGTCTCTGTATGTCAGCATAAGATACAAGTGACACGCCACGTGTAACTATCTAGTTATTTCGTCAGGCACATCAATTTTTAACAGTAGAAATTGATGAAATATTAATTAAATCCAAATATAGTGGGAAGTGCTTGTAGGGTGCTTCCTAAAATCCAGTAAAATTTAATTAAATTCTTACTTATTTGTATATTACATAAAGATCCTCTACTTCTCAAACACATTAAAACCCATTCAGCCAAATCCATTTTCCACCGTCCGATCGACATGATCAAAATCACTTACATCTCATGATCTTAACATAAAATTTAGGGTAAACTATATCTAAGGTTACTAACTTATTAGTAAGTTTACGTTTAGATTACTCAACTTCAGAAAGGTACAAGATCTTTGAATTATTTGAAAGTTTTCATTTAAGTCATTGAGCTGTTAAAATCATCGTTGTATGATCTTCTCTATTCACACAACCTATCGTAATTAAAAGCTCTCATCCCCTTTTTTCCGACAATTCAATTTTTTTACCATTAAATAATTTTAAACATCACGAATCTTCAAACAAAAATTCGTACAACTTAATTCTCCAATCTTCGACACTGACCATCAGATCACCTTGGATTTAAGCTATGTTCTTCTACACATCGATGGATATTGATTCATCGTACTGATCGTTGAATCACTGCTTGAAGTTCACTAGCCAGACTTTTAAAAAAAACTTAACAGTTTGGTGACTTAAATAAAAACTTTTGAACAATTCAATGACCATTTTGTAACTTTTTCAAGTTGAGTGATCAAAACGTAATTTTACTGATAGTTTAGTGACTTTGGTTGCAATTTACCCTAAAAGTTTAATCCCAAGAAATTGATTACGAGTGCAGTAAATGGCAATAGTAAAAAGATATTTTTGTTTCCATATTGTTTAGATTTTTATTTTCCCGGAAAATCTTGTACACATCCTCATGTTCATATATATATATATATAGAAATGTGTGCTTAAAAGAAAGGAAAAAAAACAGAAGGGTCAGTTAACTGAAACATTACTTTCTTCTACCAAACCAACGAGCATTTTGATTCTTGAGAAAAAAAAAACCCAGATTTCAAGATTGAAAATTTTTGTTGTTATTGGGAAAAGAAAGGATCTTTAATTGATTGTAATTAAGTATTTTTTGTTCTGACAGAAATTCAATAAGAAAGAAGTTAGAAGAATTTTCCCCCCCAATTAGCAACCCTGGCGTTCATAGATATGTTTGTTGAAGAAAATATACAAGAGGAAGATCAAAAGGGGAAAACTGTTTGGCTCATTCAAGAAGAAGGGAAAAGTGAGCCAAATATGGTAGCTGATAATGGTGATGAACCAGATGATGATAATAATAAGTTAACCCCTCATGTTCCGGAAACTTCCCATCAAATTAGCACTGGTATATATATATATATTTTTTTTTCTGTTTTTTTTTGTCCCATTTTGAAGATTGTTCTATTTCTAATTCTGGGTTTTTCTATTCTTTTTTGAAATTTGATTGGATTGTTCAGTTTTGAATCTTGGGATTTTGATGTTCTTATTGTTTGCATGGTGAAAAAGTAGTTTATTTTTGGGTTACTGATCTTTATTTTCTTTGTGGGAATTTTCATTGTGATTGTTGTATGGTCTCTTATTGCAAGTTTCTGTTGGATTTTCACCACTTCTTTGTGGCATTTTCATAGTAAGTTTGGGTATTTTGATTGCTATTTTCTTTGATAATTTGATGCCACAAAGTTCCATCTTTCTGGGATTTTTAAATGATCTTTCTATGGTCTTTTATTGCATGTTTTGTTGGATTTTAAGACTATTTTCTTGTACTTCCTCTTATTATGTTGTATTTGCTGCTGCAAAATGTTATATTTTTCATACTATTTTTGGGGGTCTTCTGATTATTTTATTTGATACTTTGATCCCAAAAAAGTTCTATCTTTCTGGGATTTTGATGGTCTTTTTATTGCTTGTTTTGCTGCTGCAAATAATCCTTTATTATGCTTTGTTTGCTGCTGCAAATAATCCCTTAGATCAAAGGGCAAACTGGTCTTACTATTAAAAAATTCATCCATTTGTACTGATAAAAGACGAATTTGTTCTTTGATCTAATGTAAAGGGACTAATTTGCCCATTTTTAAGTAGAGAGGGCAAAGTGCAATGTATAGGACCATTATTTTCTTTGATATTTGTTCTTTCTCTTATTGTGTTGTATTTACTGCTGCAAAATGTTACCAAATCATCACTTTTTTACCTTAAAAGATGCCTACTTTGTTGGAATCAAGTTCTTGATCGACTTCTCGAGTGAGTTTTGATCTGATTAAGCTTGATTTACCATTTGAGCTCATTTGACCTTTTTTTGGTGAGTTTTTCAGATTCATGGTTCCAAGCTGGTTTTGTCTTAACCACTGGAATCAACAGTGTATTTGTCTTGGGATATTCTGGAACCATCATGGTGCCTCTTGGTTGGGTCGGAGGTGTAGTTGGTTTGCTTTTAGCCACCGCGATATCATTATATGCAAATATGCTCGTTGCCAAACTTCATGAATTTGATGGGAAGAGGCATATCAGATACCGAGATCTCGCAGGACAAATATATGGTACGAGCCTTAATTAATGTTCATGAACATTTATGTTGTCGTTATACATTGTTTGATTACCGTCTCGTTTTCAATAGGTAGTGAAGCTAATTATATTACGTGGGCATTACAATATGTCAATCTGTTCATGATCAACATCGGGTATCTCATTTTGGGTGGTTCCGCTTTAAAGGTAAGAGAGCCTGTAGTTATATTTTATTTATAATTGCTCGAAGTTTTGTCGGGAATCGGTAACATACTGATATGCAACGCAGGCTTTTTATGTACTTTTCAGTGAGGAACATACTTTGAAGCTTCCGCACTTTTATTGCCATAGAAGGAGTCGTGTGTATTTTGTTTGCCATTTCGACGCCCCATCTCTCGTCTCTAAGAATATGGCTTGGATGTTCAACGGTTCTCAGCCTGATATATATCAGTGTGGCGTGCGTGCTGGCAGCTAAGGATGGTAAGTTCTAACATTTTTCATATTTTTCGTGTTTTTGTTTTTTGCATGGAAGGCTTAGTATTGATTGATGTTTCCTAGTTTGAACATTAAAAAGCTTTTGAGCTTTATATACATATGCAATTATACATATGAAACCGGCTCGATATTTCCCTGCTTTTAGTTTGATAATTTTGGCCACCACTTAGCTCATGTTAATCTGTCGAGTATCAGTTGGATCCCTGATGTTCGTTCTGTTTTTCACTTTGTCTGATATTGTTGGTCAAAATTTATGGTCTTTGCTGCATTTATACTGCAATAACGAGTCTTGTGCTATTATAGGACTCCATGCTCTGCCTAGAGATTATACCATACACTGGAC
Source organism: Kokia cookei (assembly GCA_039519145.1). Classification (NCBI taxonomy): domain Eukaryota; kingdom Viridiplantae; phylum Streptophyta; class Magnoliopsida; order Malvales; family Malvaceae; genus Kokia; species Kokia cookei. The sequence continues at coordinate 1,182,843 of CM076907.1, read as the reverse complement.
ATCAACCACCAACCGGATTTTTTCCACCATCAGGGCATCTGCTTCCAACAAGATGGGGCGTCGAAATGGCAAACAAGATACACATAACTCTTTTTATGGCAATAAAGTGCGGAAGCTTCAAAGTATGTTCCTCATTGAAAAGTACATAAAAAGCATGCGTTACATATTAGTATGTTACCGATTCCCGACAAAACTTCGAGCAATTATAACTAAAATATAACTACAGGCTCTTACATTTAAAGCCCAAAATGAGATACCCAATGTTGATCATGAACAGATTGACATATTGTAACGACTAGGTAATATAATAAGCTTACCTACCTATTGAAAATGAGACGGTAATCAAACAACGTATAACGACAACATTAATGTTCATTAACATAATTAAGACTCGTACCATATATTTGTCCTGTGATATCTCGCTATCTGATATGCCTCTTCCCATCAAATTCATGAAGCTTGGCGACAAGCATGTTTGCGTATAATGATATCGTGGTGGCTAAATCCAAACCAACCAAGAGGGACCATGATGGTTCCCAAGACAAATACACTGTTGATTCCAGTGGTTAAGAAAAAAAACCAACTTGGAACCATGAATCTAAAAAACTCACAAAAAAAGTTCAAATGGTAAATCAAGCTTAATCAGAGTCTTTATGTACCCCAGCAACATTTGAGGTAATGTCGACTTCCCGTTTTATGATCTTTGTTAGTTGATTTGTCGGGTCGTTTTAATGATGTATAATGTTAGTACAGATAATGATGCATATATCAGTTGTATCAACTCTAGCCATTTGTGATTTGTCATTACGAGACCCCAGTATTAGCTTTTAATCGCATGGCATAATTCAACTTTACATATTTTTATGCTGTTGTAGCTTTTTCTTGATTTGTTAGTTCTCATTTTCAAATTCTAGAACCCCAAAAAAGTACTCTTTACTCCAATTCCAAGAAACATTTCATTGATTGATTATTTTTTTATTGATTTATATTTTTTTAATTTTTTATTCAATTTAAAATTAAGACAAAATGAAATTTGAAATTTTTGAGTAGTTTATTTCCCCTCGAATGTCGAATCCTCTTAAATTAAAATTAAGGGAGTGTTATAAGGGATTTACTTGTCTATATACCCTTTCATTCAATCTTTTAAGTCTTGCGGTATCTCTACGATTATACTACAATGCCCTTAACTTAAAGCTTAAGCCTATATGCGATGTATAGACTCTTACAACCATGACATATTTGTTTTCTTGAACGGAATTTCATTTATTTTTAAAAGAACTAAAAAAAATGGGAATAGTTAATTTTACAAAAAAAAATAATCTTTTTTCACGAGGTACAACTCAAAATTTCTAGTTATTTATTTTTACTAACTCGACCATAAACAAATTCCTTTTTTATTTGAGAGTATTGAATACGCCCATAATCAAACCATAAATAAATGAATATTTTTGTTCTTAAATAGTAGCAATATAATCGCGGAACGATAGCAAAATAATGAAAAAATAACGACAAAACAATAAAAACATTGTTGCAATTTTTGTGTGTGCAAATTCTAATCAAGTTGAGCCCAGACCCAAAAAAACTTACCTGAGATCCGACCTGTTTAGAAAATGAATCCTATTTTTCGAATATATATAATTTCATCCAAATCTTCTTATTTTTAAGATAAACCTTCGATTCGTCTTATGAAGAAATCCAATGACAAAATATTTTTCTTTTATAAGAACTTATTTAAATAAGTTGTTTTATTATTAATTTTATTAATTTAGTTATTATACTAATAAAAATAAAAAAAAACTAAATTTTAACAAAATTAGTATTTAATATTTAAAATAGTTAAATCCCATTCTAAATATTAATTTGTTTAGAAAGACTAATTTACTTAATTTTAAAATTGAGGGTGAGTTATTGAATCTTTATAATATTTTAAATATTAATCTCTTTTTCCATCTCTCTCTCTCTAGATTTTCGTTTTCTTTTCCTAGGCTTTCAAATCTTCTCTTCAGTTCTGGATTTTCAATCCAATTAAAGTATTTAAATTCTTTTTAGAGCCAAAAAACCCTAAATTCTCAACGAAATTTGAAAAAAAAAAAGCAATTGAAAATTACGAAAGAAAAACATGTTGAGATTCAAAGATCGGACTGAGGATTTCAAAGACGCTGTACGGCAATCTGCAATTTCAGCAGGTTTCAACGAGGTAATCGATTTTATTTTCATTTATTTTGTAAATTTTTAATAATTTAAATCTTCGATATTTTTTCTATAGTTTTTAATAATTGTGTTGGATTCTGATTTTTTTTTTTGTTGATAGTCTAAAGTAGCTGCAATTATGGCGTCTTTCATAATCCATAAACCACGGCAAACGACGCCCTTTCTTAAATCTGCACTCAAAACGGTAAATAGCAAAAACAATTCCAAATTCTTTTTTTGTAAGAGGGAATTCTTTTTAATGTTAGAGTTTTTTTTAATTAGTTGGAGAGTATCGGAGCTTTGGATCAGTTCTTGTCGAAGCACCGTAAAGATTACGTGGATCGTCACCGAACAACTGAGCAAGAAAGGGACAGCATTGAACATGAAGTAATGTTTACATGCTTTAGCTTCCAACATTACACTGTTCTTTAGTTTGATTAGCAATTTTTTGGAATTTTTGCTTTAATCTACCTATAACTCTAAGGTAGTAATGCATTTTGATGTGGTAAAATTTGTTTATGCATTTAAAGGATTAAGAATTTTTAGTTGATTTTGGATTTTTGGTGTTATTGTGTTCTTTATTGAATCATACCAAATGGGAAGGTGTAGATTTTGATGATTGGGAGTATGTATATACAGCGGTTATTTCCGGGGAGAGGAAGTGTTCGATTGTATCCAGTTCTTTGTTGCTTTTGATTCACCGGAAAATGTTTTATTTTTCAATTAATTGAAGTTCGTGATTTGTGACTATTAGATTGTTTACTTCATATGTTACTAAGGCAGAATTTGTTGCAGGTTATTGCTTTTGTTAAAGCTTGCAAAGAACAAATTGATGTTCTCAAAAATTGTATAAATAATGAAGAGGCAAGCTCGAAGGGGTGGCTTGGGATTAGGGATTCCTCGAATGCTGATACCATAGCGCACAAACATGGAGTGGTAAGGTTAAACTCTTCTTCCTGTTTTTTCGAAACGAATTGATTCTAGGACTTTGTCTACTTTCTAGAACTATCCACCTTAAGTTGATTGATTTAACACTTCTAATCTTGATTGCTACCCGGGGTAAATAGCTCTAAGGGTGAAAGTGTCATGGAGGACCTATACTATGAGTCAGGTTGCATTTTACTTTCTCTTACTCAAAAAAATGGGCAAATTTAATCATTATATGTTAAAACAAAGACAAATTGGTCTTTTTTTGTTAAAAATTTCATCCATTTGTATTGTTAAAAACTGGTGTGGTCGACGGAATAACCAAATAGTGACATGTAGCATGCCACGTATACTGCACGGGAACGTACAAAGACCAGTTTATAACCGTGAAATGAATGGAATTTTAATATAAAGATCAATTTGTTTTTTTATCCAACTTACAGGGACTAATTTGCCTTTTTTTTGAGTAGAGGGGGCGAAAAGCAATTTGATTCCTACTACAAGGACCTCCATAGTACTTTTACCTTCTACTTTGTCTTTTTTGATAGGAGCTAAATGATCTTATCAAGATTCAAGTCTTTATCTTTTTCCTTTTCATCTTTTTACACGTTAACTTGAGCTTCCCTTGTAATAATATTTTATGTCCTCAGCATTTGTTCTTTCGATAACTTTTTATTTTTGCATGGTACTGTTTTCTTCATCTCTCTAATAAAAAAAAGATAGTGGTATTGTTAGCTTGATGAATGAACATTTGTGCTCTTCCTTAATATTCAGGTACTAATTTTGAGTGAGAAACTTCATTCGGTCACGGCACAGTTTGATCAGATGAGAGCTGTTCGTTTCCAAGAAGCCATCAATAGAGCATTACCAAGAAGAAAGCTTAAGAAGGTCGTTGACTCAAATTCTATACATACCTCTAAACCATTGAACTTGGAGCACAGAGAGACCAATGAGAATCAACCTGAACCTCTTAGAGTCCAACAGGAATTACTGGATGATGAAACCCGTGCTCTTCAGGTAATCAGAATGCTTCCCATTGTAGGTTTCATATAGAATAAGTTTGATTACTTTCCATTCTATAGATACTAAGTGCTCTGCTTATTTATATAGGTCGAGTTGACTAGTCTTCTAGATGCTGTTCAGGACACCGAAACTAAAATGGTGGAGATGTCTGCACTAAATCATCTCATGTCCACACATATTCTGCAACAAGCTCAACAGATAGAACATCTTTATGATCAGGTGTGAAAATGTTACCCTGCGCATTCACTTTCTCTTTGCACTGCCTATATATTAACTTCGTATTTTCCTTTTTCTTTATTAATCCATTGTTACTCATTCACTTAATATTGTAGAATCTCATTTACAAAACCTGATTAGATTACATTCAATTGTATTAGCTCAATTTCCTTTATGGGACGGTAATTCTAGTTTACAATGTTTTTTTATTGAAAAGTGAAAGAAGTAGATACACTTTATGGGATGATATTTCTAGTTTACAATGTTTATTATCAAAAAGCATCTAGGGTCGGATAGTTCATTATAGTAATTGAATCAGGCATTTCAGCGTTAGATAGTGGGTAAAAGTATCATGGAAGCCCTTGTACTAGGAGTCAAATTGTATTTTGCACCCTCTACTCAAAAATGGGTAAATTAGACCTTGTAAGTTATATCAATTTTGGTCTCTATATGTCAGCATAAAGTACAAGTGGCACGCTACGTATAACTTTGTCAGACAAGTCAACTTTTAACGGTAAAAATTGATGAAATTTTTAACAAAAAAGAACCAATCTACTTTTAATATAACATATAGGGACTATTTTTGCCCGTAGTACATAGCCTCTATAATACTTTTACGGAGATAGTGTCGTTTTTTCAGCTCTAAGCATTGACTTTCCAATTTTTTCCTCCTCTTATGCAACCTCTAAATCGACACCACCATTTTTATGTCTTCCTGCAGGCCGTTGAAGCGACAAAAAATGTAGAGCTCGGTAACAAAGAGCTTTCACAAGCTATCCAACGGAATCGCAGTAGCCGGACCTTTCTAGTGCTTTTCTTCTTTGTACTTACCTTTTCAATCTTGTTTCTTGACTGGTATAACTAAAAACAAAATTGTACTTTTTTTTTACCATTTTAACACACTGATCTGTTTTTTTCTTTCCCCAAAAGAACAGAAAAGAAAAAGTCCCAATCTTTTCCTTGTAGATTTGATGGGGCAAAGCATCTAACAATTATTGAAAGCAAAACTAATGTGAGTTTTTTCTTACTGTAGTTCCCTTTCCTTTATGAAGAAAACAAGGTTGAATTTTTTTTGTGTTCAGCTGAAGTACATCATATGTTTTAGGCAAATGTGCAAATTGATGGATATATATATATATATATGCTAGTTATTACGAACTAGATTTGTTTAAGAGATATCAAACCTCTTCTTTCAATCTGGGTTGGATCAATTTGGTTTAAAAAGTTGAGGAATTTTGAGTTTATGACATTTTAAGTTTGGGATCATCCGGGTTTTTGAGTCAGGTCGTATCAAGTTTGAGTCCTTTAAAATTTGGTCATCTTTAGGTCAAATTTTTTTAAAATTCGGTTTGGATGAATTTAAGGGATGTTCAAATGATCAATTTGATTAGAATAATTAACTATTATCAGTTATTAAATTATATAATTGAATCGCTCAATTGAATATACTTAATAAATATTATTTTTAGTATAATAATTATATAATACATAATTTAAATCAGCGAATCCAACAGATCAACTCAACTCAAATTTCTATCAAATTAAAAAAAATAAAGTTACAATAAAAATTATCAGCTAATCAAAATTTATATCAAATTCAAAAAAGAACTTACAATAAAAAATTTAGTTAATCAAGGTAACCGACCGAACAAAAAGATAACATCACTCTTCCGAAGGGTCCAATGACTCAATACTATGGCCCAAGTCCATATAGGCTTATACATTGGACTTATAGTCTTTTATATTTCAGCCCCCTTATATAAATTCCCCCAAAATTAGGGTTTTTAGTTCTACCCTGTGCAGCCTCCTTTATCAGCAATCAAAAGGAGTAAATATCAGATTCCAAATCGGGAAAAAAATGGTGAAGGGACGCCAAGGGGAGCGAGTCAGGTCATTTTGATCTTTTATATTTACCTTGCAAAACCCTAATTTTTTTTTTTTAAATTTCCGATTTTAGCTTATGTTAATAAAATTTTTAGCTTTAACTGTTATTTTCTTTTAATTGTTTTCTATTTTTTTTTCTCATTTGCAGACTCTATGTAAGAGGAACCATCTTGGGTTACAAGAGGTAATAAAATTCTAAACATTTTTAATTGATCTTAAGCTTTGCTTTTGTTTTAGGAATTGGAGAAAATTGAATACTTTGTTAGCGCTTGAGTAACATTAGCTGATTTAATGTGTTAGGGTTTAGGGTTAATTGTGTGATTGAATTTCTAGGGTTTGCTTTGTTGGACAGAAAGTAATTGGTGAATGTACAATAGAGGTCATTCTATTATAGGGACCTCATCAATTTAGTCCCTCTACTATTAAACGGATCAATTTAGTCCCTGTACTATTAAAAAGAATCGGAATAGAGTTAGCATTTACTGTTAAAAAAATATCATTTACTGTTTAACAAAATTAATATTTTTAAAGTTTTTATGGTTTTATAAATGAAATATTTTGTTTGGTATTGAACTGGAAATGAAAGAAATAAGTTTCAAGACATATTTTATATGGTAAATGTTAACTCCTGTTACAATCTAGACTTATTTGATTCTTTTTAATAATATAGGGACTAATTTGATCTCTTTAATAGTAGAAGGACTAATTTGATTCAGTCCCAATAATACAAGGACCTCCTAGGTACTATAACCGAAAGTAATTAGTCGTGTTAACTAAATCATGAATCAGGTTATATATTGTTCTTTGAATTTTTTCCCTCCTTTTATTGCCTTGTTTTCGAAATTGGTGCTTATAATTTGTTTGGTGCCGATGGTTGTTAGGTCAAAGTCTAACCAGTATCCGAACACTTCATTAATCCAAATTGAGGGAGTTAACACCAAAGAGGAAGTAGCTTGGTATGCCGGCAAGCGTATGGCTTATATTTACAAGGCTAAGGTGAAGAAGGATGGTTCACATTATCGCTGCATTTGGGGCAAAGTAACTAGACCGCACGGTAACAGTGGTGTTGTTCGTGCTAAGTTCAAGTCTAACCTTCCCCCTAAATCTATGGTAAGCATGTTTTATTTGTCTGAACTTAATCGGTTTATGTACGTTCTGCTTTTAGCCTTACATGTATTTATGTTTTGGTTCCTTTGTAGGGAGATAGAGTCAGAGTCTTCATGTACCCTAGCAACATTTGAGGTAATGTCGACTTCCCGGTTTATGATCTTTGTTAGTTGATTTGTCGGATCGTTTTAATGATGTATAATGATAGTGCCGATAATGATTCATATATCAGTTGTATCAGCTCTAGCCATTTGTGATTTGTCATTACGAGACCCCAGCATTAGTCTTTAACCGCATGGCATAATTCAACTTTACAGATTTTTATGCTGTTGTAGCTTTTTGTTGTTTCTGCGTCCTAGTGATCCCCGATTGTTGCTATGGTTGAAACAATCCATCATCTTTTGTCCTCGTTATTATAGCGATATTAAGCTGTCGTTTGAAATGTGGAATCTCGTATAATTATGAACATTTCCTATGTAGAATTCAAACCATTTGTTCAAGCTCCCTAATGTTGTATCTTCTTTTTGCCCTGCAGTTGTTTAGATGCCTGACGGCATTTGATTGATGATTCAAGTGACTCTGCCTTTCCACAAGGTTTTGCAAACTTCGTCAAAATGTTTTGTTTTCGAATAGTCATTTTGTTTCTTTACTACCATAGAAACTCTGCTTTTGTCTAAATGTCTCTTCTATCTTGGATTTTTTGCGTGTTTGTTCATGGACTTCGAAGTTTTGGGTAATCAATCATTTATGGAACTGAATAGTAACTTTGTTCTTCTTGGACAATGCATATCATTTTCGAAGTTTTGGGCCGGGTCGGGTTAGGTTACCCGAATTCATGAAACTTTTGTTCGAGGCCGATAGTCATACAGGTCAGATGCACCAAATCTATCATGGTAGTTTGATTTGCATGCAATTTTGAATCCAAAATATATCGGTTAAATTATTGCTTTAGTCACTCTACCTTGCTCAAATTTGGGGTGTATATTCCTGTTTTTTTAATTTGATAAATTTTGGTCCTCTACTTTTAAAATGTTTTTAGTAGGTCGAAATCTGTTAACACTTTAATAGATTTTTACTGTAAGAAAATTCTATTTTGACCATAAGAAAGTTATTAACAAAAAAAAAAGATCTTTTTTATCACTTTAACGGCATGTTTTTAATATGTTATTAATATGCATTTATTAATAACATTATATCAATTATACAATCAGATCATACCAAATAGTATCAAATCTTAAATTTTAGTATAATCGAGGGACTAAAGTCTTAATTAGACTAAAAATATTATGATAGTACGGGTACACGTGGTGTCGACCTTTTTTTGTGTTATTTGTATAAACGTATCATAAATTATTAAATCTATTAGAATTTTTTATATCATTCTTATTATTACTTATAAATATTTTAAATTCGTAAATTAGAGGATACTACTTGTTTAAATATTATATTTTTTTTGTTATAATAACAATATCAATTGAGTTAAAATTTTTATTGGTAAAATCTATTAGAATCTTAATTATGTTTTACATGAAACATAACATATTTTATAAGTTTAAAAAATTAAAACAATATACAAATATTTGTTGGGTAGTAATGGTAAGAGATTGTTTTAAATAATTTTTTTATAGGTTCTGATAATATTTATTTTTTGACATAATATTTAAAAAAATTTTCATTTAATAAATAGAAAAATAATGTATTTCAATATATTCGAATTTTTATTTTCTTATAATGATAATAATATTAATAATGATCGAATTAAGATTTAATCGACGAGATAATATATTAAAAAAATAACATGCTTATCTATGCATGGTAATGTGCAAATAAAGTAAATTACATTTTACATAAATGCATCCATGTGGACTTGTAGAATTCCTAGATAAGCTCAACTGAATAAAAATTACACTCAAAGTGTCACAATTTCCCTTTTTTTTAATCAACATATAAAAATAAAAAAAATAGATAACTTATGAAATAAATTTCTACATGTACTGAGCATGAAGGGATTAATTTTTTTATAAAAAATTGATTCCAAAACCATATAGTAAATGTATTAAAGAAGAAAAGGGAAACATTAATGAACTATGTCAAGTAGGTTTTTTTAAATAAAACTATGGCAAGTATAATTAGTTTCATTAATTGGAATATTTTTGAGTATACATCTTTGAATTGTGATTTCATTTTAAATTGATCTTTAAATTTTAAAATGTTTTAATTATATTTTTTTAAAGAAAATAAAATGTTAAATACCTATCTTTTAAAAATAAAAACTAAAAATAAAGTAAAATCAGAAAAAAAAAAAAGATAAAATTTTTAGTAAAAACTTTGCAGTATTTTTACAATATTCACTTTTATACTATTAATTTTTTTTTTAAATTTTTTGTTTTAGACTATGACACATAATGTATAGTATCTCATTTAATAGTTTAATTAACTATTTTAATAATGGAATGATTTTATTGATATAATCTCGATAATTTAAAATGTAATTAGAATATTTTAAAATTTAAAAATCAAATTAAAACGAAATATATAGTTTAAGGATGTATAATGCAATTAACGTTTTTTATAATATAATATTTATTTGGGTCAATGGACTCAAAAAAACTGTTCCCCCTTCTATTGTTGCCTTAATTAAACAACAAAATAAAAGAATGGAATCTATGCAATATGCATGTATTTGAAATGCATTCTTTTAAGATTATTTAATAAATTAGTTTAAAAAATTGTTATAAATGTAAATATTGTAAAATATGCTTTTTAAGGTTTTATATTCAGTTTACTCTTTTTATTTTTATTTCAAAGAATTTAATTAATATATTTTTGAATTTAAAAATGTAAGTTCAATTAGTAAAAGTTGAGATTTAATAACTTAAGCATTCAGACTCGAATTTTACTAAGTAGGTGCCCGATATATAATTCTTTTGCGTCTAAAAATGATTTTTTGTTCATTAATCAAAAGGTCTAAAAGGCTTAAATTAACTAATTAATTACTATGAGGGATTATAATTGCAATTATTTTATCATTTGTCTTAGTATTAAGTTTAGATATATTGAAGTTTCAATAAATTTTATTTTTATAATCAAACAAACACCAAAATCTAATTTATTACCAAAAACATCTTTCCTTGTATAAATCACAATTTATGGTTAGCACCAAAAACAAAATTTTAATAGTTTCCTAAAAACTCACAAGTCAAAGTTCCCTTTCCTTTTAAAATAAAATAAAATAATTAATTAATAAAAATAATTTATTAAAAGCCCTTCCTTTTTTCTTTAAAGCAAAGGTTAAATAACATCATTAGTCCTTATGTTCTTTGAAATTTTGGAATTTAATCCTTATACTTTTATTTCTAAGAATTTAATCATTTATTTTCCAGCTTTCGAAATTCAGGTGCAAGTGATATTGTTTTAATTTTCTTTTTGTTAAATTCAAGTTGATTATACCTTTTTTTTTTCAAAATGTTATACTAACAAATTTAATAGTGTTATAGTTGGACTAAATCTCGAAATAAAATTATAGGGACTAAATATTAAATTTTCAAAATATAAGTATTTATGACAGATTTTAACCAAAAACCAAATTAAAAAAAAAATACAAACGCGTTTACCTTCTCTTCTTTAAAATCATTTTATCATTTATATTCAGATTGTTCTCTCAAATGAAATTTGCAGAGAGAGACACCCACATTCTTTTTCTTCTTTTAAAATTTGATTTTTTTTTAATTTTTGAGTAAAATCTTCTATTTTTTTCTTCAATTTCTAGTCCCTTGATTTTATAATGAGAAGCTTGAATCCTTGAATTAGATCCTTATAATCTAAATTTCATCCAATTATTGCCCCATCCCCTAAATTTCCCAGATTCAACTTAGATCCACCTTCAAACAATTCAATCTACTTATAATCTTCAAAACCCAGTTTTCTTTTCCCTCAAAATAAAGATACCCAGATCTTCAAAACACAAAAAAATTTAGAAAATTCAATCAACCATGAAACCCAATTCGAGATTCTTCACGATCGGGCTAGTAACAGCCTGGTACTCATCCAACATTGGTGTATTGTTATTAAACAAGTATTTACTAAGCAATTATGGCTTCAAATACCCAATTTTCTTAACCATGTGTCACATGACAGCTTGTTCATTGTTAAGCTATATCGCGATTGCATGGATGAAAATGGTTCCAATGCAAACGATTCGATCCAGGGTTCAGTTCTTGAAGATCTCGGCTTTGAGTTTAGTCTTTTGTGTGTCGGTGGTGTTTGGGAATATCTCATTGAGGTACTTGCCGGTTAGTTTCAACCAGGCTATCGGTGCTACGACGCCGTTTTTCACGGCGGTCTTTGCTTACTTAATGACTTTGAAAAGGGAAGCTTGGCTTACTTACCTTACACTTGTGCCTGTTGTTACTGGTGTTATCATTGCCAGTGGGGTATGTATTTATTTGTCTAATTATTCTTTGTTGGTTAATGAATTGTTTAGCTTTACACTTTTGGTAGTGAAAATGGGTTGCCTTTATTTTTTATTTTTATTGTTTGGGTAATGAAAATGGTAGCTTTTAATTTTAATTTTTGTTGAAATTTGTGTTGTTTTGTCTGCTAAATTTGTTACTTTTAGAACTTTTTATGGGTAATGGAAATGTTAGCTTTTTAGGGGATTTATAAAGAATGTGAACCGTCATAGTATTAGTAGTTGGATTGCATTTTGTCTCGACTATTAATTTTTGTAAATTAGATCAATGAAAATCTGGCCCTTCTAGTAAAAGTTTCATTACTTTTTGCTATGAGTTACATATGGCACGCCACATGTCAATTATGTCAGTTTTGAACATCACAAATGGAAGAAATGCAGGGATTAATTTGTCTATTTTTTGAGTAGAGGGGCAAAATGCAATGCAATCTTACTCTTAGTAGAGGAGCTCCCTTGGTACTTATACTGATTTGAATGGGATGTTGAAACTTTATTAAAGCTTTCATATTTTCTATTGGATAATGGGAATATTATTAGCTTCATATTTATGGAGAATATGAATGGAATGTTTTAAGGGTTTCCTTTATTTTAATTGAATTATGTTGGCTATATGTGATCTCAAGTTCCTATTTTGATTTGATAGAAGAGGTTTTAAAAGTATTCTTTAGCTGTGAAGAAGTAGATTCTTAAATCCCATTTGGAATTCGGAACAATTACGCCATGTCAGCATATGTAACTTCTGTTCAAATCATGCCACGAAATCGTTTTTAAGGAAACTCATCTATTTATTACAAATCATATTGTGATGATTGAATTATTTTTTCTAGAAATGTGATTATGTGGCATGATTTGAATGGAAGTGATATATGCTGACCTTTCTCGGATTTCGTAAGTTGAATAGTTGCAAGGCAAAAAGGGTACAATTATGAGTAGTACAAGTTGGAAAGAACTACTATCCGTGGCATTTGCTTTAAGTTCTATTCAATTGTTGATATCTAGTACCATAATGTATGTTTTGTTTGTGGCATTTAGAAGTGTCTGGTCTTGGATTTTGCTGCTCTATTTGATTGAAAAAACCGTCAAATGTCCTCATATACCTTTTATAAATTTAAAACCGATATTCTGCGTTATTCACATTTAATACTTTTCTTCTTCCATGGCCGTAGGGTGAACCGAGTTTCCATCTATTTGGTTTCATCATGTGCGTTGCAGCTACTGCTGCAAGAGCTCTAAAGTCGGTTTTACAAGGAATTTTACTTTCTTCCGAAGGGTAAGGAGATTTTTATAGCTTTGCTTATGTTGAGTTCGGGGATTAGAATGAGCAGTGAAAAGTTCTTGTAATGTTATTTCAGCGAGAAGCTGAATTCCATGAACCTCCTTCTCTACATGGCACCGATAGCTGTTGTGTTTCTACTTCCGGCAACGCTCATTATGGAAGAAAATGTGGTCGGTATAACCATTGCCCTTGCTAGAGATGACATGAAGATCATTTGGTATCTAATATTCAATTCAGCACTCGCATATTTTGTGAATTTGACCAACTTTTTGGTCACAAAACACACCAGCGCCCTCACTTTGCAGGTATGATATGCGTGATTACTTATGGCTGGCTTTTCCCCAAAATTTCCGACTTTTAGGAATTTGTTAAATTTGTTCTGTACCTTTTATGTGTAATGGAATTAAATTGACATAAGTAGACTTGCTAGATTATGAAGGTTTACGTAGTAAAAGTATCATGGAGGCCTTTATATTAGGAGTCAAATTGTATTTTGCCCCCTTTACTTAAAAATGAGCAAATTAATCCCTATACGTTAGATCAAAGAGCAAATTGGTCCTTTATGTTAAAAATTTTATTCATTTCTATTGTTAAATTGACATGGTTGACAAAATAACGATAAAGTTAATGTGGAGTGTCACGTGTACCTCATTTTGACGTACAAAGACCAATTTTTAACAGTAGAACTAGATGAAACTTTTAACAAAAAAATCAGTTTGCTTTTTGATTTAATGTACAGAGATTAATTTGTTCATTTTCTGACGAGAGAGAATAAAATGCAACCGACACTTAGTATAAGGCTTTCATGATACTTTTGCCAGGATTACCTGCTTCGAACATCAATATAGACTTTCCATATAAGTAACTATTGTCAGTCGGTTTCATTCTTATGCATTCCTTTGTTTTGGTATCACCATTGCCGATATTCAAAACAACGTAAATTTAAGCTTTTTGGGATACTGAAATGTTTTGCTCTTGCAGGTTCTAGGAAATGCAAAAGGAGCAGTTGCTGTTGTGGTTTCGATTTTAATATTTAGAAACCCAGTTTCCGTCACCGGAATGCTTGGTTATACACTCACAGTCTTTGGTGTTATACTCTACAGTGAAGCCAAGAAACGAAACAAATGAGACTATCCTGGGAAAACGTACGTGACTGGTCATATATTTCGTTTCCTTTTATTGCAAAGAACATGGACAATGTTTGGAGAGGATGATGTGGTAGCAACATGATGACATGATTTTGCACCTTAGATTCTTTTAAAATTTTCCCTAAAAAGCCTGGGAAACTGGTTTTTTCGTATTTTTTTATCAATGACATTATGCAGGATAATTCAACCATTAGGAAACTCGAATAAGCACCGGATTTGGTCGATTTTCATTTTTATGTTTTTTTTTTATTCTTTCAGGAAAAGAGAACAAAAAAAAGGTTGTAGAATTGGTCTTTACATAGTGTTATCTGTTATTAACATTTCTAATATTGATTATTAATGGAAAAAGGAAAAACAAATTCATGATTTTACCATTTTCTTGTGTAATGTGTTGATATATAGTTTCTTTATATGCTGGGAATTATGAAAGTATGATTATGTATTTAAAACATCAAATATTCATGATGTTATCATATGGTGCATTCATGCATAATGAAATTTTGCTATCAAAAATAGGTTCTATACCTGCTATCATTGAGAGTAAAAAAACTAACATGTTGAATGTGTGTATCTATACATGCATGTATGCATATATAAATACATGTGCATGAAAATCATGATGAGAGGAACTTTAATTTGGAGAATGCATATCCTCATCCATCTATCCATGCATGCATACGCATATGCATGCATGATACATACATACATAGATCCATACATATACATGAAAATGAAGATTAGAGGAACTTTAAAGCAAGGCAAACATGAAAAGTACATCAACATGATGTATCATGGAAGCAAGCAAGGGATGTTTTACAAATTCTAATTAGGAGAACGCATACATACATGCATGCATAGATATATAAATATACATGAAAATGAAGATGAGAGGAGCTTTAAAGCAAGGCAAACATCAAAAGCACATCAACATGTAGTATCATGCAAACAAAGCAAGGGTTGTTTTACAAATTCTAATTTGGAGAATGCATATCCATCCATCCATCCATTCATCAATAAAATAACATTACATATCTGCAGGTGAATAAGCCATAGAGGAAATTCAAGTTTTTCTTCCCCTTTTTGCTTCATAAACATAAATCAAAGGATCCATAAGAAAAAAAAAAAAATCCAGCAAACACAAGGACAGAAAGAAAAACATGAAAAAAAGGGATTTCTATAAATCAAGCTTCTGGAACAGAGGCGGCTGCACGCTTAATCGATGCGGACTTGATCAAATGATTGTAGCTTCCTTTCTCTTTGAAAAGCTGGGAAAAGTGATGCTTACAATACAAAATGCCCTCAAGTGCTGCATAATTTGAAGGGCTTATAGGGCAACCACCATGAGAGCACTTGAAACATGATTTGTGGTAAGATTGACCTTCCACTGTTACCTACCAAAATTAAGCACAAAGAAGCCGCATTTCAGATCCGATGCTTACATCAATCAATTTTACGAGACAATTGGTTATTCAGAATGGAATGTGCATGATTCTAAACCGTCTCGTTTCCGAGAGGTGCCCCCTTTTTAACATGTAATAAAGCATAATGTAGAAGGAAAACCAAGCTGTACTAACCCTACATGTCTAAAGAAACTACTACAGGCTTTAACCTTTCTGGATTTGACTAGTTCGAGAACTTGGCTAACGAAACAAGGACACCCCGAGATCACCTAACTTATGCAAGAGGGAAACGAAGTATATTTCATTGCGATAAACCTCATAAAGTTAAAAACCGATGATGACTAGTATAAACTTAAGGAGGTTGATCATTGGTCATCCCGTGTGTTCTCCCCATGATGCGATTAATACCTAAGATCATTTCCGCCCTTCCGTATAGCCACCTTACAATCGCTTAAAAAAAGATACATTTTCAACACAATGACTTAATGAGATATTCGAATTTTACCTTCTCAAGTGGATAAGCAGTTTTCCCACAAGTAGCACATTTGTCTTGTGTCCCGGAAAACATGCCGGCCGCTTTGCTAGGTGATCTTGTCTGAGACCAACACAAGCTATTGGGAATCAGCAAATAATATCCTATAATGCAACTTTCTACTCAAATCAAACATAAACAATGTTGCAGGGTAGATTTACCAGTTGAGTTAACTTCTCGGCTGACTTGGCAGCTGCAGACAATAAAATTAACAGCAAATCAAACCGATAAAACAATGTTGATGACTTTCATCCGGCAAGAGAAAACGAAAAAAGACTTACGTGACTGAAAATTCTTGTTGTAGTTACCCGCCTCCTTGAATAGCTGCTCGAAATGAGGCTTGCAATAAAGAACACCTTCCATTGATGAGTAATTACCCCACTGCAGATAGATATAAGATCCAAGTGGCTACATTAGAACCCGAAAAACTTCATCAACTGAATCTATCATGTGAACAACTCTTGTTTCACAGAGCCTAGAACAATCGTGTTTGGGTTAAAGCAACATTTGATTACATAGTCTAAGAGCTATTGAACTAACCCGAAAACTTCATTACATACACCAAACAGAGTTCATCAACCAAATCTATCATGCGAACAACTCTTGTTCAAAGAACCTAGAATGATCATGTTCGAGTTAAAGAAACATTTGATAACACAGTCTAACCAAAAGCTACTTAACTAACCCGAAAACTTCATTACATACACCAAACAAAGTTCATCAACCGGATGTATCACACAAACAACTCTTTTTCATACATCCTATAACGATTGTGTTCGAGTTAAAGCAACATTTGATTACACAGTCTAACCAAGAGCTAATGAACTAACCAGAAAACTATTAACCGAATCTACCACATGAATAACTCATGTTTGCAGAGCCTAGAACCATCATGTTCGAGTTATCAGTGAGCCAAAAATCGGATAAATGGAAATAGATACTTCATAGTTTCATATACCATTGTCTTCAAAGCTAATCAAATGTACTAAACACAAGCATAAGCATCTAATGCATTTAATCAAACAGATGACCTGCAAAATCATGGGAAAAGCAATTTAAACAGAGTTACCTTTAGTGTCCCTTTGCAATGGCTGCATTTGAAGCAAGATTTATGGAAAGGAACCCCATCTACTGATACAAGTTCCACTGGGTAAACAGTCTTTTCACAAGCCTTACATTTTTGTTGGGTACCGATAAAAGACATGGCTCCAATATATGCTTTAGATCTAAAGCTTCAATTCAATTTTTTTGTTCTTTAATACTAACAAAAAAAAAACAAATTCAGAATCAGATTGTGAAAAAATCCAACAAATTAAGCTATAAAGTTTAGAACTTTATTGGAGCCATGAACAAAAACATGAACTTTAATCCTTAAAATCTGGGATTTTCAAAAGGAATCGTAAATGAAACCAAATTCCTATGCAAAACCCAGTTACATGATCGAATTTGAGAGCTTAAACCCAATAGTAAACAAAAACTGGGTCAAAGATTGAAACTTTAAAAAATAAAGGGATTAAAAAGAAAAATGTACCTTTGAAAGAAGGAAGTATTGGATCTATGAAATAAGATTAACAAAGAATGAAATCAAATTAAGAAGAAAGTTCAAATGCTGTAAAGAGTCAAAAGGGTGTTCTCAGGAATTAGAGAAGAAATAGATAATGAGAAATTATTGGGAATTAACTCAAGGAAACAAGAGAATAATACGTATATATATTTCCTTATATATTATATGGTTTGATGGATGGAACAAGTCATTGTTTTCAACCAAACTCAATTACGGTGGCTTTGATTCTTTGACAACGTTCTATTACTTTGGATTTATGTTTATTTTAACTTAATTATGTTCTCAGGATATTCTTTTAGATATTTTTTTAATAGATATTTAGAAAATTCTATGAATTTAAATTTTAAAAGTAAATATGTATGATTATTTAAGACATAATAAGATTTGAGTTTGTTGATACGTGAGATTAATAGAAGAAAGTTTTAGATAAATTATTGTGGGTTAGTGAATATCGATTCACCTAATTTAGAATGGAAAGTCGACGGTTATAAAAAGTGTAGGTAAAGAGAATGTGAGGACAAAATGTTGGAGGTAAGTTCGCAATAGGTTTGCATGTTAGAGAGTTGATTTTCTCTCTATCGTCTTGGGATTATTTATAGACGAGATTTTGTGCAGATAGTGTTAACTTGATGAATCTGTGATAAAGTCATCACTATAAATTTGTTTTGATTCAGAATATAAAATAATTGAATTTACGTGAAGTTTAGTGACCAAACAAATCACGTTTTTAATATAAGGTCAAATATCTGAAAAAGCAAACGATTAATTTGATACTTATAAAAAAAATAAAATTAATTCAAAAATTTATGTAATATAATTAATATTATTATAAATATATGTCCGAGCAATTACAAAATAAAATACAATCAATACAAAATAAAAACTAGAATAACAATTTTGTTTAATTTGTATAATCACAAATATCATTGTCCGTTCAATCATGAGTCTAATATTATTTGGGTTGAGGATAATTTTCAGATAAAATTCTTTTAATAATAATGATTTTAAAATTTTAATTTAATTCAAAAAAATTCATTACCACATTTTCCAACGACAAGTTTATAATCTGTAATATATTTATATTTTGAATTTTTGTTTACCTCACAAAAAAACCTTGATGGCACTACCAACTATAAAATTGTGGGTTTAGTTTATTTAAATTTAATTTTCACAATCTGTTGTTAAAATTTACTATTTTTTTAATTTTATTATTGAAATTAGGATAATTATTTAATAAATTGATAGTGGAGTTTTCGTAGTTAAAAAAAAATTTAATCTGACTTATGGAATTAAAAAACTTCACCATCTATATTAAAAAAGGCTTGATGTAAAATTTAATCCTTAATATTTATATATATTTTTTAATTTGGCCTTTAATCTTTTAGAAAGAGTCGAATTTTATTATCAATTTTTTAAAAAAGATTCAAATTACTTTTTTTTTAATGATATTGATTAAAACATTAAATTTTTAAACATGATAGCCCGTATGCCAATCCACATGTACTTCATGCTAATTTATTTGAATTATTATCAATTTTTTATAATTTTTTATAATTTATAAATTATTTATTAACGTGACATATAAAATAAATAGTGCTATGTTAATAACATTAATAAGAATTTGATGCTTTAGTTAGTCTTTTAGTTAAAAAACGATTTGATTATTTTTAAAAATTTAACTAAAAATCCCATATATTGGCCCAAATCAACCAACGCAAGCCCATAAACCGAACCATATTTTTCATAAGATCCAAACTCACACAAGTCCGAACCCAAATACATCAATAAAAGGATGTTTAAGCAACGGTTCAGATTAAAAATTAAAATACACCTTTCCGCAGTCAATCATCATCTAAACATAACTAAACTTTCCCGCCTGAAGTAACGAACACCTTTAACTGTCACTACTTAACTAACTCTTTCTTTCTCTTTCACTTAAATTTCTTTCACTTCCATTTTCTATTTTCTTTCCTCCCAAACAAACAGAGAAAAGAAAAGGAAAGAAAAGGAAAAAAGCTCTCAAAACAATGCCTTCTTTTCTCTTCATTTCCCTCCTACTTTCCTTCATCCACTTCAGTTTTTCACTTCCTTCAATCGGAGTCACTTACTCCACCACCACCACCACCACCACCGCATCACCACCCCCGGATAAGATCTCCACTACCATCTCCGCCCTCAAGATCCCCAACGTCCGTCTCCCAGACGCTGACCCTTCTCTAATCAAAGCCTTTGCATTCACCAACACTTCCCTTTTCCTCTCAATCCCAAACCCTCTTCTCCCCGCCGTCGCCGCTAACCGTTCCCTTGCTCTCCGTTGGCTTTACCATCACGTCCTCCCCTTTTACCCTCGATCCAAAATCACCCTCATTTCCGTCGGAAACGCCGTCCTTGATTCCGTCGCGGAACAAGATTTCACCCCTTATTTGCTCCCAGCAATGAGGAACCTCCATTTAGCTCTCCATGAATTAGGTATAAAAAAAATCCCCGTCTCCACCACTTTCTCCTTTTTTTCCACCATCACCACCGCTTTCCCACCTTCCTCCGCCGAATTCCAACAACCCGCCGGCGACCTTATCATAAAACCCTTACTCCAATTCTTGGAAGAAACCAACTCATCTTTCTTGATCAATCTCTACCCTTACAATCTTTACCGTCTCAACAGCGAAATCCCAGTCGGATTCGCCTTGTTCCAAGACTACCCTTTCAATTTCCGAGACGATTT
Organism: Kokia cookei; assembly: GCA_039519145.1. NCBI lineage: Eukaryota > Viridiplantae > Streptophyta > Magnoliopsida > Malvales > Malvaceae > Kokia > Kokia cookei. The sequence goes on along the minus strand of CM076907.1, from coordinate 1,162,383 downwards.
AGTCACCGGAGTCCGATACTTCAACCTATTCGACATGATGGCGGATTCCGTTTTAACAGCAATGGCGGTAATGGGGTACGAAAGTGTTCCGGTAATCGTAGCGGAAACCGGTTGGCCGAGCGGCGGAGGTGAAGCCGGGGAAGTCGAAGCGAACGAAGCGTACGCGGAGATGTATTTGAAAGGACTGGTAAGGCATTTGAAATCAGGGGTGGGTACACCATTGAAGAAAGATGGGGTAGCAGAGGTATATGTTTATGAATTGATGGATCATGAAGGAGGTAATGATAATAATAATAATAATAAAGTAAAAGGGAGGAAATGGGGGATTTTAACAGAGAATATGACTAGGAAATTCAATGTAGAGATTTCTAATGGGGTTAAAAACTATGGGTTAATGGGTATTTTCTTGTTTTCGATTGCTATTTTCTATGGTTTACCATAGATTTTTTTTCATCTCTTTCTATGGGGTTTCTTTTTTATGTACATTTGTGCATGACTTTATCATCTTATGATCATGTGCTTGAATGTAAATGAGACTCTAGTTTTGTTCTTCATATTACTACTTCTTGTTTAATTTTGAACTTTGGGTCATTTCTTATGTGTCATTCTAGCTTCTTTCCATGATGGTTTGCATTCTACCTAATGGTGGATGAGTTTTTGTTTAGCTCTTTTTAGGCCACTAAGTATGTGATTTTGACTCATTATATATGTTAGATTTAGGTTCAATTCTAGATTTATTCTTTGAGGAAATATAGTTTTTATTTATATATTTTTATTTTAATTTAATATAATTTGATTTGATCGATTGAGTTTTAATTTGATTTGTAACAATGTTGTTGTTAATATAAAAAGATGTGGATTAAGAAGAAGTGGGTTCGAATGTGCTGAAGCGCATTAGAAAAAGACTATAATTAATTTTAAATATTATATCAAAAAGAGCAAATTCGATAACAAAAAATTCTAATTAATAACATTGTTAATTATTGTTAAAAGGATGGTGTAGATTTTTATTGCTAACTTTTTTGTATAATAAAGATATCTTTGCGAACTTTTCTTCAAGTAAAAATCTTTATTATTACTTTGATTATATTAGTTTTTTTTAATATACACTTTGATTATATTAGTTAACATGTTATCAATTTGAAATGCCTTCATTAAATGGTATAATAAGTAATTTTGATCTTTCACAATTACCAAGTGTTCAAAGTCCTTTTAAATTTAACTTTGCTCTTCGAAATTTTATAATTTTATTTCGTCTTTCACTACCAAATTTTTAACTTCATCTTTGATATGGACCTACAAATAATATCATAAAATTAAAGGATTAAATCATGCTAAATTGAGTTAGATGACCGTAATGATAATTAAAGTAAAAATATTAAATTTCAAATTTTAAAGTGATTAAAATTATAACTCCACTATTTGTTTATATGGTTAATTAAAAGTTTAATTTAAAAAGGTTAATATTTAATATTTTGGTAACAAGATCAACCCGATTCGAAATATGAATATAAAATTTTATCCAATTTCACTCGTATTTGTAAATGGCTAACCTAAGTCAATTTTAAGTATGTTCATATTAATTTTTAAATCAAATTTAAAAATAACTTATGTATTTTTTTATTTATTCAAAATTTATATATAATCATCTCAACCCGAGCTCAATTCAATTTTAAATAAACCTAGTTTTTTTTGTTCAGTCCTATTTTTTAAGTTTAAATCTAATTATGAGTAGAAATATACATTGTATAAAAAAAATTAATATATCATAAAATTGAAAACGAATTGAACTAGTTTCGGACATTGAATGTCAAAACCTAATTTTCGATTTGTCCAAGCCCTTTTAAATATGGATCCTGCTTATTTTCAAAATTATAATACAGAGGATTTGGAAGCTTAAAAAGCCGAATTCCCAATGACAACCCCATTAAAGCATCCATTTGACTGCTAATCACACTCTTTATTTCATTACCTTGTTCCTTCATTTCACTTCTTCGTCTAAAAAAATACTCCCTTGTTTCCATTTCCATTTCTAAATCCGACCTGCAAACAAAATTTTCCCGGAAAATTCAATGCATGGATGATTCCCACAAAAAATATACAATTCAAAGAAAATAAGATTTGTTTTTAGATTTCTTTTTTACCTCATAATCAATGAAGACCAACCATTAAATCCTATAGAATTAAGGTGTTTAATGGTAACATTTCTATGTTTCTCATGTTTTCTTGATAAGAGAATCAACAACCATCCTTTGGAATGAAGTTTCGTGTACGATTCGAGTATCTGTTGGACGCTTGGAACCGAAACAAGGATGTTGTCGATGTCTATTAACACTGCATCCGTGCGATTTTTCGACGGTGAAACAGTATCGAAAAAGTTTTCAATCATACGCGTTACGAAATCCAAGTCTCTTGTGTATCTTCCTGTTTCAGTATTTTGAATGGCGAAGTTCCTACAGAACGGAGGGACGTTGTCGGGTTTAAGGCCGTTGAGCTCACCGTGGAGGGTGAGAATCTCGCAGTAATGGTGATTATCGTTGGCTTTATCGATTGTCTCCACGACCCCTTTGCTTTTATTCTCGCAGGATTGCAACATTACCGCTAATGAAACTACTAAAGTTACTAATAAGACACCGATGGTTACTAAACCGGCGAAGAAGATCGTTGCGGCGAAAGATGTCATGTAGAATCCCGACTCGAAGACATAACGGCTTCCCATCTCGGTTCCTAGTTAAGCAATTACAAGCAAGATGTACTTAAAAGCATCGGTATTCAGGTATAAGAATTCAAGCAGCGACATATTACCGGTGTTTCCCCTGCTTAAAAGACTTTGAGCGGAGAATTCGCGTTCCATTTGATGGCCGTAAGCCGACATAGCGGTTCGATTTAGCTCGATAACACGGCGGCACTGTGAATATCTGTTGGTTCAGATTCACCTGCTACAACAAATGTTCTTAGCTTCATTGCCACATTTTTAGGGACATGAAAAAAAGTAAAAATTATCATGGAGGCCCATGTATTATTATTCAGATTGCATTTTGCCCCTTTCACTAAAAAAAGAGAGCAAATTAGTCCTTGTATATTAGATCAAAGAGCAAAATGCAATTTAACCTTTAGTATAAGAATCTTCATGATACTTTTACTGGAAAAGAACAAATAAATAAGGTGGGCTTTTACTCCGGATTTCATTTTTTTTTCTTCAAATACTCGTATCTAACACTATGTGATCTATCAAATAACGTGAAAATCTCGAGAAAAATTTAACATATCTATGTTTGAAACTAACACTCAAATCCTGAAATCCAAGTTTATTCTCATCATGTTTCAAATGTTATACTTCAGACAAGTAATATTGACAGAAAAAGAAACCTATCCGACCTTAATAGAAATAACACAAATAAAAAATGATCCGAAACTGAAATAACTTGAAATTTTTTTATAATTCAAATTGATTCGATCCAAAACTAATCCGATAAACCCAATTCATCTTTTAATCTTTTAAGACATAGAAAAAGAAAAAGAAAACAAAAAAAAAAATCCATAAATAAGCTATATCAGAAACAAACCTTAAAGGAAGGCAAAACCCAGAGAGAGACAGAAGCTGAGAGAGAGGCATCTGAAGAAGTGGGAGTAATAGTTGTAAGAAAATCTAACATTAAAATTTCATAACTGAATTAAAAGACCAAAACAAAAAAGAAAAGTAAATGAAACACTGTCTTTCTCGTGGAGAAACTTCCTTTTTTTTTTTTGACACTTCATAAATGATGATAGCCAATGGCCATTTTTGCAAAAATGATTAAATTCAAATGAATTTAGACGTTGTTTTGTCCAGATATATTTTAGATAAGTTTTTATATATTTTTTACTCATTTTTGGTATTTAAATTTGACAATTAGATACATTTTGGTCCCTAAACCTAGAAAAATTTAAAAATTTGATGACGCGACATTATGATATTGTTCCATATCGTCACTTGAAAATAAAAAAATGACAATTTTAGAGTGTCACATATGGTGTTTTAATAACCGAACCAATATTGAATCGATTAGATCACTGGTTCTCAATTCAATCAATTTTATCTGTTCAATTGCTAAACGAACAGTAATTCCATTTGAATTCATTTCAATAATTCTTTTAGTTACTTTGATAGGTGCAATTGCTGTGGCTCGTCAGTAATAAATCTTTCTAACTAGGAATAGCAAGCAATCAAAATTAAACCCTTTTCTATTTTTTCTGTCTTATCACATCCATTTTCTTTGAATTCTATTTGAATATTGCTCGTGTATAAAATATAAATTCGTTTATTCGATATATTTCCAATAGATTCTTATTTTTTGTTATACTCTAGTCAATCAAATCTGTTGAATTATTGTTCATATTAATAATGAATCAAAATTGATAAGGAGTTGGTCAATGATGCTCGAACATATACTTGTTTTGAGTGCCTATTTATTTTCTATCGGTATTTATGGATTGATCACGAGTCGAAATATGGTTAGGACCCTTATGTGTCTTGAACTTATACTGAATGCGGTTAATATAAATTTTGTAACATTTTTTGATTTTTTTGATAGTCGGCAATTAAAAGGAAATATTTTCTCAATTTTTGTTATAGCTATTGCAGCAGCTGAAGCAGCTATTGGATCAGCTATTGTGTCCTCGATTTATCCCTTCAACACAACATAAGTCGTCGAAAGGATCTCGGAGACTCACCAAAGCACGAAAGCCAGGATCTTTCAGAAAATGGATTCCTATTCGAAGAGTGCATAACCGCATGGATAAGCTCACACTAACCCGTCAATTTGGGATCCAATTCGGGATTTTCCTTGGGGGGTATCAGTAAGGAATTGGAATGTAATAATATTGATTTATATAGGAGGAAAAGGTTCTCTATTGATTCAAATGTTGTACCTATGGGATAGGGATAGAGAAAGAGGAAAAACCGAAGATTTCACATAGTGCTTTTGATCGAAAAATCAATCAAAATTCAATCGACTCAATCCCTTATTTGGGTCAATGTTTCAGTTGGTTCTTAGTACATTTGGATTGATCAATGAATTTAATTATGCTTCAAGAACATAAATCATAATATCAAATCTTGACGGAATCTAAATTCAGGTATCAAAATTAACATCAAATTGCAAAAAAAAAAAAACAATTGTAGGTATTAAATATTATTATTTTTTAATCCAAAAATATCATTATGAGGTCCACCACCTCAATCATGCATTGCAAGAACCCACCAATAATGTTGAAAAGAGGCCATATTTGTGATATTTGTTTGGTAGTCAAATTGATTCTATTAGCATTTATATCCTGTAAGATATAACAGCGAATATAAATGAAAATTTTGAATTCAATTTGTGTATATGAAGGGTTTAGAAAAAACCTATTTTATCTTGACAAAAGTTTGATATTGGTGTAATTAACATATTTCTGGAAAAGAAAATAATATCATAAATGGTCTGGTTAAGATGGTTCGTGATAGGAGAATAGAATTATGCTTATTGAAGGATATTTCAATAAAGGAATTAGATTAATTTCTTTTGCTTGTTTTATTTTATTTCAAAAAAATATATTTTGTTTTATAAAGAAAAACATTCTATTTTTTCGATTGATTTGATTAGTTTTTTTTAGTAAATCAATTTACTGGTCATAATTTATAAAAACCGATCTGATCAAAATACAGCTTAAGAATTAATATAATCAAATCAACTTAATTGACTTTAATTATTGAGCTTGAATAATATATATTTATTTTATATTATAATTTATAAATATATTATAAATAATTTAAAATATATTAAATTAAGTCAATTTTCAATCGGATCGATTTGAAAATTTAAAAACCTATAATTGACTAAAATAACCGACCAAACCGAACCCATAACTGAAAAAACTACACAAACCACCCAAATTGAAACCGACTAAACCGATTGAGTTGGATTTCTCAATTTTAACCGAAAATTACTCTCCCTTACTGCTTTAAGATAATTACTAAAATAATTGAAATTTTTGAAATTTACCCGAAACTTATTTGTATAAAGGATTTTTCTGATAATATCATCTCGAGTTTTGATGGGAGGCTATGAGTTTAATTATTCAATTAGTCGGGTCGAGTTTAATTATTCAGTTTTGTTTTTTCAAGTCGAATTTGAGGTAAATAAATTAATATTTAATTTCGAAAAGATGTGTTGTTAGGGTAATTCCCAAACCTTCAATAAAATCATTTTGTCTTTGATGACCACCCTTCCCCTGAGGTGAAGCCATGAATCCATGAATTTAGTATTGAAAGGTGAAAATAAAATTATAAATTTTGGAAAACTGAAAATTTTACTTAAAAAGAACTTAGATTAAATTATGAATAAAGGTAAGGGACTTAAAGTGTTATTATCTGATTTAATCAAAAGGGGTTAGAGAAAGAGTACAGCTTTCACCCAGACTTGTTAAGTGAATGGGTTGAGTTGGTTTTGGATGGGGTAATTCGAGCTAAGTTAATTTAAACTATAACATTTTTGGTTCATTTAAGTTTAGATGATTTTAAATTTGGGTCATTTAAATTTGCTAATTGAGTCATTCTAATTTTATTTTTTGTACTTTTCATGTTTGATTTACGGTCTATGTTTGAAGGTCGTGATTGTCCCTCTCAACAACGTCATCTTCAAAGCTTGAATTCAATTCTTTAGATCATTTTTAATTCAGATCATTCCAAGTTTAAAGTTATTTTCGATTCAATTTATCTCAAGTACATATCATTTTGAACTTGAGTTTTTTATAATTGAAGTAATTTTTTAGTTCAAATTGAACGAGATCGACTTTTTTTCTTACAACAAATCAAATTGAATCGAGTTTAGATTCAAATTAATTGGATGGAGTTTACAACATATCATCGTTTAATATCACCTAAATGTATAATCCAACTTAATTTTAAAATAATTTGGTAAAAATCAAAGAAACTAAGATTAAATAGAATTCTAATGTGATACTGTCTATATATAGTTCAACATCACAAATTAAGATGAGTTTGATTCCATAAGATCAAAGTTAGGCCAAAATATGTTGTTAGTACTTGATTTAGTCATTACATTTTAAAAGTTAAAAATTAAATCATTTTACTTTTTTAATTTAAAAATGATAGTCCAATAATTAATACCGTTAATATTTAGTCCCTACATTTTAAAAGTTGAAAAAATTAAACCGTCTTACTTTTTCTACCTTGATCCTGAACTTTTTTAGGTCCATATTAGTCTCAAAATTAGGCAGGTTTTTCCAATTTGGTCCCAAATCTTGAATTTTGTCAAAGTGTGCTGTGGCATTATGAGATTGTGCCACAATATCACCAAATTGGAAAAAAAAGTTGCTAAGTTTTGGAATTAATGTGCATGAAAAAATATTCAAGGACCAAGGTGAAAAAGATTGCTAAATTCAAGGACTAAATATTGATTTATCCCTTAAAAAGTAAAAACAATGGCACAATGTACAATGAATGTGGAAAATGGTGACGTAATTGTGGTCCTCCCCATGCTAATTTCCTTATATATGCAGAAACGACCAGTTAAATTTATCCTTCCCTTTTCCAAGTCGCAAAGGCACTTATCCACTTGGGATTAACTTAGAAAGTCTGATTGAATGAGTTAAATTATTGATTTTCAGTTTAATTAGTTTGATTATCGGTTTAATAATAATTAGTTAACTAAAAAAATATAATTTTGAATTTTATGTGATGGTTTGATGGTAAAGAGTTTTAACTACTTTAGGTGTAGTTTAGATTTGAACCGCGCTAATCGCGTTTATTGTTCGGGCTTTGCCTTATTATTGTAATTCACCAAAAAAATATAATGTTTTAATAAAATTATAAAATCTATTCGGTGGATTCAACCATCAATTTTTTAAATCATTTATTTATATTTCAATTAGTTATCGATTTAATAATAATTAATTATTTCTATATGATTGAAACATCCCCATGAATTAGCCTTTGGACAACATTTTATCAACACCCAAAGGCAAGCTTCCTCTTATCACATATCTCTCTGCAAAAATATAAGAACCTTAGCCACACAATAAATGTGAGATGCTAATTTCACCATACCCTAACCCATCCCTTTTTCTCCACCACGTGTCACCACACAGTTAACTACTTATCTTCTATCCTACTCATACACCCCCTAAGATTCATATCAAAAGCTTCTTCTCTTTCAAAGCTCTAAGAAGAAAACCCACTTTGCCAACCATGGAGACTAGTGTCACGTGCTACGCTCGTGGGATTGTTCTTCCTGGTGTCTCTTCTAAGCACTCCTCGGCATTAGTCTCCCCTCCATCCATATCCCCTTCCTTCAGCTCTAAGGTACAATCATACATACATACATACATATACATGTATGGTTTGATTTAATTCACTATATTGGTATACAACATGTATTGCAGAGCCTTAAAACAAGTTCACTATTTGGAGAATCATTAAGGGTTGTTCCAAGGTCAGCATTGAAGGTTTCAAAGGCAAAGAACACTACTTCACTAGTGACAAAATGTGAAATTGGAGAGTCTTTGGTAAGTTTAAACATATATTAAAAATATTTCGATCGGTCTGTATCGGTTTACAGGATTCGATTTTTGGGTTCTTTTTGTAGGAAGAGTTTCTTACAAAGGCAACAACAGATAAGGCACTGATTAGATTAATGATGTGTATGGGTGAAGCATTAAGAACCATTGCTTTTAAAGTTAGAACAGCTTCATGTGGTGGCACTGCTTGTGTTAATTCCTTCGGTGATGAACAACTTGCTGTTGATTTACTTGCCAACAAGCTTCTTTTTGAGGTACCAAATATGATATATCTTTGGTAAAAAGATTTACAGTCCCTCTCAATTTCGAAATTGAGTAAAAAGATGTACAATCGACGGAAGATATTAACGTTGTGAATTGTGATTAATTGTCCTTATAGTTGGTCACTTTCGAAATTGACAGGGATTAAATTATTCTGATTTTTTCGAGGAGGACCAATTTACTCAATTCAAAATTGAGAGGGATTAGAGAGGTCTTTTTACCTATATCTTTATAGTTTATATGATCATATTCCAAGTGTTTGATTAAATTACCGAGTGTAAGGGATGCCCTTCCCTAGAAATTAATGGTATCTTCGTTGTTATAATCCCTGATGTTTTAGGCTTTGACATACTCACACTTCTGCAAATACGCCTGCTCCGAAGAAATTCCCGAGCTTCAAGACATGGGAGGACCTGCTGAAGGTCTGCAAATTTTTCAGTCCCCAATGGTTTAACTGAAACCATATGTGTGATCATAATTTTATCTCTATATGAAATAGGTGGATTTAGTGTTGCTTTCGATCCGCTCGACGGTTCTAGCATTGTCGATACAAATTTCACCGTAGGTACCATCTTTGGTGTTTGGCCCGGTGATAAGTTAACCGGTGTAACGGGACGAGACCAAGTGGCTGCCGCGATGGGAATTTTCGGTCCTCGAACAACATATGTTCTCGCACTTAAGGACATCCCTGGCACCCATGAATTCCTCCTCCTTGATGAAGGTAACTTGCATCGCAAGAAATGGCATTTAGTATCAAAATTTGATCTCTAAAATGATGCATTACATATCAGGAAAATGGCAACATGTGAAGGACACCTATGAGATTGGTGAAGGAAAAATGTTCTCCCCTGGAAATTTGAGAGCTACATTTGATAACCCCGAATATGACAAGGTTCGATTATGTTGCTCCGACTTTTCATTTTTCTTAAAGTACATATATGCCACATATTTGTATTTGAAACTAAAAAGTTAATTGCACAAGACGTCCTCAAACTATTACTTTCCTTTTAAATTGGCCCTTAAACTTTAAACATTTTAATTATATTCCCAAGCTATTGATGTTGTATCAATTAAGTCTTTCTGTTACTGAAATCGTTAGTTTAAAACAGTTAAATGATACGTCAAATCTTATGTGGCATGATTCAAAATGAAAAGTTTAAAGAAAAATGGATGTTATAAAAATTTTGATTTTGAGGTTCTCGATTCTTTTATTGAAGCTTTACCGTTCAAAATTGTTGTTGCAATGTTCTATTTTTCTTTAAATTTTTTCATTTTAAATTATGTCACATCGTATTTGACGTGTCATTTAACAGTTAAATTAACGATTTTAATAATAGAAAAACCAAGGGCAACAGTCCAAAAATTGGAAAATTGCATTTTTACCCTTTATAATGTATAAAATTATAATTTAGTAATGGTAAAGTGGCACTTTGGACCACCTAAAAATGATAAGATTTTAATTCAGTCCTTTAAAAATTATATAGATATTAGCTAATACAATGGTGAAATTGCATTTTAACTCTTATCAAACTTTATAACTTAATTCCTACCCCCAAAAAAGGTTCTTTTTTTTTTGGCTTCAACCTTGAGAAGAACCAATTTAGAATGATGATATTAGGTTAGAGATATATTTAAAATGTTTTGAAGTTTAGAAATCAATTTAGAATGTTGATATTAGTTCAGGGATCTCTAGTGCAATTAACTCCGAAACTAATTTATGCCCTTTATGAAACAGTTGATCAACTATTATGTAAGAGAGAAATACACATTGAGGTACACTGGTGGAATGGTACCTGATGTCAACCAGGTATTAATATCCCATACTTCTAAAGCACATTAATTTTCATCATAATTCATAATTTTTGATCAAATTTAAATGATTTAACACAATTTTTTTGGGTTTTTTTTACATTACAGATCATTGTTAAAGAGAAAGGAATATTTACAAATGTGGCCTCACCATCTGCCAAGGCCAAGCTGAGATTGTTATTTGAGGTAGCACCATTGGGGTTCTTGATCGAGAAAGCTGGTGGTCATAGCAGTGATGGGCAGAAATCGGTGCTCGACAAAGTGATTGAGAACCTCGACGATAGGACTCAAGTCGCGTACGGTTCGAAGAACGAGATTATACGGTTCGAAGAAACGTTATACGGATCATCGAGGCTTAATGCAGGGGTCCCTGTTGGAGCTACTGCTTAAGCAACAATGTCTTTCCTTTTGTTTGCCTTTTCAAGACATTTTGTTTTCGTTGTACCTTAATGATCTCAAACAAAACTTTAAGTATTTGTCATACAAATTTTGTGAAATAGTGTATTAAATGAAATGAAATGCTTTGAATTAGGCTAATTGAGACAATAAGCCCTTGAAATAAAAAAAATAAAAAATAAAAGTTAAGTCCCCGCCTTCGAATCTTTTGCATTGAATTGAGTCTTTGAACTGACAATTTTTATTAATAGGATCCTTTGACCAACGTTTATTTTTTAATAGACCTCACGTTAGTCAATAAATACTAATGTGGCAATCCATGTCAACGTCAATTATTGATGTGGTGGTTCCATGCCAATTAAGAAATGAAATATCGGTTTCCTCGAACTTTTTCCATATAAATTTTGTAAAATAGTGTATGAAATGAAATGAAATGCTTGGAATTAGGCTTATTGGTACAATAAACCCTTGAACTTTTAAAAAAAACTAATTAAGTCCCTTTTACTCTCAATTGAGTTTTGAACTGACAATTTTAATCAATATTAACTGTTTAAAAACTAACTACAACACTGACACAACCATTAATAGATGTCACGTCAACCAACACATACCGATGTGGTAATTCATGTAAACATTTATTGTTGATGTGGCACTGACACATAATCAAAAATAAAAATTTCAAAAAAATATTTTAAAATTTTAAAAAAATAAGTATACTATGAACCTAGACAAAATAGTGTCCAGATTAGTTTGAATTCGTAAAGCTAATTTATCTAGATTCATTCTAGAATTATTAAAAACAGACAATTTATAAAATAAAATAAAATTTGTCCAGATGAATGACATCTGTTAACAGTCGCATTAGTGTTGCTGTTAGTTTTTAGCAGTCATCATTGATCAAAGGATTTCATAGGTCAAAATTGTCAACCAAAGCTCAAATCGGATGCAAAACATTTGGAGGGGCTTAATTATTATTATTTTTTTAAATGTTTAGGACTTGTTGGTCAGAATTATGATGCCATTGCAGTGCCGATGCACCTCTCGTTCTTCTACGAAACTTTCGAATTTCGGGGACAGGTCGAACATCGAAAAAGTACAAAAAGAAAATCCAATATCAAAAATGAAAATTACTAAGGATTTAAGCATTGGACTCAACTCCCATATGCATAGTCTTATTGTTGATATAATCAAAGGAACATACCAGCCAAAGCTTGACACTATTATAAACATTAGAATTGAAGACTATTACTTATACAACATTTTTGGAAATCAAAATCCAAACAACATCGATAACATGGTACGCATCGTGTGTGTTTTTCGCCCTTCGATTTATATCTTTACATGATCTCAAGTTTCAACTTTGTTGTAGGCCGTCGAATCCGAGGGAAAGAAGCATAAATGGCACGGATCGGTGAGTGGGATTGTTGATTCACCCATTGAAAAAGTTTGGACCATTGTTTCTCAATCAAAAAGGTTATCACAATGGATGCTGATGGTCGAGCAGTGCACAGACTTAGTCGGGGACGAAGGTGTTCCTGGATACGTTCGTCTACTTTCTGGCTTCATGTTCCCTCAACAAGATGAAGAAAGGTCGTGGATAAAAGAGAGATTGGTCGCAATGGATTCGACGTCATATAGTTATGTGTACAAAATGGAAGCAAGCAATGTGGGATTAGATGGATCTATAAATTCCTTGAAACTTATAGATTATGGAGATGGGTCAACATTGGTCAATTGGTCATTTGAGATAGATCCTTTAGAAGGTACATTGGAGGATAACATCATTGATTATCTTGGATTTCTCTATAAATCTTGTATTAATAGAATCCAAGGTGCCATTGAAGATGCTAAACAAGAAAGTGTATGAAACTTGTTGATTAAAGAATACTCTATCAAAATTCTCATAAAATTAAACTTGTTAATTTTTTCATTTAGAAAATTTAAATATAATCTAAATTTCGAATGTTGTTATAGGTGTCTCGAATACTATTATAAATGTGTAACAATCATTTTTTTATAACATAAATAAAGTTGTTATAAAGAAGGTTAGCTATATTTATGCATTAACACTAAGGGCTATTGAAGTTGTTAACAAGAAATCTATTAAACTTGTTGATCAATTTATGCCCTATCAATTTCTCATAAAATTGCATGTTTTGGTACAATACCAAATTTAGCTTTCAATGTTTATATTTTCATCAAATTGACCCTTTTTTTTTTTCTTAGCTAATTTTGTTTCTCAACTTTTCAAATAGAGTGAAATCACTTTTTTAACGAAAATGTTGATTACAACATTAATTTTTTAACAAAATTGGTACGATAACCTGCGTGACAGTTCATGTATACTTCATGCTAACATAACATTATTTGTCTTATATGTCACATCAATAAATAATTTAAAATTTATAAAAATATTCAAAAAATAAAAATTCAAAAAAAAGCATGAAGTAGATGTGAATTCTCATGCGGACTATCATGTGTTTAAAGTTAACATTTTAGTCACTATTTCCATTTAAAAAATAGCAATTCAATTATTTTTGAAAGGTTGGTGATCAAATTCGATTTTTTTTTTTTTAAGATTCAAGTCAATTTTAGCTTTAAAAAAAACCAAATTGTGAAAATATATAAACATTGAGGACTACATTTGACATTATACCCCATATTTTTCTAGGAAAACAAAACATGTTTTTCATTGATTTTATGGTTTTTCTTTTTGTAGGTAAATTCAATTTTAAGACAAAAGCAAACCCACATGGAATCTTGGGACTCTACAGGTTTGAGGCCGGGGATTGATCTATTTAGGTCAAACAAAATGCTCAAAAAACATGAAAAGTACCAAAACATTCAACCTAAAAATAAATTCATAAATTAATCTATCGAAAGTTATGCCCCAACTTATCTAATTCAGCTTCCTTATGAAGCCTTAGCATTTTCAACCATGTAAACTTAGTTACTTGCACTCGGGTATGAATACAAAGATTAAATCTATCAGTTCTATCCTAAATCTGATCCAATTTGATTTAATTATAAAAAATCAAAAATCCAAATAACAAATTAGAATGACCCAAATTCAAATAGCTCGAACTTTAAATTGACCCTAAAATTAAGGTGATCCAAATTTGAAATGATTCAAAATTTTAAAATTCTGTTGAAAATAATTTAGATTGACTCAGTTCGAAATTAACTCAATTTGATAAATTGACAAGTCTAATATGAATATATTTTTTAAAGAAAATTTTCAATATATTCAGATACTCATACTAAAAAATAAATATGTATTCAATATATATATATATATATATATCGAAATATACGAATCGAATGTATGATTAAATTTCTGGGTTGTTCATTGAATTTGTTAGGATGTCAAATGCAAAACATTCTTTCAAAAGAATTAAAAAACCTGGAAAGACAATGCATATCCATTTTCATGGAAATGGAAATAACTCATTCTTTAAAGTTTTTTTTTTTTTTTAATATTTCTTTTGGTTTTTAGAGTATTTAAATTAACCCTTCATTATCTGCTTTCCGAAATTATCAATTTAATCAACTATCAATTCTAGTTGTCTTTAAGGGCAAGGATCCCCAACCAAAAAACTTGCATTCACCACCTTTAAAACAAGTTTTAATATTTAATTCGATATATGAGTTTTATTATTATTATTTTAATTTGGTGTTTGAGTTTGGTTTTAATGTTATTTTGATATTTGAAGTTTTTAATTTGATACTTAAGTTTTTTTTTTTGTCCTAGTTAAGTAGTTATGTTTTTTTAACTACAGCACACACATTAAACATTCATCAGGCCGCATAATGTTGTTTGGTCTAGGTACCAAATTAAAAATTGAAGTCAAACTTAAATACCAAACGATATATTAATCTAAAAAATTATTAGTGAGAAAAATGTGGGGTTTACCAAAAAAAAAGTAAAAAAAATCAATCAAGTTAAAAAAGAAATGAGATTTGAAATCAAAATCCAGGCAAGTTGAGCTGTTGCTACAAAGTGTGAAAAAAATAAATGTAAAAATATAGAAATTATTATTTAAAAAAATCCATTTTATCAAAATTCTTAAAGTTTCTAGACAGCTGACAGACCATTGATTCATCATTTTTGAAAGCCATTTCTCAACTATAAAGATTATCTTTTAAAATCTCAACATCACTAACATTTATACACATATATACATATATATGTTTATATAGAGACCATTACCCACCACCATAGTTGGCGATTTCATGCATATATGCTTGTATTTTGTACTCTTCTGGAAGGTCTGCTGATGTATCTATATATGGGGCCATTGCCAATGATAAGACTCTAAGAACCATTCATGGCAAGGTTATCGATATTCAATGATATTTGTATGTATTGATATCGATGTATTTTGATAGATTTTTAAATGATTTTCATACGTATAGTTCAATATTAAATGTAATTATAAATAAAATTAAAATGATTAAGATAAATAAAAAAATTAAAAGTGGATTTAAAGTATCAAAACCTCATATTAATCACTAATACAAGTTGGGGTTGATCGGAAAAGATTGAAACACATCAAAGTTTTGACCAAAATGATACTTAAATTATTTGGTATTGGTTTAAAACTAGAACAAGACGTATCGATATTGTATCGACTATCATAATTTATTGTGCGTACAATAACTTTTATTGATAAGATAATTTTAAAATACAACCATTTTCAACCTATCAAAATAGAGCACGTGTTATTTTATGTCAGGGACTTAAGAGGTATTTTAACCAAAAAATTGGGAAATAGGGCTCAACTTTTCTAGTTTTGATATTGGTAGGGACCTATAAAGCATTTAAGCCAAAAAAAATTGAGGCCGTTGGGGTCAATTTGTCCAATTTCAAATTTGAAACGGACATAAAATGTGTTTAACCCCTAAATTTTTGGGGCGGAGGATGGGGCAGGGCTCAATTTGTCGAATTTTAAAATTGAGAGGGACCTAAAAGGTCTTTAACCCTAAGAAGCTGGGGAGGGGGGGGCTCCCATTTGTCCACGTAGTTCCATGTCTGTCCCTAAATTTTAGAACGTTCTAATAGGATCCTTAGTATTATATCGATCAGGTCCTTCAATTAGCCCAACATTATTATAGTCATTAAACGCCCATTCAGATATGATTTAGAGAATATTTAAAACACATTTATACTACTATATAGCTTTGATCTAACATATTAAAAAAAGATAGTGCCATTAACATTTAAGAACTGTCATTGGTTTTTAATATGTCGGATTTAAATTATCCATGTAATAGATACAAACATATTTAAAAAAAAATTGATCCATTTGCTTTAAATATGTTTCACGTTGAATCTAAATTATCATTTAAAGCCTAGATTGATAGAAGGACCTAAATGACATAGAATGTTTAGAAGTTTAAGGATTAATTTAGAATCCAAATCATAATTTAGGGATGTTTAGTGAAATTAACTCGAAAACTTACATATAATAATCCTTTGATTAAAATAGACCATCAGTCCCTGTAATTTATATAAATTTGTAATTTACGCAGATACACGGGGCCATTATTGCCATTAAAACAAACAACTGAAATATTAAACTATATACATTTGTTACAACTAAAACAGAAATGTATTTTTATGAACAACTTTTGAACTTTAAATGTTGTAAGAAAACTACATGAAACTAAAACACCATTTGTAATGAACAAGGAAGGATTTTAAAGATGCACACATTGCAGAGATTTAAAGTTGTGCAGATGGGAAGTACGTTTCAGGCATAATCCAAGTATCAATCACTTGACAATGGCGACAACCTTTGAAAAAACATACGACGATTATGAGCTACTACTTTGTGTAACATCCAAGTAAACTTTGTGTAACCTGTCATGGCATCTTCTTCATTCACCTAACCAGCTAAAACGACATTACATCAATGATGATTTTGCTATAAAAAACCCGGTTTCCAGCCATGGTTTCTTCTAAATTTAAACAAGACAATAAGTTGGAAACGAAAGGAGCTGTTTTAAGTATGGTTTGTTGGGTTCGGACATTGTTGTTTATGTCTGTTTTGGTTCCTGCATTTGTGGAGTGTCGAATTCGGCATTACCATTTCGATGTAAGTAAATTTAGGTGTTGTGTTGAGTTTACTAAACGTGTTATATCCGTTTCATGTTTACGAGTTGTGTTCGATTCAGGTGGTTTTAAAAAACGAAACAAAGCTTTGTTCGGCCAAGCCGATTGTGACCGTGAATGGGAAGTTTCCGGGGCCGACACTTTATGCTCGAGAAGGCGATAACGTGATCATAAGGCTAACTAATCATGTTCAATACAACGTTACAATCCATTGGTAAGCAAGTTTTATAACAAAAATTTTATGGAACTTTAGTGAGTCTACAAATTGTGGAACGTTATTAGTATTGTTGTTGTAGGCATGGGGTACGGCAACTTCGAACCGGTTGGTCCGATGGACCGGCATATATCACTCAGTGTCCGATTCAACCCGGCCAAAACTTTCTTTATAACTTCACATTAATAGGTCAAAGAGGGACACTCTTTTGGCATGCACATATTTCGTGGTTGAGATCGACCGTGCATGGTGCTATTGTTATCTTGCCGAAAAAAGGTGTACCTTATCCGTTCCCGAAACCATATAAGGAAAAAGTCGTCATATTAGGTGAGTTTCAGTCATTCAGGTCACGTTGAAGCTAGTTTTGCATACATAAAATGTGTTAATAAGATTAATTGTTGATATTTGTAGGGGAATGGTGGAAAGCAGATACCGAAGCCGTAGTGAACCAAGCAATGCAAACCGGTTTGCCTCCGAATATATCGGATGCACACACGATTAATGGCCATCCAGGGCCGGTTCCTAACTGTTCTTCCGATGGTATTAGCATTGGACTATATATAATCTCGTGTTCCGTTTGATCATAATTGTAAAAATCATAATTTCTTTCGATTTGTGAATGCAGATGCATATACTTTACATGTCGAAACTGGGAAAACCTATTTACTTCGGGTCGTAAATGCCGCTGTGAACGACGAACTCTTTTTCAGAATTGCAAACCACAATCTAACCGTGGTGGAAGTCGATGCGAGTTATACGAAACCCTTTGAAACCGATACTCTATTTCTCGGTCCAGGACAAACCACAACTGCACTTCTTAAAGCAGATCAAGGCATTGGCAAGTACTTAATAGCTATATCTCCATTTATGGACACTATCGTTGCGGTCGATAACTTGACCGGAATCGGATACTTACGATACAATCACACCCTTGCCTTTACACCAACTACCTTTGTTGCCATTCCTGCCGTAAATGCAACACCCGTGACATCAGTTTTTTCTGATTCTCTTCGAAGTCTTAATTCGAAACAATACCCTGCCAACGTCCCTTTAACCATCGATCATTCACTATTTTTCACCATCGGGGTTGGGATTAACCCTTGTGCCACATGTTTCAATGGTTCCAGAGCCGTAGCAGCTATTAACAATGTATCCTTTATCATGCCAACTACAGCAATCCTTCAAGCACATTACTACGGAATAAAAGGCGTTTTCACCGATGATTTCCCAGCAAAACCAGCAATACCGTTCAATTATACCGGCACTCCACCGGCCGGTGTACAAACGATGAACGGTACCAAGGTATACAGATTGGCCTATAATTCAACAGTTCAACTTGTCATCCAAGGGAACACTATAATAGCACCTGAGAGCCATCCAACCCATCTTCACGGATCCAACTTCTTCGTGGTTGGTAGAGGGATTGGAAACTTCGATCTGGAAAAGGATCCATTGAAATTCAATCTTGTCGATCCGGTCGAAAGGAACACAGTAAGCGTACCAACTGCAGGGTGGACTGCAATAAGATTCAGAGCAGATAATCCAGGTACCATTAAAACACTTACCAAATGCTTTATTTTTTTTTACTAGAATTCGAATTGTATTTTGTCTACTTTACTCAAAAAATAGGTAAATTAGTCCCCGTGCGTTAAATCAAAGAGCAAACTAAATTTACTCTTTAATCTAACGTACAAAGACCTTCATGATACTTTTATCTAAATTTTATTGATGAAAAAGAAATTGCATCTTATTTTTTGTCATTTTTAACATTACTTCCATAGCAAGCAAGATCTTCATAAACTATCAATTCAGCTCGCTCTAACAAGAAGCAACCAAAATTTTCTCTAAAAAAAAAACATGTTCCATGTTCCAACATTATGTTATTGGGTTTTTTTTAGGGGTCTGGTTTTTTCATTGCCATTTGGAAGTTCATACAACATGGGGACTTAAGATGGCATTCTTGGTGGAAAACGGGAAAGGCCCGAACCATTCGATCGAACCGCCTCCGAGCGATCTTCCGAAGTGTTGAACCGAGTTTTAAGACAACTTTGAGAATCAAAGTTTGAGGGTAGTAGAGAGGAGAATCAGATGCTGAGTTAGAAATGTTGAAAAAAGATAAGGTAAAGACGATAAACAGCAGATGATGAAAGGATTGTTGTTGTTCATTTCAAAGATTAATTTAAAGTTGTATAATTTGAAATCCTTGTAATAATCACTTTCATTTTCAATCATTTTGAGTTTTTGGTGGGGTGGATATATATATAGTTTGAGTGTATGTAATGCATGTATATATCTACAGCTATAAGAGGTTCCAATTAAAAATTATGATGAAATTGAAAGTTTGGGAAATTTGAAAAGATATTATTATTTTTATCGATTAAGTTTTAGTTCGATTGGCATAAGTATTGTTGTTAATATAGGAGAATGTGGATTTAGTTGCGCTGAAGTGTATTATTTTCATCATTTATGAGTTAAGAGAGATTATAAGTAGTTCTAGGTAGCAAATATAATCAGAATTTAAAAAGTTTAATTTTTTATTTTACCAAAAAAGAAAAAAAGAAAAAATTAAATCCGAAATGGTGGTGTTAGGATTTTTTTTTTTTTTTTTTTTTTTTTTTTTTGTAATTTGAAAAACTAGTTATACGAATCAAATCAAATTTTATATTTTATTTAATTCATAAATTTTACAAAATTTGTATGATGTAAAATCAATTATTTTATTTTTTAAATAGTGAATTATTTTAAATATATATATGAGTTATTGGTTATTTTTATTTACTTAAAGATAATATTTTATAAAAATATATTGAGATTCTACCCAAAAATATCAAAAAATTTAAATTAATACGAAAATCGAAAAAATTAAATTGAACCAAACGAAATTATTATAGACTGTTAAAATCTTGATTGAACCGGACCTATAAAATGCCAATAAGGAAAAAAAATGAAAACATCAAATGAAAATTCTTAGAATTATTTTTATTTAAAAGATAAATTTTTAAAAATATTTATAAAAAGTTATTGAAATTTCACCTAAAAATTATTCAAAAAAGTCATAAAATAAAGTCTATTTTATTAAAATAAAGTAAAAAAGATTCAAAAATAATTTAAAAACCGAAAATCAAATTCGACCGAACTGAATTATTATCCATAATTAAAATCTAAGCGAAAAGGATCTATAAAATACTAGTAAGATAAAATGAAAACCCCAAATGAGGCTATGAAACAACGCGCCAGATAGGGGTCGAACCTACGACCTTCTGCTTAGGAAACAGACGCTCTATCCACTGAGCTACAAGCGCTTTGACGAAAATTGTTTATAAAAAATAAATTTTACTGAGGACTAAAGAGGTTTTTTCCCCCTCGTGCATGAGTTTTAAGAAAAATTAGTAAAATAGTTTATTTCCTCATTTATTTAGCAAAATAGTTGAGGTTGCAGAGGGTGAGAGGTGAAGGCGAACCGATTTCAGTATATTAAACCAAAAACCGTACAGTATGCATGCATGTACATTGAAGGAGCACACGAAGGTTGGGAGATACAATTTTCTCGTGCATGCATTTTGAGAGGCTAAAAAATGCAGAGGCAAGTCGCAAGAAAGCAGTTTGGAGATGATGGAACAAGGCAGAAGGCTGAGATGATTGAGCAAGGCAGAAGGTTGCCAAAATGCACCATGCTATCGGTTGTCAGTGTCACGTTAGTATATTTTAACGGTGCTAATCAGGCACATAAAAAAGGTAGTAAATTGATTTACAATTTTCAAATTTAGGTACTAGTTAGATCCCAAAAAAAATTAGGTAGCAAGTAGGTATAAATTACCAAATTTAAGTACATCAATTTAGATCTAATGTGATAAAAAAAGACATATCAATTAAAATTATTGGAGTTATTTTTTTAACATGTCTTATCTGAATTATCCATACTGTAAATGCACGTATGCTTAAAATTTATTTCACGTATTTTGAATATATTTCATGTCAAATTTAATCTAGTATTTAACACCTAGGTCGATTGATAGACTAACAAAAAAAAATCTATATAATACAATATGATACTTTAAAGACTAAATTAAAATGTTTTGCAAGTATGTTTTAATAGTTTTGTCAATTTTCCTATTGATAAAAAAAATCAAAATCGATTCGATTCGAATCAAATCGGCGGTATTTAGATGGTTTTCTTGATAATTTTGAAAACTATAATTACCTAGATCGAACTGAATTTTTTATTTGATTTATAATTAATTTTAATTTTTATGATGTAAAATTAAATATTTTATATTTAAAATTGTTAAAATAATTTTAAAATACTATATAAAAATATTTACTTGAAAAATTAAAAAGCATTTATATATTGAAACTTTATAAAAAAAAATTCAAAAAATCATTAGACAAAATCTATTTTATTAAAATAAAATAAAATAACTGAAAATCCAAAATTAATATGGAAAATAAAAAAAAAAATCAAATTTAACCAACGATTCAAAAAAAAAAAAAAAATCAAACTCCATGTAAAAAATTGTAATCTCGTTTAAAAATAGAACGCGCCAGATAGGGGTCGAACCTATGACTTTCTGCTTAGGAAACAGACGCTCTATCCACTGAGCTACAGGCGCCTTGATGTCTTGTTTGCTTATCTGCTTTATCATAAATTATTTTTTAAAGCTTAAGAAATGACAAAAATGGATTATGGCTAAAGATTTATGATAAAAAAAGTTTATTTAATAAATATGATATAATTTTTATCAATAAAAGAATTGTGTTAATTACACTGATATCTTCAAAGCTCAGATGCTAAATGAATTCTTAAATTTTAAAACGTTGTAATTAAGTTTTCAGAATATCTATATCATATCAATCTAGTCTTTCAATTAGTTTAGCCTTTAATTTGGGTGGGTAATGAATGCTAGCTTAAACTTGAGTTGAAATAGATTTAAAATACACGGATCAAAGTGTAAACATTAGTGTACCTACCACATCAATGTCGTGGAATTAAGGTCAATTTATCATTGAGGTTGAAAAGTATTTTTGAAAATTTTGATGGTATTTACCGTTGTTGTTCATAAGTACTTTTGAGAAGATAAAATATCTATTTTAAATATGATGTTGTAAAGTATAAGATTTAATGAAGGGATAAAAAAGTAATTTCATTGGAAAACACTTTTCCAGAAGCCAACAGCTAAAAATTATGGCTTTTTGGCTTAACTTAAAATCTCTTTTTAAATCAATGTTTGATTTGGAAAGTTACTTGTTTACTAAATTTTAAACACACCATTAATAATAATAAAAAAAGATGATATCAATAAAATTTATGAGGATCATTTCTTTTATTTTAACAGGTCTGATTAAATTATCCATAATGTAGGTACACACGTGTTTTGCAGTTTGATACACGTATTTTGAATATATTCTATATCTAAATTAATGGGTAAACTAACAAAAAAACTTGATTAATACTATATGATATTTTAAGGATTAAATTAAAATGTTTTAAATTTAGATATCAACTTAAAATATAAACAATAGCTTGAGAGCATTTGGCACAATTAATCTTTAATATGTACATATAATTAATATAAAAATCATAAAATATAAAATCATACACAAATTATCATAATAATTGAATGGTGCAAAGCTTTATACTTTTTATAATGCTTTTTTCTTTTTTTTTCTTTTAAGATTATCATTACAACTTTATGAAAATGTGAGAATAATCATATCTTATTAAATGGTGGTGGATAAACATACAAATTTTATAATTTTTTTCTTTCACCTTTTCTAGATCATCATCTCAACTTCATGAACTTATGGTTAAATATTTGATTGAGTTAAATGTAAAAAGTGATGTCTTATAAGTAAAGTTGGGGTTGGAGTTTTGTGGAAAGAAAAAAATAATAGTGAGCAAATTTTATCTCATTTATAAGTTTAATCGGATTTAACTTAAGATTTAATTAGGATTTAATGTGATTATTGAATATTAAAGGTAAATAATTTGTTAATTTGATTTAAAAAAATCAAAAATTTATTTAATTGATTTTTTTTTTAAGAATCGAAGTTGAAATGACCATTTTAAAAGAATGAAAATTATATATATATATATATATTTAGGATTTGAAGATAATATGCTATTGAGTTTAGTATTTTAGGTTTTAATTTTATTAATGCAGTTTAAACTCTTGGATAATATGTATAAATTATTAATTGAGTTTAACATTTGGGTATGGGGTATAATTGGGTTTGGAATTTAGTTTAACTAATGTCAGATGAATTGGTTAGTAAAGAATACAATACCGTTTTAATAAAATTTCGTGTTTGAGTCTTGCAGATGAAGAAAATCGAGCTTTTAATCCAATTTTAGAGGTAACTTTAAAACTCCCATCCAATCCTAGCATGCCATTGCCACCTTCCATAGCTTTTTTGTTCTCTTTCCTCTCTTTCAACTCATCCACTTTCCAACAATGAAAATCCAATAATTTTTCAAACTTTCTTATTTATTTTCATTAATTCCAAACATTTTCCCTTCTGATCAAATTCTGTTTCTTCTCTTCAAAGAAAACTGTTTCCCATCAGTCCTTGACTTTTGCCCACCATCTTTCATATCTTGCTCTTTGTTTAGCTTGTTCTCATTTTTTTTCTTCTTCTTCTTCACTTTATTGCCTTGCTTTTGTAGTATAAGTTCTAAAGTTGCAGAGATGGTACCTGGAAAAACTGTGTCAGACTCATCTTTTACATTAGAGTTGGTTGATGACAATGATTTTGATGCTTATAGGAGGAGCTCTAATGGTGCTAAAGGCCATAATCATGAAAGGAAGAAAGGGATCTCATGGACTATTGAAGAACACAGGTGATTATTTTCCTTCATAAACTAGTTCAAAAATAACTTCAAAATTCTGGGTTTTTCTTATTTTTTATGTTGGTGATTAATTATAGTGTTGAAAAGTTTGATGAACTTTTAGCTTAGGGTGACTTTAATAAGGTTTCTTGGTTTGCAAGTAAATTTTACCAGCTTCACAGTTCATTTAACCTAGGAGTTAATTTTTTTTGTTAAAATATGATGTTAGTCCCTATACTTGTATAGAATTCGAAATTTAGTCTTTATACTTTAACAATTAAAAATTCAATCCTCCTACTTTTTTAATTTAAAATTTTTTGTTCAATTCAATAATTTCTCCAAAATTTGTCAACTCATCATGTTTATTTCCTATCAATCATATACCACGTCATACGATGAGAATCAGGGTAGATACAAAGGGGTAGGTAGGGCCCTGACCCTCAAAATTGAAAAATTATAATTCTAACCCCTTTATAAATTATAAATTCTAAATTAAACAGCTTAATCAAAATTTTAAGTTGATAAATTTTGACAGAAAATAATTACGATTTTAATTACTGGATTGAAATTTTAAGTATATGGACTAAATCTCAAATTTTGTCAAAGTATAAGGACTAACAACATATTTAACCTAAAATTTTCTTTAATGTCTAACAATGAGGTTGCTTTGATTTAAAGGCTGTTTCTAAATGGGGCTTAAAAAGTATGGTAAAGGGGATTGGAGAAATATCTCAAGGAACTTTGTGGATTCCAAGACACCAACACAAGTTGCAAGCCATGCTTAAAAATACCACCAGTGGAAGCTTTCAAGGGGGAAAGATGAGAAGAAACCAAGCATCCGTGACGTTACAGTTCTCAATCTCACCGCTACAACTGCATTTTCCGATGATCGTAAACCGCCTTCGGCAAACCAGTCTAATGTTGCATCGCAGTCAAAAACAAGCTCTAATGATGGATCAGCTACGGTTTTCGATTTGGTGAATGGCCAGCATGTCAAAAGCAGGCTGTAATGTTGTATCCACGTAATAATCTCTTTTATTTTCAATCGTTTGATATATACACACTTTGAGTGTGTGTAATGTAAAATATATGTTGCTGAATCCCAACGTTTAGCCTGTTCATAGGTGATGCCCTCATGATCCACATCATAGATTTGAGTTATGATGGGTGTGTGGCAGTGATTTATTTCTATCAAAAGTGTGTGAATTGTACTATATATATATATACACAATGTTTAACCTACTGATCATAAGTGCTATTCTCATAATTTATGTCAGAGATTCGAGTCATGATGCGTGTGACAGTGATTTGTTTCTATCAAAAGTGCGTGAATTGTACCATATATATACCAGACGTTTAGACTATTGGTCATAAGTGTTACCGTCATAATCCACGTCGTAGATTTGAGTCATGATGTGTGGTGGCAGTGATTTGTTTCTATCAAGGATGTGTGAATTGTACCATATATATATATATATGGAGAGGGAATATGGTTTATGGTTCCATTTATTGGAAAATCATACAATTATGTTGATTTTATTCTAGAATAAAATTATCCATAACATTTCTCTGACACTTGAAAAAAAAAAATACGTTTCAGCACACTCAAACTCATATTATCTTTTACTGACAACAATATTAATACTAATCCAACTAAGACTCAATCAATATTATATATATAATAAATTATTTAGACTTATTTTAATAAGCTACTATAGTTTATAGACATTTTAAATTTAAAAACCATATTAGATAACTTTCATGGTATGGTATAGATTTGCATGAATTTAAAAGTAAGATAATTTTTAACTCTAAGCAGAGAATTATGACAGTTTGTGTTCATGATGTGATGGCCTTATGAAATATTTTCTTTTAAAAGTTCATAAAATGATAAAAATGGCGATGGTTAAAGTTTAACAATAAAAAAAAATTGTCGTTCTAAAATTTTTTTTTAATTTAATCACTCTAATTAAAATAATTGTTCGATTTGATAATTATTATTAAAAATTTTATTAATTTTAAATTAATAACATCTCTATAATTAATCTAAAAATTTTTATTTATTTATTTGTAACATAAAGATTTCAACGATGACTTTATCGAATCATTTATTATATAATATTACTATATCAAAATATTTAAAATAAGTATATAATTCGAAGTATGTTTTTTTTCAAAAGTTTCTTCGTACATTCCAAACAAAACTACTACCTAAATTTTAAAATATTTTAATTGAGTCCTCATTGCACATATAACTTAGATAGCATGTCTTTCTTTTGGCCTAACCATTATCTTGTGTTTTAATCCTTTCTCAAATTTGATTTTGAGTATATTTAAAATAAATAGATCAAATTATAAGTACAGTATGTTTATCATATCGTTAACATAGATATGAGGTGTTAAAAAAAGATAATACCAATAAAATTTAAGAGATTTATTCTTTTAACACATTAAATCTAAATTACTTATGCAGTGGTTACACATGTGTTTATAATCCGCTACACGTTTTTTAAAATAAGTTTTACATCAAATCCAAATTGATATTTAACGTATAAATTAATGTCTAAACTAACGAAAAGTATTGATTAATATGATATTAAATTAGAATGTTTTGAGATACAAATATTTATATAATTTAATATAAAAATCATAAAATATACATAAATTATCATGATTGAATGGTGCCTAGCTCTATACTCTTAGTAACGGTGGTTTTCTTTTCTTTTAGGATTATCATTACAACTTTATGAACATGTGATATAAAAAAACATAAAAACACATTACAAATACAAATAACCAAATATAATTAAATGGTGGCGGATAAATATACAATTTTTTTTCTTTTCCCTTTACAAGATAATCATCATGTTTATGAAAAAATTTAATGTAAAACAATATGTTTATAAAAAAAGTTTATATATAAAAATAAAACAACATAATTTCAAATTTCACCATTTTGAAATTTTTACTGGCTTTATACAAAAATATTATATAATATTTTTAAACACATTTCTTTTGTAATATTATATAATAAAATAAAAATTTTGAATTTAAATTTTATGTATACAAAAGAAATGTGCTTAAAATTTTTTACTTTGGTTTAGATGTCTAATCCGATTCAACTCTCAATTTAATTGTTCGAAAATCTAAAGTATAAGACAAAATATATATATACCACTTTAGAAACTCCAATCCAATCCTAGCATGCCACCTTTCATAGCTTCCTTTTTCTCATTCTTTCCCTTGAACTCATCCACTTGAAAACCTTTTTTTTTTCCAAATCTTCTTCTCATTTATTTTCCTTAATTCTCTTCAACATTTCCTTTTTGATCCAAATTCCAATTTTTCTCTTCAAAGAAACCCCATTTTCCCACTATTTCCATCAAAATTTTAACCATTCCAAAGAATCATCTTTTTTTTTTCATTTATTTTACTCAACTTATTCTCTCTTTAGCTTGTTTTTTCATCTTTTTCTTCTTCAGTTTATTGCCTTGATTTTAGTATATATGAGTTCTAAAGTTCCAAGCTTTGCTTCTTCTTCAAAGAATTTCAGCTTTGTTTTTATTAGTGTTCTATAAATAAATCAAAAAAGAAAAAGAAACCCATATTTTCTTGCCTTGGTTCTTTTTCAAAATTCACTTGATTCTTTAAAAGAATAGTCTTTTTAGATTCTTTAGCAAAAAAGAAAAAGAAAGTTTGATTCTTGATTCCCAAGTAAAATAATTCTGAATTTTTAGTGACCTTTTTAAGCATCTAAATATTACTTCTTTCATCTCCAACATGATCACTGTTTTCCCAACTTAAAAATTTTTCTTCTCTTTTTTTTTTGGTATGAATTTTTCAAGTATGGAAGCTTTATTTTCAACATCTTTTATGTCAAATATGGATTGGTTTCATCAAGAGAACCAAAATACATATTGGACTAAAGAAGAAAACAAAAGGTTTGAACATGCTTTAGCTATATATGGTGAAGATGTACCTGATAGATGGATAAAAGTTGCAGAGATGATACCTGGCAAAACTGTTTTAGATGTTATTAAACAGTACAGGGAATTAGAAGAAGATGTTTCCGATATCGAAGCCGGTCGAATTCCGATCCCCGGTTATCCCACCTCATCTTTTACATTAGAATTGGTTGATAACCATGATTCTGATGGTTATAGGAAAAGACCTAATGGTGCTAAAGGCCATGATCATGAAAGGAAAAAAGGTGTCCCATGGACTGAAGAAGAACACAGGTGATTATTTTTAGTTCAAAATTTAGTTTAAAATTCTGGGTTTTTCTTATTTTTCATGTTGGTGATTGTCTGAATGATGAAATTTTAGCTTAGGATTACTTTAATCAGGTTTATTGTGTTGCAAGTAAACCTTAGGTAAAAAAATTTTCTTCAATGCCTAACAATGGTTGCTTTGATGAATTTTCTTTAAAATTCTGGGGTTTTCTTATTTTTCATGTTGGTGGTTGTCTGATTGATGTTATTTTTCATGTTGGTGGTTGTCTGATTGATGAACTTTTAACTTAGGGTTACTTTAATCAGGTTTCTTGTCTTGCAAGTAAACTTGTAGGTAATTTTTTTTTCTTTAATGTCTAACAATGGTTGCTTTGATGAATTTAGTTTATATTATGGGTTTTTCTTATTTTTCATGTTGGTGATTGTCTGATTGATGAAATTTTGACTTAGGGTTACTCTAATTAGGTTTCTTGTTTTGCAAGTAAACTTGCACTAACAATGGTTGCTTTGATTATGGCATTGAAGGAGGTTTCTAATGGGACTTGTAAAGTATGGTAAAGGGGATTGGAGAAATATTTCAAGGAATTTTGTGGTTTCAAAGACACCTACACAAGTTGCTAGCCATGCTCAAAAATATTACCAAAGACAACTTTCAGGGGGAAAAGATAAGAGGAGACCGAGCATCCACGATATTACGGTTCTCAATCTCACTAGCACCACTACGTTTTCGGACCATCGTAAGGCTCCGTCCGTAAACCAGTCTAATGTCCTTGCATTGCGGCATAAGTTAGCCAGTATGTCAAAAGCTGTAGGCCTTAATGGGTCGGTTACGGTTTTCGATTCGGGGAATGGAAACAGGTTTACATCGTCGCAGTACCAGGCTGCTCAAAATCTGTATGGCAATGCTTATTATGGAGCTCAAATCAAACACCAAAGTTCAGTATTCTAAAACCCTTCACAACAGGATATGTAAGGCTGCTTTTGTTCTCTGTTGTACTAAAAAATCTTCTCGGTTTTTCGAATCTAATAATGTTTGAGAAGGGTTCTTTCATGATGTTAAAAAATGGTTTTCTTGTTACACAAGGATGAAAGCAAATCATGTACTGTAAATTCGAAAATAAATACACTATTCCGGTTCGCGAAAAAACCGGCTATTCGGAGTACGATAATAACATGTTAAACCTTTCATGTGTTCATAATTTTCATGCAGGGTACAAAAAAAGCCTTGTTGGGATGGTTATGACATCCATAGCTTGAAACCGAACCCTACGAGGCCACGAATCGAGACACGACCGGACATGTTCGAGACCAAGAACGATGATTATCTGTAAATGGCATGGAACTGCAATGTCAAATTGTGATTTGGTCTTGAAAAAGGTGACTCAATGAGCACTCTCCCATTGGAAATTCCGTTGTATCTAATTGCTTTGCTTTGTGTTAGGGACCCCTTTCAGCCATTTTCACCTTTTCTTTATCGATTCAATATGGCCAACTTGACTCAGTTTTCGATTGCTATCACTTAGTAGAAGCTGAGTCTGCATTCCACTTAACTCAGCATCACATGCTTCAAATCTTCTACAGAATATATATACACATATTATATATAATGTTTATATTTATGTTATTGATCAACTTTATATTGGTCCAATCCAAATTCGCCATTTTCTTTTGAGATTCCTCTTTTAGCCAACCCAATTGTCCATGGGTGGCAAAGATTTATTCATTTAGCGAAGTAGCTTGTTTATGTCCTTTTGTGTAGTCATAAACTTTGTATTTTTTTTAAGTATTGCGTCGAACATTCATATCTGACGTAAATTTATAAATATTGTAATCCATTAAAGGTGTAGTCAAACTTGGTAGAACTTGAATATTATCAAACTCGAGCTTGACTTGAAATATAATTGAGCTTGATCAAGTTCATTTATCATTTTTGAACTAAAACCCAAATTCAATTAAGTTTCGATTACTCATATATATTAAAGTAATAATGTAATTTAATAATATATAAATAGTTAATATAAATTAAAAATAAAAAATTCGATAAATCTCACGAATTGTTCGAGTCGAATATTATTAAGCTCAAATTTGATTCTAGAAATTGAAACTCATCTTAATTATTATCTAATCGAATTCGAAAACCTGCTTTTTTGTTTTTGTTTTGCATGTTATTACGATGTTGAAAAGGAGGGGGAAATATATAGCTTTGAAATTAGGCAGAATCTGAAGTTTGACTTTTTTTCTCATTGACATTAAGAGAAAATTTTTCTTTTTTAATATTTTTTTACCTTATGGATAAAGGAAAGAATATTATTTACTTTTTTTTTTTTTTTTTTTGAGATTCTTCCTTATGGACTGGAACTGCTAATTTATTACTTTATTATGTGCTAAATGATCCTGGAAATCAAGCTAAATTGCCTACTATTTACTATATATTCCATGATAATAATAAAAAGATTGTTAATCTTCTTACAGGAATCTGAGAAAATGTTGTGTTTTAATTTAAATTTATGTACCACATATATTTAAATTTATGTTCCACATATATTGTGTTTTAATTTAAATTTAATTTATGTTTCACTTTTGTATTTATTTCAAAAAATAAATTTAGGTAAAAAATTGGATCAAGAAAAAACTTAGATATCAAATTAAAAAAAAAAAAAAGTGTTAAGTTAAGGTATCAAATTAAGCGCAAAAAAATTTAAATACCAAAATCAAATATGAAGAAAAAAATATAACATATTTAAAACAAATTGAAAACTCATCAATTTACAATTGAGTCCAAATAATATAGATTATTGGTAGTGCCACAACTATGATGAAATAGCTTGGTTAGTGGGCTACCCCATGTCACATTGCATGTAAAATCTATCATTTTCTATGCCCCCCAAGGAAAAGCTTTCTTTCAGGTGTTCAAAAGCTACACAAATCAAGCATCATTATTTTTAATTTACTTTATTTTTTACCATAAAATGACAAAACCCATCTACTTTATATTTATATATGTTTTTCTAAGCAAAAGAAACCTTTTTGCAAGTTGAATATGAAAGCACTCTATTTTCCCACATTATTCAAAAAAGATTGATGAAACCCTTTTGAGAAAGTTTACATTATATACTCTCTCTTTTTTGCCCTTCTTCTTCTTCTTC
This sequence comes from Kokia cookei, assembly GCA_039519145.1. Lineage (NCBI taxonomy): Eukaryota > Viridiplantae > Streptophyta > Magnoliopsida > Malvales > Malvaceae > Kokia > Kokia cookei. Next base: position 1,130,822 of record CM076907.1, on the reverse strand, counting down.
TTTTCAAATTACTCCATAAAGAAAAATATAGCAATCTCGGAACTTTAACAACAACCCCATTATCAACCTTCTAAATACCCATGCAAATATGAGACCTACCTCTTTATATATATATATATATATATATATATCAAGTCCCTAGAGATTGGATTCAATTAGTCTTTCTATTATTGAATTGTTAGATTCAATTTTTGTACAATTAAAATGAATCAAATAAGGTTAAATTGTAATCGAAATAACACTTACTGTTTATAAAAATGTTGACTATTGAAAATTTTCAATTGAAATTTATCTTTATTTGATTTTTTTAATAATACAAGGATTAAATTAATCCATTCAATAGTAGAAGGACTAATTTAATCTGGTTCCTATAATAGAGAGACATGCCAAGTAAATTCTCTTTCTCACACACATACTAGATTATGGTATACCCACCAAAACTTAATATAAAATATAAATATGACTTCAATTGAAATGGAAAAGTAGGGATGTTGAACCACTTGGCGTTTTAAGTTCAAATCTCGTACATTTTTTTAATATAAAATGATAAAAAAAATAACCCTCAAAATTTTCCAACTGAATTAATATTTGGTTGACTTGTATTACTAGCTTAACTAAAGACTTCATATATAATATAGATAAATCTTACCATTACATTAGCATGATGTATAATTTTGCAGATTGGTCCCTGCTTTTTATTTAAAGGATGATGTTTGGTTTTAGTACTTTTCTTTCTGTCGTCAGATCTCACACATGATGTTAAAATGGGGTTGATGTTATCACTTTGGTACAAATTTTATTTATAAATTTTTTGATAATGGCATAGGTTTTTTTAATGTTGTAAAGCAAGAGATAGATTTCAGTGTTACAACGTACATTAGATTAGGTTTCTTTATTGAAAGGACATCAATTTGGGGTTCATGGGGGATTTCGATTTAGTTTTTGTTAAATTCGTTGGTATGGCTTTTTGAAATAAAAAAAAAATCCTCGCTTGGTAATCATATAGTTTTAAAAAGATAATGTTGTAATTACATTAAATTTAAGGAAAAAAAATTGACGGGATTAACAGTTGGATTTAAATTTTAAAATCTGAAAAGTAGATGGACTAAATTCCAAATTTTCAAAAAGTATAGAGATTTATGGTACATTTTAACCAAAACTATTTCTTATAGTTGTTGAAATCATACCGAATCAGCCAATACATTAGTCCAGAGTAGGGGAGAGAACCGATTGACCTATGAATTGGTATAAACCGAGATAAAGAAAAACTAATTGAGTCGACAATTGAAATTAGTTATAATTTTTATGAAATTTGAACAATTTATTTAATTAAAACTGATCGAATCGATAACTAATTGCCGAACGGGTTTTACCATTGATCTGGTTTCAAAAAACCATGCTATCCCACGTTAACTTGTCAAAGTTTAAATTATAACTTTTTGGGATAAATATCGATTTTATACATGAATTTTGATTTGGTGCAATTATACACATGAAACTTGAATTGTGGTTCACATGTATATATGAAATCTTGATTTTGATTCAATTGAATACATTTAAAGAAATGAATATGTACATTTATTTTCATATTGGATTAGTATAATAGTTTATGTATGCAATAAATCAACATAAAATTGTACTAATTTGATAATGGTGTTAGTGATATCTGAAAATTGAATCAAATCAAATTTTCATATCTAAAATCGCACAAAATAAAAATTCATGTACGATATTACACGTTTTTATATTCATCCCTAAATTTATAGCAATTGAATTGCCAATAAATTTGCAGCATTGATCATGAATGGGGTATTAGACAAGTGGATGATAGGATGAAATCAAGTTTTTAAAAAATTTCATGTTCATTTCGGGTCAAATTAATTTCAAGTTTAGATTGTTTTAATTTAAATCATTCAAATTTGAGGTTCGGAGTTTTCAAGTCGAATCATTTTAGATTTGAATCAATTCAAGTTTTAATTATTTTTTGTGTGAGTTAATTTTAGATTCGACTCGATTCTGAGTTTGGATAAATTTTAAGTTTAGATTATTTTTTTTATGACGAATATGTTGAATCAAAATTTAAATTTAAGTTTGTTAGATTGAATTTTTGAACTCACATAGAAAGTTACTAGGTTTATGCTTAATCGTAACAGTTCTAGTAGTTTTTGGCAGCTAAAAATATTTTGTCAATTAACGTTTATTGGATTAAGTGATAAAAAGTTCGATGTTTTTTAAGTAAAATTTTGAATCTCAATATTTTAAATAGAAAAAAAAAATAATAATAACAATACTAAAAAAGATAATCCCAATTTAAGTGTACAACCCGACTCCACTTTAAATTTAATCGAGATCAACATGACTATCGAACGTCGGAGGTTCTAGCCCCCCCTCCCCCCAAAAAAGAAAGCTACTTCTAAAATGGGTCCTGAAAGTGAAAATGGTATGATCAAGAATCTGCCCTGATCCGTCAACATCTAGAAAACTTCAAAGCCCAAACCAGCCATAAAATGTGTGGGTGTTATTGGCATGAAATTTGGACCACCAAAACCCTTTTTTAAAAATAAATTATTTGGATACGAATTTGATATGAATAAATAAAAGTATTGTGGAGGTTCTTATATTTGGAGTTAAATTGTATTTTATCTCTTTTACTTAAGAAAATTGAGTACGTTAGATCAAAAACAAATTAGTTCTTCAGTTAAAAATTTCATTCAAGTTTACGATTAAAAATGATTTTTGTACGTCAACATGAAGTACACAGTGCACATTATGTCATTCTTTAACAGTACTAATGGATGAAAATTTTAATAAAAAAGATCGATTTTTTCTTTAAACTAACGTCTAGGAATTAATTTATCTATTTTTTTAATGGAGTGATTAAAATGTAATTTGACTTCTGAAATAGAAGCCTCCATAATATTTTTACCGATATGAATATATTCATTTTTTTCAATTTTCTCTTTAAATTTTGGTGATCGTTAGAAAATTATATCCTTATATTTTAATATGTATCAGTCATGAGTATTTCAAGTAAAACAAAAAATTGGATTTCGCTATCCTTTGTTTTATACTCAAATACAAAACTAAATTGCAAAGCTATTAATTATGGTTTTGGTACCTTTTCATATTCTACATTGTGGAAAGAGGATTAAAATGACAACCAAAGAGAAAATAGAGGCCAATTTTGATACAATACATACACACCACTTTACAATAAGTGCATTTTTTTCTGGTCCTCAAATCCAAGGTCCCATAAATTCCTCTTACTAACTGTACTTAATTGAAAACTTTCAAATCTTTAATGGAGAAAAAAAAAAAAACCAATGAAAATATAATAACTGGTCATGACTATCATTTTCATTCGGTGTATGTATGGTAAAAGTATTATGAAAATCTTTGTATAATAAGTTAGATTACATTTTAACTTTTTATTAAAAAATAAATAAATTAATCATTATATGTTTAATTCTTTTGTTAAAATATATAAATATTTATCTATTTTTACAATATATAATGTTTCATTCTATATATATCAATAATTAATAATATTATTTATTTTCTTTTATATAGTATAATAAATATTTATTTAACCATAAAAAATTATATATTGAAATGGAAAAATATGAGTGGACCAAGCTAAGCTTGAAATTGAGTATTCAAATCGGGATGAATTTTGTTAAAAATTATATCCATAAAAATTAAACTAAGCTTAGGCAATGACAAAAAATATTGATAACCTGCTTAAACCCGACTTGATCGATGGATAAATATATTCTCTTTATTATTATTATTATTTTAAGTTTAAATTCCTAATTATCAAATTAATAAAATAGGTGGACATGTCCTACACAATAAAAAAGATAACTTTTATTATCAATAGGGATGACAATTGATCGGGGCAAGGGCAGATGTTGTCAACTATTATTCTATAGTTGTCACGTTATGTTCCATCACCCACCTTGTTTTATTATGAATGTATAATAACGAAAATCACTATCACTTTCATCAGTATTAGATGCATTCATTTCTATCGCTTCACTTCAATTTATTTTTTGTGATTAATATCTTCAATATTTTTAAAGGCAAATGAATATTGCAACATAAATTTTCAAAAAAAAATTAAACATAAAACACATATTTTTTTCATAACATTTTTTTAAATTTTTATCCTTTCAATAATTATATATACAAAAGTAAAATGAAAGTTTCATATACGGCAAGCAAATATCATAATCGATTTACATCCATTATCCAAAAATTATCCGCTATGCCTTTTCCTATATCCACTTTAGAAAAGAAATCTGCTCCATTCAATATGTATAAGTTCGAAATCCATTTAAGCAGTTCAAGTTTTTTCATCCATAATTACTAATGATTGTTCGGTTGAATGGTAAGGGGGAAAAGTACTATAGAGACCCTTGCACTAGGAGTCTGATTACATTTTTCTCCATTTACTCAAAAATGATAAAACTAGTTCATGTATATTAGATTAAATAGAAAATTGGTTCTCTCCGTTAAAAATTTTAACCGACATCTAGTACAATGATCTCCATGAAACTTTTACCGATGGTAAAGAGTTTAATATCCCCATAAGAGATCTTTTGTTCGAATCTTGGGGATTAATAAAATAACTTGAGAAAAACTTTACCCTTATTTAAAATCCAATTCAATTTAACTTCAGATTTAATTAAGAGCCAATATAATTATCGAATATTGAAAACTCTCGAACCAAACAACAACAGAACTTTATATAGAAATCTTATTTGAATTATTCCATGGACTATTTTAAATGAAACATTCCAAGCAATAAAAAATCCTTAGCAAGGATATAACTTTATAATTGAACATTTCCAATGTCTGCCACTAATAAAAAGTTATTCAATTAAGATTCAATATGCATAATCAAAAGTAGAACTATATCAGTAAAAAGCTTAATACCTAAGCTACTTATCCATGGTAGCCCACTAAGCAAGTAAGACTGCAAATGCTTTTTTTTTTACTAAAACACAAATCTTATTACAAAGACAAAGTCGAGAAATGAAATCGAAAATATCAAACCGAAACCCTCTAAATCGTAAAGGTACATAATCTGTATAAACAGAAAAATCGAAAGCTCGAAAAAAGGGTTTGTATTTACAGCACCGGATCCAAAGGAATGACAGTATCTGGAAAATCTGTTCTTGGTCCAGCTAGGGAGTAATAGGCTAGTATATGAGCCGGATGTTCAACCACTACTGGTTCTCTTACTTGATTAGTCATAAAGACTCGTCTTGCAGGTATCAGCTCAATGTTCCAAAATGGACGTGCCATGGCTAATAGATCGCGACCGGATGGTGATGCTCGATATCCTTGCACCCATAAGTACCTCAAAGAGGGTAACCGCATCACGGCTTGTGCTATTGCTTGCTCGCTAAAGCAGCAACCCCTCATTTCGAGTTTCACTAAGCTAGGACATCCACGGGAGAATGCCAAAAGCCCGGCATCTGACTCTCCGACATATCCTAAAAGCATCCATCTAACGTTAGGGCTGTATTTCCCGATATAACTGAGGCCTACATCGGTCAAACCACCAGCTCGGAGATACAAAGCGAATCTTCTAAGCTTTACACAGCCTCTCAATAGTGCTCGTACTCCATTGTCAAGAGGCAAATCTGTTATCCTTTCTTCTCGATCAAGTAAGACGAGACGAAAATCACAGAGATTTTTGGAGTATGTCCCGATGGATTCCAATGATGCATTCGTGATATCAGATACATAAACGGCTATATATTTCAGCTCAAGGCATCCTTGAGCTAAAGCTGTTAGTCCTCGTTGTGAAACCAGACCTTCTTCATCATCCATTCCTTGCTCATCTGCACCTCGCTCGATTCTAAGCCTCTTTAGCTTCTTACAACTTTGAGCAAGAACTTCTAGTCCTCTATCTCCAATAACAGTCCTCGTCTGTTCATCCAGAAAATACATTTAATAAGACATAATTGAAAACTACAATGACGAATAATATGTCATAGAATATTTCTCGGCATTCCAGCATTTTACAGTGTCTCAAGAGTTGCAATTACACGAAAGCCATGCAGCAAAATATTATCAAATTATAGGTTTGCAGTTTTACCTCGAGAACTTCTAAGTTGGGGCATCGTTGAATCAACAAGCAGTGATCTTCCGTGTCGAGTAATGCGTAGAGGAGGTCCAACTTTTTAAGCAACGATGCAAAAGGAAACACAATCGGCATTTCGTTCTTCCCCATGTATGTTAAACCCAAACGGCATAGCCTTGGGGGGAATTTTACGGCATTATACCTCTCCGATTGTTCATTGAAAGAGCCACCACAGAATTCTTCTAAAGCGGCAGCAGCACGAAAGAAGCCAGAAAGATTCAGAATTTCACAATCACTAATTTTCACCGAGGTCAAGTTGGGACAATTTTTGGCAATCCGTTCAAGGTCTTGGAAACTCACTTCGACAAGATCGGTCATGTAAAAGTTTAAAGTCTCGAGAACAGAGTTTTTTACCGCAATCTCGTGAAGCCATCGACCATCTTTCTCGACAATTGAACTCTCTTCAAGAAACAAGGTTCTTAGTTGCCTGCAGAAACAAATCAAGACTTCAGCCATAAACAAGGAAATTTTACTTCTTTCAAATGGCTATGAATCAATTATATGGACCTTGCTGGTTCATCCTAAGATTCTAGGGAGAATTATTTGGTACATTTTGAGTCACCTTTTTAGACTCCAAAAATTTAAAAATATAAGCAAACCATATTTTAAATAGCTAAGAGACCCTTTTTACTTTGTGAAATCTCAACTCTAACTATGGACTACCACACATGCATTTTATAAATGAACCATTAATTGATCAATCAAGTAAAAGCTCAACCATGGCTATCAGCCTATAACTTATGCTAAAGTGCCTTGTGCAACCTCAATACCTCATAAAGATACATGGCATTGTATGTCTACCTCATTTTCAATAAGAAAAAAAAAATTGAGCTAGCTTGCATATAAGTCTATTGAAACCCTTCAATTACAAACAACCCTAATATTTCCTCCAAGTCAAGTCAATCTATCTCAAGCCAACCTTGAAGTCTTGAAGACCCAAGTAATTGAAAGTGGTTAAACCGATCCTTGTTTCTACACTTCTCCACTCAGTCAAGCCATTTTCTTCTATTAAAGACGCCCCCATCCCTTATTAGATCTATTGAACACAAAGAAATGCATCGATACCAATTCAATTAAATTCCAGATTATCGATTCAAAGCGGGATCTAGCGGTTCGATGGATCAAATTCAATAACATCGAATTAAAGAATGAACTGAATGGCACTTAATAAGCAAAATTAACACTGTCGAATTGAAAACCATTAAAAAAAACTGAAAATGAAAATTACCGGCACATGCTTCCAATGAGGAAGAGTCCATCAGTGGAGAAACCAGAGCATTTATCAAGCTTCAAACCGTCTAAAACGTTCCCTCTAGACCGAGCTAAGATTTCGAGATCCGTATCTTTAACAATCATCCTTCTAAAATGAACCGATTTCAAGAAATTGAAGTTCTCTGCTATTTCAAACACCCATGGAGTCACGTACCCTCCCCAATCTTCAGGTATTAAATTGAACATCGCCGCCCGTGGCTTCCCTTTCAGTTTCAACGACTCCAAGTGGGGGAAACGCCGCCGTAACCGATCGGTAGTCGTCGTGTAACAAAGCGCTATAGTTATATGCTTACGCGTCAACGCGTCGTGTTCGTACAAACGCCGGCAAACAAGTGAAACGGCCGCACGGTCTCTTGCGTCTTGTATGTACGGTAACACACATACCAATACGACGTCGGACATACCGGTAAACGGTTCCGTTCTTCGCCGTTGGTTATCATTTTCCTCCATCCAATAATCAAATCGGAATAAAAAAGACAGAGCCGGTTTTCTTTTCTTGGAACAAAAGAAAAAAAAAACGAGAAATAAAAAAACCGTTCTGCAAGAAAACGGTTTTCCTTCTAACCTTTCTTTTTATATTCGCCGAAGTAGAAGAAAACAAACGGCGGTATGATCCGAAACGGAACGGGATAGGTCCAGTAGTGAAACGAACCACGTCGGATATGAACCGGATCGAGAAGACATAGTAGAGAGGAAGAAGACGAAGAGAGATCGCACACAGAAAAATTGAAGTAAAGCTGTGAGAAGGCTTTGTAGTAGAATGAAGCTAAGAGAATATATGAACGCTCAAGATTGATTTGAAAGTTATGATCTCACGGTTGATAATGAAACTAATAGATCAAGTTTGGCTCTATAACTTAAAAAATAGAAGAAATAAATGAAAGTTAGGGAATAATATAATATAATGGATTTAATCTAGATGTAATTTTTTGGGTTGGAATATGACGTGGAAGTAATTGATTGGTTAATTTAACTGTATTATAGTACTTTTTAGTGCAGTAGATTCCTGCTATCTTATGGGACAAATCTATAACGGTAAGAAAAAGTTGATGTAAGAAAAATTATTTTTGGATAAATGTAAAAACTTGTTTGATTAATTAAATTATTTACTGTTTTAAGTTTAAAAGGTTTTACATATTTTTTTTAATTAAAAAAATTAACTCATATGATTGCCACCATAAAGCTTTTTTTTAATTTTTTCAATAAAATCAACTTATTTTGTTTTTGTTTTTTTTTTTTAATACAAGGTAAAGCCGGGAATTAAGTTAGCTAAAATTAAACTGTTATCATTATATTAGGGGTTAATGTGTAATTTTATCATTTATTAGCATTATCAAATTAGGTTAAATTTATAATTAGAAAATAACTTTTTTTGTATTATTTTTTATCTATAAAACGTGAATCTCGAACCTTTATTGATGTTTTTTTTTTCATTTAAAGGTAAAATTAATTTTCTATTAGTGAATTAAATCTAGATTCTTTGTTTAAAACATAATCTCAAGAATATATTTCTTTTAATTTGTCTTTAATCTTTGATTCATAAAGTGGATAAAAGAATATGTAAATAAAATAATATGAATTAAAAATTATATTAAAAATTAATAAATCAACTAAATTTGGAATAAGAATAAATAAAGTAAATATTTCCATATCTTGAGTTAATTTAGTGGGGAAAAAATTAACTTTATAAAAGTATTTAACCTAAATTGTTCACTTTTAATAAATTCTTAATTTAGAATCTTTTTTGATAAAAAAATTTCCTTTCTTACTGTTATTTTCTTGTAGTTTTAATATCAATAATTGCTTTGATGAAAATTCTAGTATTTAATTATATATAAATAATAAAATAAAAATATTTTTAAACTAATTATTATATTAACCTACCAATTTTAAAAATAATTTTAAAATGTTTTAATTATAGTACATAATAATTATGTCAAAGTGGAGCCAAGATATTTTAATAAATTTGCTAATAATTTATTTAATGTTTGAAAGAAAGTTCTCTCTTTATTTTTTTAAGACAAAGATGTCCACTCAAGGCTTACAATATTTTTTTAATGATTTATTTATGCTATTTGGTCCATTTTATTATTAATTTATTTAATATTGTATTTGAAATAAAATAAACCAAGTGGGAAATCAAAGATGTCCTATCATGTCTAACAATGGTTGGTTCCACAACTTTCCATAAAGGTAAATGATTTTGTTTTGCAATTTTACTTCTTTATAGTATTTTAACTATAAAATTTTTTTGAAGGATTAATTATGGTTTCAGTCCCTATGTTATTTGCATATTTAAAATTTAATATCTTTACTTTTACTTTCAGGAATTTAATCATTATACTCTTGATTTTGATAACTTGATTTGAAATTCAACTGATATCACAATCAAAGGACTTCCGTTAAATTAGATCATGCGTCATTTAAAAAAATTACTCATGTAATTAATTTTAAATCAGGTGCGAAACTAGGATGCTGGCAAAGGCTTCAACCCTCCTAAAATAAAAAATTTTCCATTTAGACCCTTTAAAATTTTTAAAAATTTCAATTAGTGACAATAAAATTGAACTTTGACCCTCCCTAAAATATACAAATTTGATTTAATCCTTTGAAAATAGGTTATTAAAATGGTGAAATTGTATTTTTATTATTGTAAAAATTACAATTTAATTTCGATCCCCTAAAAAAATTCCTGATTTCACCCCTATTTTAAACCACACAGAAGACACGTAAATAAAAAAAATTGGGGTTCGCTTTGTTGTTCCGAGACAATACTGAAAAACATTGCAACCCAAATTTAGAATCGAAAACCTTCCTAATCAAGATTCAACATTTTTATTTCCTTATTTAACTCTCCACGTGTGTAATATTGGTCACACGAGTAATTTTTTATTTTAAAAATACCACATAATTTAATTTAACAGAAGTTGTTTGATGTTATTATCATTTGTACCTTGATTATTAAATCAAAATAATATAAATCCGAAAATAGAATTAAAACAAAGTAAAGGCCTAAAATATGCAACTATACCATTTTTAACAAAAATAATTTATATTTATCTTTATATGTTTTTTTGCCATCCAAAATTATTTATCAGTTATTATTATTCCAAAAACAGCTAAAAAGAGTATTAGAATTTTTTACTAATATATTATAAAAATAATTATTATTTTCTAAAAAAACTTGTCAAATAATTTACCAAAATACTCTTTTAAACAACAACTTCAATTTTTATATTTTTTATATTCAATTTGAAATCTCGATGTGACAAAATATTTTACTTCCCAATTTCCAAATCATCATGGTGACAATTTTATACTAAACTTACTAATACATCATTCATTGGCGAAATTATGATTATATGTTCGAAATAAAAATTGATTAAATAAATCGATTTAATTTTAAAAAATAATCGATTTTAGAGTGTGTGTGAAAAAGTATCTAATTGTTTGCGTTTTTTCTCAACCTTAAACTCTAAAATAAAAAATCCTAATAAATTTTTTTGCCGAGAAGAGAGAAAATAAAAGAAAACACATCCAATTGAACATGCTTTCGTACTAACTAAAAGGAAAAAGCATTTAGCTGGACGCATTTTCCTGCCAATTATGTAGAAAACACGTCCAATTGAACGTGTATTTCACACTCTCTTTAAAACCAATTTATTTCTCTAAATTAAAAAAAAAAACCTATTTTGTCAAAAAATTTCAACATAGATGCCTAATTTTATCTTATTTATTTTGGAAAATAAATTTAAATAATTATTATTTAAATAAATAAATAATATTTAATAATATTTAAGTGAAATACTAAGAAAAAAGGAGAATAGTGTGACATCCCAATCAAATCCAAAAAGTTGAAATAGGAAAGATACTTTCCGTAGTCGTGAAAAGGCCAAATTTGCGGCAATATTTTTTTTTCTTAATTTGCATTAATTTCAAAGCTTTGCTAATATTTTTATTAAATGTAATAATTAGTCAATTTAGTCAAAATCCTGTATATGTTAATTAAAAATATTATTTTTATATAAATTGCGTTTAAAAGTCAGTTACGAATATTCTATTGCTAAATCTAATTATTCTTTCAAAAGCAATTCTGCCGTATCAAATTATGATTTAACTTAAACAATATCGATTTATTTTAATATTTGTTAAAAGTCAAAAGTTCATACATGAAAAAATAAAATAATCTAAATTCATTAAGTTCGAATTTGATTCGATTTTGTAAAGGTTTGTTCCTTCTCAAATCAAGTTCGAGAGTGAGATGAGTTTTTAATTAAAATTTTTGGTTGGGTTGGATTTATATCAAACCTGCATAATTTCGTAAAAAAAATGAGTTATAAACATATTTGGTTGGATTCGGTGTCAAGATGTGCAAAAAAAACCACTCACCTTATTTCATTATCATTCCTACTCATACGACTGTACCAACATTACAATAACTATAAATTGTTATTCAAATTTTTATAAAAATTTAACACAAAACTTTATTTTGAAGTTATAAGTACAAATGCAATTGTAAATAGAAATTTACAAATTCGAATTCTTATTATCGAATTTTTTTGTTACAATCATAAGTGTTTTTGTTCATTTTACAATCGAATTGAAGTGGTATTCAAATAAAATTCTTCTAATAATAAAGACTTTAAAAATCGAACCCAATCCATATACTCGAAAAAAAAATCATCTCTACTTCTTCTAACCATCTATTAATATTCTTATCAGAATTAACTATTATAAAATACGATTTTATCATACTAATTTTAAATAAACTAAAATTCTAAAGCCAAATTCAAACTTTTATTTCAATCTTATCATAATTTGATATGGAACATACAAATTTCTACATAATTTACTTTCTATTTTTAGTTTATAATATTTTATGTAAATAAAAAAGAATAATTATTCATAAAAAACAAGAGCAATGTTTCAAAAGTTAACTGATGGCAGTTGGCATGATCATGTGACAGCTGTAATGTAAATACTGGTTGTGGGCTAAATAAAAGTCAATATTAACACTGTATGACGTGGAAGCTCCTTATGAGGTCATGTGATATCATATGTCTTAATGTTAAATGGTCTAATGCTGATTTTAGTCCCTCAATTTAAATTTGACTTGATTCGGCATCTATACTTTTATAACATTATAAGTCCAAATCAATAATTACGTTAATTGCAACCATTAGAAAAATATTAAGTATTGAATTGACATATAATCTAGGTTAAAATATGTTATAGTCCCTAAATTTTTCAAAAATTTAGAATTTAATCATTCTACTTTTTCATATTTTTAAAAGTATAAAGACTTATGACATATTTTAGCTTATAATCTATTATTGATTATACGATCTAATGAAAATATATAAAAATGTTCATGTCATCGCTTTAATGGTAACAACTGACTTTATAAAAGTACGTGATTAAATTATGTCAAATTTAAAATAGAGAGATTAAATCTTAAAGTTTAACATAATATAGGGACTAAATCTAAAGTTAGACCATGTTAAATTGCATACGTAGAGGGTAAGTTTGTACGTGCCACCAATTGGAGGCTAACTTTTGTCTATTTTGTTTTGGATCAGAAATCACCTGAAAATGTCTGCAGCTATCTTAAATAAGAAAATGTCAATTTGTCAATAAAATTACGTAAATTTCCAAAAAAAAAAAGAAAAAAAGAACTTAGTTTTATAGTAAATTAAAGTAAATATTATTTTTAAAATATATAAATTATTGAACTAAATACTCATATAAAAACAAATATTATATATTTTATACTACTGTTGTTGACATCAGTGAAATATATTTTATTAATAATAATAATACACATTAAAATATTCATTTACTTGACTAATTTTAAGATTTAAATACTACAATTTGTAGGCACTAGCGAGGCTTTATTAAAGAATATAAGTGGATTATGAATTCTAGCTTAGTAGGGAGTTTAATTTATTAAAAAAAATCACCCAAATGTCTACTCTATCTAATAAACAAACCTAATTTTCATAGTTGTTTTTAATTAAATCAAAACACCATTAAATTAATAATCGAAATATATAATAAATCTAAAAACGATGACCATAAATTATTTTATCTTTATGGATCTTTTTACCACATCTTCTATAATTTATTTTTAATCATATAATCAAATTTCAACAATTTTTATCATGTTATTCACACATAATTTTGAAAAAAAATTTATCCTAAATCCTAAATTCCAAAACTCAAATCACAAACTTCAAAATTCAAATTTCAAAACCCTAAACTTAATCTCGAACCTCAAACTCTTGTGTTTGAAGTTTAATGTTTAAAATTTGAAATTTTAAATTCAGAATTTTGGGTTTATAATTAAATTAAAAAAGAAGTATATTGATTTTTTTGTCAAAATGGGAAACTATTTTTTTGTCAAAATGGGAAACTTTAACTGAAGAAGTTAATAATTAGTGTAAGTATTTAATTGTGAAAAATCAGTTCCATTGATAGGTATGCAATTATTAACATCATCATCAACCTTCCATTAATAATAAACAATCAACCAACCAATAATTATCCTAATTACTTTTGACTTTTTCAGCATTAGCTATTTGTCATTATTTTTGAATCATCCCATCCCATTGATATTTTATTATTGGTAATGTTGAAGCTCAATTTATCTGGGTTTAACAGAATTTAAATTTATTTTAAGTTTAAATTTACTTAAAATTTAAATTTAAGTGTAAATTTAAATTTAAATTAATGTCTAAATACAAATACAAGTGTCTAATTACAAAAGTCAAAATTGGGGTCCAATTACAAATTAACCTAAACAAATCCATTTACACCCTAAGTCCAAATTACATTGACCCATGTCCCTAACCCAATTATACAAAATGACCCAAGACAAATCTGCTGGGCAACTTGCACCAGCCACCTCCCTCTCAGCCAATCAAAGGCCGTCACGTTAGCAGCCTAGTTGCTCACCAGCAACTTACACCACTGCTCACCTGCCACCACCAGCTGCTCCAACCGCCACTGTCATAGCCGAACCTACAAAAGCAAAGAAGAGACAAGTTTTAATTACATGCAACAATTTATCATCATTGTAATTCTGGTTATAAAACCAGATTCAAACCAATTGTAATGGTTACGAACTTTCTGTAATAGATCAAACATTAATACATACAGTCTTTAGGAACCAATAGAGACGACCGACATTTTACAATTAAAAATAAGAGTAGTTAGCAAGCAGAGGTCCGAATAGCCATACCAAGGATTAGGAATACAAGCCAAAGTCAGAACCATTCAAGGCATTCAAGTACATTCAATGTATATTTGTTATCATTAATCAATTGAAACTTTAACTCATCAATTTCCAATATACATTAGTGCACATATTTAGTGCACTCTGTCAATATTTATTACCCCTTTTATTAATAAATAGTCTTAATGATAATAATAATAATATTAATAATAAGTATAATACTAATGGTATTAATTAATAATAATGATATTAATAATATTAATATTAAATATTAAAAATAAAAATCGAAAGGTCGGGTACTCCCCTGACGCACCACCGTCGGGATCGTCGACCAAACTCTTCGACCGTCGTCGATTCCTCCACAGCGAACATCTGCAACTATAACCAAAACAATTTTAAATAAACAAAGATAAAAATAAAACTTTTGTCAATAAAAAACAATGGAAACTTAAGAACAGCTTTTAAAAAAAAAAAGAGAGAAAGAAAAAGTTTTAAAACGTTTTTACATATGAGTTTAATAAAAAGAGAAGACTTTAAAATCAAAAAAAAAGGAAAAAGAAAAGGTTTTCACCTGCGACGGAGGCTGGTTGACGCGTGAGGACCAGCAACGACGACCAACGTGACTGGAGAGCAGTAGATGGCAGCGCGTGGCAGCGATGCATGTCGGACGGTGATCGACGACCGGCCGAACATGGGGAGGCCATGAGAGCAAAGAAAAGGGGTTTTTTTGTTTTTTTTTTTAAGAAATGAAAACCAAATGAAATTTTGAAACAAAATTTGATTTAAATACTCACATCCAAACGACGCCGTTTTGGTGTCTAATTTTAGGGCCAAAACGACGTCGTTTTAAGCTCTTACCCATGGTCGACCCGAAATTCGACCCGACCTATGGTCCCCGTGTTTTTAAAAAATGGGTTATTTATGCATATGGTCCTTCCTCTTTTTTAAATTTGCAATTAAGTCCTTTTCATATTTTTAATTAATTTCAAATTGGCCTAATAATTTTCATTACTTTTCAATTTAATCCCTTGACCTTTTGAAAGCCCCAGAAGCTGCCACATGTCAATATTTTGGCTTATTTATGCAATAGTTCCTTTCCCTTTTATTTTTGTTTCAATTAAATCCTTAAATCAAATTCTGTTTAACTATAAAATTGGCCCAGAGATTTTTTCATGGTTTTTAAATTAGTCCTTTGACTTCAAGATGCCTGAGAGGCTGCAACGTGTCACTTGTTTTTGGTTTTATTGTCCTGGAGGTCCCCAAACTTCTCCAAAATTCTATTTTTGACCCGAAACTTCCAAAAATTACATTTTTACCTCCGAAATTCCAAAAATTCCATTTTTTCCCTTGAAACTTCCAAAAATTACATTTTTACCCTCGAACTTCCAAAAATTTTGATTTTGACCCCAAAACTCCCAAAAATTACCATTTTACCCTTAAACTTCCAAAAATTCCATTTTAACCCTAAAACCTTTAAAAACTACCATTTTTCCCTCGGATGTCCAAAAATTCCATTTTTAACCCCGAAACTTTCAAAAATTACCCTTTTACCCTTAAATGTCCAAAAATTCCATTTTTCATCTCAACTTTCTTAAAAATTACCATTTTACCCCCAAATGTCCAAAAATTCCGTTTTGATCCCTATTTTTTTAAAAGTTATCGTTTTACCTTCGGGTGTCTAAAAATTCCATTTTTAACCCCGAACTTTCCCAAAATTACCATTTTGCCCCAAAGTCCAAAATTATCCTTTTGCTCCCTCAGGTATCCAAAAAGTCTCATTTTCAACTTCGATTGCATCATTTTTCTTCCTCATCAATATTTTGCATTTAATTTTAACTATTATGCACTCGTATTTTGTATTTTTGATTTTTGCTTACCTTTTATCTGCTTAATCATCATACTTCGTGTTATTTAACATCCATTATTAACTGCTCATTCATATTAAACTCGCATGTTTGTTTTCAAAATTGTTTTCATAAAAAATTTAAAATCGAGGCAATATTCTTTTATTTCGAGTTTCAAAAATTTATGCGTTAACTTACTAGTAACAATTTTTCTTCAAATCGAAATAATCGAATACCATTAATCGAGGCAATGTTTCCTTATCTTCGATTCTGAAAATTTGCTCCTTAACTTACTAGGATCTCAAAATGTTGTGTCCTAACTCAATGGACGTAACTTTATTCATTGATCACTTTGAAATAGTGGGACTTCCAAACAAACTCGATTTCTCTTAGACGTAACTCATGTATTCAAGGACCATATTTTAAACCTTATTCGAGCTTTCAAAATTTCACAAACAAGACCCGAAAATAATCAATACGATACCAATTTTGGGCGTATGAGGGTGCTAATCCTTCCTCATGCGTAATCGACTCCCGAACCTGTTTTTCTTGATTTCAAAGACCTACATGTTTTCAAAACGATTTTTTTAAAAACGTATTGTGGTGATCCAATCACACCAAATAAAATATTGGTGATGACTCACATTTCCCAACATTAAAATAATTTTCGAAACTTGTCGTTTTTCAAAAAAGATGGTTTCGACAGCTTGACGACTCCACTAAGGACTTTTTTTAAAAAATAATAAACGAGAGTCAAGCCAAAATTGATTATTTTCGGGTCTTTTTTGAAAACTTTTAAGCTTCGATTTTGTTTAATATGCGATCCTCGACATCTTTTGTGTGACATTATATTATGTGATATTGCTAGTGTAAGTTTGCATACATCTGCATTTGATATTACCTTTTTAAGTGGAAGCCGGAAACTACTCCTTCGTGAGGTCTTCACCTTTGTGCAGAATAGTGGATCGCTTTCGGGATTACAAAGTACCCTTGTTCTCGTGAAGTTTTCACTTCCGTTTAAACATGTGGGAAATGCGTTCCCCTAAATCGAACTCGTCCGTATGAGCCTGTAATGGGTGAGGATCGAGGAATCTGCTGGTTTGGGTACCCTTACTTTAGAGCCTAAAACCCTATATAGTAAGCCGTAAGAACTTGTTTTAGAAGGAGTTATACTGAACCATTTAGCAACTCTCCAAGACAAACTCTTAGGTTCTGTACTATACTCATACATTGATATTGTTGTGTTTCGCTAACTTGTTTATTTTGTCTCTTTTTGCATTTCATTTCATCATCATATAAAGGAAAGATATAGACTCAAAAGTTCAGTTACCGATAAGAGAATCAATCATGCAAAACAAGTACCTTGATAAAGTGGAGGACAATATGGTCGTGCACATGTGGTCGGAGGAGACTCAACGCCAAAAAGCGGACAACTTAGTGGAAGGATATAGGTCAAAGCTTTGGGATTATACCAGGATCAGCACGGCTCAAAACAATGTGTTAGAATTGAAAGAGATATGGGACAGTTGGGACAATAACATGAAATAGACATTTTACCAAGAATACGGAGATTTGTCATACTTGTTCGAGGTTAAGGTAGACAAATTCCTCTTAAGAGCCTTAACACAATATTGGAACCCAGCCTACAATTGCTTCACCTTCGAGAATATCGACATGACACCGACAATAGAAGAATACACCACTCTACTCCGTTGTCCAAAAATTTTGATAGATAAGGCCTATTCTAAAGCTCCAAATCTCCCGACCATTGTTAAAAGATTAATAAACATCACCGGCATGAGCGAACAATGGGTTGCAACTCGAGTTAAGGTCAAAGGCGATAACAAATGCATCACGTGAAAAAGTCTACGTGATTTGATACTGGCTCATCCAGATGCAAAGAAAAAGATCGACATCCTAGCCTTGAGTATCTACGGGTTGGTCGTTTTTCCAAAGGCTTTGGGGCATATAAAAGACGCTGTGATAGACTTGTTTGATAGATTGAGTAAAAGAGTGACACCTGTCCCGACCATACTGGCTGAAAATTTCAGATCCTTAAATGCGAGCAGAAAGGAGGGAGAAGGTCGATTTATTGCTTGCGCACCGCTGTTGATGGTATGGTTTCATAGTCACTTCTGGAAAACAGAAAAAGTCTCCTATCAATACTTGTCTAAAGATTACTCCCCTTTGAAAGAGTTTGTGGTCACGTAAAGACAAGAAAATTTCTCAGAAGAAAAGTGGATGGCTATACTCTAAAGTCTCAAAGGCGAAGACATAGAGTGGAGATCACCATGGTTAGCTCCTGATGAAATATTGTATCGGTGCGGAGATTTAGACTGAATCTTATTGGCAGGGATATGGAGAGCAACAAGATATGCACCTTTGCTGGTTTCAAGATAATACAGATCGAGACAATTCATACCCGCGACTCAAGGGTTAGCTCAGTGTGAATTCGCGTACCGGGGAGAAAACAATAAGAAAAGGATTCGGGAAATCTCAATTGCATGGAACCAAGTTCGAAAAATGAAAGCATTCGACGCTAATCCCATGATAACTGTAGAATATAATTGGTGAAGAAACAGAAGGATCAACAGCAACATTCCTGTGCCAAACCCGAAGATTGTCCGCCCAATTGAAGAACACTTGTAGGTTGTCCCGACTGAACTAGAAATAATTAAACAAGATTTCGAGAGGAAAAATGCTGAGATGGAAGAAATGATAGAAAAGCTAGAAGAAGAGAAGGTGCTTTTAGGATTGGACGTTGATGTTCAGAAGCTAGAAGCGAAGAAATTGAGAAAAAGGAAGAATAAGGCTGAAGATATTAGAAGCCTAAAAAAAGACTATAAAAAGCTTTGCTTATCAATGAGAACTATCGGTTTAGGTAAGACGTCAGAGCAATGGCAGCAAGAACTCTGCAAAGAGAAGAATAAAACAAGTCACTGGAAAAACAAATTTCAAGACGCCCAGGTTCAGAAAAATGCTATAAAGAGTAGCCTTCTAGAAAGCAAAGTTGAGGTGACCGAATTAAAAGCTCGAGTACGAGAATTAGAGGAATCCTTGTACAGGCATCGTAGTCGAAATTCAGTAATGGAGTTGAAGGCAAGCCGAGCTGAGATCGAGAGACTGAATAAGAGGGTGGAAGTATCAGAAGTCTCTTTGTAGAACAGTGAAATACGAATTGAGATTTTGGAAAGGACGTTGGAGACAAATGATTGTCATCTTCAACAAGCTCAGAAAGAAGTCAGAGAAAGGGATTATGTTATGGGTGAGGCCTTAAATCAAATTCGCGGAGTAGCCGATAATGTGCAAACACTAGCAGTTGAAGCGGAAGAGTTAAGCATACAATACGAGACGAAGACGAAACGAGGTCAAAAGCTAGCAAGACTCATCAAGAATGTCAAGGCTTTGAGCATCAAAGTAAAACCATTTATGTAATTTGCTTTATGTTAAGAAACTTGTTATCCAAATGAAGTTTTCTAAATGGAAAATGAATTATACGTCAATACCTTTCTCTTGCATGCTTGCATCTTATTCGCATCACATTTTTGCATATTTCTGCATAACAATCCTAACTAATTAAAAACTTATTCAGCTACATCAGTAATCATTGAAAACTTGCATCGCTATAATACTCGTAAGAAAACTAAAGCCATGGACCAAAAACTTGAATAAATCCAGAAAGAATTACAAAATCAGATGCAAGAACGCATCTAAGAACAAATGACAATGATGTGCAGGGAAATGAAAAATCAATTCATTGAGATACAAAAGAATCTAATGAATGAATTGACATAAGTAAAACAGAGCATAGCCGATAAAGGAAAGGGCCCTGCTATTGAGTAGGAAGAGGACCCAATTGTTCCCCTAGGCTTTACACCTCTCCATAACCCGGCTTCACATTAAATGCCAGCGCGGGAGCCCACTATTACTATAAGAACACAGCAACAGACCACGGGCACATCGAGACCAGCCAATTATCCAATTGGATCTTCGACGAGATGATGAAAGGGGATCTTCTTAGACAAATGAAGGAAAAATATAGGCGATTAGAGGAGAATATCAATGCGATGTAGGGAATTGAAAATTCTTATGGCATAGATGCTAAAGAGTTAAGTCTGGTTCCGGATCTGATTCTTCCTCCCAAATTCAAGGTCCCAAAATTTGAAAAGTATAGCAGGACGAGTTATCCTGAAGCCCACCTAACCATGTTTTGCAGAAAGATGGCGGGGCACGTGCATAATGACCAATTGTTGATTCATTTCTTTCAAGACAGTCTGGCCGGGTCGACAGTTAGATGGTACAATCAATTGAGCCGAGCAAAAATCCATTCATGAAAAGATTTAGTACAAGCCTTCTTAAAGCAATACGGTCATGTGACAGAGATAGCTCTTGATCGGCTTACATTACAAAATATGGAGAAGAAATAAACCAGAGTTTTAGACAATATGCGCAGAGATGGGGAGAGGTGACAACCCAAGTACAACCACCACTAACAGAAAAGGAGACAACGATGTTGTTTGTTAATACTCTCACAGCTCCTTACCTGAATCACCTGTTAGGAAACGCCACAAAGAGTTTCTCTGATATGGTCATATTGGGGGAGATGATTGAAAATGCAATCAAGACTAGCAAGATTGAAACCAGAGAAAACACTAAAAGGCCTACCCCTAGAAGAAGGGATAATAAAGTCAACGATGAAGCATGTACAGACCGAGCTACACTAAACCATTCGTGACAGGTTAGCCCAAAGCTCAAACGAGCAATTACCAAAATGCCCCAAGGGTGGAACTGGACGTCAGGCTAAATAGAGAAAGAGGTCAGTATACTCCACTTCGATGTCACACGGAGAGCTCTACAAGATATTGTATGACGCGAATGATGTAGCTCCTCAGTTTGTAAGACTATATAAACCCCCATTCTCGGCTTGGTATGATGCAAATGCTCAATGTATATACCATACAGGGGCAAAATGACATTCGATTAAAAATTACCCTGCTTTTAAAAGACGAGTCGACTGACTCATAGAGCATGGAGTCGTAAAATTAGAAGAGCCAACAAAGCCAAATACAGTTAGGAATCCTCTGCCTGATCACCCGGAGCAAGGGGTGAATGCCTTGTTAGAGGAAGGAGTTCGAAAAATTAAAAGAAATATTAAAGAAATTAGGTCTCCACTTCGGTGGGTATGGTAACAATTGGTCAAAAGAGGGATAATCACGAAGGATAAAGAGAGGATGACAATAGAGGCTAATAACCATTGCGAATTTCATGCCGTTAAGGGGCATGAAATTCAATACTGTGTCCAGTTTAAAGCCATGGTGCAGGAGTTGATGGATAACCGAGAACTAGAATTTTTAGAAGAAAGAGAGGAAGTTAATGATGTTTGTGCCTCCGAGGATAGAACAGCTAAGGTTTATGGAGCTTATAGCCCAAAGGTGATTATTTGTAAACCAACAAAAGAACAGACAACCCCTCGCATCATCATATAAAAAGCTGCAACATTCCCTTACAGGGATAGTAAAAAGGTCCCATGGAATTATAATTGTAACGTAACCATACCAAGAGAGGGAGAGCTTAGGAAGGACGTGAATCTGGTTACCCGTTTATACCAAGAGAGAGAGAGCCTAGGAAGGACGTGAATCTGGTTACCCGTAGTGGTAAAAATTATGACCCAGTAGATAAAGAAAAAGAGATCAGCAAAGGTAAAGCAATAATGTGTGAGCCCGAGGAAGAAATAGCTAACAGGCTCGAAGTACCCACAAATAAGGTTGTATCTGAGAAGGAGACGAAAGAGTTTCTAAAGCTTTTAAGGCATATTGAGTATAGTGTAGTTGAGCAGTTACACAAACAGCCCGCGCACATATCGATCTTAGCATTGTTGCTAAGTTGAGAAGCACACCGCAACGCATTAATGAGGGTGCTCAACGAAACGCATGTGACCAATGACATATCTATGTGCAAGCTGGATCACCTGATTAATAACATCAGTTCCGATAATTTTATTTTCTTCAGTGACGATGAGATCTCGACGGGAGGAATAGGTTCCACCAAAGCTTTACACATCACTACCCATTGTAAGGGGTGTACGTTACCTAGAGTACTCATAGACAATGATTCAGCCTTGAATGTGCTACTGCTAACTACACTGCAAAGATTGTCAATTGATAGCTCTCATATAAAGGGGAATAATAACATAGTGAGAGCATTTTATGGGACAGAAAAGAAGGTAATGGGAAAGATCGAAATACCTCTTTAAATTGGGTCGAATACATATGAAGTGGATTTTCTAGTGATGGATATTAGGCCCGTTTATAACTGTCTGCTGGAAAGACCATAAATCCACTCAGCTTGATCAGTACCTTCTTCTTTGCACCAGAAAGTGAAGCTAATAAATGAAGGGCGACTAATCACGATTAATGCTGAGGAGGAAATAATCGCTTTCATAACGAGCGATTCACCTTACGTGGGAATAGACGAGGAGGCTGTGGAATGCTCGTTTCGCTCACTAGAGTTTGTTAATGGAACTTTCATTTTGAAAGGGAGCAAGATACCTGTGTCTAAAATATCATCGACCACAAGAATGGGCTTGCGGTTAACAGTCGAAAAGGGAGCGATACCTGGGAAAGGAGTAGGAAAATATCTTCAGGGAAGAGTTAATGTGCCAATGCTGATAGAAAAGCGGGATCGTTATGGGTTGGGATACAAGCCGGACGCGAAACAAAAGAAGAAAGAGCTAGTAAAAAGGCAAGAACGATTGAGGGCCAGACTATCTGAAAAGGAAATCTCATAGGAACCCATGGTCTTCTCGCATATCTATGAGACTTTCGTCTTGAGAGGGGTGATCAACCAGAAAACAGAACAGGAAAACGAGCGAGTGACGATTGGAACCAGGGGGAGCATCATGAAAAATCTAAGCATTAATGCTATATCAGATGAAGGAAAGGAAGAGGATCTATCAAGAATTGGTCCGTGTGCACCTGGAAGCACCTTGAATAATTAGACCATGGAGGAACTCCCTGTAATTTTTAAGATTTCCTCAGAGTAATGCTCGAAAACACCTAGTACTTTAGGCTCGAAAGCAATATGGATCTTTTTGTAAAAGGGCCTATGGTCATTATTCAGTTATTTTGAATGAAAAGACATTTCTCATCTTATATTCTTCTCCATAATTATTCTTTCATTTCTTAATTCAGCTTAATAAACCATTCGTACATATCCAATAAATAAGATTAATTATTCTTTAATACATACATACTCATACACATGCCACATAATCATTCTTTCATAAATTTATTTTGCTCTTTGGACCTCCCTTTCATCCCTTGACAGGTCCTCGAATATCAATAATATGAGCAACCCTGACGCTAACTTAGAACCTCACTTCGAGCAAGATATGTGTTTGGAAGAGCTTCAGGACCTTAAAGATAATTAAGATTGTAATCTGCCTCTAGATCTGTTAAGAATGATGGAACATGAAGAAAAACAGATCCTTCCTCATTCGGACCTAGTGGAAGTTATTAATCTGGGGAACGAAGATGAAAAGAAAGAGGTGAAAATTGGGACCAACATCTCAGTAGAAAGCAGAAGGAATCTTATCGAGTTCCTTTAAGAGTTCCAAGATATCTTCGCATGGTCTTACCAAGATATGCCCGGCTTGAACACTAACATTGTGGTGCATAAACTCCCTATAAAGAAAGAATACAGACCTGTGCAACAACAACTCCGAAGGATGAGACTAGAAGTGTTGTTAAAAATAAAAGAAGTCAAAAAACAATTTGACGCCGAGTTTCTCTAGGTAGTTAAATACTCTAAATGTGTAGCTAATATAGTCCCTGTTCCTAAAAATGACGGAAAGGTGCGCATGTGTGTGGGCTATCGAGATTTAAATAAAGCTAGCCCAAAGGATAATTTCCCCTTACCCCACATCGACACTTTAGTCGATAACACAGTAGGTCATTCTCTGTTTCCTTTGTGGATGGTTTCTCTGGGTATAATCAGATAAGGATGGACCATGAGGATATGATCAAAACCACATTTATCACGTTATGGGGAACATTTTGCTACAAGGTGGTGCCCTTCGGACTAAAAAACGCAAGGGCAACTTATCGAAGGGCCATGGTGACCCTGTTCCATGACATGATGCATAAGGAGATTGAAATTTATGTCGATGACAAGATTGCGAAATCTCAAACGGATGAAGAACATGTAAGAATCCTGAGAATATTATTTGGAAGGTTCAGGAAATATAAATTAAGGCTAAACCCAGCAAAGTGCACTTTTGGGACCACGTCAGGAAAACTGTTAGGCTTTGCAGTCAACAAAAGAAGAATTGAAATTGACCTAGATAAAGTCAAAGTCATACAGGAGCTACCACCACCTAGCACGCAAAAAGAAGTTCAAGGGTTTTTAGGAAGACTAAATTACATTGCTCAGTTCATTTCACAATTGACTGAGAAATGCGATCCTATCTTTCGCCTGCTTAGAAAGCACAACCCGGGTGTATGGGATGATGAATGTCAGGAAACCTTTAACAAGATCAAATATTATTTATCCAAAGCTCCCATCTTAGTACCTCTAATTCCTAATAACCCATTGATCTGTACCTGACAGTCTTTGAAAATTCCATGGGATGCGTACTAGGCCAACACGATGAATCTGAAAAGAAGGAAAGGGCGATATATTATCTCAGCAAGAAATTCACTAATTGGGAGACTCGATATTCGCCAATTAAAAAATTATGTTGTGCACTAATTTGGACCACACGCAGATTAAGACAATACATGCTATATCATACCACTTGGTTGATCTCGAAATTAGATCCTCTAAAGTACCTGATTGAGTCAGCTGCATTGAATGGGAGATTGGCTCGACGGTAAATCTTGCTCTCGAAATTCGACATAGTCTATGTCAATCAGAAAGCAGTAAAAGGGATTGTGATAGCAGACTTCCTAGCCAGCAGGGCTTTAGAGGACTATGAGCCGATAAATATCAATTTCTCGAATGAAGATTTAATGTATGTTACGACTACTGAAGGGGCAAGCACAATAGAACAACCTTGGAGATTGAATTTTGATAGAGCTTCAAATGAGACGGGTAATGGGGTCGGGACAGTCTTAGTATCACCAGAAAGAGATAACTACCCTTTTACCAGCAAACTCGATTTTGATTGCACAAACAACATGGCTGAATACAAAGCATGTATCTTGGGAATCCGTGCGGCCATAGAGCGGGGAATCAAAATTTTAGAGATTTATGGAGACTCCGTATTGGTAATTTATCAACTCAAAGGAGAATGAGAAACAATGGATTCTAAGCTAGTGGATTACCGCAGATTGGTCCTCGAGTTGATCAAGGAGTTCGATGACGTCACATTCCATTATCTCCCACGAGAAAAAAACTAGATCGCCGATGCTCTTACTATTTTAGCCTCGATGATTAAAGTGAGTAGGCCAGAAGATGTAAAGCTCATTCAGATGAGTATCTATGAAGCTCCTATTCATTGTTGTGATATTGAGGCAAAGGAAGAAGAAGAAAAGGATGATCGCCCATGGTACCTGAATATTCTTCAATTTGTGAGAGATCGAAAGTACCCCGAACAAGCCTCAAAAAATGAAAAGAGGACATTAAGAAGACTAGCTAGTGAATTTGTCCTAGACGGGCATTTGTGGGACACACGCCAACGGTTTCACAATGTGTTGCTGAGATGTGTCGACGCAATTGAAGCTAAGAAGACCTTAGAAGAAGTTCACGAAGGCATTTGTGGGACACACGCCAACGGTTTCACGATGGCCTTGAAAATAATGAGATTTGGGTATTACTAGTCTAATATAGAGGGCGATTGCATTAATTATGCCAAGAAGTGTCAGATATATGGAGATAAGATTCATGTACATTTATCATACCTTCATGTCATGACTTCTCTCTGGCTTTTTCTATGTGAGGCATGGATGTCATTGGGTTAATTTCTTCAAAGGCTTCCAATGGTCATAGATTCATCTTTGTGGTGATTGACTACTTCACCAAATGGGTAGAGGCAACCTCATATGCCAACGTTACCAAGTTTACGGTTAGTAAATTCCTAAGAAAAGAAATTATTTGTCGATACGAGATGCCAAAAATGATCAATCCGACAATGCCTTGAATTTGAACAATAGCACGATAGCAGAAGTTTACGAACTGTTCGAAATCAAGCGTCATAATTCTTCTCCTTATCGCCAAAAAATGAATGGAGTTGTGGAGGCAGCTAATAAGAACATCATGAATATTGTGGCAAAAATGACTGAGACTTACAAAGACTGGCACGAAAAACTACCATTTGCCCTCTTTACCTACAGAACTTCAGTCAAAACTTCTACTGGGGCAACATCATTCTCATTGGCATACGGTATGGAAGCGGTCTTGCCTATTGAGGTTGAAATACCTTCTCTTCGAGTCTTAACTAAGCTTCAACTAGATGAGGATGAATGGATCCAAGCTCGTTATGATCAGTTGAATTTAATCGAGGAAAGGAGATTAAAAGCCATCCGCCATGGCCAGATGTACCAAAAAAGAATGATGCGAGCTTACGAGTAAAAGGTTCGTCCCATGGAATTCTATGAGGGAGATCTAATTTTGAAAAAGATACTTCCCATGCATAAAGATTTTCGTGAAAAATGAATGTCCAATTGGGAAGGACCTTATGTGGTAAAGAAAGATTTCTCAAGAGGAGCTCTCATCCTAACAAAAATGGATGGTAACAATCTGTATAACCTCATCAATTCAAACTTGGTGAACAAATACTTCGCCTAAAAAAAAAGAATTGAGATGAAAACCCGCAAAGGGCGTCACGAAAAAAAAAGGTTCAAGATGAAAACCCGTAAAGGTCGTCCTAGAACCAAGGAAGTTTTGAGTTGAAAACCCGCAAAGGGCGAATCAGATCCAAGAACGGGTCGACGAGATGGAGAAAGTTTACAACTTGAAGCATCAACAAAGCACTCTAGATCTTCTAGACACACATTTGAGCTAGGAATGATTCTCAGCAAGTCGGCGCAGAGTAGCTCATTTTACGATATCTGGGGCATCTAATTATCCTTTATTGTGTACTTAACAATTTTCGACTAATATTGCTTCCTTTGATCCTCTTTTGAATAGAATTTTCAAATACGACTTTGTTTCTACACAATTTTGTTCAAGCATTTCGCATCTAAATAACGGGTAATTAACTAAGAAATCATACAAAAAGTTATGAGCATTATTCTGGAATTTTCGAAAATTACAGAAGTTCGAAACAAGATCACCAATGGGAAGACAAACTTAAAAACAAGCAGTTCAAGAACAGCCTAGAAGAAGATAGAGCAACACATCAATGACAGAATTTGGACAGGCGATAGACCATGCATAATAATAAATAAATCTGACATTCATCATACACATTCATGCAAGTTAGGAGCATTTAATTCATTATAATCATGACTTTCTAATTTGGGCCTATATAGAGGCCCATAGAAGCATATTTCACAGGTTACATCCCCGCCACATGGGGAGATGAATCATTAAGATCACCAAGGAAAAGTTGAAAAGGAGCAGGACTCTAATACCTTACCCCGATCACGGGGCAGATTGCAATTATCCACAAGCAGCGATGCGGTCATCCTCCTGATGAGATACTAAGAAGTAGACCAAATCAATGAAACGAGGCTCAAAGCGAGCAAATCTTCGAACCTCAGCTTCTTGATGAGATACTGAGAAGCAGGTCGAAGTAATAAAATGGCTAGATTCCTGATGAGATACAAAGAAGTATACCAACTCAGGGTTCGATGTGAACAAATCTTCGAATCCCAACTTCCTGATGAGATATTGAGAAGCAGGGCGAAGCAATAAAAAGTTAGCTTCCTAATAAGATATTGAGAAGTGGACCAAATTCTTCTTCCTGATGAGGCACAGAGAAGCGGATTGAAACAAGCAAGGCGGTCATCTTCCTGATGAGATACAAAGAAGAATACCAACTCAGGGCTCAATGTAATCAAATCTTCGAACCCCAGCTTCCTGATGAGATACTGAGAAGCATGTCGAAACAATAATATGGTTAGCTTCCTGATGAGATACTGAGAAGTAGACCAAATTCGTCTTCTTGATGAGATACAGAGAAGCGGATTGAAACAAGTGAGGCAATCATCTTCCTGATGGGATACAGAGAAGTATACCAACTCGACGCTCGGTGCGAGCAAATCTTCGAACCTCAGCTTCCTGATGAGATACTGAGAAGCAGGTCAAAGTAATAAAACGATTAGCTTCCTGATGAGATACTGAGAAGTGGACCAAATTCGTCTTCCTGATGAGAAACAGAGAAGCGGATTGAAACAAATTATGCGGTCATCTTCCTGATGAGATACTGAGAAGAAGACCAAATCAAACCCACTCTCGATGAGAGCATATCTTTGAATCCCAGCTTCCTGATGAGATACTGAGAAGTGGACCAAATTTGTCTTCCTGATGAGAAATAGAGAAGAGGATTGAAACAAGTGATGCGGTCATCTTCCTAATGAGATACTGAGAAGAAGACCAAATCAAACTCACGCTCGATGAGAGCAAATCTTCGAACCCCAGCTTCCTGATGAGATATTGAGAAGCAGGTCGAAGCAATAAAGTGGTTAACTTCCTGATGAGATACGGAGAAGTGAACCAAATCCGTCTTCTTGATGAAACATAAAGAAGTGGATCAAAGCAAGTGATGCGGTCATCTTCTTGATGAGATACTGAGAAGAAGCTTTAATGATAATAAATAGCCTTAATGATAATAATAATATTAATAACAAGTATAATACTAATGATATTAATTAATAATAATGATATTAATAATATTAATATTAAATATTAAAAATAAAAATCCAAAGGTCGGGTACTCCCCTGACGCGCCACCGCCGGGATCGTCGACCAAACTCTCCAACCACCGTCGATTCTTCCACAGCGAACATCTGCAACAATAACCAAAACAATTTTAAATAAACAAAGATAAAAATAAAGCTTTTGTCAATAAAAAACAATGGAAACTTAAGAACAGCTTTTAAAAAAAAAAGAGAAAGAAAAGGTTTTAAAACGTTTTTAGATCTGAGTTTAATAAAAAGAGAAGACTTTAAAATCAAAAAAAAAGAGGAAAAAGAAAAGGTTTTCACCTACAACGGAGGCTGGTCGGCGCGTGAGGACCAGCAACGGCGACCAACGCGATCGGAGAGCAGTAGATGGCAGCGCGTGGCAGCGACACGCGACGGACGGCGATCGACGATCGACTGGACATTTTGAGGCCATGAGAGCAAAGAAAAGGGTTTTTTTTGGTTTTTTTTTTTAGAAATGAAAACCAAATGAAATTTTGAAACAAAATTTGATTTAAATACTCACGGCGTTGTTTTGGTGTCTGATTTTAAGTGCCAAAATGACGTCGTTTTAAGCTCTTACCCATGGTCGACTCAAAATCCGGCCCGACCCGACCTAGAATCCGCGTGTTTTTAAAAAATGGTTATTTATGCATCTGGTCCTTCAGCTTTTTAAATTTGCAATTAAGTCCTTTTCATACTTTTAATTAATTTCAAATTGGCTTAATAATTTTCATTACTTTTCAATTTAATCCCTTGACCTTTTGAAAGCCCAAGAAGCTGCCACATGTTAATATTTTTGGCTTATTTATGCAATTGTTCCTTTCCCTTTTATTTTTGTTTCAATTAAATCCTTAAATCAAATTCTATTTAATTACAAAATTGGCCCAGAGATTTTTTCATGGTTTTCAAATTAGTCCTTTGACTTCAGGATGCCTGAGGGGCTGCAACGTGTCACTTGTTTTTGGTTTTATTGTCTTGGAGGTCCCCAAACTTCTCCAAAATTATATTTTTAACCTCGAAACTTGTAAAAATTGTATTTTACCCCCGAACTTCCAAAAATTACATATTTACTCTCGAACTTCAAAAAATTTCATTTTTGACCTCGAAACTCCCAAAAATTACCATTTTTCCCCTGAACTTCTAAAAATTCCATTTTTAACTCGAAACCTCCAAAATTACCATTTTGCCCTCGAATGTCCAAAAATTCCAATTTTAACCCTGAAACTTTCAAAAATTACCCTTTTACCCTCGGATGTCCAAAAATTCCATTTTGATCCCGATTTTTTTAAAAGTTACCGTTTTACCCCCGGGTGTTTAAAACTTCTATTTTGATCTCGATTTTTTTAAAAGTTACCGTTTTACCCTCGGGTGTCTAAAAATTCCATTTTTAACCCCGAACTTTCCCAAAATTACCATTTTGTCCTAAAGTCCAAAATTACCATTTTTCCCCCCGGGTAACCAAAAAGTCTCATTTTCAACTTCAATTGCATCATTTTTCTTCCTCATCAATATTTTGCATTTAATTTTAACTATTATGCACTCGTATTTTGTATTTTTAATTTTTGCTTACCATTTATCTGCTTAATCATCTTTCTTGTGTTATTTAATAACCATTATTAACTGCTCATTCATATTAAACTCGCATGTTTGTTTTCAAAATTGTTTTCATAAAAACTTTAAAATCGAGGCAATATTATTTTATTTCGAGTTTCAAAAATTTGTGCATTAACTTACTAGGTGCAATTTTTCTTCAAATCAAAATAATCGAATACCCTTAATCGAGGCAATATTCCTTATCTTCGATTCTGAAAATTTGCGCCTTAACTTACTAGGTGCAACCTTTCTTCAAATAGAAATAATCGAACATCCTTTTCCAAAATTTAAAAAGTTTTACAAAGGAAAGCTCGTTATTTTTGGATCTCGAAATGTTGTGTCCTAACTCACTGTACGTAACTTTCTTCCTCGATCACTTTGAAATAGCGGGACTTCCAAAAAAACTTGATTTCTCTTAAACGTAACTCATGCATTCAAGGATCGTATTTTAAACTTTATTCGAGCTTTCAAAATTTTACGAATAAGACCCGAAAATAATCAATACGGTACCAATTTTGGGCGTAAGAGGGTGTTAATCCTTCCTCATGCGTAACCAACTCTCGAACCTGTTTTTCTGGATTTCGAAGACCTACATGTTTTCAAAACGGTTTTTTTAAAAACGTTTTGTGTTGATCCAATCACACCGAATAAAATATTGGTGGCGACTCCCATTTTCCAACATTAAAATAATTTTTGAAACTTGTCGTTTTCTAAAAAAGATGGTTTCGACAGGTAAAATTGTCAAATATATATATAACCATTATTTAAAAATTTTAATAAAATAATAATACATGACATATGAATATTTTGATATAAGTTTTATCTAAATTTATTTTGATATAATTTAAATATATTCTAATTATTAATTCGATCATGTTTTATAATTATTGGAGCATTCACTATTGCAAAACTTTGTTACATTAAGTGTTGCAACATGATATGTAATGGCAAAAATGCAATATATTTTATTTAATTCGCAATTTGACTTGTATTATTGTAATAATTGTTGTAAATATGTAATATGGCAGCAAATGTAAGAAATAGTTGTGAATAATAAATTAGATAAAACTATATAAAGTTTTTTTTTAGAACGAAGATTCGAATCTAAATTATTTTTAAAGAAAATCAACACTCGATCAACATATCTCAATTTGAATTCAAATTATACCAAAGTTTTTATAAATTGGGAACTAAATTTGAAAGAAATTGAATGGTTTGAATCATACAAGGATTCTTCTATTCCAAGAAGATCAGTCGACAAGCAATGTAGGATTATCTCGTTTTAAAATCAAGGATAATCTAATGATTGATAGAAGACAATTCAGTGTTCAAATTTCAAACTGATTGGATAGGTTTCTTTAAGAAAAAGAATAAGTAGTTGTCTGCAAATATGAAGGTTGTTGAATAGGTTTGCTAAGCATGAGTTTTGAGTGTTTTTATGGAATTCACGTTGGGAATATTTGTGGGTAGAGTTATCGCTTCTTTCAAGGATTAAGAGAGTGTAAATAATTGTACATCGTGAGATTATTTTTGAGTAATTTAAGGTTTTAATCATTGAGTATATTGTGATAATTATTTAAAGAATCCATTCTCTAATATAGGATTTGCATAGGCAGAATAATTACTCGAACTGTGTAAATATTTCGTGTCCAAAGTTCTGTTCAATCAAGTGTTGCAACACTTCTTTCAAAAGAACAGTGCAACACTTGCAAACTTTATTTTGGTCGTAGTTATTTGATTGTAGCTGTACTTGTAACCTCTTACAAAAATATTTATCCAAATCCAATCCATATCTATCGAATTTGTTAAATCGAATGAGTAACTTGATCCTTGGATAGACCTTTCGACCAGATCAATTTTAAATGTTGATTGAGTGAGTCAAATCGTTTTGGATCGAGTTAACTTGGCTTTTAAATATTTTTACTCATTTTGGGTTTTGATCATTTAAGTCTAGAACATTTTGGATTCAAACCAATTTCCACGTTCAAGACATATTAGGTTTGAGTTTCTTTCTATCGGATTAATTTGAGTTTTAAATTTAAGTCATTTCGAGTTTAAAATCATTTTAGGTTCAGGTTTTTTGAATTTATTAAATTACTTATTCAAATAATTTCGGATGAAATTACTCATAAATTCAAGTTAAAACGAAATGAACTGAGTTTGAATTCAATAAACATGTTTGGCTCACTAAAATGCACAAAAAATAGAACAAAAATGAAAAGAATGTTACATAAAATAATGGGAGAACCAAGGGATTAAGGTCCCCAAATGGACAGGAATTAAGTTAACAAGAGACTTCACGGTCCTTAACTTTACCAACAATATGGTTCCTCTCCCACTACTGGCAATCATATAATATTAACATTTAACAATTAACAATTAACAATTAACAATTAACGATGGCTCTATTGTCAATGAAAGATTAAGACATTTTAACTTCTTTTGTTACCTTAGAATTCACTTCAAACATCTTGTCCTTAAATCAATCAAGCTTTACTTTTGCTTTGTCCTTTTCTTTTTCGTTTTAATTTTTATAATTGTTTTTGGGTTTACATTAGTTTTCTAGAACTTGATTTTTTTTTTTTGTTTCGATCTTCAAACGTTAATTTTATTAAAATACGATGATGTGATCGTTTATGATTATGACACATCATCACTTAAAATTTTTTAATTTATGTATTTAAAATTTTTAGGTGGTGATGTGAAGTAATTTCGAATTGTCATGTCATCATATTTTAAAAGGGTGAAATCAGATAATTTTTTTTGAAAAATCAAAATTAAATTTTAATTTTTTATAATTTATATCTTTATAATTTTTATTATTTTTAGGAGGGTAAAGAGAAATTGTACTTTTATTAATTTAAAATTTCTAAATGGTCTAAATGAACAATTTTCCATTTTTTTGGGGGCGAGGGGGGCCTGCCAATCCCCCCTAGCTACACCCTTAACCTTAACGGAATTCAAATTTAGGACTAACTAGGAGAAATTTGTCAAATGCTAAGACTAATGTGGACCAAAAAGAAATTAAGGCCCAAATTGAAAAATATTACCAAATTCAAGGACTCAATATTGCTTTATTATTGTTATAGTATCTCTTTTTTAATCGATGTTTAAAATTACTCAGAACTCTTTCTCAATTTTTAAATAGGAGAACAAAACTTATTTAAATATGTTCAAACCCACATCTTCTTACACTAACTACAATATATTTATATAAGAGAAACTTTTTTTTCATTCTCTATTATTATACTTTAAATTTTTGAATTAGCATCTCGAGTTAATAAATTTATGAAATAAAAAAACATATGAAGTAATAAGGATATTTAAGTTTTTAATCATTTTCAATTAAAATTTTTAAAAAAATATTTTAGAAAATTAACTTCATAGTTTTAACCACAACTTTTTTAACCACCGAAATTACTTTTTATCTATTATTTTAAAAACTAAAAACAAATTTATTACAATAATTTTTATTATTTTTCACTTTCTCGCATTCTTAATATTTTTTCTATTTTTTTCACACGTAAAGTGAGTTTGTTAATTTCTAATATGCTTATATTTGTATGTATAGATACAAGTTTCAAATAAAAA
This sequence comes from Kokia cookei, assembly GCA_039519145.1. Taxonomy (NCBI): domain Eukaryota; kingdom Viridiplantae; phylum Streptophyta; class Magnoliopsida; order Malvales; family Malvaceae; genus Kokia; species Kokia cookei. Next base: position 1,096,286 of record CM076907.1, on the reverse strand, counting down.
TATGTCGTATATTTCAAATGCACTTTATTAATGTTTATTATTTTTAACATATTAATTACCATTATACATATAACACTTTTATAATTGTGAAATGACAAAAATAAAATAAAACTTCGGATCTCACGGATCAAAATAAAATTGCAAAATTTTAGAAGGTCAAAATAAAAAATTTATCATTCTATTAATACTAGGGACCAAGGCTCTTGTCTGTCCTCTTTATGCTAACTTTGTATTTAAGTTTTTAATGGATCCTAGTTTCGGATTCATTAATTTAAAATAATAGATGTAATTTAATATGAATCTAAAGTCTAATAAAATGATAATAAATAGTACATTGATAATGAAAACATTATTAATAAAATAATTATGATATTATATTATTGATTTCATAGATTTAAAAATACGAAAAATATTTTATCAACAAAAAATGAGAAACGTAAATAATAAACATACTAATTATTAATTGATCAATTTTTATCGAGCTGAAATTTGTGTTGAATCAAATAAATTTGGTTAAATATAATTATTATTTATAAAATATTTTTTTTTTGAATTTTAACGAATAAATAAATAAATTTATACATTATAAAATTAAATTACCAAAATATTGATATTGTTAATCATTATAAGAATTACAATAATTTTATATGATTTATTGAAGTAATAAATCTCTCAATGTCGTCAATCAATAGCCTCCTCTCAATTTGAAGTATCTCTAAGGGTTGGTTGGGAAATTTCCATTTGCTAAAAAAATAGAGATACCCTTATTATTATTTTTTTCATAAATAATCTCCTTCACATTTCTTCCCCATTGATAACGTTTTTGGAATAATAAAATGTTTTTTTTGTGGGTAAATAAAATATAAAATAAGTTACTTATGTTTCATTTTGTATCCTTAAAATATTTAAAAACTCTCACAAAACCTTCCAAATTTTTTTGAGTTAGTTAATAGTTGCCACTTGTTTGGTCATGAAAATAAATTCAATACCTATTATCAGTGGCGGAGTTTAGTAAAGAACTAGGGATCATGGTTTCCATAAAATGGTAATTTTTTAATTTAGACTCTTTATAATTTATAAAATTTTAAATTAGTAATGATAAAATTGTACTTTAGCCCTCCAAAAATGATAAAAGTTCGATTTAACCCTTTAAAAATTATAAAGATATAAACTATTTAAAATAATGAAATTACAATATACAATTTAATTCCGGTCCCCCAAAAAAACTTTCTTGACTCTACCACTACCTATTATTAAGACGCCTTTACTTAATTCGAGGAAAATTGTATGGGATGGTGACTTCTAATAACTTTTGCCAAAATGTTAAATGTTAAGAAGTCAACATATTTTTTTAATAATAATTTTCATCAAATTAATCCTAAATTTTAATTTTTTTTTTGGTAGAAAGAGACAGCTAAAAGCGATTACAAAATTAAACACATACTAGCATAACGCCTAAATGCGATCATCATCTAATAATCTAAGAACTGAAAATGGGGGTGTGTGAAAAACTCAAAATAACCCATCCGTTGGCATAAAAATTTTCGCCATATGACCAGCAGCTCTGTTCAAAGATCTTGGAATATGATAGAGACGAACCTCACATTGACGATGAAGTAACTGATACAACAAACGTACTTCAACAATATTGCTTTGTGCGCCACCACCTGAAGAGAGTAAGTCGACTAATAACACACTGTCACACTCCGCTTCAATCTTCCTATAGCCCTTATCCCATGCAAGATTCAATCCTTCCAATAAAGCACGCGCTTTCACTTTGAAGACAGAATCAATATCGAAACGTAAATTATAACCTTATTGCCAGTCTGCTTTAGAATAATTAAAAAGTTAACACTATAATCTTTGTCAAATACAGGTACTACATTGAATAAAAAAAAACACAAGAATTAAAAAAATATCAAATGATGTATTAAGGGCAATCTTTTTTAATATTTTTCAATCGAGTAGCATGTAATTAACTTGCGACACTAAATTTATTCACGAGGTTTTAATTACTACAAAGTTTGATTGAGGATTATCAAAAGCAAAAGGGTTGCTTAGGAGAAAAACCAAATTAATAAACTCTAGAAATGGTGTTAATATGATGTGAAAGAAAATCTTTTCCTTTGTTTAGTAGGAGCACCTAAGGTTTAATGGTATAACATAATTTTCACCTTTGAATTAAGTCCTCAATTTTAACTACTAAGAATTTTTTTTTTTTTTTTACTTTTTAAACCCCAATCCGAAAAGGTAAAAGAAAAAGGGGGTTTCCAATAGGAAAATCATCCTAACTTCACTACAAGTACCAACAATTCTCACCAATCAACCTAATAAAAGTGGATTTTTCAAACATAATTTTTTATTATGTCGGAATTTAATTGTAATTGAATCTCAATTATTAGTGTTACCCCTCAATTTTATTATATTTATGATTTTTTTGAATATTTTTATATTTATAATTATATATATTACAACAAAGGTTGCAATATAAAAATAAAAAAACTAATAAGTATTGAATGTAGTGATAAGATTATTACATTTTTAAAAATAGAACTTAGGTTCAAATCCTAAGCACGAATCTGGAAAAAATTATCAAAATAAAAGAAAAAGGTTTAAGGGTGTAAAAAACCATCAAATTTTTTTAAAAAAAGCTATCAAGTCCCTGTTTTTTTTTCCACTCAATTGAGTACTTGAACTTCCAAAATATATCAAAAAGATTTTTAAACTTTTTCAAAAAAAACATTAAACTTCTGTTTTTTTAACACTCGATTAAATATCTGAACTTTCAAAATGTATAAAAAAAAAAAAATCTCTCTTTTCGCGTTTGTTTGAAGAGTGAACATGATTTCCATTCCATTTCACAACAATTTAGTAAGGTTAGTTCCCTTCATTTCAATTTCTTTCACACCCAATAATTTTTTTTAACCAAACAAAAAACAAATAAGTTTTTAACATTCCACATTCCATTCAAGCTTGTTTGCCTAAATTAATTAAACCAACAAGCTTAAAACAATAAAGGTGTGATCTCTTTATATATTGTCAATCAATAATATTTAAAATTATTTTGTTTCTATATGGTTCTTGGATGAAAAAAGGGTCTCTAAAAATAATAATTAGTAATTAAAATACTTTGTTCAAAAAGTAATTAAAATACTAGTATCGGTACCAATAAGTAGTTGGGTGTAATGGTGAGGCATATTGCACTCCTAAAAGAAGAACCCATGTTCGAACATTGGAGATGACATTGTTGAGAGGGATAGTCACGAACCTCGAATATGGACTATAAAATGAATGTGAAAAATATCAAAAAAAAATATATATATATATCGGTGTTGAAATTCAAATTTTATTTTAATCCCATAATAAAATAAATTTTATTTTATTTTAGTAGATTAAAATTGTTTTAATCCCATAATAAAATTATGAACTGTGTAAAAATAAATGTAAAAGATAAAAAATTTACCTAAATTAAAATTAAGGGTTTTAATAGGTAAAATTAATAGACTAATTGCTTATTTAACTAGAAATAAGTATAGGGACATGTTTAAACATAGCATAGTAGTTTGAAGATTTTTTGATATATTAGCTTTAAATAAATTTAAATTTTTGTGAAATTTATATATACCGTTGGTATATACCCTCCCCGTGTCCCAAACATGTGTCCTCAACGGGTGAATTGAATGTTGTACGTGTGTCCTTGTCGTGTGAACCATACAATGAGTGAACCTTAGACAACAGTTGATATCACGGCAAATCCTCACTAGATCACTTTTACTAGACCACCTTTACATAGTGCACGTGAGTTTCTAAATACATTGATTATCGAACTATATTAAGATGTCACATTCATGATTTAGGACGTCATATCATTGTTACTACAAGGAAACAAGTAAAAAAGATATAACTTTACTGGTAGTGAATTTAGGATGCATGGGACTCCTTTGTTCCACTTATATAAGCCTAACCAAGATACCAAAGAAGGTTGAGTAAGAGAGACTTAACTCCATCTAGATCAATCCCACCAAACAACCATCCAATCCACCAAAAACAATGACTCTCCGCCCTAGCCAACGGTAAATCACTACCGACACATTCGTCTCCTCCTCCTTGTTGATTTTACCAGTCAATTACTACTCCAGATTATTTAAAAAATAATTATTTCAAGTAAATCCAAATTACAATTTTTTTGCACTTCTAATTTGGGTCCTTTTGATATTAAAGATTTAAATCCAAAACCATCTATTTCAATGAAATTTTATTAAATCAATTTAATCATTAATTCAATTATACAACATTTAAACATTTGAGAAGTGATTGTATGAAACTGTGATTCCATGTTATTACTATTCCTTTCCAATAGGAGAATGACACATTAGATTTTTCCTCCTGATTTTTAGCATTTTTAGTTGGATTTGAATTTTTTTCAGGAGGAAAAAGCTTATTTGTCATTCCCTTATTGAAAAGGGATAAGGATGACATTAAATCACAATTTTACACCATCCTTTCTATTAAACATCTCGTCTATATTAGGTGCATTCAAACTACTAACCAATGTCTTTAATAGAGAAAGTTGACAATTTAATATTGCAATATATCGACTTATAATTATTACTTTTTTCTAAAACTTTTTCTTATTCTATTTCTAGGTAGTGTATTGTTGGAAAGAACAAGCATTTGATGTAACTTAGCTTAGACATTGTCATCTCTTTCAAGTTTCATCAATCCCATATGCTTTTAGAAAGTCATAAATTTAGGTCATATTTGTGTATTTTACCCAATCATAAGTAGGGATGATGTCAGGGATGAAACCAGAAAATTTGTTTATGGAAGATCGAAATTATATTGTATATTTTTACAATAATAAAAATGAAATTTAACCATTTTAATAATCTATACTTTATGATTTTAAAGAATTAAATCAAATTTCATCATTTTATTTTTATTAATTTAAAATTTTATAAATTTTAAAGAGACCTAAATAGAAAATTTTCCATTTTAAAAAGGGCCAAGGCCTCTGTCAACTCTCCTGGCTACAGTTGCAGGCAAAAGCTCTGGTTTCTTAAAATAAAAAATTACATCTTACATTTTTTTAAAATTTATGAAGTTGTAAGTTAATAATAATAAAATTATAGTTTGATCTTAAAAATGATAAAATTTTGATTTAATCTTTCTAAAAACTATAAAGATATAAACTAATACAATGGTGAAATTAAATTTTTGCTCTCAATAAAATATATAACTTAATTTTGAGCCCAAAAAATATTTTTGACTTCTCTCTAATCATAACCATGTTTAAAATCATTGTCACGTCCGTAGATATTAGATGCATTCATCCCTACCTCATCTCACTTCGCTTCAATTTAACTTTTGTTATTTATTTTTAATATTTTCAATATTTTAAAGTCACATATATTTAAACAAAATTATTCAACAAATATTTAAACATAAAATATATATTTTTATAATATGTTATTACATTTTTACCTTTTTAATAGTTTATATATACAATGATAAAATAATAATTTCATATAGCGAAGTAGGGTGGGAGGGAGTAAGTAATTACCGTAATCGCTTGATACCTCAAAAGAAAAAATCCACCTTATCCTATCTCGCATCTATTTAAAAAAAAAAAAAATCTGCTCCATTCAAAATGGATTGATTTGAAATTCATTGGACGATTCGATTTACCATTCATTACAAAGGCTTGAGCTTAAATCCTATTATGTGTATTCTATATAAAATATTTAACATGACAAATACACCCTCAAAATAATACAATTTACTTTATAATAATATAAATATATTTTAATCATTACTAGTGTTGATTTAACTCATTCACATCAACCAGGAGTGAAACCAATTGCCAGCTTCACCACTAGCACTAATTAAATTAAAAACTTAATATACAATAAAATAAAATTTTAAAATATATTTCTATTTTTTTTAATTTTGGGTTCAGTGCTCTTGTCAGTTGACAGCTTCCACACTGACACTAATTAAATCAAATACTTAATATTGTTTTCGTATCATATCAATTATTTTCGGCGTCTATTTAATTAAATTTAATGAAATTGGGGTTTAGGGTAAATATATGCTTAGTTTAAAATGATAATTAGAGGCTTTCTCCATTCAACTTTCCATTTAAATAATCAATGCAAAGCTGGTTGCCGAATCTATCACTAAATTCAATATATATATTAGATTATAGTAAACGTGAGTGAAAAATATGTAATAAAAAGAATTTATATTGAAACGATAAAATTAAAAAAGTTGTAAAAAACAAAATGAACTTCGAGGAAAATTGTCTTTCGTGCTCTGGCATGAGCAGTTGTCATGAAAGCTTGATTCTCGGCGTCGCAAGTGCTTCGATTATAGTATTTTGCTGGGTGTGTTTTTTAGATAGAAATTAAGTATTTATAAGATATAATTATTGTTCGTTGAAATGATGTTTTAGATAGATTTTACGAGTGAATTCAAGAAATCAGTAAGGGTCTTGAACCTTTTTAAAATGGGGAATTTTTTATTAGGCTTATGAAAATTTTCAAAATTTTTATATTAGTAAAAGTAAAATTACACTTTGTCTTTCTAAAAATGATAAAAATTTTGATTTAATCTTTTAAAAATTATATTTTTACTATCATAAAAATTACAATTTAATTTCGACTCCCCTAAAAATTTTTTTAGTTTCGCCTCTGACTCCACGCATGCATACGCGTATCTTATCCTAGACTTAACACGTGTTCGTCGATCCACTTATTTGACTTTACACTCTTTACCTGCGAACACCTAAAGACATGTAATCTTGACTTGCAAATTTTTTTTACGAGCCCTTAATAGATCTACTTTATAAAACCTAAATTCAATTCGTGAATTAGTAATTTGAGTTTATATCCAAATTTTAAGTTGACAACTAGAAATACCATAACAAACATACGGTACTACTTGAATTAATAGAGTACGGAAGACAAAATCCTCTCTCAATGATCCCTCTCTTCAAGAAACCTATGCGGATAAAATAACCCAATTTGCGCACTTGAAATCCTTGCGATTTTATAACATTCGATCTGAAAACTATTTCAACTGTCCAAAACTGTTTTAGTTCTCAATTTCATAAGAAAGTACAAAATATTGCTTACGTTTGATTATTAAAAAAAAAAATCAATCATACAACGAGACTTGAAATAGAAAAAATATTTTATAATCGACATCCAAATGAAAGTCAATCCTCCAGGTCAGCCCAAAATGTTTTTTTATTTATTTTATTTTTAATTTTTATATTGAGAAAAGGATTTCGATTTTAAACTCTTCAGCTAAAAAAATTCAGTCAATCAATCATTGAATTGAATATTGAGAAATAGGCCTAGGAGTTAGCAGCGGGGAAGTTCGAAATTTTTTTTAAAGAGGTGAAAATTAAATTATAATTTTATGATAGTAAAAATATAATTTTTAAAGGATTAAATTAAAATTTTATTATTTTTAGAGAGGATTAAAATGAAATTTTATTAATTTAAAATTTTAAAAATTTTAAATAAAAAAATTTTATTTTAAGAGAGATCCAGGCTTTTGTCAACGCCTAAATTCTCCCGAGTCGTGGGATGTTAGGATTTTATATGAATTTTGTTAGCAACATTTTTTCGAAGGCTCAAGTAATATTATCCTTGAAAACTTTTTTTTATATATTTTTCATTTTTATAAATTCTAAATTATCAGTTGATTAGTATTAAATTAAAGGTTAAAATATATAATAAGTCCCCCCACTTTTATTTTTAAAAATTCAATCATCTATTTTTTAGATTTCAAAATTTAAATTTAATTGTTAAATTCAAGTTCATTATAATATTATTCTTTTAACTACATGATTATTAAACGAATTATTTCCTCCAAAATATTACACGAACAAATTTTAAAAAAATAATTGACGTTATTAACCATTGAACGTGTAGAATTTGTGCATTTAAAACATAAAAGGTTTATAATGAATTTACTCTAAGGGTCAAATTCACACAATTGGTAAATATTAAATGATAAAATTAACAGTACGCCAAAACATTACTAATAATTCCTAGGACATAAGATATATGTGTACCCTTTTTTTTTTTTTTTCAATTGAGAATGAGATATTTGATTTATTTTTCTTCTTTTATAACAAAAAAATACCGAATGATTGAAATACTTGCATGACTGCGGAGCTAGGACACAGTAACGTATTAAATCCTCACAACTTTGGAAAGCGTGCCAACAGAGGTAATTAAGGGAAAATGGACATAGCAATGGTATTAAATCCTTATAGAACTTTGGTAAATAATGTAAAAAAATTGCGTCCAAGGGAATCCGTTCTTTTATTGAGAGAAGTTTTGAAGAGTCGTTTTCTGAACAATTGATTCGAATTTCGAATAATTTGTATTATTTTTGAGGTATTTATCTCTCAATTTCAAGGAAAACTTAAAATATTTATAAAATTTATTTACCTAGAGCCCATCAAAGAAATATTTTATCATTTCGATCTTGATGCGGTTTGAGCTTAAGTCCATAATGGGTCGTAATGGGTAAAGACACTAATCAAGTGGAACCAAGTATGCTACGGTAAAGCATATAAGAACTTGGTTGATGGTTCGATCATCCATGGGCACATTTTTTATAATTAATTTCTAACAATATTGACACCTCTCTCGTAAGTTTATAGGTTGTATCTACAACAACCGACAAGCTCTTTAAAGAAAATAAAACTCGTGAGTGAAACAATACTTTCCATTGAAAATCTGAAACCAACCTCCCCTCAACAATAAAATTTTGTCAATTACTTGTACAATAATTTTAATAGTTTGAGTTTCAATCATAATATATATTTATTTTTAAGTTAATACTTTTTGTACATACTAATTTTTAATATCATATGCATTGCGTATAATTTTATTTGTTTAATTTTTAATTAGTTTTGAATTAATTTATTTTTTATTCTGGTTATTTATAATGGGTAATCATAATTTTTTTTTTAGTTTTTAAATAATATAAAAAATTGAAACTATATAAGAAAGTAAATTATAATGTCAATTGAAAAAAATAACATAACGTACAACAATTATAATAATAATCCATGATTAATAAAAAATATTTAAATTAAATAATAAATACATTTAATAATAATTGTGATTAAAAAATAATTGTTAGTTTGACTTCCTTTTCAAGATAAATAAACAAATAAAAGAAACGATTTTAAGAGGGTTTGTTTCACACTTTAAATTTAGAGAAAATTTTTAAAAATAATATCAAAATATTATATTATCTCATCATCAATTAAAATAATCTTTAATCACTCGTTGATGTCATCATTGTTCAAATACGATTTAATATTACCTTTTCGAATAATCATTGTTTTAATTCTCCATTTTTTTTTATACAATTCTAACTTATTAATGCTAAAAATATTCATTTTTTTCACCGATAATTTATTTTTTATTATGGTTATTTATAATTGGTAATCATAATTTCTTTTAGTTTTTAAATAATATAAAAAATTGAAACTATATAAGAAATAAGAAAGTAAATTATAATGTCAATTGAAAACAATAAAATAACGTACAACAATTATAATAATAATAATCCATAATTAATAAAAAAATATTTAAATTAAATTAATAAATCCATTTAATAATAATAGTGATTAAAAAAATATTTGTAGTAGTTTGACTTCCTTTTCAAGATAAACCCACAAAATAATTTTAAACTACATCAAACAAATAAATAAATAAAAGAAACGATTTTAAGAGGGCTTGTTTCACACTGTAAATTTAGAGAAAAATATTAAAAATAATATCAAAATATTATATTATCTTATCATCAATTAAAATAATCTTTAATCACTTGTTGATGTCATCATTATTCAAATACGATTTAATATTATCTCTTCGAATAATCATTGTTTTAATTCTCCATTTTTTTTTATACAATTCTAAGAATATTCATTTTTTTTCACCGATAATTATCTTTAAATGCTACTTGGTTAGATATTCCTAACCATTGAATTCTATTATAAAGCTAAACTTAAATTTTAATTAGTATATAACTCTGATATTAATTAAATGATAATTCTATTCGAATAATAATTCTGTTATACATCAATAAAATTGACATATATTTAAATAAAATAAAAAAACACAAATATGTTAACTAATATTTATAAATTAAATTATTATTATTATTAAAAATAATTTAATAATATAATAAAAAATATTCTTATCAGTAAAATTTTTTCTTTAATTTTTTTATTTGTATATTAATATATTTATACTAAAGAGAATTTTTTTTATGAATTATAATAAAAAATCAAAACTCTAATAATAACGTGATTAATTCGACTCAAACTCAAATAATTTTTTAAACGATAAAATTATGAATATATTAACTATCAAACTAACATAGAAAAAATTTACCGGAGCTGCAATGGACGGTTGATGGGAATCGAGGATTCGCTGTATTTTGGGTTATAAATGATAAGTGTACCATTGTTTTCATAAATGAAAGGCGACAAGCAATAATGCCTATCTGTCCACATGCAATTAACCTCTCTCTCTCTCTCTCTCTCTCTCTTTTTTCTGAAAAAATGAACCTCACTCTCTTAGTTACAGGTGGATGGTTTTGGGATAAATTAAAATCTAATTTAAATTAATCCAAGTCCAAAAGGTTTTAAAATGTAATAAATAAATGTGACCATAATCCATTCCAAATTACTGGTGCTAATCTATATTTATTGAAAGTGTTACAAATATAATATAATTAAAATATAAATCTAAATATATATTCGAGTAACCATAAATATTAAATTGTTATTGTATAAATGGATTTGCTTGATATATCACAAAATAAAATTGAACTATTACAACAAGGATTAAAAATTTGTACTAAAGCCATCTAACTAAATTAATTGGACAAAAACTACAAATGTATACTATAAGGCTCAAAAATCTATGCATATAATTATGCATAACGAGTTTTGAACTTGGTTTGCTTTTTTGGTGTCAAAGTTTATTGACATGACTACTAAATTTGCTCATGAGTGGGGCCACTCACTCAAGTCCGTCCAAAAAAAAAAAGATTTGAACAAAATTTGAGGTCCAAAAAATGGATTTAGGTAAAATTTAATACCCATTTTTTATATGGGTCGGACCTTGAGCAATATTTTTTTATTCAAGCCTGGCTCAGCCGACTCAAATATTATGTTACGAAACAATATTATTTTAATTATATATGTTAAATAATTAGTATATATATTTATATTTATATTAAATCCCTAATAAAATAACAATTAAATTCATTGTCCAAGATCTAAAAAAAACCTACCCAACTAAATAATTGAACTCAAAATATAAAATTTTAACATTTATATTTAATACGATAAAATATTTATTATATTTATTTCTGTTTTTTAATCTAATAAAACATTTATTATATTTGTAGTAGTATTTTTTAATATAAATAATTTTTAATGTGTTAGAAAATTTTTATTTTAGCATTTTTAGTGCATTTAGTATATTATATTTTTTAAAAAATAATAATTTTAAATAAAAACTAATCTAAACAAATCAAATATGGGTAGGTCGGACCCAAGTTTACTTTTCTTAAATTTGATTGGGTTTGGACAAAAAATTAAACCTATTTCTCGAACCAAGATCAAGCTTAAAAAAGTGATCTAAATACCTTGCATAGGCCCGACCCATAAACAAATTTAATAGTTACCCATACATATGCACCCCTACATACGCACACACTACTATATAGGTACACTTGTGGATTGAACCTTAACATCCTGCATGAACCAACTCACTTCAACCAATGGACCTATCACTTGAATTCACCCCATTGATTTTTCAGTTGGTAAAGAGTTGAACTATAGAGTTTAAAATAAGATTTTATTATAGTGGGATCTCGTGAGATTTTTTTTAAATTAACATTTGTGATTAAAACTTAAAAATTAAAATACTACAATTATCTTATCAAATCACATCAAAATTTGAAAAAATACTTTTTGATAGTAATAATAATCATTATTAAATTTTTCAAAAGCACTTTTTTAAACCACTCTTTCACCCCCACTTCTCAACTAAAGTAACTCTTTTAGTAAAAAAAAAAAAAATTGAGAAATTTCTAAGGCTGAAAATTAACAAAAAGAAATGAATGGAAATTCTTTTAAAGGAAAAAAAATGAATCGATGCAAAGTTGAATCCACAAGAAATCACTCCTACAAGTTATAACTAGACATGATTATGGGTCGAGTTACTCGTTCAAGCTTGAAAGCTCGTCTGAAAAGTGAGAGGATTTAAGCAAAAATATAAACTAGAAAAATGGGCTTAGATAAAAAATAAGACACTTTTTCTAAACGGATCGAGCTTTGGGTAAGTTTTTTTTGTTTGGGCTCGGCCCGAATTTGCCTAAATTTTTGTTCACTTCTATTTTGCTGTTGTTTGCTACCATTTTGCTATTATATTGTTATTATTTTGTTGTTATTGTTTAGATATTATATGATTCTTGTTTTATTATTAATTTTACTATTATTTTAGAGGCATTTGCTTGCTAAGTTGCAACTATCTTAGTGTTGTTATTTAAGTATAAAATTTTTTTAATGTATTTTCAAATTTTTTAGGATCATTTATTTTAATGTTTTTAGTGTATTTAATTATATATTTATGTATTATAAAATTTTTAATACGGATGAGTCGGACTAGGTTCGGGTTTAATATTTTTTATCTAGGCTGAACTTGGCAAAATTTTAAACGCATTTTTTTGAGCTGGACCCGAACATAGAAAATAGGCCTAAAATTTTGTATTGGCCGGACCCGGCCTACGATAAAGTCTAACGAAGCACACAATTAAAATCCAATCAAAATAACATTGAATCAAAGGATAAACATTGAATCAAAATAACATACGATAAAGTCTAACGAAGCACACAATTAAAACAGTTTAATGCTCATGGATGCATCTCGGATGCAATTGTCTTTCCTTCAAAATTATTCCATTATTATTTTTATATAATACAAGTTTAAACTTACACACCTATATCTATGTACAAACTAATAACATGTGAACTTGTGGATTGAACTTTGACATCAAATATGAATAAATTCACTTCAATCAATGAACATATACTTAGATTCACTCCATTGATTTTTTTTTTTTATGTCGATAAAGAGTTTCTCAGTAGAGTATCGAATAGATCTTATGAGATTTTTTTTATATAAATACTGTAGTTAAAAAATAAAAATAAAGATATGTAACTATTAATTCAAACCACATCGAAAATTAAAAAAAAAATGTAATGATGACTTCAAATTTGTTAAATTTAAAATTTTTACAATTTTTAATCTTGAATTAAAAATAAACTCAATTTTCCAAATCACATTTACAACCTTTACATAATCAACTATAAATTGATACTTTTTCTTCGTTCTTATTTAAATGTTAATTTAAACTCACTAAAAATATATTTTTTTTTAAAAAAAAGAGAGGATAGATATTTAGAAAATGAAGAAAACCCATCATATTTTTTTCTAACCAAAAGGAAAAAGGAGCTCACTACCGACAATAGAAAATACTTGAACGGAAGAGAACAAATCCCCAAATGGGATAAAAGATAGGGACTAATTACATTTTAAAAAATGACAAAAAATTGTAGATACATTGATCTACAATTTGCATTTTTTTAACCTACAAATGGAAGGACTTACAGAGGGAACATTACCATTGCCTACATTTATTTATTTGTTTATTCACTATTTCACTTCTTTCGAGTCCGAATGTTTAGCATCACTGCTTGAACAAGATCCTTCCGAGCCACTAGATCCGACCTGCTTCGAATCAGGATGTTTTATAAAGCTATCTGTCATGTAGGTGGATGAAAGTGTAGCGAAACTCACGGTGGCAATGCCATCAGAAATGGGACTTATGTCCCTAGTTCCGCTGTATAGACCTCTGCTTCCGGTAACAAGGATACCTTTTTTGTCAACTGCCGGTAATACATCAATTAATGGAGGGTTGCTCTGTGCCGAACCACTGATGAGTAGCCGGAGAGTTTCTCTTGCACCTTTTTCCACTACAGAATCGGTTGTATCAGGTAATAAGGGGTTTACGAGGTTTGGATGTAATGGAGGGATTGAGGTTGAAATAGTAGGACCTGCACTAACCAAATAACCTTGTCCTGAAGAGCAAACATCAATGACTGGGATATGAACAATTGGATCACAAATCAAAGGTGTGAAGGTCGGAATTTGCTGTGAACTCGCCAACGGTAATCGGACCAATGGTTCCGGGAGGAAAGTTGGAAAATCCAGTGATGGTACATCAGTAAGACCAAGTGGTAGAGTTGGTTTCAACGAGCTGGAAGAACCATTTGTTGGCAACATTGATGAAAGCGGTGGAAGCTTAAAAGATGAGATTGAAGAGGCAGGGAGTTCGGAAGTAACTGAGCGTTGTAGTCCTGATGATCCTGGGGGACACCAACAATAGTAAGGAGAAAATAGAGGAGGTCCTATGGAGGAAACCTGAGAAACACCGCTTGGAGTTGGTGGAGCAGCAAGTTTTCCGAGTGATTCAAGGAAGTTAGGAGTGAGCGAGCAACTCTTGCTGTCCAGAAGATTGTCGGTTCCAGCTTGATTGCAATCAGAAGAATCATTTATAATAGGCAAAGCAACTGTAAGGCCCTCGGCTAATGGAAAGTTATCTCCATGCCTTCGCAACTTATCCCTGGTGGTGCTTCTAGGGAAAGATGAGTTTCGGATCAAACCCTCTTTGAAAGAGCTTGATTTTGGACTTAAGCTACCTTGATAAAATGCATTCACCTTGGATGTTTGACTGCTAGAATGTCGGGATCGCAAAGATTTTGACGTGGCTGATGAAGATTGCCCATTGTGCACAACGATAGCATCGTGCATGGTACTGGGTGAAGGTGAACTAGAACAACTTGCTTGCGTATTCACAGATGATCCTAGGAGATAGGCACGAAGCTGAGTTGCAAAACAGCCTAGTCGTGACTCGCTGATTCCAGTTAATTCAGCTATAGATGGTTTTCTTTTGATTAGATCCTTCATCTATCGAAGGCAAAAAAACACAAATATTAAACAGAAATCACTCAAACAAACAAAGCAATTTGCACAGAACTGGTAGTGAGATTATTAAAGAGTTAAAAATCGGTTACCTTTGAGAGCAATTCAACCCCCAAGAGCTTTGATCTTTCCGAGCACCAGTAGTAAAAAACTTCGCCATCTGGCAATTTCACAAGGAAAGATCGTCCAGAACTGTCTGTTGGGATCTCGTTGATGGAAACAGTAGCACACTGAGGTTCGTCACTTAAGGTAAACAATCTCTCTGTCTGACCATCATCCCCCACAAATGAAAGGCGCAAGTCCGATGTTGGCAAGAGCGTGAGACTCAAATTTCCCCTGTGAAATTCAACAAGATTTAGGAAACATTTTCATTTAGTAAGAACACATTTACAAGTAAAATATAAACAGCAATATGATAAAAGCATAATTATCATATCTATAACATTACAACTGGTATGCACCAAGCTGTAAGATTTAACAGTTTAAATCATCCCAAAAAAGTCCTAGTGGGAATTTTAAATGGATCGGCTCTAAGTTAAAAATTCAATATAACAAAACCCTAGAGAGATTCAGTTCATTCTATCTCAAGCATATCACACACGAAACTAAAAGTACCATCTGCAATGACATTAGTCCTATAGAACTTAATATTTGGTTTTGCTCAAACAAACAATAAGACGCCACTACTCAACCCAAGTATTTAATGGACTCAAACAAGCAGGAGGATATCATGACACATCTAACAAGCTTCCTTTGCAAAGGCATGAACAAATATGAAAACTTATAAGGGGTTATCAGAAATCCCTATAGAGAATTTGATCAAGTTGACGACTACAAAACAAAACAATCAATAAGAAAATGAATGGCACGATAGACATACAAGTTCAAAAACAAGATTGCAACAAAACTGGACATAATAAAGAATGGCAGGGTAAACATACAGTTCAAAAACAAAATTGCAACAAAACTGGACATAATAAAGAATGGCAGGTAGACATACAGTTTAAAAACAAAATTGCAACAAAATTACTTAGACATAATAAAGAATGGCAGGGTAAACATATAGTTCAAAAAACAAAATTGCAACAAATAAGACTACTGACACTAACAAAGCAATATAAGTTTAATTCATACAGGTATTAAGACTACTGACACTGACAAAGCAATATAAGTTTAATTCATACAGGTCACTAGCACCAATCTTACTTATTATTGATTCATTGAATGTCAACCTTGTATATCCACAAAACAGCAGCAGCAAACTATATAATATAGGAGATGAAACTACCTTTATTTCCTCATTATTCAGAGATCATTATAGAATACGCCCACTTTACCTACAAGTCAAAAGATATATTTATTTGGAAGCATTTTCATGATGACCAACAACAAACTAAAATAGAACCCTGCAATTTCTATTGACTATTAACCACTAAATATACACCTTCCATCCAAATTATGCGTAGGGTCAATGTGGAACTACAGGACATATTTCAACACGTGAAATCAATTAAATTAGTTGCTAAATCAAAAAGTATTGACAAAAATGAGTATACAATTCAGATATAGGTTTTTTGCAGACAACAGTTATCAAAACATGATAAAAAGACTAACTTTTAAATGTCTAACCATGCTGAATGCAACCAGAAAAGATGAACGAATCTAAATAAATCATGAAAACCAATCCAATATGGACTCAACAGTCAACACTAGGCTAAATTAAAAAATTAATGCCTTCATTATCAAAAGACAGACAGTCACTACAATTAAGAAATAATATAACATAGAGTAGAATGATACTTGGATGGTATGACTGGTTTAAGTAAAGCGTTGGTATCCCCAATTTAGCAGAGTTGATATAAGAAAAAAAACACGGAAATAAGTTACTTGCAAATGTCAGCACATATAAACACGTGATAATACATGACATGCAAACTTACAGGTAGTAAACAAGGGTAACATACTGTGACAACCAGAACATTCTAAATCATGTATATTTTAGACCAGCTGCCTGCATGGAACACTGAAAGCATTACCATATAACATATGCAGTCAATTAAACACCTATCTTAATACCAAAACAGACACATTAAGGGCCTAAAAGAGTCGTTGAAGAGATCCACGGTAAATTGACAAAATGCTACATGCTTAAAGGCTATGAAAGTTCAAAGGAATGAGACCATCAAATTGGTATCATTGATGAATATGAATTATGGATAAAAATCTAGGGAAAATGTGCTAATATCTATAATTGGTCTCCAATATTTCAAACTAAGCATTAGCTAACTAATTTGATAATTTAAGGTTCCTAAATAGAGGAAAAGAAGCAAACTTGTAACTGTAATGAACTATTAGCTACCAAGCAATTGGCTTTGATTGGGCTAATGTGAAGATTCTTCTTTCTTTCTAGCTAGCTAGCTAACAAGCAAGGCTATCTATTTTAATTGTCACCTTTGATTTCTAGTTTCATCAATATATATGTATATGTTATGATAATTTATAATTAGATTATTTAATTTAATATCTTAATTAGCATATCGCCTACTAAAGACAATTTCCCTAAATCATTTAGATAAAAGGTTAGTTTCTAGAAAGAGCAGAATGTTAAAATTCTACTGAAATTGTTAACAATTAAGCATGCGGCTCTGTTATATATGCTAAAGGTAAATTCTACTGATTTGCAACAGTAGATGACATTCAGAGCAGGATAATCTATGATAAATCCAAGACTCCGATATCATCAAAAGTTCAATTACCTTGCAGCAGTAGGTTGAAAACAGGTTCCTTGCTTGTTAATCTTCCCCACTCGAATTGAAACCAAAGGAATACAAAAGCACCTCGCCAGCATACCAACTTCCGATGGCTCAAAATACTGAAAATTTATCCAAAACAAATGAAATTACACACACAAGACAGCCAAATTGAAAATTTTATGAAGAAAATATAAATATGAGCTAAATTTCATCATAGAATTCGATATAAATGGAAAATTTTATCAATTGAAATCCCAATCTATCAAAATACCTGACTCAAATGAGCTAACAATCGATCCTCAGCTACGCCGTTCGAAACATTGACTTTCAACAAAGGCTTTAACCTTTCATCGGTTCGACAAGCGCCGATTACTTGCATATCCAAAGCTTGTAACCATTGCAGAACCCTATCTTCTCGATCGCTTTGTTGAAGCAACAAATCTCCATCGTTTTCCTCTACGAATATGTCCGTTAACCGTTCCGTAAGTCCGATTTCGTTCCTCACCTCACCGTTCTGTCCCGACGTCGTTCCAGATCCAACGCTAAAGGTATCAACGACGCCGTTGATGGACGAAGAAGCGTCCGACGAACCGATTAATTCGTCGTCGTCTCGATCCATGCGGTCGTCAACAAATTCTCCGTTACTAGAATTAACCATCTCTAAATCAAACAAAATCTAAAAAAAATTTTAAAAATTCAAATTCTTTCAAATTCTTCGATTTATCAAGAAACTATATATTCGATTACGAGAAAAAAAAATATAATCAAAAGCGTAAAGATCCAATGGAGGAAACTTCGACCAAACCGTTTCTAGAGAGAGAAAGGGAAGATTTTTAGAGAGACAAAGAGAGAACAATATCTCCTTCACAAAAATGGTGTTATTAAAGATTAGGGAGAAAGCTTGGAATTGGCTATATAAAGAAGGGAAAACAACTATAAAAAAATATCTGGCGGACATCAAGCTGGTGTTAGAATTGATTAGTTGTTATCATTTGAGATCCGTGCTTTGATTGATTAGGTTATTTTTTATTATTGGTTTAATTCTATTTTAGTCCCTTTACTATGTTAAAATATAAAATCTAACACTTATTTTAATTTGAAATAATCTTATCTTGTTGATCCAAATCGATTAATTGTTTTCATTTGAGATCTGTATTGATTACGTTGCTTTTTGTTTAATTATCGTTTTAGTCCATTTACTATTGTTAAAATATTAAATTTAATCGCTTTAATTTCTAATTTGACACTATTTATTATCGTGGTTAAAATCATGACATTTTTTTTAATAACCTTGAGTATTCGATTCATAGCCCGGTCTATAAATTGATTACTGAATTTAAAATTTAATTTATAAATTGGCCCTTGAACAATATTTATTTTCTCATTTTGATATCAAACTTTTTTTTATCGCACATTAATACTTAAACTATCATTTCCATTCCAACTTACTCAAAAAGGAAGTTACCTATAAGAACATTAGATGTGATATATTCTTATTGGATGCTAATAATTTTTTAGATAAAATGGGACAAATATAATAGTTCAAGTATTAGGCAAAAATTAAATATCAATGTGATAAAACGAGTATATTTTAAGAGATTCTTTCTTTCTTTCAAAAAATAAATAATAATTCAAGAGTCAGATAATAAATAAAGCATTGATTTAGCAGGGTTGGTTGAAATTTCTCAATAACAATAAAGGGAATTTCATGCCATCACTTTAACAACAATAAACAGTGTTATCAATTTGTACTTCTTAACAATAGTATAAAAGTAGAAATGTCATACCCTAAATTTGAACATAATAGAGGGATTAAAACCAAAATTAAACCTTTATTATTTGGTAAAAAGACCACGTCACCTTTTGCTTTATTTTAGTTGTGTGGACCCCACTGAAGGAGAAAAAGCCACGTCACGAGGGAGGAAGGGGCGATGGTAATGAAGTATTGATTTGTCTGTTTGTTTGGGTAGTGAGAAAAGAAAAGGAAAGGAAAGAAGGAAAAGGTATGAGTGATAATCAGGAAATGGAAAAGGACTGATTAAAGAAGTTGTGTGGTAATGGGGATTTTATTGAGTAGTTGAGAGGAATATTCGTGGCTTTGAAGAGTTAAAAGATTCAAATCTAGGGACAGACAAAATGTTACTGAGTGGGGTCATTAAGGCGACTTAATTGATAGCTGAAGGGGCAAATGGAAACAAATTTATATATATAAATTATTGGTGTAAGTGGATCTAATTGATTACTTAATCCTATTACAAAAATTATTTGAAAATGTTGGATACTTTTCTCGATAAAGACTAGAATGTGAGAAAAATTTATAAATTTTAGACGAGTATCTTATATTAAAAAAAAATTATTTTCTTAGGTTTGTAAAATATTCAAGTTCTACATTTAATTTTAGTTCAATAGATCGATTGTCATGCATAATTATTATATGCGAGTCAATAATCTTTTCATGTGTTATTATCATGTTGGTTTTTAACTCAATCAATTTGATTTGATTTTGTGTTTTGTATTTTTAATTGTACTATATATATCATAAACTCTAAAAAAATTATACATAAATAAATCAATAAAACTTTATAAAAGAAATATTGTGAAATTGACTATTATGCATATAAAATTTAAGTTTGATTTTCAATTTTAAAGACCTCTTTGGAGGAGTCTAGTTTACTTATCAATTATAATTAGAATTACTTATAATCTTTTTTCAATTTATAAAATAAGAAGATAATCCACTTTAACGTATTAGAACTCATATCCTCTTGTATTAATAATAATATTTCTACCAATCGAAATAAAATTCAATTAACATATTTAATCCAAACTTAAAAACAAAATCGACTAAATTTAATAATAACTCAAAATCATTTAACACAAAATTGAAATTAAACAAAATTAAACAAAATTCAAAATCACTTCAACCTATACAAATAACTTTAAAAGGCTGCACTTGAAGGATATATAAAATTTAAGATAACATGGCTATAGTATTAACCTAAATCTTCAAAATATTCAAGCCCAAAAATAATAATTTATAAATTTATAATTCAAATTAACCCAACCCAAAATCATCCATTTGTTCTGAACATGTGTTGTGGAAAGTGAAATGACCTGTAGGTCCAAAATACCATTTATTGGGTAACATATTAAATTTATGCCTAATGACTCAGAGACTCGGTCGGTTTATATTATACAGAATTCATAAAACGACAAATAGAGCATTAAATGTATGGAACTTTGTGCAGACTTTGAGCAATATGAGTGTGTCCCATGGGATTACTTCACCCAATTTAATACCGAGATCCAGTTTAAGTACGGCACTTTAAAATGTTATCAATAAAGGTTTCTTAATAAAGACAAGAACACCATTATCTTAATTAATATTCATTTCTTTCTTTAAAATGATTTTTAGATATTTTTACCGTTTAAATTGGTGTTGAATTGTTTAATGACACAAACTCAATCAATTACAATACATACAATATAAATTTTAAGACAATAAAAGATATCAATTATGATTATTGAAAAAAAAAATCAAATTATAAATTTAATCATGCTCAAATTCAGATTTAATCTCTATATTTTTATTTGACATAATTTGATCTCTGTATTATTATAATATTATTAACTAATCCAAATAACTATGTATTATTATAATATTATTAACTAATCCAAATAACTAAATATTCTGATTAAAATGCTAACATGATTTGCTTTCTTAAAAACATCCTTTCCTACTCATCATGTTGATCTGAATCTCTTTTATGATAAAAAGGATGTTTTTAAGCAAAATCTCTATATGAACATTTTAATCAAGATGGTACAATTTATTTGAACTAACTGATGACATTATAAAAATTGAAAGACCAAATCAGCCAAATAAAAATGCAGTGATTAAATATTAAATTTAAGCATAACAGACAACCCAACACCATAATTTGATCCAAGAAATATAAGTAGCATAACCTATAAGGTAAACAAATCTATTAAATGGTACAGAGCTAAATCCGTCAAAAAGCTAGCAACCAAAGGCATGTAAAACCTGCAGTTTGACAACCAAAGCTGGTCCTAACAGCAATTAAGATGGATTAAAGTTACTTGAAAATTATCATCAGTATATTAAGTAAAAAATTTCGCGAACAATACGACGACATTCAATAAAAACTAAAGACATCGAATCTTTTTCATTAGCATGAATTCATTGTTTGATATGCGATGAAAATTGTCTACTAATCCTTGGGCGAAGTTCATTTTCTGTTTTTAGTTTAAAATCCTCAAACCAATGATTGTGGTAAACATACACTAAATCAAGGTCGCAGCAACTGAGATTTCGCGGTCTAACCAATAACCTAACAAAGTAAGGCTTACTATCTCCGATCACTTCTTTTTCTTTGGTTCTGTTGCATAATCATTTATTAGTGTATCAACATCTTTCCAGAATAGGCCTTCAACCAATACTCCATCCTTAGTGAACCTGCAATATTTCGACAGGTTAGAAACGTAAATCGGATTGCAGGCATGTGAATGAGATGGGAGACGTTAATTCAGGGAGATACCATTGAATAACACTTTTGGTCAACTCGACTGGTTTCCCTGCAGATATCGACTTGGGATCTGCACTTGCTATAGTAAGTGTATAAAGATCAGAGAATCTTGGTAACTTTGAAGAGACCACCAAACCAGTGCTGGTGACGGATCCCTGAAAACATGAAATCAGTACTTAGCTTTGTATGAAAGCACACATGAAGGGCATCTTAGAAACGTTGAAAACTAGATACATTGGTATAGTGGATTTACTTCTAATCTTTCTAGCGTAAAAATATCATGGAGGCCCTAGTACTTGGTGTCTTATTGCATTTTCCCCTCTACTAAAAAATGAGCAAATTATTCTCTGCACATTAAATCAAAGAGCAAATCGATCATTTCTGTTAAAAATTCATCCATTTCTACTGTTAAAAACTGTCATGGCTGACATAATAACCAAAAACACATGGCATGCCACATGTATCTTATGTTGACATACAGGGACCAGTTTTTTAACAATAGAAATGGATTAAATTTATTACAGAAAGACCAGTTTACTCTTTGATCCAATGTAAAAGAACTAATTGGCCCATTTTTTAGCAGAGCGGGTAAAATACAATCTAGCTCCTAGTATAGGGGACATCATGGTATTCTTACCGCTTTCTAGTTTGATAAGTTCCTTCCATCCAAAGGAACACAAGAAGCACCAACAATAACGTAAGCTTTTTTTGAAATATCATAGATTTTAGGCAAGAATAGGGGTTTGTTTGTATTGAGTTGGAAGAGTAACATCATTAGCTTGGGCAAAATATTCAAGAATAAGTCTATGCGATGCTAGGCATTATTCCACATCATCACTATAAGCATAAAGCATTGACTAAAAACGCAACACTGTGATAAGGATGAAATGCAACAGTTTAACCATAAAGAAAACACAAGAAAAATAGATGAAATTTTTAAACTCCTTTTTCTTCAATTTCATTTATGATGCAAAATTTTTTTCAACTTTCTAATAGAAACTAGGACAAAGTGTTAGATGGCAATTAATTTGCATTAAAAATGCCACCATGCTAGATGGTAATCTCATGAATTAGTAACCATGCAAATATTGAGCAAAGCTCAACATCACAGACTTAAACATGTATACATGAATAAAATCTCAGCTTAAAGAAAAAGAGATCAATGCATAGCACAAGATATGATATAAGGAAATGTTTAATTAGAAAGTGAACTTACAGCAGGAGGATAAGTAAAGAGAATTGCATTCTTTTCCTTAGTGTATATGATCAGCTGGAGTACTCCATTGAAAACTATATACTTGCCAGAGTCAAGGATCAAAAAAAACATGAAAGTAACATAATGATTACATTCTTTAGTTGCCAATAAAAGCAGGGGAAAAAAGGGAAACCGGGTTAGCACCATCTTTTCTTAGTAGCAGGTACACTTAACTAATTGGTTTAAGCTCCAAGTATTAAGACAAATAGATTGTCATTGCTTTCGAATCTCGACACAAGAAACAAAGAAGAACAGATGGGAATTTCAACAGAATTTAGTTCATATATAATCAGATGACAGACAAAATTAAATATATTTAGCAATCTAAAACTCAATCTAGTTGCTGCTTTCGCTATTCAGCTCCTATCCAGAGTCTAAAAACATAAGGTCCATTTGGTTACAAAAGCTAATGTAATTTTACATAATTAAAGTTCAAAATTGAACTTTTTTACAATCCTAATTTCACTTTCACATGAATAATTATGTTCAGATCTGTATTATATTTACAACACTTGATCATAATTTCTATCAAATGCCAAACAAAGGCTAATTTAGATTCTATCCAGTTTATCATCGCAATTTCAAATTAAACACATATATATATAGCAATTCAATCCAATATTACCGACAATATTCTTAAACAACAATTCATCTAGCGATTACAAAAGAGCAAAACAACAATTATGTATAAAAAAGGTTAATTCGAAAAAAAAGGATATAATACGATGCAACCGATGAGGAAATCACGGTTTTCGGGGAACTTCTTTTTGTAAAATTGAGCAACAAGAGCGATTACAATAATAATAGTTCCAAGTAATAATCTGATATTGCTCATCCTCACATCTTCTACGTATCCGCGACTCTTAACAATCTATTCCAACAAATAAAGGAGATATAATCATTCAAAAATGAAACTGTAATTTTGAAAATGAATGGATCTAGGGTTGTTTTGGTTCATCTTTTTTCACTCAATTTCTTTTTACCTCAGTGACGGATTCATCGAGGATGTGTTTGATGGAGCCGTGATCCAATAGATTCGCCTTCTTCGCGTTTTTATTTGCGGTTTCTGCTTTTTTTTCTTGCATCTTTATGGAGGAAAATAAGCGTTGCTGGTATTCTGAGACTGGCACGAAAATAGAGAAGTCAAGGTTTATAGAGGGGCTTATGGAGTGTTTTAAACGACATCGTTTATCTTTTGGGCTATTTAAAAAAAAAAAATTAGTATGGTTTCTATGGATCTGTTTAAGGGTCAAGTTACTCGTTTAAACCAATAACAAAAAATATTCAATTTAAAAATTAGATTTGAGCAAAAATATAAGTTGGATTTAAGCACATTAAAGACTCGAACTCAGTTGATTTTCAAGTTTTGTAATATGTTATTTTTTTTATTTTATTTTTAATTAAGTTTAAGTTAAGTATCGAGTTTCGAACTTTGAATGGAGCTTGAATTTGATAATATTCAAATTCAAATTTAGATTCGATTTGATTATACCCTAAGTGGAATTGGTTGTTTTCTTTTCTTCTTTTTGTACTTTTTTTTTTTTACATGTTTTTGTTCTTATCAAATGGCCATTATTGGCCATAAAAAAGTTGAATTGTATAGGAGAATATAATCTCCATTCTCATGTTATTCCTCTTCTTGTTTTGTTATATGATGATCTAGCTATTATAATTGGATTTTGGTTAATTACCCCGTCTTCGCACTCTTTTGATTTAATAATTGAAGTCCCATTGATAGCCCCATCAAAATAATACCAAAAATTTGATTATATGAAATCTTTGATATAAAGTATTATACACCTGGATGGCGGAATAAATAAATATGTTAAATTTCGAGTTTCGATGTTTTTATTTGTTGCATATAAATTTTATATGATTTTAAATTGATCATGTAAATCTTTTTAAGGTGTTATCATTTGAATCTCACTTATTTGGATTTCAATCATTAAATAAAAGTAGTAGAGAGAATAAATTCTCAGGAGTCAAACTCGTAATTCTTTGTCTGTACTTTAGCACAACTGACTTACAGAGTCCTATTATACTTTGCCTTTACAGATTGATCCTAGAACTGCAGCAGCTACAGAGCTTTTTACGTGCTATCAAAGTGATGATCACAGAGCTTATCTCAAAGCTATTGCTGTTGATCCAAGGAACCCAAATCTCTTTGCAGTTGCGGGGTCGGATGGGTATGCTCGCCTTTATGATATCCGCAAATATAAGTGTGATATCTCAACTGATTTTGATCAACCTATAGATTGTTTCCGTACCCCTCAATTGATCGGTGATCGTCAAGTTGAAGTAGAAGGCTTGACCTTTTCAGATGATAGTGAGCTTCTCGTATCATACCGTGATAAGTCCGTTTATCTCTTGACTCGGGATATGGGATTGAGACACAGTGGAACTGAAGCTGTTGAAAAAGCCACCCCTCAAGTTTGCAAGGGACATGGAGCTTCTGAGTTGGTGGAGAATGTGAGCTTCTTTTGGACCTAAATCGGAGTACGTGGTTGGTGAATCTGACTGGTTTGGCCGGATATTTATTTGGAAGTTCAAGTAATAAAAGCAGATAAACATGGGGTTAAATGTGTGGAGTCTCGTCCACGTACCACAGCTTTGGTTAGCTGTGGAGATGACCGATAATCCAATAAACGTTGAAGAGGTATGGCCTTGTTCTAATCTCTTACATCATCATCATCATAATGACACGGGTGTTTGTTTTGGGGTTATAAATATGGCAAAATTAGAATCGATGAAACCGAATGTTTGATGAATTTTGAATTGATTTGCTTCGAATGTACAAGTTTTTTTAGTGGTGGAAGAGGGGTTGTGAGAATTTGATTTTTTGTTTGTTTGTAAAAAAGGTTCGAAGTAGTTCTGGTATTTACTTGTCTTCATCTGTTTTAATATTTTGAAATTATAACTTCACCCTTATAGAATATATTTAACTTTTAAAATGATAAAATTAGGAATAGTAAAATCTGAATCATTTGACTCGTTCCCTCAAGGGACTGCGGCACATGATCTTGACCTGTCTATTTTATTCAACATTATGAAGATTGGCCTATTTACTTTTGACTTTAGTAACAAATTTACCTTTAAATTATACTCTAATTTTAGATTTTAAGAGGTATTTAAAGTCTCATTTTATTTTATTTTTTTAAAAAGATGGGCATAATCTCTAATAAGAACAAAATCGTAAGTGTATTGTTTTTTTGATAAAATAAAACAAAATTAATAGTTTAAAAATCACTTTTAATAGAGAAAGAGGGTAAATTGCTAAGCTCTACTTAAATTTTGATTAGTTATACTCTTCACAAGTTTAAAATTTAATCTCTATAATTTTATTTTCAAAAATTTAATTTTTCTATTTTTTAAATTTCAAAATTTAAGTCAAGTTGTTAACACCATTAAAATTCTTTTATTAAATTTGATGGTAACATTTTGAAATTGAAAAAATTCACTTGATAATCATATAACTAAATAACATTGTAACGAGAGAATTCAACAAAATGATTTTAACAATTTTAAAAATTGAAAACTAGAGCTAAATTCTTAAAAATAAAAATGCAAATATTTAACTTTAAATTTACGAAGACTATATAAACTTATGCCATTTTAACACTAAATTTTTAAAGGATTACATTTTTTATTATGTTTTTAATTATTTTCGCATTTACTTTTTACTCTCACCAAAGAGGCGAAATGGTTTTTGCTTAAACCTTTTTTTTCATTCTATTTTCTTCTTGTTTTCCCTCTTTGTTCTTCATAAACATAACAATTTACCTAAATTTGACGTACAAAAGTTGAACATAAATTAAATGTTGGGATTTCCAAATTCCATTCAAATATTACAGGTTTATTTCAATGAGTGATAATATTTATAATATATATTTTTAAAAATATATGCTATAGTTCAAATTTCATATTTTGACCAAACTACAAATTGTTGAAATAAATAGAGGATGAGTGGGGGAAGAAGCATACTAGTTTTTCACTAAAGAGGCTTTGGTTTCGTGGTACTAATGCCGTCTTTAATAAGCAATAATCGAACACCCTTGACGAGTTCCTCTTTAACCATGAACAACACGGCAGCTGCGAGAACGCTTTGTATGATTTTTGTGTTCATACCTTTGTAAAAACCGGCGAAGCCTTCGTATCGGATCATCTTTAGAATAGCATCCAGAGTCCCTATATTGATTCAAATGGTGGAAAGATAACAAATGAACCTTAAACCGAGACATGGAAATATGGTTTCGTCATTGGCTTTTGTTTTTATAAAGACCAACTCTGATGCAGTAACCTTATTGGGTTGCCACTGTTAGGCGCTTGTACTTAAAAGACCTCAGAAGTTTTGAGCTAATTGTTAGACCCTTGTACTGGGAAACAGATTGCATTTTGCTCCCTCTACTAATTGTTAGACCTCTACTAATCTGTGTATGTTAGATTAAATAACAAATTAGACTTTTTGTTAAAAATTTCATCGATTTTTACTATTAAAAATTGGTTCTTGTACATCAGCATGAGGTGCATATAGCACTCCACGTATATAACTACTTGGTTATTCTATCAGCCACGCCAATTTTTAACAGTAGAAATGAATGAAGTTTTTAACAAAAAGGACCAATTTACTCTTCGATCAAACATACAATGACTAATTTGCTCTTTTTTTGAGTAAAAGGTGCAAAATACAATCTGACTCTTAGTACTGAGGCCTCCATAGTACTTTTACCGCTAATTGTTCAAACATTAGTATAATGTAAACTTGAGATAATGATTCGTACCTTTGTAATGATGCTGTTTGTCTCCGGTTGTAATCTGTTTTGCTTGAAGCCTTGACTGTAAAAAGCAACAAGGAAATGGGTAAGAACGCATTTGTTCTTTTTTTCGTAGTCTTCTAAGACATCTAGTCATAAAATTGATTCAGAATGGTTAAGAACAAATCTTCTCTTCTAAAAAATGCATGTCTACATGTCATACGATCAAACCTTTACAACGAGAAGAGGATATGTCACAATGGTAGCTCCAAGTTTGGCCAAAGCTCCAAGAAGAAATATCTAGAATAATGGACAGTTTCGTGCCGAGATTAAAAACTAGAGAAGACGAAATTCTCAAGGAATGCTGACATGATTATTAGTAAAGGGAGATTAACTCAGAGTCAACCTCCAAAGCAGTTACTCCATTGTTGCTCTGCTTACTAAGAGCTCGTCTTTTCTTCAACTTCTTCAACATCGTTTCATACAGCATAAATTGTATAGACGGATTGCTCACCTGTGAGAAACATCAAGAACAATCAATGAAATACACATAAAAGATGGAAGGGTCACTTCTACATACCATTATCAGTGTCGGGAATACACCTTTCCAGAAACCCCATAATCCAGCTTCATCATAGACTTCTTGAATCTACAAGTATTCCATTTGCAATAAGAATGTCAGAAAATCAAACGTTTTAGTTGAAATCAATAAGAACAAAGATTCAAAGTAAGAAATCCAAAATTTTAAGATATTTATGTGTGCTGACCAGGCCAGTATAATAATACGAAACTCCATGTCCAAACAATAAGAAAATATTTATAATATAATATGACCATTGCTGTTGAAACTGCCTTGAGATAACTTGCATGAGTTTCAATAAGTGAATTACATAAAGAACAATATAGATGAAATGACTGTGCATACCACATTGCTCATTCCATAAGAAAGAGGCTCAATGACCGGAAGAGCTGTTTCCTCTGGAGCAGTGGTTGCCAACCTATTAGAATGGTCTTTCTTAGAGATTTTTGTGTGAGTCTGCATTACAATACTTGTTTAATTTAAATATGAACAAACATGTAAACTAAACAATAAATAGAGATTCTCAAATTGCATGTGTAATTTAGAACTTGAAAGAAATGCAACTCTTTGTGAGAACTAAAACAAAAGAGCAGATGGTAAGTATAAAATGATGCTGGGCACAGTGATTAAGAACACATATAACACATTCAAGGGGCCATATTTTCTCAAGGCATAATTTTTTACCTGCATGCGTGTCACAACTACCCAAATAGGATTTGTCAACAGAACATTTACGCAACTACACAGACAAATGATTAAGCATATATTAGCTCACAGACATACAAAGAAGAGAAAATTACTAATATATTATGTGAAAGTAATTCACACCTATGCTTTAAATTTCATGTAAGAGCTTTTAAAAAGCTGATATGGGGCAAACATTAGAAAAAAATAAAATTAGATTACCCAGATAAAGCTGCTACAACAAGTGAAGAAAGCATCCCAACTGATCCATCACCAATCCCTTTTTTCTGGCTTTGAAGCGCTGCGGTTTCAGCTTTGTTCCTGAATATTTGATAGAAATAATAATAAACACCCTGTATCATAGAAATGTGTAAGCTCTATGAATCCAGAAGGAAACTAAACAAACAGAATACAACTACTTTACATAGTCACTCAACGAAAAGAAAAACAGATTATGAAAGCCAATAACAAGCAATCCATTTCAACGATAGATCAATAAGAAATCCAGTTTGAAAACATGCATAAAGAGTGTAGTTAAGAAAAAAAAAATGGCTCCATGCTCATAAGATAGTGATCAAGAATTTGATTTAGCTCAATAGCAACTTAACATCAATAAGAACATGTCAGTCCTAACTTGTATGGTAATTAATCATAACAGTTACATTTTGGGTTAGGGAACATGGTATTTCTGATATTCTTTTCATAAATATTCCAGCTACAGTTTGAATTTTACATGGAATAAGGTATTCAAGATACTGGTTTTCACAAATATTAACAAAACTAAAGAATAAAGAAAAAAATCTAGAAAGAAAAAAAAAATGCACTGGTACAAATCTCTCATCACATGGGGAACTTTAGGTTGAGCTTCACTAAAAAACGCTTAGAAAAAGCATTTACCAAAATAACTAAAGATTTATCAACGTTTCTGAGACTTCACTAAAATTAGCCTTCTACCAAAATATCTAAGTATTTACCAATATTTCTAAGGATTTATCAAAACATCTAAGGATTTACCAATATTTATGAGGATTTACCAATATATCTAAGGATTTACCAATATTTCTGTGGATTTACCAATTTTACTAAGACTTTTAGTAAATTCTTAGATATTTTGGTAAAAGCTTTTCTAGTGAAGCTCACCCTAGAATTTCCCCCATGGGACCACTTATCATTTACATTGAAACTCGCAATCCATTTATCAGTAAGTTCTCTTAGCCAGTTTACAGTAGCAATTTGTCAAATAGAATACATCCAAAATGAACGATTCTCAAGGTAAAGATCACGAACACCTAGGGGGAACTACCAATACTAAACTGGGCGGATTCTAACGAGTCTTAAGTTCATAAACCCACTTCTATCTTTTCCCATCACATTCTCAGCAACCAAACAAACAATGAAACAGTGTAAAACAACAAGCAAAAGGGGAAAAATTACTTCCTAGTTCCCATCCTTATTTCATTTATTTCACTTGGCAACATTATCATTACTGAAATTAAACCAATACAATAACAAGAACAATCATCCTATATAAATCTAAAAGGTTATCACCTGAGAAGCAGCTGTACCAACTAAAGAAGGCGTCAAGCCTCCATATAACCGTCCCCATCCTTCTTGTTTTACAACCTATTAACAAAATTAAGACAAAAAAAAAAATCAAAACAAAACACAAAATTACTGACACTCTTCACTTGTTACTGCAAAATCAAAACAAAAAATAAGGAAATTATTAAGATGCAACATCAGTAATAATCTAATTACTGATATTCAAAAAAGGAAGTTGAAAAATGAAACAAGTAAACAGCGGCTAACTTAAAACAGCTCAATTAGCATATTCCGTTAAGTATTCAGAACTTTCCGTTAACTATAACGTAAAGCCGTCAAATATTTGAGGAAAAAAAAACCTGGCACATTTGTTCAATAGTGCCGACTTTCCGTTTCTCTTTCGTGAGATCACGCTCTGTTTGTTGACGAGCATTTACCTGCAGATCAAAGCAAAAAAGAGTAAAATAAATTTAATTAGAAAACTTTGAATTTCAAAACGGAAGTAAAAAAAAAAGGAGAATCGTACAGTTTGAAGAGGATATGTGATGATTTGAGCTATGATCCCTCCACCGGCTCCAGCTAGTCCATTAATCAAAGCGTCCGACATCGTTTTTTGATCCCCGAGAAAAAAATTTAAAATTTTTCTCGAGAAAATTTGGTGTTTGAAGACGTGTTAAAGAGATCTAAGGATTTTTGGAGAGAGAAAATGAAAGAAAGAGAGGGAAAAAAAAAAAAATTAGAAACAGCGAAGGGTATCTGTGACTTTGTTTGTAGCGACTAGCGAAGAAGCGTACAAGACATTACAATTTTCTTTCTCCCTCTTTTTTTTTTTTTTTGCTTGTTTTCGTTCCGTTTAAGAAAGCAAATGAAAGGGATATTGGATTTTTTTTCTTCAAAATATTAAATTTTTTTATGAATTTAATTGGACTATACACAATTATGACATGATTATTATAAGAGTTAATTGTATTAGATATCTTTAAATTATGACTTTATTTTAAATTGTAAAATATTTTAATTACGTTTTTAAATTATTGATACTATATTAATTAAATTTTTTTATTATTAAAACCGTTAAATAAAACATCAAGTGTTATGTAAATAAATTTAAAATGAAAATTTAAAGAAAAATAGAAGTTATTATCTAACTTTTTAAAGAAAAATTAAAAATAAAATAAAATTGAAAAAAAGAAAAGAAATAATGGACTATAAAACTTTTATAAAAGTTTCGAAAGTCTAAAAATTAAAATTTTTTAAATATTTTTTTTTCAACATTTCATTTTAAATTGTTTCACATAAAATTTAACAGTTAAATTAACGATTTTAATAATTAAAAAATTTAATTAACTATTTAATATTATATATATATATCAAATGATTTTAAAAAATAATGATAAATCCAAAACGATGTACCTTAACAGACCGATACGTATCAGTATCAGTAAATAAATGGCTCGTCTATTGATATTGTACTCACTATATTGCTAAAAATACGCATTTCGATAAGTAAAACAATTAAAAGAATTGGATTATAGTAAAAAACATAAACAATACAGGGACCTTTTTCAAAATATTTCCAAAACTAAAAGTATACGATTCCGAAGACGAATACACGAATGATCTCATTTAATAAAAACCCGCCAACCACTAAGGTTAAAATCGTCATTTTACTGCTCTTTTTCTTTTCTCCACTTCCTAAATTAAGCAAACCCATATCTCTTTGTCAAGTCCAGTCCACTCAAAATCTGTCAAAAATATATTCCAGCTATCCTACGCACCAAAGTTATCCGGTGCACGTTAGCATCATCACCAACCGAAAGCAACGACAGCGCCACCACCACTGCCGTCTCAGCTACCGTCATGGCTACTCACTCTCGACCTCCGCCACCAAGACCACTTGACCTCGACTTGACGATCGTGTCAGCCAAGCATCTAAAGAACGTCAACTGGCAAAACGGCGATCTAAAACCCTACGCAGTTTTCTGGGTTGATCCAGACAGACCTTTATCAACCCGGTCGGACGATTCTGGCTCAACTCGACCTGTCTGGAACGAGCGTTTCACCCTTCCCCTTGTTGTTCCACCACACGAAACCGTTTTGAACCTCGAGATCTTTCATTACAAACCCTCTGAAACTCCGAAGCCTTTGGTGGGTACTCTCCGGGTTGAGCTCAAGGAATTACCCAACCCGGATGATGGTTCCAAGATCCGAACCTTTTCTTTGCTCCGACCCTCGGGTCGTCCCCAAGGTAAGATCCGGTTGAAACTTGGGATCCGGGAACGTCCTCTTCCTCCACCTCATGATTACCATTTTGCCCCTCCTTCTAGCTATTATTACACAAATGCCCCTCCTCTACCAAGATACTCTGCTCCGCCTTACGTTTCTCTTCCCCCGCCGCCTCCTCCACCATCATCCTCTCCTCCTCCGCCAAATCCGCCTTACTCCTCCATCCCCGAGGGTTACCCTCCCTATTACTCCAGCCATTACTATTCCTCTCCGCCACCGCCCATGCCTCCACGTCCTTTCTTCGAACGAGCTTCCAGCTATGGCACCCCATCGGCGCCAGTAGATTACTCCCCGTACGATCAGAAGCCTCGAGGAGGTTCTAAAATTGGGGTAGGAACTGGATTAGCTGTTGGAGCGGTTGCAGGGGCTTTAGGTGGAATGGCGTTAGAAGAAGGATTGAAATACGAAGAAGAAAAGATTGGTGAAAGGGTTGAGCATGAAGTGACTTCAAAAGAAAGGGATGATTATGGTGATTATCATCGCCCAGAATATTGATGGGTTTTTTAAGGCAATGATGATGGTGATGAAGGTTATGAGAATCATGGCTCATATTTATAGATATTTGTGTATATAATTTGTGATCTGATAATGTGTGTTTTTAATGTTTGGGATTAAAATGATCAAATAAATTGTGATCTGAGAACAACATGTTGATGTTTATTATGTGCTAATTTCTTCTGCTTCAAGAATAAATCTAAGTTATAACATTTGCTGTTCGTTTTATGTTTAATCTTTGCGTTTTTGTTAGTTAATTATTGAATGGTTTCTTTCTGGCTTTACTGAATACGATCATAGACGATTGAACTTGGAAATTAGGATTGACACTGTGATTCACAATGCTTGCTTCATCGTGCTTTGCTTATATTGAACTAGATGCATTTATAAGATTATGATCGAATGTGATCTTTATGTGATTTATGTATGTTTGCTATCAAGTTGAAGGCAGCTGGAGTATGTGGTGGGTACCAAAATTCAGATATTAAGATTCATGCTTAATTCTATACGGTTACAATAATGGTTTTGTATCGAAGTTGATTGGTTTTAATTCGTAGGATCAGTGGTGGACTTCATTCAGCCTAATTGTTTTAGTTTGCAGCATTGGTGCTCATGCGATAGGCAGTAAGTAAAGATTTAATAATCTTGAATCTCAATACTCACTGCATTTTCCTTCAATGTTCATCCATTGATTTCTATTTCATATTTCTTTTAAAAGTTAGGGAATATGTTATTAATTCGGATCACCTGATAGCTTATTTTTATTCCATCCAACTATTACCTATATCTATATGTTAATTTGAAAGACTGTTTATGTGTGAGATTGGTTTTTGTTGTAATCTGTGATTTTCTCATGTGTGAGATTGGTTCGTGTTATAATCTGTGGTTTTATCTTGAACTAGGTGGTTGTTTTTGTTGTGCTTTATCTCTTAGAATTATGTGACTGTGACCTGTAGATTTTGTAAAACAGAGTCAAGAGGGAATGACAGATATTTGGGAAGTATACTTTGAGCTTTAGCTATAAGATCAGTGTTGTTAAGGTGTGCTCCTAGGCACTCTGGTGCCTAGTGTCAGACCCTTCCGGGCGAGGCTCATTTAATCAGATGCAAACTCAGTTTGCCTAGGCGCACTTTTTTGTAAGGCGATAGGCATTAAAAAAAAAACCGCCTCATTGAAGTTCTCTTTACTTTCTTCTATTTTTCACTTTTTTCATTAGATATACCTTTGCTAGTAAGAAAGGGACAGTATTAAACTCTGTACTTCTCAATATTACGAGTGTTCAACAGAAGACATGGATCATAAGAAATCATGTATATTGACCAATAAAAAAATACATATTTTGTAGATAAAGACCAAACCGTAGAGTTTATTACAAACCGTAGAGTTTATTATATATATCTTAAGCTATATACACATAGATGTTTGTGTGTGTAGACACCAAAAATGCGCATATGTATATTGCTCTTTATTACACTCAGGCTAGTCTTTTTGCGCCTTACGTCTGAGGCAATATGAGGGTTCTAACGTCTAGAGTGCACCTTGCACCATTGACAACACCGTATAAGACTGGTAGAATGAGTTTTGCATGTGATTTATGTATGACTATGGTATTTTAAAATCATGTTGATGGCATATGTTGGGAATTTAGTAGGGAATTGAGCCGAATTGCATACTATTATATTGCCTATAACATCTTGTTAAGGAAATTTAATCATGTTTTTTTATGGAAAAGGAGAGGTATAGTTAGGGGGTAATAGGTGAAGTACCAGGCTATATTTATAAATTTATGTTAAATGGGTGCTCTAAAGTTGGACTCGTATTTGCTACTACGTTCTCGTGCGAGGGTTGAATATGTGGATCCGACACTCACAGTTGGACACTAAGATAATATGAACCTGAAACGAGTTCTTTCATCGACTTATTACGTCTTTCACCTAGATTGTTCTTCTCTACACCAGTTCATGTTGTTTCCCATGTATGTTTTCAACTGTTTAGCAGTCACAATTAGTTGTCTTAGGCTTTGTAATTTGTTGGGGTGTTTGACATTACATTGAACTTTGGAACAAAAGGGAACTATCTTTTTAGTTAATTATAGTTAGCTTGTAAGTTGATTTGAAGGCAATTTAAGTATGGGTTGTTTGAGGCTAGTCGCTGGAATGGCAGGATGCGTGCTCCTGATCACCTCGTGGTCTTCCATGTTTCCTTGGAATTGGGCTCCTTTCTTTGACTGGGAGTTTTCTCAGTCTTTCTTTTCTGTTTTCATGGTGGTTTGACTCCGATGCCTCTTCAGGATCTTGCTGGTTTTGTTTCTCGACTACCCTTGGTGTCATTGCACCATATCTGCTTCAGGTGGCTATTATTACTGTTGTTTTGGTTGTGGCTTTACCTTCGCATTTTTGCTCGGTTTCTTTGCGGGTGTTGTGGCGGTTTCAACTTTTTTTCTAGGCTTCATGATGGCATAGCTTTCATCGAGTTATGCATGTCGTTGGGCCAATATGACAACCTCTCACTCTCTCGTGGACAATGTTGTTTGAATCGAATTAGATTGTTTAATTGGATTGGAAATCAATTAGGGTTTTGGTTCAAATAAAGATTTTGAACCAATTGAGTCAAGAATTGATACGAATCGGTTGGGTTTAACAGTTAAATTGATTAAAATAAAGTTGGGTCAAGTTGTATTGGGTCAAAATCGATTATGTTAATGTACAATAATATATATAATTGTTTAAGTTTGATTTGCTTTAAATTTTGTTTTATATTTTGGTCCAAATTATTGTTAAAATGATCAATTCTTTTTCAATAGAGAAGATCCATTCAAAAAAAAAAAACTAGTTACACTATAAAGAAAAAGACCAAATATGGGCTAAGCCCAACCAAAATCCAAGCCCCAACAAAGGGCTTATGCCAAATTGAATAGAAGTTAACGTTATTATGTAAAAAATTCAAGTACAGCAAAATAAATACAAAAATAGAAGTTAACGTTATTATGTAAAAAATTCAAGTACAGCAAAATAAATACAAACAAAAAATTTTGTTGAAATTCATCGATATTTATAAATGATTAGCGTTGAGGATTAAAAGTGTTATTATACCAACTAAAAATAGATTATAACGTCATTTATGTTAACAATTTAACGTAAGGTGACAAAAAATAATATTTATTTTTAATATTAATATAATTAATTTTATTTAATATTAATATATAATAATTTTTCAATTATATTTTAGCGGGATAGTAACATGACAATTTTTGATTGATTGACTGTAATAAGTAAAAGTTAACTTTGATTACAAAATAAAATTTATGTACTCAATTCGACCAAAATAAAAATTTAGATACCTAACTCAAATAAATATGGTTTTTGGTTGAATTCATCCTTTATTTATTTTCTCAATTTTGTTGCATTATATGATTGTGATGTGCCTATTTTGTGGAATTTCCATGATAATTCAGCCCACCAAAATTGATTTAACCAAATTTCACTTTTTTTTTTTTTTTTTTTTGTTTTTCAAAAGAAAGAAAATGAAAATAAAAGGAAATCTCTATCTATGATGAAAACAAAAATTAATTGAATTTGGATGTTACATAAATTTTATATCGTAATCGACATTAACCTTTACCTATTACCTATGCTTTAGTTTTTATCGAGATTTGATGGATGGTGGGATTTCAACTTTGAAAAACAATGCTTATACGGGAAGTCGGGGATTGGTAGAGATTTTGACTCTTTAAAATGAATTTTATTATTATTTAAGTCTTCAATTATAACTTTATTTTAATTATACCTTTTCAAGCTCATATCTATATATTTCATATTTTTTAATTATAATATTTAATTTAAATATCATCACCAATTATTTCAACTCATCACATAATTATCTCAAATAATTAAACTCAATTTCAACATTAATAGATATGTCTTAAATTACAAATATAACATATAATTAATTTGATAAATTTACGAACTTACCTCGATTAAAACAGTTGTAAAAATAGAGTTGACCACTTATCCGAGACTTTAGCTTTTCCTCGATCAAAGTTTGCTTCTCTCGTTTCTTGATCTAATAATAATTTAATTTAACTAAATAATTCAAATAACTTAAAATACTTAATCCAACCCTATCACCCATTTTATTTCGAATTTACAAAATTACCCCATCATTTTAACTTTTGTGCAATTTATTCCCTAAACTCAAAACTCAAAATTTAAGCACGGTTAAAGAATACCCATGCAAACTGATTTTTACCTAGTCCATACTCAACTCAGTTTTATCAAAATTTCGCAAGAAATTCATGAAATTTTCATTATTTTAACATTTAATCCCTAATTATAAAAATTAACAAAATTTACTAAATAAAATAGTCCCTAAACATTTCATAGCTTCAAAATCTAACATTTTCTATCAAAACTCAAACAATTTCACTCTAAATTAAATCTTACCCCATATTTTTCATTTTTACTTTAATCTACTAAATTTATAAAATTTGATTCTTACTACTTGAAATTAATAATAAATTTCACTATTTAGTAGTCTCTTTCCATTTCTAACTCAAAATATATAAACCTTCTCTCATTTTTACTTAGTCTCTTTCACTACTTAGTCTCTATCTACCCAACAATGGTAGTATTTAATACAATAACAAAAAAATACGACATGAATCAAGAAGAATAAGATATCAAAATTCCAAAAACATAAAAATTACAAAAAATACCAATTTAAATCTTCAACTTATCAAGACTCCAAGCTCTTCCCAAATCTTTCTTTCACCCTTTACTGCCGAAAGGCTAAACTAAGGAGAAAGATGATGTTTTCATTTTTACTTTTCTGTCTTCTCATCACTATATATAATCATTACTTTCCTGTTCTCCTTTAATAACAAAATTTCAATCAATTTTTCTAAGCCAGAAATGGGACACCAAACGGCACTAATATTTTCAAAGGAAAATTTGCTCGTTTGGTCCTTCCTACTTTATTTAATTAAAAATCCTTTTATAAATTACACTTTTACCACTTATGTAATTCAATCCTCACACCTAATTTAAGCACTATACAATTAAAATTACTTATTCAAAAATTAATTATTCTACAATTTATTTCCATAAATATTTTTATTAAATATTTACAGGTCCGATTCAGAACTATGGAGTCTCGAAAATACACTTTTTGATACTTCCGAATTCGGGTCGTTACAATTAAATTATGCAAATTTAAAATATAGAGAATAAATTTTATACTTGATATTAGTCCAAATTGATAATATCATTAATTATTTCAGTTAAAAATGTTAATGTGATTTTTTAAAAAGGAATACTTACTATGTTATGTCAAATTAACTAATGATAATATGAGGAGATTAAATTATGTGATTTTAAAATTGAAAATAATAAAGATTTTGATGGGTGTTGGGGTTATTCAGTCTTCGCCCATGCTTGAGCCAAACATTTACAATTGGGTACAACTAAATTAATTGAATTTTGGATTTTCTTCATCATAACCTACATAGTTTTTTTTCTCATTATTTCAACTTTGTTTTGGAATTTCTTTTTGTGATTAAAGATTTTTAAATAAAACTTTTTAGTGTCATTAGATAATATAAATAAATAACAAGATTAATTATTTCGGTTAAAAATATTAACATGATTTTTTTCTTAAAAATACTCTTTTAATTCATCATGTCAATATGAATCTTTTATGATAAAAGAGAAGTTTTTTTTTTAATATACTGGTGTGATTTCATGGTAATATCTGTTCATATTTTTCTAATCCTTTAACAACCCACACACACCTTGCACACACATGTGCTCAAACCTGGGACTCTTAGGATGAACAACATTTATTTTTTCACTAGAGCCACTTGTTGGGTTCAAGAGGAGTTTTTTTGTTTAAATCCACACTAAAAAACCTGAATAATCAAGGTCTTACCTATTTGAATTAAGTAATGGCAACATAAAAATAAAGATATCATTTTGAAGTAAAAGGACTAAATATCAAATTTGAGACTAGTAGAAGGACCCAAAAACAAAATTTGACCCTTTTCGAATTGGCTAAATTCCTGGGTGGTGCAGTTTCTAAGAGGTCCACACGCTCAAGTCAAAGAAGAACGCTGAACACCTTCACTCTCTTTCCCATAAAAGGATACCAAAGATGATCCATATTTTACTCTCTTTCTTCTTACAATAACACCACAACCCCAGCAAAACTCACTTCCTTTATCTCTCTCTCTTTTGCTTCAAGCACTCTTCCATGGCTTCTTCTTCCTCTTCATCTCCTACTCTAATGAAGTATCATGTTTTCTTGAGCTTCAGAGGTGAAGACTCGCGCCTTAATTTCACCACTCACTTACTTCAAGCTTTGAAAGACGAGGGACTTTATGTTTTCTTCGATGAAGAAAAACTGGAAAGCGGGGAGCCGCTTTCACAAGCACTTTCTCAAGCAATTGCAGTCTCAAATATCTCAATCATCGTTTTGTCTGCAGACTATGCCTCTTCGAAATCATGCTTGGCTGAACTCTCTGACATCATGGACCGCTATCGCACCAAACAACAAATTGTTCTTCCCATCTTTTACCATGTTAACCCCTCTGATGTGGAGAATCTTGGTGGGAGTTTTAAGACATCCTTTGATCAGCATGAAACAACGAGGTCAGTTGATGAAGTGAAACGATGGAAAACTGCTTTCGCTGAAGTTGGTAAATTAAAAGGGTGGCATATAGATGGAAGCAACTCGGATAGGTAACTATATTTGTCTCATCTCCTTATGTTTGACTTATCTTTGTTTTGGATTTCATATATATACTTCTTCTATTATTTGCTAGACTTGAAACCACACACATCAAGGTTATTGTTGTGTATGTTATGCAAAAGTTGATGAAGCATCAAGTTTTCTTAAGCTTAGGTGAAGATACACGCCTCAACTTCTCCAATCACCTAGTCAATGCTTTGGAAAAAGTAGGAATTAATGTCTTCCCGGATAACGAAACACTGGAAAAAGGAGAGAAACTTCCACCAGCTTATGTTCGAGCACTCTCGGCCTCAAATCTCTCAGTCATCGTTTTATCTAAAGACTATGCTTCTTCGATATCTTGCTTGGTTGAACTTTCTGACATCATGGATCGCAAGCGCAAACCCACTGACAAACGTATTGTTCTTCCCATCTTTTACCATGTTGATCCTTCCGATGTGCGACATATTGGTGGGAGTTTTAAGACATCCTTCAAAGAGCATGAACCAAAGCAACCAGCTGATATAGTACAACGATGGAAATCTGCTTTTGCAGAGGTCGGTAAATTAAAAGGATGGCATATAGAAGGAGGCAAATTTGACAGGTAACGATAATTTTCTCATCTTGTTATATTCGACTTATCTTTGTTTTAGATTTCATATTTACTGATTTACATTGTTTTATTGTTTTCTAGACCTGAAACCGAGTACATTAAAGATGTTGTTGAATATGTTTTAAAAAAATTGACGAATACTGGGTTTGGAAGTGCTTCTGAAGAATTGGTTGGAATAGAATACCAGAAAGAGACGATTTTGAAGCTGATTAAGCAAAAAGAGTGTCGTGTATTAGGACTTTGGGGAATGGGTGGTCAAGGCAAAACAACCCTTGCTGAGGTTGTATACAAAAACTTCTCTTTAGAGTTTGAAAGTCATTGGTTTCTTCAAAATGTTAGGGAGAAAATAGAAAATCTAGGAAAGGAATCTTTACGAAACAAACTTCTTTCGAAATTATTAAACTCAGATGTTGATATAGGCACTCCCTCCATAGGATCAACGTTCACTCAAGAAAGGCTCAAGAATAAGGAAGTACTTCTTGTCCTTGATGATGTTGATGACTCAGACCATATAGATTATATGGGTGTTAAACATTTTGGTTCTGGAAGTAAAATCATAGTAACATCCAGATATAAACAAGTGCTTGAGAATGGAGAAGCTGACACAATACATGAGGTGAAGGCGTTAAATAAGAATGACTCTCTTCAACTTTTTTCTACATTTGCGTTTAAGCAGTTGAATCCCACGATTGGCTTTCAAGATCTATCCTGCAAGTTTGTAGAGTACACCCAAGGCAATCCACTTGCTCTTAGAGTTCTGGGTTCTGGTTTATATAAAAAAAGAATAAGTTATTGGGAAAGTGAGGTGGAGAAGCTAAAGGACTGTCCCCCAGAACAAAAAATTTCAGTGGTTTTGAAAAGAAGTTGTGATGGGCTGAGTGAGCTAGAGAAGAATATATTTCTCGACATTGCATGCTTCTTTAAATGGAAACCCATAGAAAGAACAAAACAAGTTCTAAGTTGTTATAAGGGTGTAGAGTCTGGAACAGACAAACTGGTCAGCAAGTGCCTGATTGACATCTCATCCTATTATATTGATCGTTATGGAAATATAAAATCTATGCATGATACGCTTGAAGAGACGAGACATAACATTGATGATGGAAATGTAATATATATGCATGACATGCTTGAGGAGATGGGAAAGGACATTGCTCGCCAAGAATCTAAAAACCCTGGAGAGTGCAGTAGGTTATGGAGTCAGAAAGAGGTGGAACAAGTGCTCAAATATGATAAAGTAAGCGTTAATTGCATTTATATTCTTTTATTTTTTTAATATGCTTCATTGAGAAACTGTCTTTAAGAGGTTCAACATCACTACATAAATTTATACATTTGGTATTGTATCAAGTATTATCTTTTTTAAAAAATAAAATTCCTAAAAATGCTCAATTAGTCTACGCCTATACTAATAATATAGTTACTTCTTTTATGAGTTATTTAATGGAATGCCCATAAATTTTTCTATCCTAATATTTGATAAATTGGTTTTTGTTATCAGGGGACAGATCGAATTTCGATTCAAGGAATAAAGTTAAACATGTCACTTATGGATGAATTACAATTACAACATTCTGTTTTTGAAAACATGATTAATCTTAAATATATCATCTTCTATTTTCCTTTGAGTTGGTGCAGAAAGAATAATAAGTTGCTACACACAAACCAAGTTGATATTATTGTATCTCTTCCTGATGAGCTAAGGTATCTTCAATGGGATTATTACCCCTTTAAGTCTTTACCATCAAGTTTTAATTTAAAAAACCTTGTTGTGTTGAAAATATCATACGGAGACATGGAACAACTTTGGGATGGTGTTCAGGTACTCTTTTCTTCATGTACCGGATCTTGTTAACTATTTATTTTCATTTAATATTTTATTGTCTAAAGTAATTAGATAATACTAATTATTTTTATATATTTTTCTTTTACACAGAACCTTGCTAATTTAAGGGAAATTGCCCTTTCATATTGTAATAATTTAAAGAAGATGCCTAATCTATCAAGAGCCACCAACCTTGAACTCCTACACTGCAATAATTGTCACAGTTTGGATCAATTTTGGAATGAAGATGATCATATAGTATGTGTTTTCATACTTTTTTCATCTAACCATTTTTTTAAGGAGATACATAATCTTTCAAGAGTAATCAACCTTGAATTACTTGATTGCTCTAACTGTGAAAGTTCGATTGAACTTTGGAATGAAGATGATCATAGGGTAAAAGTAAATATGAAAGATTTTATTTTATTTTATTTAAATTAGTGGCATCATTTGATCCCTTGATTGTCGGAGAATTTTCACATCCAATACATCTAATATAAATATTTATTTTTCTTAGTATTATAATTATTTATTTTCTATTTATTTTTTACTGTTTAAAGCAAGTAGTTGACGCTTAAAAGTAATACGATTATTATTTTTAAACAAGACCTTGTTAATTTAAGGAAAATTTACAATCCACATTGTAGAAATTTAAAGGAGATACATAATCTTTCAAGAGCAATCAACCTTGAATTACTTGATTGCTCTAACTGTGAAAGTTCGGTTGAACTTTGGAATGAAGATGATCATAGGGTATGTGTTTCCATATTTTCTTTGAAAAAGATTTATAATTTTATGTATCAAATATTTATATTATGACATCTTATTTAAAGTTTTTAAAAAGTAAATATGAAAAAATTTATTTTATTTTATTTAAATTAGTGGCATCATTTGATGTGTTAATTGTTGGTGAATTTTCACAGCCAAAACATCAAATATAAATTTTTATTTTTCTTAATATTATAATTA
This sequence comes from Kokia cookei, assembly GCA_039519145.1. Classification (NCBI taxonomy): domain Eukaryota; kingdom Viridiplantae; phylum Streptophyta; class Magnoliopsida; order Malvales; family Malvaceae; genus Kokia; species Kokia cookei. The sequence continues at coordinate 1,052,168 of CM076907.1, read as the reverse complement.
CTTATTTCCTTTTTGTTTTTTACTGCCTAAAGCAAGTAGTTAATGCTTAAAAGTAATGCAATTATTTTTTTTTTGTATAGGACCTTGTTAATTTATGGAAAATTAAGGTTTCAAATTGCAAGAATTTAAGGAAGATACCTAATCTTTCAAGAGCCATCAACCTTGAATCTCTTGATTGTTCTAACTGTGAAAGCTTAGTTGAACTTTGGAATGAAGATGATCATAGGGTATGTGTTTTCGTACTTTCATTGGAAAAAAGATTTATAATTTTATGTATCAAATATTCATATGGTGACATCTTATTTAAAGTGTTTAGAAAATATATATGAAATATTTTATTTTATTTAAATTGGTGGCATCATTTAATGTGTTAATTGTTGGTGAATTTTCATAGCCAATACATCAAAAATAAATTTTTATTTTTCTTAATATTATAATTACTTATTTTCTTTTTATTTTTTACTTCCTAAAACAAGTAGTTGATGCTTAAAAGTAATGCAGTTATTTTTTTTTGTACAGGATCTTATTAATTTAAGGATAGTTAAAGTTTCAAATTGCAAGAATTTAAAGAAGATACTTAATCTTTCAAGAGCCATCAACCTTGAATTACTTGATTGCTCTAACTGTGAAAGTTTTGTCGAACTTCCTTGCCTCAATCATTTGGAATCTCTTCATGAATTGGATCTTGGTGGTTGCCCATGGACTAAATTTCCGGGAATTCCAAGAAGCTTAATAAAATTAAACTTATCTCGCACTCAAATTGAAGAAGTGTCATTGCCTGCCGACTCTCTATGCAATCTTCAGGACTTAAATATGAGTGGCTCAGCGGTCAAAACTGCATCGATCAAGTTGGAATCTCTTCATAAATTGGATCTTAGTCATTGCCCAATGATTAAATTTCCAGAAATCCCAAGAAGCTTAATAAGCTTAAACCTATCTAGTACTCTACTCGGAGAAGTATACTTACCAAGCTTGAGGGATAAAAGCCTTAAGTTTATGCATATGGATGGTTGCAAGAGCCTCAAATTACTCTCAGAGCTTCCACCATATCTGCAAGGCTTGAGTGTACATGACTGCACATCATTAGAAGAAGTATCCTTTGCAGATCAAAATTTATATCTGTTTGATTATTTAGTTGATGATGATGTTGAAAATTGTTTCGCATGCTATTCTGTAATTGCATCAAATTGAATCAAGAGTCAACTAATAACATCGAGGCAAATGCCATTCTCAAAATTGGATCCTTAGCTAAGAAATGGGAATCGGGATATGGTTGGGGATACGATACTTTCAAAGTTCCAAGTTTGATTTGTTGTTTCCCAGGAAACAAAATTTCAGCAGATAAGTTCCAGTGTCAGAGCATGAATTCTTCCTTGAGTTTGAAAATAGCCTCAAATGGGGGTAGTGACCGCAGATTTTTGGTTTTTGCTATCTGCCTTGTGGCTGATCTCACTGACTGCCCTGCCTTTGAACATCTTCGATGTATTTGTGAGTACCAACTTACAAGCGCCGGTGGTGGTAATGAAAAGTTCAGAAATGAGATATCTTTCTCCAGTCTTCCGGGGCCAGAGAAGTTCATGGGTGATCACGTGTTTATTCTATCTAGCGTCCATATGGTTGATGAAGACAAGAATTATGAGGAGGCATCATTTAAATTCAAAATCAGACATTGCATTTATTACGACGAAGCAGACGACTTTTTCATGTATAAGTGTATCAAGGTGGAGAGATGTGGTGTTCATGTGTTTTACGTGGATGCAGAGAGTAATGCCGATAGGAATGTTGAATCCAGTGAAAACCCCAACTTGAATGAGATGAGCAGTGATGAATCCAACGACAGTTTTTACTCTGCAGAAGATGATATTTTTGAGGAAGAGAGACCTGCTGGGTACAAAAGAAGTTGATGTTCCGTTCGAAAAATTAGAAAAAGAGGGGACATTTTGATTAGAAAAAGATTATTCTCCTCTTTCCTCTCTCTCTCCGATTAATCTTCCATAACATTAGGTACTACTTGGGAAAAATATTTTGATGTTTCGACATTTTCAATGTAATTCATGCCGTCTTCCCTTCATTTTAAAATCTATTTGAAAAATAGAAGAATAATTGAGCACCCAACCTTTGGATTGTTTTTTATTTTTCTCCCTCTTTTGATATGAATCCTGCATAGCAAGTAAACAGTGACAATACTCTTTATATTTATAATAATCCCAACTAATTTAGTCAATAAGAAAACATTAAGAAATAGATGATTTGCATCACAAATTTGTCCCATTGGAAGATCATGACTTTGAGATTACACACCAATCACCAAACCCCAGCACAACACACCCAAATAGATTCAACAAATTCTGCCTTAAATCCTTGGAAGATTCCACATTAACTGATGCTTCGTTATTAATTTAATCTATTTGATTAGATATTGTATGAGACGTTATTCTTTTTTTATGTATAAGATTAGTCCATAAACTTTAATTCCACCTTATAATTTGATTACATCAAGGATTATTTTTTAATTCTCTTTTTAACCTTTTATTTTTGAAATCAAATGAACAAAAGAAGCATAGTTTACCAAGTAAACTTGACAATACTTTAATATTGATAATAATCCCACATAATGTGCCCATCATTATTTTATTTTCTTTTAAATTTCTTATGTAACATCTGTTGATTGAGTCGTAGTTCAATTGGTATCAACATTGTTACAAATGTTGGAGGATGGGAGTTCGAACGCACAAAGCGCTTTATGTTCCTATTTAAGTATTAGAAAGAGATTATGGGTAATTTAATATAATATCCATTAAATTTGCATAAAACTTAAAAGTACTTTTTAAAAAAATATATAAAATAGATTATTACAATTTAGTACTACTAAATTTTACGTAGTGGTTCAAAGGTTGAACCACGACCTATTGCCTAATGCTGCCACTAAAAGGCAGCTTATTCAAATATAAAATAACAAAATTGTATCAAAGATAACGCCAATTCA